>NADL03000631.1:0-600000 GCA_002205965.3 Kappaphycus alvarezii | reverse complement strand
AATTCGCTATAATCGAGCTCCAACACACTGAGTCGCTTCTCTTCAATTCCCAAATCATACTCCAACGCACGGACATTTGCGATGCAATCTGCAAACATGGCTTGTAACACGCGAGCTTTTTCGTCGGGACTTATTTCAGCGTCGGCAACTAGGGCGCGAACAGCGGAGGCTGCCACTTGGTATGCGTCTTCCGCGGCTTGCTCGTCGGGGGAACGGGGTGGGTCCTCTTCTCGACTTTCTAGTTGAGCGATGCGCTCTTCTAAGAGCTGCTTTAGGTTCTCCTCATTGCTCTTAATTTTGTCGGGTTGGGTGGAAGTCATTGTGGAAGGTGGTTAGGAATGTGGAAATCGAAATGAGAGTATGTTTGAAGCGCAAGAGTTGAGGCGAAGGGATGCAACAACCTTGTCACTCTCAAAGATGCAAGCGGATACGAACAGCGCTAGTCGGTGTTCTAGTCCTATTTGGTGTTGGCAATGATTGGTAGGGACTCGGTGAGACCGTCCGAGTATTACGAATGTCGGCGGAGGCAATAGCTGCTTCGAATGACATTTTGCAAATCGTGCAAGCCCGTATACATCACTGTGTATTTTGAACTCTGAGAAACCTGGTTTCACAGCAAATCGCCACAGTGCAGAACTGTGGATCTACGGAAGAGAGAGTACAGTACAGTAGGAATTTCTCTGCCAACATGTACTGTACAGCACTGTAAAGTAATACAACGCCTATAGATGAAGTGTTGGTTCGAATTAACTGTAATTTGCACTACAGTTTGTTCCACGAGGAAAGTAAACTGTCATTTACGGCAAAAAAAAACAGTTCCCCCCCTTACAGCATTGCTTCGTATCAGAGAGATATACTGTACTGTACGTGTATGATCTTACATACAGTACGTTCAAATTTCAAATTTCCAACACATACACTGCCGCCTATAATTATAAAGCGCCTATAATTATAAAGCACCCCTAGGGTAATTTAAGAAGTATTACTCGGCACCCTGTAAGATATTTCCGGGCCACAACCGACCATATCTTTCAAATATTAAATCACCCTACATTTACCCCCCCAGAATGCAGGTGTATCAGCTATACACTTATATGTCTAAAAAGTAGTACCGGATATGAATTCAGCGCCCTTTTCAGCGGCGGAAACCAAAGAAATTTTGTACAGTTCGTGCAACTGTGGTGCAAAAAGTATAAAAATATCATTTTAGGGATAACTGTAATTATAAAGCACTTCTATGATAGAAGATTTTAATATCCTTCCCATGCGACTTAATGCATCTCATTCACTCTCACTGTACTGCTTTCATCCTGAAACAACTTCTGGACACAAAAATGCCCAACGAAAAAGCCCTTACCGACCTTGAAAAGGAAAAAATCTGGCACTACACCAGAAAGGAAAATATGATTGACAAATTGCAAGAAATATCGAACTCAGACGAGCCGCAGTCCAAAACTTCCTAAAAGATTCAACAGCAAGGCACAGAAAGCCTTGCACAGGCCGCCCCTCAGAAATGAGCGAGCAAGATAGGCGCAGTCTCTTCCGAGAGGCCCGAAACGGTGTGGACACTGCTCATTCCTTGCAACCAAAGTGTGGGCTACCGGTGTCTCTGTGGCGGACGCGCGCAATTCTGGATGAAGATCCCCATATGGGCTTTTGCAAGGCACAGAAGGCCCCCTCAATAAGTCAATCGCATAGAGAAAATTTTTTGAAGTGGTTAAGAGATCATGTTACATGGAACCATGAGAAATGGAAAAAACTTTTGTTCAGCGATGAGAAACGCTTCTGTTTGGATGGTCTCGATGTCTTTCACTCACACTGACATGATTTGCGTAACAATCTGACGTTTATTGGTAGAAAACAGAAAAGTAGCGGCGGTGCAATGTTTTGGGGAGGGGAATTTGGCCTTAGGGAGACGGATTTGGTTGTTTTGAATGGAAGATAAACAAAAAAGGCCTATCTGAAGTTGATGGAGTAAAAATTGCTTCTTTTTGCGGAAAAGTTTATGACGTTAGACTGGACGTACCAGCAAGACAATTTTTCCCATCCATGTGAGTCAAGACTCGGGCGAGTGGTTCTCGGAGAATGTAATTTGTCTAATGTACTGGCCCGCGCGGTCTCCGGACTTGAATCCGATCGGAGATATTTGGGGATGACGATTAAGAAAAGCCATACGCGAATGCAAGGAAGTTTGAGCATTTGAAGATCTTATTAATAATGTGAAGCAATGCTGGAGTGAAATGCTCAGTTCTGTTGTTCATTTTCTACGTTTTTCAATGCCGAGCAGGTGTATCGAGGTGCGAGGTGCTTGATTGTTCCGGAGGAGCTACTCATTATTGATATATGAGTAAATTGGCCGCGAAGCTCGTGAAGGCCTTACTCTACTGAGTTAGGTGAAGGTGCTTTATAATTATAGTTGCACCTAAAATGACATTTTTATACTTTTGCACCACAGTTGCACGAACTGTACAAACTTTTTTTGGCTTCAGCCGTTTAAGAGGGCGCTGAATTCATATACGGTACTACTTCTTTAAAGTATATGTGTATAGCTGATACACCTGAATTCTGAGGGGGTGCTCTATAATTATAAGTGGCAGTGTACCCGGTAATCATATCCTACGTGACCCAGGCGATCCGACTCAAGTCAGATACAGTGTAGTAGTTACAGTTGTTAAATATTGTTTGTGGGTGACTTAGCCACCGGCACTATCCACAATCAAATAGGTTGATGATGCAATTCCCCTTTTAGGCTACCCTTATAGGTAGCACTTCTCTGTCAGGTCCATACTGCCGGGGCGAAGCCTGCTTCCTATCGTAGTATCCTTGTTGCCATACTTGGCTGGGTAGCGAAACGTTAGAATCTACATTGTTTCACGGGCGTTCGGTCTCCTATAGAACTCGCCCTGTTATCTTTGTTCAATGTAGTTCTGCTAGACTACCTAGAGTAAAATAAGTACCGGGGTCTAGCCGAGTAGCGGCCTGAACCAGCCATTGGTTTCACAAAGTTTCATCTAACCGGTCAATTCAAAGCAAACAGGCTCTGTTATCCCGACATTCGTGAATTTCGGTGTAGTGTGTCCAGTAAGACGACCCTTTATTTCGGTTATTTTCGTAGGGGGTTGATATGGGCTTATGTTTTATATGTTTCCAGGCCTTTTTGCATGGCCAACCGCATATCAGCACTTGGACCCTCACTTGGAACGTGCCGGAAATGACAATAAACTCCATGGAACCCTGTCACCTATGTTTACACCCTTGGCCACCTTTACTGTACATCACTACTGTCAGCTACACTAACAACTAACACTATTTACTGCAAACTATAGACACAGCCGATACTTATCTCGACTCGGCCGACTAATTCCTAACTTACACCTGTGGTCGACCAAGGAGAAGACTCCCCGACATCATCTCGCGCATTGTGTGGAGAGACTAACTGCTAACCTTCAAATATGGAAATGTTGGGCCCTTTTTTCTGCATCTTGGCCAAAATGCCCTAGTTTAGAGTAGAGTAAGATAGTGTAGTACTAATAGTTGACCAAGTTGCTCACCTAGGAACGACTTTGGTAAGGCGAGTTGTTCCCGGGTCTTGAGTCTTTGTTAGTAAACTCCAGCTTTGTAGCTTCATCCAAGCCCGCTCGCCGACATCACTACCACCCCCACAGTTGCATCCTCTTACCATCCTTTTCTATCGGCCAAGTACCTTAAATCTACTTTGACCACTTTAGTCTCCTTTCTGCTGTGTTTCATCTCTGGCCAAGCACCCCCATTTAACCTTCCTGGATTTACTTTGAGGTGCGTGCGCTCCTCGCATGTAACGTATTCCGTGGCCACACCCATACTACTACAGTCGGGATGGACTGGTTTGGGAGTAGGGGTGTGGAGGAAGGGAAAGAGAGTAGATTGGTTGCCCAGAAGCAAAGTACGCGGCTGCTGATGCTATAGGTCTAGAGCGTCGATTGCGTGCAATAGAATATTCTTCCACTGTTTGGATTGCACTGTGCAGTTTCGACAGTAGTTCTTGTTACGTTATCTCGTGGTTTGTTGCATGCGTGAGAACGTGTGTTGACCAAGTGCATCCTGCAACTGCGCCGCGGAGCAATTCAATTTTTGTTTCTTCGCCTGTCTTGTGACGGGGGATACGGGGTTCGTATTTGATAATAATCGAATTATCTTATCCAGAGCTGCCAAAAGCGAAGAGGTGGACGCGAGATGATCTTCACTGTAAAAGTTGTGAAGGTATCGGTAGAGCTGATTTTGACGTGGGATCGGATTAAAGTGGTTGTCGATGGTGGCAATAGCTGTACAGAAATCAGCGAAAAGATCCTCAATATTATTCTGATAATAAAAAGGGCATCATCGCGGAATAATAAATGGAGGAATTGAATTTTCTGTTCTTGCGACAAAGGAAATCTCGAGCGGCATATTGGTACTCAGTAACGAAGGAATATAAGTTTTCCGTGCCGGAGTATTTGTTAGCGGTCCCATTGAAACGCTGTGACATGTTGCTGGTCAATTTTTAAATATCCTGTTTGTTTCCATTGGACGGGGACGGAGATGGAGAACGAGGGGTAAATGGAAAAGATTCGGTTGGCAATATTGGCTGGATATGCCTGATACATGCATCAAGTTCTGGGCCATGGAAAATACAGATGATATATTCTCAAAAATGTTATCGAAGTTTCTTGCAACGGTAACATTACGAAGTTGAAGGAATTTAAATTTTCTGTAAATAAGGAGATTTGAGATTATTTTTCGTCCAAACAGGAAGGCAGGTTTCAAATCTTCGCATAAGACGTCACACAATTCATTTCCCATGAAAGTTTCGTCGGATGCGTAGCCACGAATTGTGTCGACGAAATTGCGCTGATCCTCGTTTGCGGGGGTTACTCCTGAGCAAAACAAATTTTGTTGATTGTTTGTTTGATTGGGTACGGGAAGGTGAAAAGGTGGCGGGAATGACATGGGGAATAGGTAAACCGGGATGAATAGGTAGAGGAAAAGGTGGTGCAGAGGAGACATTAATTTTGGGGACAGGGGCATTCTGTCCGTAAGGTCGAGTTTGGAAGGGAACATTTTGTGGACGAGTTTGACCACAGTGTGGGGATGAGTGAATTTGTTGATTTCCCTGAGGTGTACCTTGAATTTGCGGCGTATTATTGGTTCGTGTACCCTAACAGGGGTCTTCACCAGGTGCAGAGCCATTCAGAGCGACGGTTGGAGAGGTTGGGAGGTTCTCCGACGCAATCATGTTGGACGACCCGGCGACGGGTTGATGTATGGGTCTGTTACTTCCCTGAGGTGGCTGTGAATTATCCATTCTTCTGTCGGTCGAAGAGGAGAGTAGATGACCCTGCTACGACTTTGGTATGCGAGAAGCCGTGCGTCTATTGTTGACCATATGGCTACTATTTATATTGTCCTTTCCTTTCTTCGCGTTATTGGGGAAATAACAGGCCCGGTGTGGGAAGTAAAGTGCCGTAGAACGACCTTACAGTAATTGCGAACTGTGCAAATTTGACTTGTTGTCCACAAATTAAAAAATATACTGTACTGTAGTGTAAAGATACTGAAGTATGTACAGTGATACCCGAAATTTCAGATGTATGGTGCGAGGTGTAAGCCGTACTGCGCTCTGTAAGCCGTACAGCGAAAGACACTTAGTAACGACGGGACCCTGATTTTTTGAATTTTGAATTGCTTTTGAAATTTTTGGTTTTGAAATGTTTTTGGCCTTTTTGGATTTTTGGATTTTTGGATTTTTGGATTTCTGGATTTCTGGATTTCTGGATTTCTGGATTTTTGATATTTTTTGATATTTTTTGATATTTTTTGATACTTTTTGATATTTTTTGATATTTTTTGATTTTTTTGATTTGAGGATTTTTTTGATTTGAGGATTTGAGGATTTGAGGATTTGAGGATTTGAGGATTTGAGGATTTGAGGATTTGAGGATTTGAGGATTTGAGGATTTTTGCTGTTTTTTGTTTTCTTTTAATGTAAAATAATGGAAAAAATTAACCAGCAACGGCCTTGCAGATATCGAGCTCGATAGTGATGAAGTATACTATTTTCGTGGTTTGTCAGGTCGTGTTGGCTTAGAAACCAGCGATCGCACTATGTACAGTGTAAGCCTCGACGTTCGGAAAGTCTCTGTAAAGTTCGCTTGTCGGGGTCAGAGTTCTTGTGGAACTGTAATTGGTTGTAATTGCAACACGAAATATTGCAAACAGTACAATCAAACGTCCTGCGGTTCCTTTTGCGCACGCGCGAGTTTGCGACGCGGTAGACGGTAGCGCTGACCCTGTCAGGGAGGGTCTGTAGGACTTTTGTGCGACGGGGGGCGTTGTAGGAGTGGTATTCGATGGGGGAGTTGGCGGTGCGGGTTACAGTGGGGCGGGCGCCGGTAACTGATCTGTGGAGGGCAGCGATGGTGTTTGTGGCCAAGGATGGGGTTGGTCGAGTGCTTTGGGAGGCAAGATGGGAGTGGAAAGGGGCACACCAGGAAAACCGAGCGTGAGGAGGGCGGCAAGGAGATGGTTAAGAGCGATGAAGAAGGGCGATGGGGGTGGGGGCAGGCCGGGAGCGGAGGGGTGAAATACCAGAAGGGCGAGGGCTCGGAGAGTAGGACAAGGATGGTTCGGGACAAACAAGGGCTCGGGTGGTGGGGACGGGAGCAGGCCGGGAGCAGAGTGGAGGTAGACGAGGAAAGGCCGGTGGGAAGTGGTCAGGTTGATCACTTCCGGGTCTGCTGGGAGGCTTGGCGAGAGGGTGCAACTGGCGACTTCCGCCTTGGTTTCCACCAGAGAGAAACCCTCGACTGAGTCCCAAGAGTCGTTCGAGTATTCCGATGAAAATAATTCGGACGGCGAAGTGGCGCGGTAGCCTGAGGTTCCTTCTGCGATCAGTCGAGGATCGTTAGAAGCCCTTTTCCTAAAAACCATTCACGGATAGTTAGTTTCTGAGTAGCCTTAGAGTCAGCCGTAGGCAGAAATATATCTCTGTTAGACACCAAACTATTGCTCGTCTGTCTAGCAGAGATAGGGACACCGAAATATTTCCAGTAAAGTCTTTCTATTCTTGAGTCCGGCGGCGAACGATGCAGTTGTAGCGAACGATGCGGTGGTAGCGACTGATCGCAGAAGGAACTACACTACGAGATAAGTTTCGAAATATGCCATTAAAATACTGACTTGATTTAATTTTAATAAAGCAAATAAGAAACCAGTACTAATTTTTGTGTGTCAGCATTGAAAACTTTACTGAGAACCAATGAAAGGGGCCAAAAAATGTTATTTTGGAAACCCTTAGTTGGAGGCTGTTGTGCATGGAAAAAACGTCTCACGCATGCCCCATCTGGGTAAAATTCATACTCAGTGATAGCCTATTACAGTAATGTACTTCGAGTAAGGATGGATTTTTGTGGGGACAGAGGTCCATATGGGACTCACTGTAGACTTTACCGTTTATCAAAGCAACCGAAGGCACTATGACATCACAAACTCCCACCTAACACGTTAATCATGACAAATTGGTCATGTGCAAGTCCACGCAACTCTGTACAGAGCACATCACCATGGGTTTGTAGAAAAGGAAGACAAAATTCAATGAAACCATGAATGATTCAATCGCGACGAATATCTGAGGACCAACACCTGGAGAGATCTGCAGTCCGCTTCCATCTTAGTAAGAAATAATTATGCAGTCCCTGTTGAATGGCGAATTCCGGGATGCCGGAACAGGATAGATGTAGAACTACAACAGTATGTTCCATCTGTCTTGTGGTACTTCCTACCTCTTCTCCAGAGAGACCATATATTTCTCTCACTTCGAAATTCATCAGTACTTGTTTTATCCTTTGCAACATGAACGCTTATAAAGATGCATGGTTTCTGTTCAAGATCGGCGCTCGCACCAACGCACAGATAAGATGAATTATCCTCACGTTTTCCGTGAAAGAATGTTCCTACAATTCTAATGATATCAACTTCAGTACCTCGACCACATTTCCGAAACATTATCAAACTATCACCCTTTGATTGTATGTACATACAATCACATAATGTTGCAAAATACGAAAAGGTGACTGAGAATTGAGTACCCGACTCGGTTAAACACTGAGTCTTAGAGAAACTCGGGCAAAAAAAGCACATCATCTTGGAAGGTATAACTCCTCGCACCATGCGAGCCACGACAGAGAATTGTTCCAAAGAGCGGCAACTCTTTCCTTGAGGTACCCTTGCATATAACCGTTGTTAAAAAGATTGTTCCGTCGGGTTCCCCTTTTGGTCAAGACTGCCCTGTCTGATTGGTTTCTCACATCTCAAGGCAAGCGCCCTGTACAGAGTCTTCAGAACATTCTTTGCCTCATCAAGTTGTCTTATACCGACTGAAAGACCAGTTTCCAAAGCATCAATACCTGTAGTCTGCCAAGACAACTGATGCTGCCAGTGCTTCTACTCGAAGAATGAGTGACGCGTACGATTCCTTTATCTTCCTCGAGTCATCTTCTGTAGTTCTACCATCAGCCAAAGGGTCAGGTCCGGTGATTTTCCGCTTCCACAATAGTGAGTCGTTGATGTTCTACAAAGGAATGGTCTCGTATATCAAAAGCTCGTGTTCAATGAGAAAAAGAAGGCACTTAACAGTATGACTCTATCTGGTATCTTCTCTCTGCTAAGTGCTTCAGTTCCAGTTTTCAAGCGAATAAATGCATCAGAAAATGAGGGTACTCTCATATCAAAGTGTGTGACGTTGTTGGAAAGGCTTCAATATCTTGTCGAACTTACTTATTGGTGGCCAGGTGAAGAAGTTTATGGTGCGATCTGTACAAATTTCGTGGCTATACAAAGGTGGTATCAGTACATATCAGAGCTTACTAAAATGGCAAAAAGATACGTCTCAGAAGTCAACGAAGTATGTCAGTTATCACAGCACGCCCTTATTTTGCTTGATAAGCCGAACCTTCACCGTCTTCTTGATCTCTATGAATTCACTATTCCAACATTTGGGCATTGTAGGAAATCATGGAGCTCGTTTTCGAGGCTGCACATCAGCCCTTGAAGAGATGTATTGCTAGAAGCAATCACCACAAACCACATGTCCTCGCAGTCGAACACTTTCTCTGCACGGATTGGTTGTGCAGACTTGCAATACTGCAATCAGTTGCCAGGAATGAAGCAATTACATCAGCATTACTTTACTTGCTCGCTATAAAGAAGCTCCTGATTGGTTCTAGTTCTACGATTCTACAGTCCGATGCCCATGAAGAAGAACTAAGGCAAGTAGAATCGGTGGTTCCAGATTTGTTCAAGACATCTCTCCTTAAAAGATGGGCAAAAGATTTTTCGTAGGTGGAGATTTATCAGTTGAAGATGTTGCACAAAATGCTTTAACGAACTCGTCGAACATAAGATGATCAGTCTATCGGGAAACCAAATACATTCAATACCCTTAGAAACAACTGTGCATTTCAGATTCTACTTTCAGGTCACTATCAGAGTGAGAAATGTATTACTCCGAATTCGTCAAGAAGCACTTCTTTTTGTCGGACATTTTTTGCCACTGTGATGTTTTTACAGAAAGGCAGTGAAGACTTATTCAGTGTAGGTGTGAAATGTAATGTTCATGATTCAGAAGTAGTACAGGTTCCCGGTGGTTTGGTCAGTACTGACCAGCTTCACCTTGTCCAGATGTCTGATCATGTGAGAAGGATTGGTATATATCACTGCTGTGACTTCTATTTCAATGACTCTGGATGTCTTTAGTGATAATTCAAGTACAATTCGTCACTCGAGTTCTTCGTTGCAAGGTGGACTCATGATGATTCAACGTTGTCCCGACGGCTACCTTCCACGAGTTGCGTGACTAGAGAGGCGGTGAAGTCTTTTAACACTATTAATGGCACTATACGGAGAGAAGTTTCACAAGTAAATGTCGTTTGTCTCGAAGTCTTCCACACGTGTATGACCTATTCTTCTCAAGGTTCAAATGATTTAATTAGCTATAATTTACAGTAAATTACTTGACCAGACTGTACCGTCTATAGCTATACAGTATATCATATAGTCAAAAAGTCCAGATGAACATCATTCTGGTACTGGTACCAGTATCATACGAATGAATCGTTTACATCATTAATTTTTTTGGTTGCTTTCAAGACATGTAATTGAGATTGTAATCACCTTGACAACCGTATGCCACTTGGCAAAGTTTTCAACAATAATAAGTTTGGCTGGCCTCCTCAAACACACATTGTTACGAAATGAGAACGAGATACTCATAAATTTAATCAAACAAACAGCTCTATACAAAAGGCAGTTGATTCGAATCGTATGATTCAAACTCCAGGCACACGGTACCCCTGCCGTCGGCGAAGAGCGTCCGGAACCCCGACAATCCTCATTCACACTACCTACTACGTGCTCTGAGAGTCTGCAAACGCATCACAACCTATCCAGCTAGTACTATACTTGCGATTCTTTCCATGCAATTGTTTCAAAATCACCAATGAGCCCATGCAGACGTTGAATGACTGCAGGCTTGGTGTGGTGCGCTATGTAGTCGAGTGAAACAAGGGACCAAAAGACGCTCAAACACAAATTCCGATGATCTCAACTGTTTCACACGGCAATCGGCAACCGGCTAGTACTAGGCTTTGTTACTGAGCATTTGTTTCAGTTTCATATGACGACACAATCATACCTAAATCTTTTCGAACTCATCAGTCTACCGCGATGGCACGCAGTGGTAACGGAATTGGTGAAGATTTACCGTACTATCAACCCTTCGATTAGAATGTCATTAGTCTTCTTGGTAAGCTGCTGCGGTACCGCAATTCCACCACTCAATCTATGTGCATCTACTCTTTCTGACTTGTACTCTTGCAATTTTACGTTTCCTGTTCCTGTGAGAAATCGGTACCGCAATTTCATCACTCCATACGATTTTATCTACGCCTTCTGACTTGTACTCTTGTATTGTACATTTCCTGTTCCTGCGAAAACGCTGGTTTCCAATTCCTGCTGCCTGTACAGGCAAAATAGGTATTCATGAGCACCGGAAACGGCCTGGATACATATATTTTTATCTTTCAAGTGATGAATTGGAAAACTTGCAACTCTTGGATCTATAAGGAAGCTCGCTGCATCATTGATTGCCGCACGGATGCGCGTAAGAAGTCGAGTTTATTCATTTCGCATGGTATATTGAATCATTTCATGGACCGAAGCGTCCACGTTTCTTGCGGTCTTCGATCACTGTTCTTTGTGGGTACCTACGGTGCGCATCTTACAATTTTCGTATGGAGTGAAGATCGTCAGGTACTGACCTTAGCTCGATTGGAATTTGCATGAAACAAACCCGATGATTTTCATGAATGCTCAATGCCAACGGTTTGCGCAGTATCAATGACTGAGCGGACAAATAACAACGGTGGCGCAGAGGTGTAGAAGCGGATTAGCTGTAGTTTGTAACGTACTCTTGCCTGTGAATTGGTGAAGCGATCATCTTCAACGGTAAAAGCGCTCTATCATAGTGACCCTACTCGTAGATTCTATCGCTGTGCTTCACAAGTGCTGATGCCAGGGAAAGCTCATATGCGTGTACTATACCATTGATAATTTTGTGTGAAGGTGTTGTTTGTTAGGGTTTTTAGAGCCCAACTTGTTGACTTGTGCTGACAACCTTATAACAGCTAAGTCGTTATTTCATTGTGCTACGCAGTACTAGATTCAAAGTGTATTGGCTAAACTTATTATTGATCCTGAGTGATATTTGAGGGATGTACAGTTTTTTTGAGATAGAGCGTTGCAGTGATCATTGTCTTAGTACAACGTATTACTTAATGGTATATGTCCTAGTCAGAAGTATTTCTGGTGGGCAGCATCAGTAATGAATGCGCATTCAGATCAATAATGTATACCCATGACTAATTTAATAATGAAATTCATTGACGTGCGGTGAGCTCATTACGTT
This sequence comes from Kappaphycus alvarezii, assembly GCA_002205965.3. NCBI lineage: Eukaryota > Rhodophyta > Florideophyceae > Gigartinales > Solieriaceae > Kappaphycus > Kappaphycus alvarezii. Next base: position 588,023 of record NADL03000631.1, on the reverse strand, counting down.
AACGAGACGGCGGCAAGTTCAAAATCATTCTTCTGGTGTACATCAAATTAATGGTGGAGCATTCAATCAATGATAGGTGCCTATAACAAATTTACTAATAAAATTAAATGACTTGCATTGAGCTCATTAGGGTAACGAGATGCCACTAAATACGGAATCGTATGATTCAAATCAAAATCAAAATAATACATTTTGCACGAGCAAAGATGTTATTTTTTTGAAAAATTACCACGTAGTGTACTCTCTACCGCGTCGCAAACTCGCGCGTGCGCAAAAGGAACCGCAGGACTTTTGATTGTACTGTTTGCAATATTTCTTATTGTAATTACAACCAATTACAGTTCCACAAGAACTCTGACCCCCGACAAGCGAACTTTACAGAGACTTGCCGAACGTCGTGGCTTACATTGTACACAGTGCGATCGCTGGTTTCTAAGCCAACACGACCTGAAAAACCACGAAAATAGTATACTTCACCGCCGCTGAGTTCGATATCTGCAAGGCCGTCGCTAGTAAATTTTTTCATTATTTTAAATTAAAAAAACGAAAAAAGACCAAAAATTCTCAAATCAAAAAAATCAAAAAAATCAAAAAAAAATCAAAAAATCGGGATGCTGTAATTTTACCTTGTGCCCATCCTTGCGCCTCCGACCCTCTTCTTTTATCCACAGCGCCCCTCCCTGCACCACCCACTCAAACCTTCTCTGCCAGTTCCCGTCGCCTCTCTGACCATCAAGCCATTGCTCTCTGCACCACCTATCTAGCTTCTTACGGCGCTCCCGCTGCGTTAGACTACGTCCGCTTCCTCATCCCATTCTTATATCAAGAGTCTGTCAATAATCTCCTCCTCTTTCTCCCGGATTGTCTCCCCGCTGTTCCCAACCTTTCTCATTCTCCGCCTTGTTTTACCCTCGACTTTCCCAACAACCCCCTTTTTACCTCTTACGCCGCCAAATCAATCCTTGCCCTCCCTTTTATCCTCTCCGTTCCAGCATATGTCGAGCTAGACCTTCACAACTGCGCCAAAGTCTCTAACCTCTCCCTCATTCCCTACCGTTCTCTCATCCTATCCGAACGTCAAAAACGCTACCCCAATTCAACAGTCTTTGGTTTGCAACTAGACGCCATAGATATTCTTCTATTTAATCTCTAAACCCTCGACCTCCTCCGTGACCTTCGCTGGATTTCTCTTCGCTGCCACGCCATTCGCAACCTCTAGCGCGGCTCTGAGATATTCAATTCGCTCAAAAATCTCACCGCTGCTCTCATTTCTGGCGCTGGTACCACTGACGGGAGCCGTCGCCAGCTCGAGGAAATTAGTCATTTCAGCCGCCGTGAGTTGCTCAAGTCATTCCACCGTCACCGCTTCACTTCCCCGTACCTAATCAAGCAAGCAATCAAAAAAATTTGTTTTGCTCAGGAGTAATCCTCGCAAATGAGGATCAGCGCAATTTCGTCGACACAATCCGTGGCTAAGCATCCGACGAAATTTCATGAGAAATGAATTGTGTGATGTCCTCTGCGAAGAATTGAAACCTGCCTTCCTGTTTGGACGAAAAATAATCTCAAATCTCCTTATTTACAGAAAATTTAAATCATTCCTTCAAATTCATAATGTTACCGTTGCAAGAAACTTCGATAACATTTTTGAGAATATATCATCTGTATTTTCCATGGCCCAGAACTTGATGCATGTATCAGGCATATCCAGCCAATATTGCCAACCGAATCTTTTCCATTTACCCCTCGTTCTCCATCTCCGTCCCCGTCCAATGGAAACAAACAGGATATTTAAAAATTGACCAGCAACATGTCACAGCGTTTCAATGGGACCGCTAAGAAATACTCCGGCACGGAAAACTTATATTACTTCGTCACTTAGTACCAATATGCCGCTCGAGATTTCCTTTTGTCGCAAAAACAGAAAATTCAATTCCTCCATTTATTATTCCGCGATGATGCCCTTTTTTATTATCAAAATAATATTGAGGATCTTTTCGCTGATTTCGGTACAGCTATTGCCACCATCGACAACCACTTTAATCCGATCCCACGTCGAAATCAGCTCTACCGATACCTTCACAACTTTTACAGTGAAGATCATCTCGCGTCCACCTCTTCGCTTTTGGCAGCTCTGGATAAGATTAATTCGATTACTATCAAATACGAACCCCGTATCCCCCGTCACAAGACAGGCGAAGAAACAAAAATTGAATTGCTCCGCGGCGCAGTTGCAGGATGCACTTGGTCAACACACGTTCTCACGCATGCAACAAACCACGAGATAACGTAACAAGAACTACTGTCGAAACTGCACAGTGCAATCCAAACAGTGGAAGAATATTCTATTGCACGCAATCGACGCTCTATATCTATAGCATCAGCAGCCGCGTAATTTGCTTCTGGGCAACCAATCTCCTCTCTTTCCCTTCCTCCACACCCCTACTCCCAAACCAATCCATCCCGACATTCTCGAATTTCGTGATAACAGAGCCCGTTTGCTTTGACTTGACTTCTACAACAAATCAAAGATTCATGTCGGACTTGTCAAAATCTTCCCCCTAGACCCAGAACATTCAAAGTTTCGTCTCCAGACGAAATAGTCTTCAATTCAAAGAGATCTCTGGAACTCATGTTTATACGTATCAAAAACATTCCAAAACCTGTCCTCCACGTCGTAGACCTCGGTGTAAAATTTTCGGCAGCCCGCTTCCTACAAGGTGAATCAATTGAAGATATTTGGTACACTTTTCTTCAATTTTGGGCTACCATTTACGCTGGTTACCCTGATACCATACGCACTGATCAAGGCTCCGTCTTCACTTCGGGCGGATTCCAAGACATTGCTTCAATGGCAGGTATCAAACTTGACCTCTCAGGTGTTGAAAGCCATAATTCTCTTGAACCTGGCGTAAAATATCACGATCCATTGCGCAGAATAAACCTCAAAGTCTCCCGGAATACCCTCAACTATACCCACATATAATTCTTTCCGTTTCAGTCAAAATCATGAACGGTACCATGAATGAAGATGATCTTGTCCCCTCTTTGCTTGTCTTCGGGACCCTCCCTCGCTTCCCTTCTGTCAACACTTCCCTCCCCAATAAGGCAGAACGTATGCGTGCCTTATCCCTTACTAGGGCAGAAATGGAAACTATTACCTCCCGGCTGCGTATTCAAAAGTCAATTCTAGCCAACCTTCCTTTTTCATATACTGTGAGCTTAGAGCCAGGTCAATAGGTATTAGTGCATCTTGAGAAAGAGCATATCAAATGGCTTGGACCGCAAAAAATCTTACGTATTGAAGGAAAACAATCCTTCATCGACAAGGATGGAACTGAGACCCAGGTTTTAGGTGACCAATCTTCGTCCGTACACAAGAAATTTGACCCATATCCTATCCGCGGATGACAAAGTCACCGCCAAACTACACTCCATGTTAATACCCTTCAATCATAAACCACCAAAGGGATTACCCATCTACCTCTCAGAGACGCTCCATCCTAAAGATACCCGTAGATATCTCCCGAATTTTATGAGCGCTATACGTACAGAAATACAAGGCCTCCTGGACCGCAAAGTCTGGACTACTGTTTCAAAGTCTCTTCTTCCAAAGAACGTTAGCACTTTGAATGGTAGATTCGTCCTTACCATAAAAAATGTCGAAACAGACGCATCCGTCTACAAAGCTCGATTCGTTGCGCAAGGGCACCGAGACAAGGATAAAAACCTATTGATTCATAACTCCACGAACTTACGACAATATTTAACCAGAGTCATATCTTCACTGACGGCCATTCACAAATTCCGCATCTGGAGCAACGATTTCAGCCAGACTTACCTTCAGTCTTCAGAATGTCTCTGTCGAAATGTATACTTAAGACCCCCTCCTCAGTTGCGACTCCCAGATGATAAGATTATCAAAATACTCAAGCCCCTCTATGGTCTACCGGATGTTGGGGATTACTGGAATCGCAAAATGGCTGCACACCTTAAAGAAGACCTGAACCTTTCACCTCCATTGAGTGACATGGCTCTGTTCTCCTCAAGTAATTCTAATGTTCTCCAAGGTCTGATAGGTGTCTATGTTGATAATACAATCCTCTGTGGCAACGAAGTGTTTCATAGTCGTTCAGGACAAACCCTTGACAAATTTGATTCTAGGGAATCTAAGTTCGACAAAATCACGTTCGCTGGTGTTAGTATCTCTACCACGCCCAATTTAATTGTCCTCTCACAAGCTCATATATCTCCAGGCTTTCCACTCCTGCTGAAGACTCATCGTTTGAGGACTACCGCTCTCTCCGTGCAAAGCTTGCTTGGGCCCACTCACACTAGCCCAGATATTCCTTGTGCCGTCGCTCTAGCTGCCCAGGTTACCGAAAGTCAATTCAATTCACAAAAAAATCACAAATATGAACAAAATAGTGACGCACGTCCAAAAACATCCCGACATATCTCTTTCGTACTCTCCCCTGGATATCAAATCTCTCCGCATCACCGTATACTTTGATGCCTCCTTCTCCAATAGTACTGATCTTACCTCTCAGCTAGGTTTTATTATACTATTACTGGACGCTTCGGACAAGTGTCATATAATCCATTATTCCAGCAAGGAGAGCCATTGCGTCGTTTTCTCTCTTCTAGCAGATGATGTACTTGCCTTCGCAGATGCCTTTGATTTTTCATATACACTTCGAATGGACCTCCAAAAATTCCTCACCAAGCTTATTCCTTTGAATACGCTTACAGATTCGAAGTACCTCTTTGACTTCATTACAAAATGATCTTCACCGGCAGGAAAGAAGGCTTATGGGAGATATCACCGCTGTCAAACATGCCGACGATCTCAAGGATATTTCAAATGTTGAATTTTTGCGCACATCTACAAACCCAGCAGATGTCTTCACCAAGGTAAACCGCTGCTCCGCCTTGACTACAATCCTGGGGAACCAAATTTGTTCGGTTCCCATTGACCAATGGGTCATGCGTCAAAACCATCCGTGCCTTGAGTCTCACGACCAGAATTCCGGGGTTTGTAAATCATACCCTAGGTGACCCAGTCGATTCGACTCAAGTCAGGTACAGTATAGTAGTCTGAGTGATCAAATACTGTATGTGGGTGACTTAGCCACCCACACAATACACAGCCAAATAGGGTGATGATGCAATTCCCCTTTTAGGCTCCCCTTATAGGTAGCACTTCCTCTATTAGGTCCATCCTGCTGGGGCGAAGCCTGCTTCCTATCGTAGTATCTTTGTTGGCATACTTGGCTGGGTAGCGAAACGTTAGAATCTACATCGTTCCACGGGCCTTCGGTCTCCTATAGAACTCGCCCTGTTATCTTTAGTCAATGTAGTTCTGTCTTTGCTAGCCTACCTAGAGTAAAATAAGTACCGGGGTTCAGCCGAGTAGCGGCCTGAACCAGCCATTGGTTTCACAAAGTTTCATCTAACGGTCAAGTCAAAGCAAACAGGCTCTGTTATCCCGACAATACTGTATAGCTACTATATCCCGACAATACTGTATACCGTAGCTACTAATACAGTATTGTACAGTACTGTACAGTAGGTGGCAATGTTCTTACACTTTGATTGGTATTGGTCTCGCGGTGAGTAAACAGACCAAACTCATTACAGTTCGGAACTTGCTAGATACTGTAATAAATGTCATTTTAGAGGGAGCAGAAGGTCCTGAGACGGCAAAGGCATCGCTATGCGGTACAGTACAGAATTTACAGTAGATGACCACACCGTGGATCAGTTCGGTCGCAGAGCACATGTTTCTAGGGGCATTATTGTGTTTAGAGAGCTTCGGGGTGGCGCTCAAATCATAGTATTTCAAGAGAGAATCTTTCACTCTTTTTACTTATCTTTTCAAGTGGGAATGGGCCATGACGTCCTTCTACGACTTATTTAGGAACGAGATCGTGATACTGTGTGATGCAATGAGAACGATGCAGGCATAGGGGCAGAGTTCGAGGGACGATGGTTAGCTGGGGACTGTGCTGGGGAAAGGGCAGATGAGTGGTTCAGCTTGAGAAAGGAGGAAACCATGGAACCAGGGAACGGGGCTCCGAGCAGTAAATAGGGTTTGGGGTGTTGACTACCGAGTGATGCTAGCGAGGTCGAGTGCTCCATCGATAATACTGGCGGCGTAATGAAAGAGAGGTGCAGCCGATAAACCTTGACATTCAAGTAGTCGAACTGTCAAGTACGTCCGGACCAACACTTGATTTGGGAGGTGACGCAGTTCAGGGACTTGTAGGACGTCTGCTGCAGGCCGTCGAATTGGAGAGCACCGCTGGTAGAGTTTTGCTGGTTGGGAAGTAAGCAGGCATGGGTCATGACGCACCCCGCGGCGCGGATGCGTTGCATATGGAAGCATGCGGGAGGGTCACAAACCTCGTGCATGAGGATCGCAAACGTCGTTCAGCACGGGGATGGAGTCCCAACATGGCTGCAAGTTGGCCTGAAGGATGCATGTAGTGAAAACGTAGTTGGCAAGAGGGGCGCAGAGGAGTTCAAAGCCGTGATCCGTGCATTTTTCGTTGTGAAAGTCACGGCGGAAGTAGTGGCGAGCTGGGGTGGAGGTAGCAGGATAAAAGATCCGTGTTTCGCGTTGCCTGAGATAAAAGTCGGCGGCGGGGCCGTGGCACTGGATCATCCTGAGAGCAATGCAAAGGTTTTGTAAGGGTCCAAATGGGGGTCCCATCATCCGCGAGCCATTGCTTGAGGAAGATGTTGGCATTGTCCGCGATCTGGCGGACAAGTGCAGGGGTTGTAAGGAATAGAACAGCATACTGGTAGTGTCTCTGTGTGAGGTACCCTGCGCAGTGGGATCACAGTGCGTTGGCGATTTGGGACCAACAAAGGTGGTTGCGTACGGTCGTATAGCGTGTGGATGAAACTGTTTAGGGTGGGCGGACTTGCCGAAAGGAGGTCAAGAATCTTCCGACGGTCCACGCGAGTGAGAGCGATTTCATGTACAAGGAATGGTGCAATTTTTAGCACGTTAGTGACACTTTGCAGGAAGGCGCGCGTCCCAGGCAGCTTTGATGGAATTCGCCATCTAGCACGGAGAATGAAAATCCGTGGTACCATGGATGGCGGTAGGCGGTAAGGCTTTGGTTGGAATGCAGCGAGAAAACGAGCTGGTGAAGGTGGGGATGGGAGGTAGGACCGAGTCAAGGAAGTGTGCGGTAGCGATGCGGTTGACCAGGTTGGTGAGGACCGAGCGCGGCGTGATCCCTGCATGGCGGGCGATGGGAATGTTGAAGACCAGTAGATGGAACCATTGGGAAGGAAGCGGTCAGGTTATACGGCCGTATCTTATGAAATGGTCGGGGCGGGGATAGGGAGGGGGATGACTGGGCGTGCGGGAGCGGAATGAAGATCGCGGTGGGCGTGTAGAGTAGGCGGGGTGGTGGAGTTGGGTGGACGGACGGTGTGCGGGGATGTGACGGCTCTGGTGTAGTTGGGGCTGGCACGGTGGGTGTACGCATGCAGTGTAGGCAAGATAGGATGGATGGGATGAGCAAAGGGCGCGTGGTGGTTGTGTTGTTGATGCTGGCCGGGTTGCGGGTGGGGGAAGGCGGGGTGAATTGGTGGGGCGTGTTGGCGGCGGTGTTGTTATGGCGAGGGGGATGAAGAGGTGCGGGTATGGCTTTGAAGTGGGAGTGTGGATGTTGAAAAAATGTAGGCTTCTCGGTGTAGCTTAGTGAGGATGACGGCGGGATTTGGACGGTCGTGTATTGTCGAGAAAGGCGGACTTGTGGGTGGGCACGGACCGAGGACGATGGTGGCATATGGAGGTAGGCATGGTTGAGTTGCCAGGACGAGTGCGTGGGACAGAAGGGGGGGAACTTGGATTGCACTAGTAAGTAGGGATGCAGGACGCCTGTTTTCCAAAGACTAGCTAGCTTAGTAGGGGGGCAGATCTGTGACACTGGGACAGTGTACAGTACAGTACAGTACAACCTTCCGCAGGATGCGCACTACAGCATAGCACAAGTTGCAGGCTTTCTCCATTTTTTTTATTTGTCCACTTTTTTGGTCGCAGTGAATTATACAGTACAGTACAGTACAGTACTGCAGTGGGCAAAGGGGACTTTTGTGAATGGTTTAGAAAAAAACTTCTTTTAAGAAAATCAACAAAGAGTGTTTCTGTGGATGAAAATGGCGTTTGAGAATCCCAAGAGATTCCGCTCACATGAGCACTGGATGGACACTTGTCATAACTGTACGATCGAAAAGACCTATTTTTGGGGGAAAATGTGTCCCAACATTTTGTTGCTGCACCCACTGCCTTATCCAATCGTCGCCAGGCATTGTTCTATTTCAACTGGCAAGCAAGCAATCGGGGCTGGGTGGAAACATCAAATTCTCCTCAACAAAGGGTTTGACGGTTTGCAGGCGGTGGCGATACAGAAAAAAAGAAGATTTTGGGTTGAATTTGCAATCCTTTGGCCCGATCAAATTCCAGGGTACAGAATTGGTCTATTTTCCCAACGCCAATTCAGGCGTTGCATGCAACCGACAGCTTGCATATCAACTCATTTTTGAATAATGTAAACTTATCATATTCAAATGCCGAGCGCCGTTGACCTCTTGTACCCAAATGCCCAAGCCCAATGCAGTATTACTTCTGCTCCTACTAACGCCCCACAACACACGCTCCATCTGCCGAGCGTCGTCGACTCATTCTCGCAACACAGATTCTACCAAGGTCGCATTTCTCAAGAGCCCTGAGAAACTCTAGAAATAAACAAAAAAATTCAATACTACAAGTGTTCTCTGCCCCTCCAGCAGTCTCTTGTTCAAGCGCAGCACTGCATGTGCCCCGTTGAGACACCTTCATCCTCACCATCTCTGCATCTCCAATCACCGCTTCCCCAACATCTCACTACCAACGTCATCACTCATACACAATCTATCCCATCCCCTCACCCTTGATTCACCACTCCTCACTTGTCCACCATGTGCGCCACGGAATCCCCCTCCCCCAAAACTCCTCCTCCTCCTCCTCATATCTCCGACGACGCCACTCCCGTCCAGCCCAACGTTCCCGTCCTGCCATTCTCTGCGAGATCGAGCCCCTTCCCCGAAAATCCATCGGCGAGGAAATCCGTGGTGGAAAGGACCTTTCCCGAATCGCACAAACTGCACCAGTCCTTCTTAGCCTCCCTGCCACCTCACCAGACCGCGTCGTTCGATCCCTTCTCGACGCCCTCGTTGAAGCTAACCAGCTTCCGCAACAAGCTGTCCCTCATGCTGCAAAGTCCCTCTTTGGGGCTGAACCCTTGGTCTACGCCCCACGGGAGGCTGATAACGCAGAAGATGCCTTTGACGATACCTCACGCCATTCAGCTCACCATGGTGTCTTGCCAGTTTCAGCTACACCAACCCAATCAGAGGATTGCCCCGCTGGTCATTGGCATAAGAATATTCTCGGCTCGGGCTTTATTATACCTTTTGCTAGGCTTAATGCGCTTAACACTTCGGACCATTGCGTCGTAGCCGTGGCAAGACTGGCTACTAATTCTAACTTGGGCGTCGCCAATGATTCCCTCATACGCTTTGTCATCGTTGTCCTGGGCCTGTAAAGGAAATTAAGGGAACCAAGACTCCGTTGGAGATTGCTCGTACCTTGACATCTATGTTTCAGGATGATGAGTTTTTCGCAGAGGCGAGACGTGTAGAGGGCGAGGATGAATTTCGAAATGTAATTACAAAGTATGTCTCACGGGAGAAGGACCGCTCAGAGGAGGCTACTTTGGCCTTTGAGGAAAGTATATCAGAGAAAGCCTTTGCACGGACGGGTAAATTTGCTGGAGGGTTGATTGCTGATGTGAAGAGAAGGTACAATTGAAGACATACAAGTCTGACTGGACTGATGGTATAACGGATGGGAGGAGCTTGCTCAAATACCTGTCCACTACAGTGTGGTTGTTCTTCGCCATCATTATGCCTACGATTGCCTTTGGTGCGTTGGACGATGACAATACGGATGGCTTCATAGGGGTTATTGAGACAATTATTTCTCAAGCGTTTGCTGGCATAGTCTTTGCCGTCTTTGCGGGACAACCGCTCACGATTGTTATGACGACTGCTCCATTAACAGTGTTTATCGATATTCTGTTTCGGTGGAGCCAGAGTTTGGAAATTCCGTTCCTGCCTTTCTATGCCTGGACTGGAATCTGGACTGCCGTCATTTTGCTTATTTTAGTTGCAACAGACGCCTGTTATATCATGAAGTACTGCGGTCATTTCACAGAGGAGATTTTTGCCACCTTGATCGCTGCCCTGTTCATAGCCGAGTATATCAAGCCACTCATTCATGTTTACACCGACGAAGACACGGATGTCTTTTTACTTTCCTTTCTTCTTGCCACAGGCACATTTCTCATTGCCTTGGCTCTATTGAATTTTAGGCGCAGTTTCTTGCTCAAGCCGATCATCCGTCAGCTTCTAAGCGATTTTGGTGTCCCGATTTCAATAGTAGCAATGTCTGCAGTGCGGCGTCTGTTTCTTGAAATTGAGGCTGAACCATTGAAAGTCCCTGAGCGGATTGGCATTGTCACAACTAGAGACAGACCGTGGCTAGTGCCGTTGTTCGACATTAAGGTACAGTTCATATTTTTGGCGCTCGTCAGCGGAGCTCTTTTGGCTACTCTCTTCTTTTTGGACCAGAACATATCCTCCATGCTTGTGAACAAACCGGAGAACAGACTGAAGAAAGGGCCTGGCTATTATTTAGATTTGGTTGTAGTAAGTGTTATTATTGTTGTACAGTCTATCCTCGGCCTGCCGTGGACGCACGCCGCGCTTCCTCATTCTCCGTTGCATGCCCGACAATTGGCTGATGTAGAGGAATACGAAGAACATGGGAGAAGATACGAGAGGGTGATCAAAGCACGAGAAACACGCATTACCGCATTGGCGACTCATTTGCTAATTGCCCTTAGCATACTCGCAAAGGACGCCCTGGGACTTATCCCCCTCGCAGTTTTATACGGCTTCTTCTTGTTCCTTGGTGTTGGAACCTTAGATGGAAACGCATTGTGGGACAGGATCTTGCTGTTCTTTACTCAGTCGGAAAAATATCCTCCAATCACTACGTCCGGAGGGTCAAGATCTCTCGCATTCATCTGTATACCCTAATCCAGGTGCTACTCCTCGTCATCTTATGGTTTGTCAAGTCCAACTTTTATCTGGGTGACACAGTCTTTAACACCGGACTGCTGTTTCCGTTTATTATCGCCCTATTCATTCCAGTTCGACTTTACCTTCTCCCCCGAATATTCACAGCTGCCGAACTGCATGCGCTCAGCAAGGAGGAGGAAGAGAACGTTTCAGATACAGGCATCTCGGTTTAAGTGGGGTTTCCTGATTCCTCCTTTGAATAGACAACCTCTACCATTAGATCATTTCTTCGCAGATTGGGCAATGTCGATGGTCCGTTGTAAATCATGCATTTGTAGGAATCCTCTGCGCCCTCGGCAAGCTCAATGCCATCTCGTGAGAGCAGTGAAAGCAAGGTACTACGTTGTCTCTTTGCTTCACCCTGAGTCACAAAGCCAGTGAACTCTAGTACTGCGAAAGTTTGTCCCGGTTGCTCGCGAAGAGTCACCGTATCGTCCAGTGATTTCGGAACATCCTCGACTCGCTCATACTCCCCAATGATAAAACTCATGGATTCTTCCGGAGCTCCTTTGCTGAGGATGACCGGAGTAGTCATTTTCATAGACTTTTTGACGTCATTCTTCCCAAACAGGAAACCTGCGAGGTTGTTGAAACTTTGCCCCATCATCGATGCGCTCTCCACTTCCGTAGGGTCAGTTGCAGAGCCCTCCGCGGATTGCGTTGGCGACATCTTCGTTTCAGCGACTATTAACGTGGGATACTGACGGATCTCGTAGTCCTCAAACTTTGCCAAGACCCTGTAATCTGGCGTGAAGAGTCCCTCGGGAGTGCGGTTGAATATGTTTCGGAATTCCCGACCAAGTTCTTCCGGGTCAATTGAGGTAGGCATATTGGTTTGAATCGAGTCTGCATCCCGGGTCATTCTAGAAACCGCGGCAGGGAATTCCTCTGCGGCTTTTGACACATAACGAGGGCCATTCGCTACAAGGTCTGGAATGATATCCTTTTGAAACTGACGGAAGACATCTGATACTCCACGTAATCCTAATCCCTTACACGAGTTGGTCAGGAGGAAGTCATTGAGAATCTCAGGAGCACGCTTGGCAAGGTCCTGAATCAATACCTGCTTCACGCCAGTTGGCATGGCAGGGTCGAGCAACATTTGTAATTCCTCCTGCCATGATGCCGCTGATCCTGCGGAAGAAGACTGCGAAGCGCTCTCTTCTCGCGGTGGGCGACCTCCAGGAGCTCTGGGCGATGGGGAATCCGCAGAAGCTATTGCGATGCGTCGAGCCAAATGAGGTCGTGAGATACTGAAATGCGTCCCTTTCAGACCGCGCGGTACCGTTGTTGGAACAATTGTAAATAGACGAGTAGGCGGTAAGGAAGTAATAAACGCTTCCATCGTCTTTGCTAGATTAGAATCGTCAGTTCCGTGGTAAACCCTGAATCTCCCAGAACTTGCCAGAATTTGCGATGATGGAAGTCGGGAGGGTACACAGGTGTGCCTGTCTACACCCAGTCTGGCACTTTGAGATCCATTTACAGTACCCCCGGGCTCATTTCCGGTGTGGTGAAAAATTTATTGGACTCCGCTATGGGCAGAACGGTATCCTACATTTACTGTACAGTGAACAGTCTCCCTGCGCTGACCACACTGTAATGTGCAAAACAGTACGTATAAAGTACAAGCAATTACTGTAATTTGTATTGGTCAAACAGAACTCCCAAACTGTTAATGTTTTACAGTGCATACTGTACGAACTGTCGCGGCCAATCACGGGCCACGACTGATCTGACTTGGCAGATCCAATGATTTGTGCCCTAAACAGCCAAGTGGCAGTACTACTGTACAGTATTGTGCTCCTGGTAATACAGTAGCAATCGTCTACTGTATCTACAGTACTATTCTATAGATATCGAACGGCTATATAAGGATACCCTCACTGCCCGATCGGAGCGTGAGGAGGGAGGTAGATTTTGGGGATTCAGAGGAAAATCGACCGTTCTAGTGACTTGCTCAACTAAAACAATCAAATACGGGTCTGCGACTGCATCCCAGGGGACCTTTGTACCTGTTCACTGTGCCTTCATTTCCCGCTCCCCCTCGCTTACACCGTGCATAATGCAGTTAACGTGCTTTACAGTACTGTAAGAGCATTTGCACCAACGTTACCAAATTATCAAAAAAGTAAATTTGATACCCTGTATTATATTCCCTCAATGTATGGTTCCGTAAATTCTATTTTGTGATGTCAGAAAATGCTATGTATTGTAGAAATGCGATTGTGGCAATCACACCAACTGTCCTGAAATGCCAACCACATTTTTGTCCGAGTAAATGCTAAGGCCTCATACATCTTAAGTAGTACTGCTACTGGCAGACCTTAGTGGTGAAGCACACTGTATCGTCCATTCTAACTCTATCAATCGCACAAAACTCCGGAATAACCCCCTTCTCCAATTTGGTTCTTACCATGAGAAGTCAGCTGATCGCACTTATGATTTTCATTTCTAGACGACGTAGACGACGATTGCTTGACACAACATTTACTGAAAGGCAGATAACGTTGGGAAAGCGAAATAGAGATTGCCAAATTTGAAAATACGCTTTATAACGGGCGAGCATGTCTGCGTTTGCCTTTTTATTCGGACCGTAGTAGAATTAATGGCTCATAATGCTTACTAGATTCTTTTTTACTGTATTTTATTACATTTTCTCCAACTTTGACCCAGTTTATAACATGTACTCGCCATACTCTGAAGATGGGAGAATTGGATTGCTTCCAAATCGCATGAGAAAAAAGTCGTCCGCACAGCATGTCGTCAACGCAATGCCTAGGTCTAGTCCTAATACGAGGCAGATTGCGCGGATCAGAACATGTTCTGTGTTACTTTTTGGTATAGCAGGGTCGGTATGTTCATCATTCCTTCGGTTTGGAAGACAAATCCTAGCGAAAATTTTAAAGAACGGTCCTCATGCTTATGTTAAGATGCCCTCTGAAGAAGAGCTGACCCAGTGCCAATTGGCAATTGGAAGAAAGTAATCCATGTTGCAGAATGCTCATTGTGTTGCGGATGGCCTAAAACTGTTTCTCGAGCAGAGTGGAGATTGTGTCATTCAAATCATGTTTTACAATGGGTGGAAGCATGATAACTACGTCGGTAATGTTTTTGTCTTTGCCCCTAATGGAGTTATCATTCCGTGCGCAATCAACGCACCAGGTGCAATGCATGATTAAATCATAGCTGAATTGGGTGGAATCTATGAAAGGATTCGAGACTTCTATGGTAAAAAAGCAGTTCGTTGTGTTGTGGACTCGGCCTTTTCTAAAGGAGACTTCCTGTTTTTAATCAAATCGTCTCAAGATGCGCTCCTCACCAGCAATGGTAGTTCTGAGATGCTCATCATGCTAAAGCGAGCGAAATCTGTGAGGAAAGCATCTGAATGGGGGATGAGAGCTTTAAAGTGAACATTTACCATGATAAAAGACAGGTTCATTTACGTGGAGAGAAGGGAGCGAAAGATTTCTATCATATCATTGGTTTTACTCTATAATCTTCGAGCGCGCCTGGTAGGCATCAATTAGATTTTATCTACTTACATGCCACATCTGAGTGTCGAGGCTAACTAATTTTTAGTTGACGCCGGCTTTTTTTTAGCTACTTCGGGATGATAAAACCTCTATTTGTCTCTGTTGGGTATGTGAAGGGAGGATCACTTCTCTTCTTGTGGTGTTGTAACTCGTCTACTGCTCTTTGATTTCCCTTTCATAGCCACCATCATCATATGCATCATCTGTTCTGAACTCAGCCTGTCATCTTCTCTGCTCACTCTTTCCTCCTGTCTCATAGCCCTATAGTCAGTCCACCTCATCTCCATCAACCTTCTGCCTTCTTGTATCCTGCGTTTTTCATCCTCCCTATCTGCTATTATAAGAAGGTTCTCTTCCTCTCTCCTAGACTGCTATTGCACCAAATAAAACTTAAGTGCAGCCATAAGATCACTGTCCTCATCTTGTTTCTTGAGGTTTCGGCTCCATGTGTCCCTCTTTCGGACAAGAGGGCGTAGAGACGGCCCTTTTTTTCGGAGCTCGACGGTTCGGCACGAAGCGGGTCCAATGAAGCCTGATACGGGTCTGTCCCAGAAGCGTTCTCATGAATTATTTAGTCGTACCCTTCCGATTGTGGGACTTCAAGGTTTGCAAGGGTAGGGTCAGTATTTACTATAATGACAGTTGTATCGTCGTGTTCCTAAAAATAATCGCCTTCTAGATGTTGCCCGTCACCTAAGTCAGCTCGTTCAGTCATCAGCGCCCTGATTTTCTTGGCCCACAACACATCAGGAGTAATATGAGGGTCTCCAGTTGGTGTGCTCTTACGACAAAGGGTGCCGAGTTTTCTGCGAAGAGAGTCCACGTTTCGATCCTGAACAGGATACATTTTCTCATGTAGACGCGCAACAAGCTCCCACTAGTCTCTTCCTAGTGATTGATGCTCCTCGAGGAGTTCGAGGAAACTGTGTGTCACAGCAATACCGCAAGAAGCGATGCGAATACATCAAATTTGAGAATATTATTCTTTTTATCAAGGCTAGGAATCCTAACGGCTCACTGTCGGAGGAGGACATAGAGCGAGCAGCACAAACCGTATACAACAATGATGCTAATATTAGCAACATGTATACATACCTTTGAGATGCAACCGTTGATATAGGACCGCAGTTCGTGTCTCATAATGCGCTCGGGTTCTTGCATGAGACCCACACAAGGCAATTTTTGCTGCTGTCAAGCAGCAACGCAAGGAAAACGCCAACCAGGAGGCTACAGTTCATGAGATCGATGGCGGGGAATTTGCGCTGGAAAGAAACTCTTTATCGCTGTCGAACAAACATGATGCATCTGGAGTAGACAGAGCTGCGTCTGCACCGGATACTACTGGTAATTTCTTTTAAAAAAGAGCGCCCAGCAGGTATTAAACAATCCCTCTAAATATCTCAGTAGGTGGCCGCATTGCACAAAGGGGTCGAGGAGATTGAGAAACTGGCACAATACTACTTCAAGAGGAAAAATATTGCGCAAGAAATGCTTGAAGTCAACAGGCAGCAATCCATGATTGCACTGTTTTCAATTCCATGTACTAAGGATTTTTTGCAAAAGCGCTTCATGCAACTCTCGCAAAGGAAAGCAATCAAATCCTTGGAAGGGGAACTTGGGAGTGGTAATATTTCACCTGCTCCATCTCCTTCGGAAGGAGCTTATCATGGGATCAGCATAGCGATGCTGACGTCTGATCACCAAACCGTTCACCTCCGGCAAGTTCTGAGTCTCTCATCTCTTTAAAAAGTCGAGTAAAGTAAAGTAAAGATGATTTATTTTGGCTGTTTCCAACTTAATTTGATATATCCACATTTTCGAAACAGGCTTACAGAATAATTTCCATAAATGGAAGGACATGCTCAACATACTAATTTACTGGGTCTGATCAGATGTTTAGCTCCCTCGACCAATGTGTATTCCATACGTGGTCAGTCAAAGAATCAGTAAGAGCTCTTTGTAAACTCTTGACCTTAGTATCATCGCAAATATCTCCGTCTAAACACTGTGAGGAATTAAGAGGGGCACGGTTCTCAAGCATTATAGCAGAATCACCGATATCATCTTCGCAGTAAACAATTCTTCCCCCTGCTCCATCCCCGGTGTAAGACTCTCTTCTTTCCCCCACGATCATATTATGTAAACAAACACAGGCTGTAGCAATAAACTACATCTTCAGAACAGTCCACAGCCCATAAGCTTTGAGAAAAATGTTAAATCTTCAAAAAATGGCCCAAAAACCTCTCTATGCACTTTCAAACCTCCTCCTGGGAGTTGAAAAATAGTATTCCTTTCCGATCGGATGCATCTGACAGAGACTTGACAAAAATCTTCCAACTAGGATAAATCCCATAGGTTGGATATTAAAATCATTCAAAATGCTTCCCAGCTTTGGTATAGCTTGGCGTAGTTGGAGGAAATGACCCAGACTGAACCTCATTACAGTGATTGCATATCAGATGGAGTAATCGAGAACTCGACATCGTCCGTTGATTTGGAAGAGAATAAATGAATCTACAAAAAGAATATAGAACGCCCTGTGGGGAAAAAAAAGCAGAATAAGAGCAACGAACGGCACAATTTGCCGAGAACAATGTTAAACTTGCTGCAAACTCGGCTGCGGCAGAATAAGAACGCAAGAATGTCTTAAGAAATCATTACGAAATAATCCTGATCACAAACGCCCCCTCAGGCTGTGATGACTCTGAAACGTTGGAGTAATTTAACAAGATGCGTGCTAGATTGTTGAACGACACTAGGAAAGAGACAAAGAAGGGTAAGGTTGAAAATCTCACAGAAGTTCATTTAAACGGGGTGGACCAAGGGCCATACTCTGTTGAATCAAACGATGAAAATTGCGTACATTCGCATGGGAATCAGTGCAAGGTTACTATACGTTCGTCAGCTGTAAGGGAAAGATCCGCCCTAGACTCCCAAAGGTGCTTCACCACTAATTTACTCGTTTTAACATACTCCTGTTAGTTTTCCATTAGTTTTGATAGATCTCAAAGCGCGGCAGGAAAGCCATGTAGAGGTTCTTTGGCGACATCCTAGGCAGTTTTAGAAGACCAAACATGCGATATATCACTGGTAATATCTTCAGTTTGGTCACTGACTTGTTCTTAGAGGTCATCAACGTAGGTTATCCTTCTTCCAGTCATCATACCGTGTAATGTGATGCAGCACCTCATAATGTCTTGCATATTATGCTTGCCCCACAGACAAATCGGATACGCGACTGTGTGCCATTTTGCTTTAAAGATCCCAAACGCGCGTTCCACGTCTTTCATTCCTGCTTATGGCCTCCTGGAAAAGTAATTCTCTCTTTCGTTCTAGGATTGAGATGCTGTGTGAACAACCATAGGTCAATCATGATAGATCTGTCCGCGAGCCAATACGGTAAGTTTCTTGTTTCCCCTACAACACTGTATCGAATGGGCGAAGGGTAGATTCCATTAGCGATTTGGTAGCTCAAAGGAGACGCATGCGACACATTTTTGTCATTCAAGATGCCAGACATGCCAAAAAAGGCATCCCAAATCCATAGGCGATCACCAGGAATTGCCTCCAACGTTATTGCTAGCTAACATTCCTTCACCTGATACTGACCATACTTACAGTGCTGTGGGAAAGTTCTTCCATTGAAATTTGCAGCAGTCTATATTGCCAATATATACGAGAATCCCCGACGCTCGGAGCGGAGTAGGATCTGATTCAGATCTGAAGCAGCGGGATAGCGCAACTATTCAGCGCCAAAACGCTGAACTACAGCGTTGTTGAAACTTTTGACGCACTCCCCAGATTGAAATCATGTATCCGCAAATAGTCGTCAATAAAATCCGTAGCGATACCATATGCTAACAGCCTTAATGAGCAAGTGACCTTTTGACTGCTCGAAAAGCCAAAAAATACAGTGCAGTCTTTCTTCTGGGTGAAATACGGATTCACCTCACAGACGCCCTCCAAAATGTGATAAAGAAGATGCGCGCAACTCTAAAACTCTTTTTAAACTGCTTACCGATATACACAGAGTTTGTTGAGAAGTAGTAGTTATAGAGTCGAGTCGCGACTTATTCGCGAAAATATTCAGTATTGGGAGCCGCCCTATTTTTGACATTCTGCTATGTCTTCATCGCTGCTGGTGACAAGAAGGTTTTTGCTAGCTTCATACAGCTTGAATGTAGCAATTATTACTGCCACAGGTTGTTCATTATGAAGACACCTTCGCGAAGAGATGCGTTAGCAAAAGGTCTTTCTGTGCTGGTGATGGGACTGAGCTGGGTTTCAAAACAGCAAAGAAGTATTTTTGCATCATCAAGTGAAGCTTATAGACGTGGGATGTCTTGCTTACTTGATCCTGAAATGAGAGCACCGCTGGAGATGCTCCGCCAGTCCAGAACCTACACTATCTGTGGGACCCCAAGTGTAGGGGATTTTGGGGTTATTTTAATGTATGTAGGATGTAGTCGGTTGTATCCACGCCGCAGAAAGATGATTCACGGCAAAAAAAATAAGTTCCAAATCAAAATAAGAGCATTTTCAAAAAAGTTTTCACTTCGCAGCAATTAATATATTTTCAGTGGACTAGATCTCAGCCAAAAGCCATTCTCAGAGCACCAAACTATGTCAAAGTCTCTAAAGTGGGGTTTTCAATATGAGGTCAGTAGAAAAAGATGTAAAGAGATAGAATATTAAAATCTAGATAGAACAAAGCCGAATCCATGAAAGTCATTCGTTTCAGTCCTACTGATCCCAATACCCTTGAGCTTACCTTCACCGACAATGAAACTGGTGACTGGACCTTTTCAGTGCCCGGGGACCGTCGGTCCGATTCACATATCCAGTTACAAAACCAAGTCTCCGTTCCATCTGGCCACTATGCGGTTCGGTCACGGAGAACTACGAAAAATTGCGGTCCAGTAAGGGATGAGTTGAGCGCTCCGTGCTCGACTCAAAATTTACTCAAATTGAACTTAATCGGTCCAAAAAACTCTCCTGTTTAATGGTCCGGTCCTAGAAGTCATGCTCCAATCGTTCCGGTTCTCTTCCCATCGAACAACCTATACTCTAGCTTCTTCAAAAGCATACTGCTATCTGGAAAGCAGAAATTGCGTTATAGAAGCTTTACAGACGCTCTGTAAAAACATAAAAATACAAGCACAAAAAACATCATATTTAAAGGAATTTGCCACTCACAAACACGAACAAACGAATATACACATGCGGTAATGTAACGTCAAAGCTACGCCGTGTTATCATTGTGAAATTTATCTTTTCTTCCCGACCCCCTTCCTATCTCACCCTTTCTCCCTATAAAAACCTCAACATTCACATACCACCCATAAAAAACCTTTCTCCTCAAGATCTAACTGATGTATATTCGTCTACAAACCACATCTGCGGAACAAGCCAGGACTAAAAAACTAATCAAGTGGAGTGTGGCACTACTTTACAAAGCACACTGACTGCAGCGTTTTGAACAAGTATGTGAGTTGCAACACGACTTTCAGTGTGAATTATTCAACCATGACGCTCACGGGACATGCAAAAGTTCAATTTTTCTGCAGCTAAAGCACGAATGACTTTCGGCACGATTTGCGAATTTTTAAGCCCAAAAGGGATCCCTTCGAATGAATGAAACAAAAATTTCACTAAAAAGTCGATCAAATGGTTCGTTATGAGAGTAAATATTTCTCCGTCGGGAAGATTTCTGAGTTTAAATAATTTATATATTCTGTTAAAAATGAAGTTTCGGTACTTTCAAGGGCCACTGTCCAACACTAAGTGATATATGAAAAAGCAAACATATCGCTCTTAATCAATGGGCAGTTACCTTTGTGCAAGTTCATGATTGCGGTCACAGCAGATACATGGTTATCTGTGGTGATGAGAGGGTAGTTGTGTGTTACAGGACACTATATTGACAAGAATTAGAGGTTAAGAACATTTTTTTAGCATTTGAACATCTTCCCACGCCTCACAGAGGCGACGACTTCGCAACCATAATGAAGGATTATTTGACAGGTGGCAAATTTGGCAGAAGATTTATGCAGTAACCACAGACAATGCCAGTGGCATTTTCTCTGGTATAGCGATGTTTAGCAATCGCTTGAGGACCTCACCAAGTGATAAAAGCCCTCATTTGATTCATGTGTGATGCTTGGCCCGTGTGTGTGTGATATGACAGTAAAAGAATCATTCAAAGAGGTTTATAATGAGATGAAAAACATTTGCTTAGTTACTGCAAGCATTTGATCTTCAAAGAAGAGGCACAAATTGTTCAATAGGGTGAGGATTGAATTGGGCAGTCAAGAGCCACTCTCTTTTGTCTAAAATGCAAGAGGAGATGGTATTCTACTTTTGAAATGACCGAGGGGACGAATGAGGCAAAAAGTGTTGAACGCCGTTATGTACAGCCAGACTGAGCTTTTCGTTCACATATCCTGTTTAAAGTTTTATCATAATGATTCACTCGACAAAGAAGTTATTATGTCACATGTGTTGGTTTCAGAAACGGTGGAGTTTGTCACTAAGAAACCGATACTTTCCGCAAATTACTGTTACCTTCATTCTGAAATCCAACCTTTACCTCTCCTTTTTCGAATTATTCTTTCCAGATTTACTTTCAACAACAATTCCTACAGTCCTTTTCCTATATGAATTCAAACTTACCGTACGACTACATTTTCAATTTTTATGTTTGAAGCCTTGGTCCTCCTTTTTAAAAACAAATCTTTCGACTCGTGATCCGCTTCGTCCTCCAAATTTAGTTTTGTTATTTTATCAAGCAGATTTTTGTTATTATCCTGAATGAATGCATATTCAAAGTCGCAACATTGCCTCGCATTTTTTATTTTGCCCGAGGCCGTGAAAATTTTCGAATGTTTTATCTTATTTAAAGGTCTATAGCAACTTTATTGCAGCAACGCACTTGCCACCAACCACTACATCTTCTCACCCACTTTTTCCTCAACATGATCAACCTACGCCCGTCTCTCACCATCGCCAAGTCCACCAAAGCCCGCCGTCCCATCAACTGCCTGACTTTGATGGCCACTGGACCAACTTAATACGAAGACTACCATAGAAGGATGGACCATAAATGAGTTCAGGAGTGGGTGCTCCGTCAATTTTTGGGGTAGGCAGAGTAGGAAGAAGAGGCAGAGGAGCCAAAGGAGGCTGAGGCTGTTGTGGAGTGATCTGAAGATGAAGAGGACTAGGTGGACCCATGGGAGCCGCTGGCGTACAACAGGAGTTCCGGAGGAGGATGGAAGGGAGATTGAGGGTTTAATCTTAATCTTGGACTCCTCTGTCGGGGGTGGAGTGGATTTTGAGGAACTGGCAGATCTTGATATGTCCAAGGGGCTATCTATCATTTTGAGCCGTCCAAAAGAATTTGTAGGGATTGTATTGGGGTATGGATATTTTTGAGGAATTTTTTGGCTCTAATCTCGATAAGAAAGATTGGAAGAAGGAAATATATATTTATCGTGGTAGCATCTGCTGTTAGTCTTTCTCGTCCACAAGACTCTCTTTAATTCAATTTAAAGTATTTAGTATGTTTGTTTAAGAGTTCATTGTTGGAAAAAAAGTCTGTAGAAGCCAAGTAAACTGATTCATCTAGGAAAGAAGAGCAAGTTGGGAGATAACCTCAGCGGCAGACCCAAGTGGTTCAGAAGTGGAAGGTCAACTTCTGCCCAAAGAGGCATTTATTTTACGTTAGTATCTGAGCATAGATGGTAGATCCTGCCCCTTCTATACTCAATTTTAGCCACTTGAACTCTTGTCGTTATTCACCAATTCTTGTTCCCACAACCATACTTCGGTAGCACTTTTTCGCTTGCAACACCACCGCCTTGGGATAATTGGTTCTGAGAATATCTTGCTCTGGCAATTTATCCCTATCAGAGGTGATAGGCCAGCTGGGTATCGTCGAATTTCTGCAAGCAGGAAAGATTCGGCCCACAGCGGCCTGGTGGAGAGCGAATGCTTCGGTGAAGAACTACTCAGAGCCGAAAGGGAAGCCACGAACAGTAAAATCTAGAGGGAGGTGAAAAAAAGGCACGGTAGAGAAAGGAATGGAGTATTGGATGTGAGTCTTAGGCATCGGGTTTGGATATGTTCAACGTAACTCCGAGAGCAGAACCGTGATCCTGAAAGAAACGCAGTGCGTCAAGGTCTTTGCTCCGGGAAACAATAACATTAACGTCTTCCTCGTTCCATGCGTTGAGAGAGGAGCAAAAATGCTCCTGTAACTTCAAAAGAAAGAGATGCAAGGCAAGGAAAACGAGCAAAGAACCGAATGGATTCACGTGTTGGGTAACATTTGAACTTAGCACGGATGAAATAGTAAAGGTCAGAAAACTCGAATCTACGTAGTCGTAGTGAACCCTTCGGGCAATGTGAATTTCGTGGTCTATGAATGCATCGCGAATGAGTCGGCGACTGATGATGTTGAAGGCATTGTATGCATCCACTTGAATCATAACGTTGTCCTTAAATTGGCTTTGTTGTGTCAGGTGTCGAGCGGTATGATCAATCTTTTTATTTCGCCGAAAAACTTTACTTCCACACTACGTCATCTGGGGCAGCTACACTCTGTCTCGGGACTGATTTTCGATATTTATGTATCCATAGCAGCCAGTTAAGGGAAAAATTTAATTGTGGTATACTGGAAGGGGATCGGCACAACAAAAAGGCCGCCAACGAAGTAGGGTAAACGCTGCTTCACTGCATGGACCATCACAAATAAGCCAGTTTGTTCCCGGCGATTCTGTCTTTAAAGTTTCATGCTAATAATTGCTTTCTTCAGAATAAAAACAGATTTATACTTTGTTTTCTGGCTCTTCTCTTCATACTAGGTCTCGTCTTTGACATTACAATTGATTTCTTGGTCGCTGGCCACAAAAATGCTTTATTTGGATAAGAAGAAAGCGGGACATGTCATGGTGAAGGATTTAAAAACTGCGTAGATTTGTGCAGAACTTAAAATTATGAAGAGAAGATTTTCTGTCGATTCGGTTCGTGCTGGCTGCACGACAATATTAAGATTCTCAACGTTGGTGCTAAATACTGTCGACCTGTCACCGGTACTCTCTACGCAAGAAGGCAACAGGGTGGAATATCTACAAAAGTACATCACTGACGGGTACTACAGTATTAGGACAGTGAGGCCTTTAGAAGCGGATACTTCGTTTCTGGAGAAGATTGGGAACGCACCAGGCTACCAGAACAGTAGTTGTCTGAAGAGCAAGCGCAATGCTCCGAGTGGGTCTGAACGGTTTTAAATCGTAGAATCTCTTAAAGTTGACCCCATCTTCTGTTCTTTAGTTTGTTGAGAAGCTCTCGCTTATAGGTACAAGTTAGGTTTCGGAACAAAAAGGGACGACATTTCGGAAAAATGCCGATATCCTTGGTCCGGCTGGACTTAAAACATGTGAGTTATTGAAATGGATCGAAATCGACCTGAAAGTAAAATACACCAGTACTCATATTTCAACTATTCTACATTCTGCAGAAAACAGTTTCTGAACTTCAGTTTCTAGATGTACTTCTAGTCACCCTGTAGGATATTCCGTGCCACTTTAAATATTAAACCACCCCACATTACCCCTTTTCTAAGTTGATATTTGTCTATCTGCATCATAAATTTGGGGCAGATCAACTCTGGCCTATCTTCAGCGATTCAAAAAGTCACACCGCGGCAGGATCCATCAACCAATTGGTCCATCAACGTATTTGTTCTATGAATTGGTCATACGCAGTGATTTTTGTCCTCAATTAAGCCACTTCACGCTCCGCTACCTTGTTATATCCCGTTAGTTCTAAAGTACAGGGCTAATTTAGTGTGCTCACCCCGACATTAGTCGAGATAAAGTAATTGAACTTTTTGACAGGGTCACGGAGTCGCAGCCCCGTTTCTGTTTTCACCTTTCCTTCTCTCGAAACTCCGTTTAGATTTCCCCGCTAGAAGTGTCAGACGGCAAAGTAAACTACCCCATTGTAACAATGTCTCTGTTACACCACTGTGTAATAGAGACTTGTTCGCTGTCGCTATTCCAGTTCTCTATTACACAGTGGTGTAACGGAGGAACTATACCGTCTTGAATGATTTTAGAAATTTGATTTTGCTTCAATGTTTTTATTTGACGTGGAGCCCCACGTCATCGTTTTATTTACGTAGTTATATTCTAGATAGTACAATTCTATAGTTACATCTCTACTTTCTAGTAAGTTCTACTGAGCTAAAAAAGTATAGAATTACTAGAGTAGAGCTACCGTACTGTCTATAGAAGGGGGGCTCATCTGGATTCTTGTGGGAATCCAGGTACACTCCAAACACTCTTTGCCCCCAACTTTCTGAAACCCTTTACCATCCCCTCTACTGTTCCTGTAGCAGCGCCCCGGCTGCATCCCTCTTTGTTTCACTGGTAGCATCGCTCTCACCGGTTCCGCTGCTTTTTCGCTTTCGTCTTGCTCTAGTTCGAGGTTTTTTTACACGTGTACTTTTTTGTGCGGGTTGTTGAATTTTGGAAAAATTTTGCTGACAGGTTTTACTGTAAGCAATATCATATACTGTACTTGTGGGCTGGAGTGCCAAGTACAGGAGAGTACCTGTGGGTTGGAGTGCCAGGTACTCTAAACCCCATTGTTCCACGCAGGTCGCGGTTACTAATTGGAGAGCTAGGTAACCGGGAACTTGTGGGTGCAGCATAGTCTGCGTTCTCTAGGCTATTCTGTTCAGGTAGCGTGCAGGCCTCACGAAGCTGCGTGATCCTGTTCAGAATACCTAGACTGGACAGTCAGGCTTAACTAAGTTGCCTTAGTAAAGCCGTACTTCTGACCAAGTCCCCATTTGAGGGTCCCCTCACAGTATTCCTATACAATCCTATTGCACTCGTTGGCTATTAGCTAGGTGCACCGACTGGGTCACGGGTTCAGGTAACGCTTCATAGGGTTGACTTGGACTGGACTTGGACTAGGGGGTACGTGCTCAGAACGAGTATTCTTTGGTTATTCGCTAGCTTGAAGTCGGCTTGAGAGGCTTTCCAAAAGGGTAAGGACACCGATCGCGGTCTACGTAGAGGACTGGTGGGGATATCCCGAACGGATTGCTGAGTCACAACGGAGTGTAGGTGTGATCAAAGCTGCTGGTGAGTCACTCTCTCCGCGGGTAGGGAGCAAACCCGTCGTCCAGGGACGAATCCCTCGCAGATTTCAACTTCAAGTGCTTGTAATCAAGTTTAGGTGTTGGTGTATGGCTTTAAGTAAGAGGTTTGTTGAACATGTCTTTCTTCAAACCAAATAAGCCTGTGTTGTTCGATGGGACTCGAGATGCGTTGACGGTTCGGTCATGGTTGCATTCAGTCGAAAAGTACCTGATACTTATTCAGGTGGGCCATGAAGAAGTCATCAGTGCCCAGAATGCTATCGACTTTGCTTCGACATTCATGACCGGAACTGCCGCAAACTGGTGGTATACAGTTGTGTCCGAGAATGCTGTTTCGCCTACATGGGAAGCTTTCAAACTCCTTGTTGAGCAGAGTTTGTCCCCAGGACAGTGTCATTCGAGCTCGCGACAAGCTTACCAAGATCCGCCAGAAAACAAGTGTGGCAGCGTACCTCTCGGAGTTCAGGAATTTGGTTATCAATATTCCCGGTATCAGTGAGTCGGAAAAATTGGCGCGGTTCTGTGAAGGTCTCAAACCCCACATTCTGTTGGAGGTTCGTAAAGGGAACCCATACAAGTTTGAAGCTGCGACTACCATTGCTCTTAACGTTGATGGAGCATTTTACGGTGCAGGGTTCTTCACTGGCAGAGGCTCATTTCACACCAATCGAAATGCCTCAGGTCCCATGCTGATGGAGATCGGAAACCTGAAACGTAAAAACGATGGGCAGCGTCAGAAAGACTTGATGAGAACCGATGCTTTACGTGCCATTAGGTGGGATGTAGACCTTGGAAACACAGAAAAGGAAACGGGAATAAAGGTAACAGGAGTGGTACTCGCATAGTAGCGAGCAAGTACACAGGCAGGACACAGTACTGATTTGAAAGGCTTTGACTCGGAAAACTAGTTGGTCCACCAGACTTGGTGAACACTCAGGTGAGACCAGTAGTGAGTGTGAACAGATGTCCCAATGAGCAGAGTGAAACTGTTGTGGACATCACCGGAGCTAAATTCTCAGAGGACAGGGAAAAGTCGAGAATCTCCGAAGCCGAGTCTAATGGAATCACGTCTAGTCATGATGACAGCATCCCCACTGATGGACATATACCAGTGGAAACTTTTTTAGTACTTGAAGGTAGACTGAATGGAATAGCAGTCAAAGTACTAAAAGACGATGGATGCAATACAAACGTGGTTTCAGCCGAGTTACTGAAGCGAAATAGGAACTTTTTTGAGATTCGGCGTGAACGAGTCATTGTTTGCCATTCACAGAAGGGAGTTACTGAGGAAGTATCTGAGATCATTTCCAACGGAACTATTACGTTAGGCGAACATACATATACTTCTAGTTGGGCTGTGTCCCAAACCAGGTATGATGTTCTATCGGGAATGCCAAGGCATGTTGCCCACAATCCACGTGTCGACTATTGTGAACGGATTGTGATGGTGAAAGATGCTTCCATTCCAGTGATTGATGCAGATAACGAAAACCGTTTTGATTGTCCGATTTGGGAGTGAAGAAATTTAGACGAATGCTGAGGCATGGGGGTGATTTCGAAGTATTTCAATTACTTGAAATTCACAGCATGAGGGAGTGACAGATTCAAAGTTCGATGGAAGACTGAGCAGATTACTGGATAATTTTAAAGAGGTCTTTCAGGGTGAATTGCCAAGAGGACTTCCTCCGATTCGATCAGTTGATCATGAGATCAAAGTGGAGGAAGGAGCAAAGGCACCTCATCGACCTTTATTCCAGTTGTCCCCATCCGAACTTAGGGCAGCAAAAGAGTTCGTCGAGTCTCTTTTGAGGAAAGGGAAGATCAGGTCCAGTAAATCGCCATATGGAGCACCACTTTTCTTTGTGAAAGGAAAGGATGGAAAACTTAGAGGTGTTGTCGACTATCGCGCTTTGAATCGCATCACCAAAAAGAATAATGCTCCACTCACTCGTTCTGATGAAATGTTCGATCGACTTGGAGATGCGGGATTTTTCTCCAAGCTTGATCTGAAAACGGGATTCCATCAGATAAGGGTGAAACCGAAGGACACCGAAAAGACTGAGTTCAATACAAAGTATGGGCAATTTGAATATTTTGTTATGCCAATGGGACTTTGCAACGCTCCTGCTACGTTCCAAACTTTGTGAACCAGATCTTCTATGATTGCATCGATGTCTTCTTGGTTGTCTATATGGATGATCTTCTTATATTCAGTAAGAATGAGGAAGAACATCACGAACATCTGTAAATTGTATTAAAGAGACTTTAGGATAACAAGCTGTACATCTCTCCAAAGAAATGCTCTTTCTTTCAGACTGAGCTGGAGTTTTTGGGTTTAGTAGTCGGGAAGGACGGCATTCGTGTCAATCCTGAGAAGGCTGAAGCGCTACAAACTTGGCCGAAACCTGAATCTCTAACTGAGTTGGGAATTTTCTTCGGTCTTAAACAGTTTTTTCGTAGGTACATTCCGAAGTTCTCTGCAATTGCTACACTTCTCACAGATCTGACAAAGAAAGGTAGAGGTATAGGGAAATGGGATCAACAGTGTGATAAAGCTTTCCAGAAGCTAAAGGTAGCGATGACATTGGCTCCAATCCTAGTTGCTCCTAATTGGAAAAAGCCATTTCGTGGTCATATAGATGCTTCACAGCTTGCTGTTGGTGGAACTCTAACAAAGTTGTATGAGAATGGAAGGGATCGCATAATTTCTTTCTATTCCAAGAAACTTTCACCAACTGAGTCTGACTACACTGCAAATGACAGAGAGCTTCTGGCTTTGATTAATTTTCTGGGAAGATTCAGGTGCTATCTTGAAGGTTCTGAGTTTGAGATTTTCACAGAAAACCAGGTGCTTAAGAGGTTCTTCACAAAACCGAAACTGAGTCGGAAAGAAGCTCGTTGGTTGGAAATTCTCGGTAACTTCGGAATCTTCCCATCACACTGAAGCCTGGAAGAATTCACGTCTTAGGAGACGCATTATCCCGAGCTCCGCACGTGACGAGAGGAGATCGTGACGTCCAGTGAATGACGTTGAAGTTCCCTACCTTGATGGTGATCAGATCATTCCTCGGTATTATGACGACCAGTTCTTTGGTCCAGTCGTAAAAGCCATGGAAGGAGAGTGGCCTGAGGATACGGTTCAGAAGCAGAAACTTGAAAGAATTCTGCCGATGTTCCGAAAAGATGGTTCGAGGCTGTTTTACAATGGAAAGTTGTGCGTACCAAGAAGGTCAGTTTCGGATATTTTGCAAATTGCTCACGACTCGAAAGTTGGTGGACATTTTAGATTTGCAAAGACACTGTCCAGATTGGATAACTTCCATTGGAAATATAAGAGCCGGGATGTTCGAAAGTATTGTGAAGGATTTCTCACGTGTCAGCAGCATAAGGACTCTAATAAAAAAAAGTTGACTGATCCAATGTCACCGGAATTGCCTGACCGCAGATGGGGATCATTAGCTACAGATTTCATTGTGAGGCTACCCCTGACGAGGAGCGGTCATGATGCGATCACGACTTGGGTTGATCGACTTACTCGTCGAGTCCATTTTCTGAAATCTAAAACATCAGATACTGCTGAGGACACGGCTCGAGACTTCTTCGCGAACATCTTCAAGAACCACGGGTTGCCGGATGATATGACTTCAGATAGGGACAGCAAGTTCATTTCAAAGTTTTGGAAGACACGAATGAATCTTTGTGGGGTGAAATTAAGAATGTCTACAAGTAGACAACCACAAACAGATGGTGCTTCCGAGATTATGAATAGGATGACCGAGAACTATCTCCGTTGCTATTGCTCGTATCATCAGGATGACTGGGATGAACTGCTTCCTTCTGCAGAATTTGCGTACAACTCGGCTGTGAGCGATGATCTGGGTATGTCACCATTTGAGCTGGACTTAGGATGGACATCTAAATCGCCATTGGACTTCTTGGCTAGCAGCAGCATACCTCTTCAGAGTTTGGACGACTTTCTTGCCAAGCTCAAGGTTTCTCTTGAGGATGCGCAATTTGCCTATAAAGTGGCAAAAGCTCGGCAAGCTGCATATGCTTCAAGGCGATACAAGGTTCCAGATTATAAAGTCGGTTCGAAGCTATGGATCAATCGTTCGTTGTTTACGGATGTTTATTCTAGATCCCAGGATTCTAAAAAGCTTATGCGCGCAGATATGGGCCATTTGTGGTTAAGGAGGTAATTGGTAAGAATGCTGTTCGATTGGATCTCCCTGCTCATTTTAGAATCCATCCAGTCATTCATATCATTCACACCACACCACATTTGGAGCAGCCCGATGAAATTGCTTTGCCCATTCCTCCTGCACCTGCAACTGAACTTTCTGAAACCCTTACCATCCCCTCTACTGTTCCTGTAGCAACGCCCCAGCTGCATCCCTCTTTGTTTCACCCATCATCCCTCCCCTTTTGGGAGCGTGGTGCCTCCCCGTAACTATGTCGTAATATCCTTTTGCTACGTCTTCGGAGAGCTTAGTGATTCGATGACTCTGCCCCCGGAGTCGGTCTGCCTTTACTCTTTGATCCGTGGTTATATACTCGTAAAATGAACGATCACCGTATTACTGATATTCTAAGAACCACAGCGGCTTTCTGATCCGAGGTCCTGATTGGACAGAGATGATACCCAGGTCCGAGGCCTTGAAGCCACAAGACTGTGCTACCCACAGTCTGGTCCACAAATCACATAGTAAAACTAAAGTGATACCAAAACGGGTAACAGAACTGAAAATTAAATTAAAATCTTCACTTCTCAAAGGAATTTACATCTTACACAACCGGCTTACCTTGCTGAGTGGTGGCCATACCACCCACATCCCCGCTAGAGTCGATTGTGGTTGTCTGGATTAAGTTAGGATAGTTGAATCCATCCTCCAAGAGTGACACACCCAAACCTCTCGATTCTGGTTATCTGGAAAACTTTAGGATAGATCTAGTATATCCTCCAAAAGTTAAAACGCCCAAACCTTTCCCCTTTCTGGATAGAAAAGCTACTCGGATGAATTCTCCTCTCTAACATTTTCCAACATGTGCTCTGATCTTTAACCTTTTTCCGTCCCAGCCGCGGCCTGCGACTTACACTTTGCGGGATTGTTTCGTGTTATATCCGCTCCCTCGCCAAAGCACAGAACTCGACCCTTCTTGGAACTGCTTGCCATCCAGAAGCTGGTTTTCCGACACAACCGCCGCCGCGCTCTTGGCTGCATTCGCCGTGAAAATAGCTCCAGCCTTGTTGACCGCATCCGCATGGCTTCCTACTGCCTCTATGATGACCTCTCCGACGAGGCTAGCTCCTTATTCACCCCCGTCTCCCCCCGCTCTGACACTGCCCTTCGCAGATGTCCCAGTTTTTCTCTCCCGCGGTGGCCCTTGCCATGCCACTGCAGCCCTTCTCCAAGCTGATCCCCCACTCTCTACAAACGAATCTACCTTCCAATCCTTGGCTTCTCTCCATCCTCTGCCCCAAATTCCTATCACTCCAATACCCCTTCATCGTTTGGCACCACTCAAGTTCTCAGTCTCAAATGTCCACCGCGCTATTCACAGCTTGGATCCTTCAACCGCTCCTGGGGCCGATAGTCTGTCCTTATTTTTCCTGCTAATGCTACTCTGCCCGTCAGATGGGGTCAACCTCCGCAGAGGTTGCTTTCATGCTCTGACAAAGTAACTCAACCTCTGTTTGAACGGCGAACTACCGTTCGCGTGCCGCTCGTATTTCTGCGGCGGCCACCTTACTGCGCTGGCGAAACCACGTTTGGGAATACGTGCCATCGCTGTCGGGCTTTTTTTCCAGCACCCATTTCCTAGTCTCTCCGCGCACAATGCTTCCCCCGTCGTTCGGTCATACCTTTTGCCTCGTCACTTTGGGGTAGGCGTGAAGAACGGTACCGATGCGATCATCATTCACTCTGAGCGTCGTCTTTCCCAGCACCCCGAGTTCACGGCCGCCTTTTCGCATCAGGTTAACGCCCACTACGTCTTCAATGGTTTCCCGTCAACGCATTGTTGAAGCAGCACAAACCTATGCCCAAATTCTTACACGTCGGATGCCCTATTGTTACGGTGTCTCTACAGAGCTTGCTTTCGGCCCCTACTTCGTCTGTAGTGCCGAGGGCACTAAGCAAGGTGAAACCCTCGGTCTCTTGCCCTTTGCCTTTGCTTTTCATCCTCTCATGCTCTCGTTACAGGAGAAGTTCTAAACTGCTGAATGCTTGGTATGCCGGTGACAGTAACATCTTCCTTCCTCGTTCCCAAGCCGCTGACGCCATCTGTGTCATCCAGCTCGAAGGCGGTGCACTAGGGTTCCACCTGAAACTTTCGAAACCCCAAGTTTAGCATTTATCCTTTTCCCACATCCCCTTGTCACTTCCCTGTCCCTTTTCTACCCCTCCCCCCGGTTTTACTGCGTTGGGATCTCCAATTGGTCCGAACAAATTTGTTTCCGATTTCTTTACAGGCTGATGTGTGCAAAAATTCGCACACGAAAAAAATATCTAGAAGAGGACCAAATTCAGATACAGTATCGGAATTTGTAAGATATTTTTACAGTTTCTGAATCTACAAGATATTTTTAATTTGAATGAGTGTGGCAAATTCATGGGTTGATTTTTTTTATTTTGAGACACGCTGTCACAATAGATGTCAGTACAAGTCCTGGTTCTGGGTGGTACTAAGGTGACTCTGAAAGGTTTATATAATGGTCACATTAATTACCACCCCTGGCCGATGGCTGGCTGGCATGGGCATGGCACCTAGGTATTTACTTGAGGAAATATCCTCTAATAGTCTCTCCGGTTCACACGATTCCCTTGAATGTATTTTATGGTTATTAGCATGTTTGTTTGAGACTTTAGGGGTAGCCAAAAGTCTATATAAGCTGAGTAAACTGCTTCCTCATGGAGAGGTCAAGCAAGTTGGCAGACAGCTTCAAGCCAAGTCCTGAGTAGTAGGGAGTTGAGAGTCAACTTCAGACCCAAGAAACCTTTTTCCTACGCTGCTCACAGAGCATCAGTGGTAGACCCTGCCCTTCCATACTCGCTTGTAGACCTCTCAACTCTCTTTCATATACACTCCTTTTTGTTCGTTCAACTATACCACGGTAGCACTTTTATCGCTAGCAACACCTCCTTTTTGGGGTAGTTGGGTCTGAGTATCTCTTCTCCCGACGATTTACCCCTATCATTTGGTACTCTTGTGGAGGGGGTTGCACCTGAGGTATTCGGGTTGAGCAGTATTAGGGAACACTTCGAGGGGATTCTTTTCTGTAATAATGGATCTCAACGCTGCTCGTATAACGTTCACAGGGGGCAAGAATGAAGACGTTGGGGAGTTTCTCTATACATATTTCAACGTTGTGATGCGTGAGAAGAGCGATGAAGAGAAGGCCGAAAGTATCTTCGCCTATCTTCATGGTGACGCAAAGCACAAATAGAAGGCAAAGTTTATCAACGGGTGCTCTCTTAACGGGAACGGGCGTAACTTCGGTGAGGTATGTGAGTCGCTTGTGAAAGAATATGCTAAGGAGGTAGAACCAGATGAGATTATTCGTACCGCCATAGAGGCCCGGCTCAATTCGACGATTTGTTAAGCTCATTGGTATACTTGTGTGATATCTATAAAAAGGCTGGGTTCAACGCCCAAGCCATGTACGGAATGCTGCGTAAGGCGGCGATGGGGAATAAGCGGCTCTCCGATATCCTCCTCATCAAGGGCCCTCACACTTTTATAAACTGAAGGGTACCATAGTAGAATTTGTCAAAAATTCGGAGACGTTTCAGTCACTAAGTGAAGTACCGAGGGAAACCCGTACATCTATGCAGATCTTACATCCTGAAAAGAATTATCAAAGGCCGGCTACTAGTGCAGCAGCATTGGAATCTGTCAGGAGCGATGTCAAAAACTTGGAAGAAAGGTTGGAAATCCGATTTGATAATCGACTTGACATGATAACTTCGCAGTTGGAAAGCCTTACTCTTACCATTAAGAAGAACCAGTCTGGGGCCCCCAAGGCCGCAGAAGTCTGTTCCTACTGTCACAAGCCTGGAAACTTTGCAAATAGGTCTCTTGATAATCCACATAGAAACACTCGTTGTGGAAAGTGCGGTCGATATGGGCATCATGAAAGTAACTGCTGGTCTAAAGACAACAGAAAGGCAAATTTATCGGACGCAAGGAGCGAGTCAGGACCAGAGATGAAAATCTTACAAAACAGAAAGGATCAAAAGTTGACGGATGCCGGTAACGTGTCCATCGCTGAAGAAATCAGTCAAGTCAATGTGACAAAAAGGGAAGGGGAAGGGAACATTTTATCAAAAAACCCAGGCTAGATTATGGAATGCTAGAGCATATCCCAGCACCTGTACCTCCTCGGACCAAGAGGTCTGATCAAGTTGTTCCACGAGTGGAAAACACTCCTGCAAAGAAGACGAAAAAGAGTAAGAAATTTAAGAATATCCCGAAGGACGTACTAGAATATGTGAAGAAGTACAATTTGGTAGCTGAGCTTGCATCGGCCCCAACTGGAATAACGTTTGGTCAACTTTTGGGGGCGATGCAGAGGATGCGAGAAAAGAACTCAAAAAAATTATCAGGTCTAACAAGTCCGCTAAGGGTAAGAAATTGTTTCCTTAAATCGGCCTCGACAGCCTTAAGACGTCTTAAGCTGGTACCAATCAAAGTATTGGGAATGAAAACCAAAGCTCTGTTCGATTCGGGCGCTGTTCCAAATCTCATTTCAGAAACTTTAGTGACAGATCTAGGTCTCGAAATTACTCCAACTACTAGAAGAATCACTGCTGCGGATGGAACCGTATCAAAATGCATGGGCACTGTTGACAAGGTTTCCGTGTTCTTTGGGGACTCCAAAGTTGATGTATACTTTCTTGTCATGCCTGATCTCCCTTTCGATGCAATCATTGGCTGCCCTACCATGGAAAGACTAGGGACATACATTGACTTGGGCAACCAAATCGTTTCAGTTAATATTGACGACAGAACCGTGAAGATGCCCCTTGATTTCGACAAAAGCATACATCCGGAAGATTTAAGAGAAACGGACAGTGAAGATTTCACTTCTAGCTATGGCAGCGAAGATTCCGAATCAACTAAAACTTTCGGAAGTGGAAAAGGGTACGCTCGAGGGATAATGAACATGACATGGGACGAGTATGATTCTGGGTTTGAAGCAGATGACGACTGGAATTCTAGGGTAGGTTTGAGACCTGAATTTGTTTCTTTCTGCGATAATATCGAATCAAAGGACGGCATTCAGAGCGTGAAAGAGGATTACCTTTGCAAAGAAAATAAGAATACCTCTAATTCCGTATCTGAGAATGTGAGCACACCGAAAAAGGTCCTTCAAAATTTGGAGGGTGAGGATCAAGAAGAAGTAGAGCGCCAGACGGCAGAAATTCAAGAAAAAGTACAGCACCTTCCCGCCCCCGCCTCAATGAAAATATCCTACATGTTAACATCTTCCGAAGTAATTGCATGGAGCGTTTCAGATCTAAGACAAGCAAGTGTATCGGTCACTCACTCATTTGAACTTACCGATACTCAACCAATTTACCACAGGCCTAGACGTCAACCGCCGAAATATGACCAATTTATCTCAGAGAATGTTACAAGTATGCTGGAAAATGATACTATTCTGCCAGTTTCATCCCCGTGGTCATTTCCAGTTGTGGTAGCACCAAAGAAAGATGAAAAACTTCGCTTTTGCGTCGATTACCGACAACTGAACCAGAGAATGATACCAGATCGATTTTTGATTCCAAATATGGAGGAAATCCTAGAGGATTTGAAGGACGGGAGATACTTCACATCTATTGACCTTTACACTGGCTATTGTCAGATTCCATTGGATGAAAAATGTAAGGCAAAAACAACCTTTACCTGCAAAGCCGGTACATTCAGATTCGAAGTGATGCCTTTTGGTCTCATGAATGCACCAGCTACGTTCCAAAGAATGATGAACGAGGTTTTGAAAGGACTTCCATTTGCAAGAGTTTATATCGATGATGTGGTGATATTCTCAAAAACCTTGGATCAGCACATATCGCATGTCAAGACGGTGGTGGAGAGGATATCTGCGTACAGCCTGAAAATTAAGTTAAGCAAATGCTTCTTTGCGAAAACGTCCATCCAATTACTCGGTCATATCGTCGATCAAGAGGGAATTAAAGTAGATCCAGAGAAAACGAAAAAAATCAAAGTTGGCACCAAGGCCCGCTTCAAAGACGGAGGTTCGAAGCTTCTTAGGACTGGCCTCACATTACAGAAGATTTATCAAAGATTTCGCAAAGACTGCAGCACCGTTACACGCCAGCACTACATAGAACGGAAAATTTTACTGGAAAAAGGAAATGGAAACTGCATTTGAGGAGCTTAAAGATAAGCTATGTATCCCCCCAGTCCTCATGTACCCAGATTTCAAGAGACCATTTGTTGTGGAAACAGATGCATCAGAACGGTCTTTGGGTGCCGTTTTGTCCGAAAAAGATGAAAACGGAAGACTACACCCTGTTCAACTCGCAAGTCGCACTCTGAATGATGCTAAAAAGAGATACTCAGTCTGCGAGCAAGAAGCGCTAGCTGTCGTCTTCGCACTGAAAAAGTTTCGTGTTTACCTTTTATCACTCGAGAAATTTGTCTTGATAAGTGATCACCAGGCACTCAAGACAGCATTCCAAAAGAAAGATGTACATCACCGCTTAGCTTGATGCCTCGAAATTTTCGCAGAATATCGGTTTGAAATTGTTTATAGGCCCGGACGCAATAATCAGCCTGCCGATTACCTATCCCGCTTGAGGGATCCACTGAGTCCAAATGAAAAAGCTTCCGAGGACATCGTCGGAGTTGCCGAGGTGCAAGTGCCGAACGAAAACGAGTACGACGCTAATGTTCACGGGCTAGTTAAATTCCTGGATGGACTACAAATGAGAAAGGTTGATCTTGAACACAGAAATTGGGTACGCAGGAATCAAAAGGCTTTTACATTGTGGAATGGGAAACTCTTCCGACACACTAAAGCAGGTCCTCGTCTAGTGGCCCCTTTGAAATAAAGAATCAAGATCTTGAGGAGTTTTCATGATGAGTTAGGGGATTGGGATATCGAAACAACCAAAAAATTCATTACGAAGAGATTCTGGTGGCCCAGTATCCATAAGGACGTCTATAATTTCGTGAAAAGCTGTGACAACTGTCAAAAATTCACTCCGATACGAAAGTATAAGACAACTCTAAGCTTTCCAGTTTCCGGTCTCTTTGAAACCTTCTCAATTGACTTTGCCGGCCCATTCAAGGAAACCTCTTCGGGAAACAAATATCTCCTTATAGGGGTGGAACATCTTACTGGATGGCCAATAGCAGTTGCAGTTGAGGAAGCAAATGCTGAGGTGGTCCTGAGATTCATCGAAAAAGAAATAATTGAACCGTTTGTTCTTCCAAAAAGGATCATCTCGGATAACGCCCTTTGTTTTACTGCAACTCCACTGCTTCTTTTTTTGGAAGAGAAAGGTATTCAGCTGAAGACAGTTCTCGCTTACGCTCCTATGTCAAACGGGAAAGTGGAGAGAATGGTTGGAACCATCAAACGAGCAATATCGAAAACTATGTCGGAGAATGAAATCCAGTGGGAAGATGCCTTACCAAAAGTGTTGTACGGCTATCGTCGAAGAATAGGAAGAATTGGACGCTCACCATTCGAGCTAATGTACGGAAGGGCACCTAGAATGGTAAAGAGAGACATGGAAACAAATAATATCGACGAAGAGAGTAGAGAGGTCGAACTACTGGCCACCGAAGGCTGGAGATCACACCTTGCGTTAACACAGACAAGAAACGAGGGTGGAGAGCCTCCAGTTCGAACCTTTTCAGTCGGCTCTAGTGTGCTTTTAGTACATGGAAAAGCAATGCAATAGGCTATGAAGTGACCGGCCTTCCAAACAAAGTACTCGAACCCTTGCATCGTCACAGAGGTAAGACACCCGCATTATAAGCTCTGTTCAAGCTCAGGGAAGAGATCAAGGAGGGCCATCCATGCACGTCGTCTGGTCCCTTACCATCAGAGGCCTGAAGAATTCCTTCTCACACAGGAGTATGCGCAACCACGGGGCATACTCATCTTTAACTATAGAATGATTCCTATGGGAGGAAAAAGGGCCTGGGAATGGATCATCTCGATTACGCGGGACTACTACGAACTCCACGTAATCATCCATTTCTACATTAATATATGCCTATGTTTTCGTACGTTGAACGGAACATTGCTACCTGAAGAAGATTTCCGACTATTAATAAGAGTTTTATTTTCATTCCAAAACGGAAGGTTCACAGAAGCAGGTCCAGACTTTGTGGAGGTAACATATCATTACTCTATAGGAAGGTATGGAATGGTAGCTATCCGAGACTTGTCGCAAACGTATCTGAACATTGTCCGTCCGATTTACGTATTTCTCAAGAACAACCAAGATGTGCGACTGAGAGGATACGCCTTACCCCCTGATATGGAATATCGACTGTTCCCGTATCCTCTATGGAAACCTTACGTTTCTCCACTCAGGAACACAAGCTCAGCTGAAGATCAACATCCTCCCGAGACCATCATGATGATACGAGCAGGACCATCGAGTGATCGGGGCGGATCATCGAAGAGGGCAAGGCGTCGGGAGCAGCGAGGAAGATCACCAAGAAGATCACCTCAAACAATGCCTAGTCTCCCAGGGGAAACTATGCCTCTTTAATTATTGGAAGAATACCAATCAGGCGTTGGCTTCGTGAGATAACAGAGGACCCTCGAGAAGCAGAAGTAATTTCCTTTTTGCCATTAGTATTTTCATGTGCTTCCAAACCATTCACGGGGCGCACCTTACTCGTGAGGACTCAGTCCTTGTGTTGCGACTTTTTTTCTCCTTCAGATACCTGTTTCTGGACCCGTTGCCAGAAAAATTTGCATACTGCGTCTACTACCTCACATTCGGAAGGTTTGGAGAAGTGAAACGGGAGGAGCTTATTAGAGAACACTATGAAACCATACGCCGAATCTACGAAAATCTTGGCCAAGGAAATGAGCCGGTAATCGCACGGTACACACTCTCTCACTATATCGGAAATGAGTTACTGTCCTATCCATTCCGTCAACCACATAGTCTCCCCGGTGAATGGATAGAACCACTAGAAGAACAGCAGGAGCAATGAAGACGAGCCGGGACGATCATCTTTAGCGGGAGGGCGTGATGTGTGCAAAATTCGCACACGAAAAAATATCTAGAAGAGGACCAAATTCAGATACAGTATCGGAATTTGTAAGATATTTTTACAGTTTCTGAATCTACAAGATATTTTTAATTTGAATGAGTGTGGCAAATTCATGGGTTGATTTTTTTATTTTGAGACACGCTGTCACAATAGATGTCAGTACAAGTCCTGGTTCTGGGTGGTACTAAGGGTGACTCTGAAAGGTTTATATAATGGTCACATTAATTACCACCCCTGGCCGATGGCTGGCTGGCATGGGCATGGCACCTAGGTATTTACTTGAGGAAATATCCTCTTATAGTCTCTCCGGTTCACACGATTCCCTTGAATGTATTTTATGGTTATTAGCATGTTTGTTTGAGACTTTAGGGGTAGCCAAAAGTCTACATAAGCTGAGTAAACTGCTTCCTCATGGAGAGGTCAAGCAAGTTGGCAGACAGCTTCAAGCCAAGTCCTGAGTAGTAGGGAGTTGAGAGTCAACTTCAGACCCAAGAAACCTTTTTCCTACGCTGCTCACAGAGCATCAGTGGTAGACCCTGCCCCTTCCATACTCGCTTGTAGACCTCTCAACTCTCTTTCATATACACTCCTTTTTGTTCGTTCAACTATACCACGGTAGCACTTTTATCGCTAGCAACACCTCCTTTTTGGGGTAGTTGGGTCTGAGTATCTCTTCTCCCGACGATTAACTCCTATCACAGGCCGCCAAACCGCCGTCGAACGTATCTTCCAATCTTTCCGAGCTTAGGACGATGCTCAATT
The DNA here is from genome assembly GCA_002205965.3 of Kappaphycus alvarezii. Taxonomy (NCBI): domain Eukaryota; phylum Rhodophyta; class Florideophyceae; order Gigartinales; family Solieriaceae; genus Kappaphycus; species Kappaphycus alvarezii. Next base: position 548,078 of record NADL03000631.1, on the reverse strand, counting down.
TGCTTCCAACTTCACTGATTCTGCCCGAACGCCTCCAAGGTCAAACACTTGCTACATACGCCTCCGTCCACTCAATCTGCGGTACTTGCCGCCAGCTTCGATCGAAGCAGAGGGAAGCATTCCACCAATTGCAGTAGCCCTGCCAGGATCGTGCCTGGATCCAGGCTTCTCTTCCGTGTTCAATGGATCAAATATATCTTAAAACAGTAAATCACCAAGACCTTTCCCCTTTTCAATGATTGGTCTTGGTCTCGTGCAAACGTCAAACACTGCCGAGGCCGCATATGTCGCCTCTGTAATCGATTCTTCCCGTCTTATTTCCGACCTCCTGAACCTTCCCCGCGACTGCCACCTGGGAGAGGTTCTCCGGTCTGTCATCCCGCTCCTATTTTCCCGCCATCCGCAGCTGTCTTCGTCGCTAACTGCCCATTTCGAGCGGTGTCCCTCGCCCGTCCCCGGTGAAAGGCTCCAACCTGTGATCACAACTGAACTTAAGCTTTCCAAATATGACAGCTTCTTACTGTCCGCAGCAGCACCCGACCAAGCACGGCTTCTTTCCGTGCGCACATCCCCCTCCTCCATTTTCTTTTCGCTCCCTCACCCCACCGCGGCACGTACATGTCCTCCTCTTCGTGGAAGGTCACCCTGGCTATCCGTCTCGATATTGCGCTATTCCCTGGATCTACTAGTTGTATGGTCTGCTCACGGCGTTCTGTCGACGTTGCGCCCGTCTTGGATCCAAGAGGCCAACATGCTTTGACCTGCAAGTACGAGGACGGAATGACTCGCTGAAATCACGTCCTTCGCGGCGTTCTCGCCCGCTTCTGAAAGGAAGCTGGCATCGCCGTCCTCGTCGACCGTTCGCTCCCAGTCCAGGATCCCAATTCCGCTATTCATTGGGAGTCCCCTTCAGTACGACATCTACATTCCGGTTGCCCATGGTCTTCACACAAGCAATATCGGCGTTGACGTTACTGCTGCCCATCCTTCTGCTCGCCGCCACATCTCGCCAAGTTCAGTTACCGCAGGCGCCGCTGCGGCATTCGCAGAGCGCGAGAAACATCGTCATTACGGCGATTACTGCGACCAAAACGATATCCTCCTCTTCCCCATCGGGATTGATATCTATGGCGCCCTGGGCGACGAGGGCCAGAGGTTCTTCCGACGCCTCGCTTCCTTCTCTGCTTCCCGCCTTGTGTTTTCCCCTCAGCTCGAACCTCGCAACTTGGTTACCCGCTTTGCGTTTAGCCTCCAAGTGATACATGCGCGACAGGTTGGCACCCGCTGGCTGCCTGCGTAGTTGGTTATTGAATACTCTCCGCACACTTTCGTGCTTTAGAACTCGTAAAGATTTACTACCACCAATCATTTTTTCCTCTTATGGAACTTGTTCCCTTGCCTAGCCAGTAATCTGGGTTTCACAAAGAAATATTTTTGTGGAGGGCTTTGTAGAGAACTGCGGGTTGCAGTCCCTGCAATTCTAAAACTGCAAATATGAAAATGGAACTCTTTTGGCTTTATACCGTACTTTAAATAGTTTATATGCAGCCGAACCGCATTTTTCACACATTAAAGAACTAAATCGATTTTCTCCATAGTTGATATGTTTCGCTCGTCATCGTTTTTGTCAAAACATTGGAGAACAGATCACAACCAGTAAGCAGTTCCAAAATATTCCCTTAAAACTTTGTAAATCTTTACGAGTTGTACAGTGTGACACAGAAGAGGGGAAAATTGGTTTACTGCGAGTAATGGAACGGTTGGGAAAATTGGTTGGGAGTAAAGGGGAAAAATGGTTCTCTGGAATACACTGTATACACAATTTCAAGTTGTAGCCTAAGTGTCGCTCAAGACTCCTTCCAACAAACAACTGGCGTTATTCTGGACGAGTCTCGCCGCGTGACGAGCGAACAATGTTCGCTGCGCATCAGCAATCGGAACGGCTGCCCGTGCGGCAATGCCATTCGCAACCCGGTTGGCGAAGTCCCGAGCGGAAGGGTGCCAGCCCCCCAACGTGGAGAGTGGAAGGGAAAATTGGTTTGGTTTACTGCGAGTAATGGAAAGGTTGGGAGTCCTCTGTATTTGTAACACAGAAGAGTGCGGAGGGTATTCAGAAATTAACTACGAATGCGGGCGGCGGGTGGAAACATGTCGCGCCTGCATCACTTGGAGACCAAACGCCTAAAACCAGAACAGATCTTTTCTGCTGTTTGGCCATTGCAGTCATTCTAGATAAATGGGAGCAACCTCAGCAAGGATTGTTCAGTTTTGTAACTTTCTTTGAGAATCTGCAAATGTGCTTTGCTGAACTACATTGTACAAGGCTGCAGTTCCGCGTAGCCCTCTTTTTGACAATAACAAAGGCACTGTAGGCATAAAAATTGTATTTTGTGGGGATTTGCACTCATGCAATCCAAACATTGCCATTATCTTTCATGTTATCTCTCTCTTTCCTCTATGCAAGAGCAAAGTTTAGCAGGCCGATAGATGCATATATTACTTGAGAAATGGCCCCTTCCAAACGATGCCCTTCTCCATCAAGCTTGATATACGCTACCTCTCTTCCAAGAGCCCTAATTGTCGCGACACTGAGTTCCGCTGCTACCAACGGGACCGTTCGATCCTCTGCTCCGTGAATCATTAATAGCGGCGCCCCATCGGAATCATTTGTCAAATCTCTCGGATACGTATCGGCAATAGGAAGGTAACCAGAAATGACCAGAGCCCCGGCATATCTATGGCGCAGGTACGTTGTGAGCGCGACAGCCCCTCCCTGGCTGATACCAGCGATAACAATTCTACTGCGATCAATGCCGTGCACTTCTTCCTCATACTTGGCAATCTTAGAAATATCTTCAGCAGCCTGTATAACCTCGTCCTCCGCCTGGGGTCCATCAATTTCTGTGGAAAGGACGTTGAACCAAGAAGGTACGGTATCGTTAAGAATATCCACAAACCTATTTTTTGCTTGCGGTATGACGAACCTCGCCCTGTTCGGCCACTTCGATCGAAGCTGCTCGATGAAAGGGAGTACACTGTCCGCGTTACCTCCTAGTCCGTGGAGCAGAATAACTGAGGAATCGGGCTCAACAAACCTCGGAGCAACCACGGCCGTCTCGAAAGGGAGCACGGGGTTTTGGTTTGAATCTGCAAATTCGTTCTGAGCGACTGGTTCTGGAGAAAACCACATTTCTTCATCGCTTTCCTCTGGAAAATCAGTTGGCCTCCGGTGTTTTTGTGGTACTGTTACCATTGGACTAGGTGATAAACTAGGAACGGGTGATGGTGTTGTAGCTGCACTGGCGGAAGGACTTGGTATCAAATGGATATGGGATGGCGACGTCGAGAGTGACGGTGAAACCGCTGCGGACGGCGATGACGACACTGATGAGGACGGCGATGACGACACTGATGAGGACGGCGATGACGACACTGATGAGGACGGCGATGACGACACCGATGAGGACGGCGATGGTAATAGCCATGGGGAAATCGTTGGCGAAGCCGATAGTGAATGCGAAATCGATGGCGATGACGATGGCAGCAGTGACGACGCCAATGAGGGAGATACCGATGTTGATACCGATGGCGATAGTGAAGGTTGTTGCGAGGGAAAATGCGAAGGCGATAACGATTGAGAGGGTGACGGGCTTAGAGTTACGAGCGCCTCCGTCTCAGAACCATTTACGAGGGAAGCAACAAGCGATTCAAGCGTGCGCACAAAAAGGCGGAACTCTGAGGTGCGCACCCTAATTGCTTCCCCGTCCAACGCATTTCTTGAAGATAATCCTAAACTTAAGCATGTTCCAAAACTCACGAGGCAGACAAAGATAGCATGAATTGATCGAATAACCATCCTTTCCTAACCCCAGCAGCTCCGTCCAAAAATATAGATACACGGGATAGTGGAAAGAGGAACTGCGTGCTATTTGGTTCCTTTCTATGGCGCCAGGACAATTTGGAATAATTCATAGGGAAGAGGTAGCTTGGAAGGGCATAGCTTGATTTTGGTGGCAGCAACGTCGGGACGGGGTGACGGTTAGTCATGGCCCGTTTCATATGATGATGAGTTCATTATTTTGCAGTTTCTAGATGGCGCTTAGAAATAACTCGTTTTTGCAAAGAGTTACAGAGGGGCAAATAGGAGCAAACATAAAACAAATTGCCCTCAAAACGTACCTTGTCACGGCACCTACCTTTAGACATTCAAAGCTTTCTATCCAATAAACCTGCAGCACATATACCTCCTAGGCAACTTCTGAACAAATCTGTTGCCCGTTTTTGGGCTATCCTAATCGTTGAGAAACAAAAAAGTGCTCCCATCACCCAGTATCACAAAACAGAATTTAATATGTTTTAACTCCTATCCACGACCGTGGGGAAAAATGGCTGTTCCTTCCATTACTTTTCCATTGACGGCCGGATGTATGTACCCGTACATCCATTATATCCCCGATTTACACGCAGTAGCTTTCATGAACTTGATAAGAACTTTCTTTCTTGCCACAACATGCCCAAAAACTTTCCTGCTACATTCTAGCCGGTTTTATGATTGGTTTCAAGAAAGTCTATCCACCATTTCTTCCGGAGGTAGTTCCGTAATTTTCTCAGGTTGGATATCTCTTCGCAATGAACCCCTCTAAAGTTGCTTGCTCCAAGCCTCTCTCCCCTTCTCCATGGGCGGTCTAGGTCTCCTGCAAACTTCAGACATTACCGAGGCTGCTTACGCAGCATCTGTAATTGATTCTTTTGCACTTATCTCTGATCTGCTCACTCTTTCCCAGGACCGCCACTTGGAAGAGATCCCTCAGTCCGCCATCTCGCTCTTATCCTCCCGCCACCCGTAGCTGTCTTCCTCGCTTACAGCTACGGCTCTTTTCGAGCGTTGTTCATCGCCGGTCCCCGGCGAAAGGCTCCAGTCTGCGATCACAACTGAACTCATGCTATCGAAGTCCGATAGGTTGTTCACGTCCGCGGCAGCCCACGACCGAGCACGGCTCCTCTCCGTGCGCACGTCCTCCGCCTCGTCTGTTTTCTCTTCGCTTCCTCACCCCACCGCGGTACGTACATGTCCTCTTCTACGTGGAAAGTCGCTCTGGCTCTACGTCTCGGCATCGCGCTATTCCCTGGATCTACTCGCTGTCCGGTCTGCTCCCGCCGCTCGGCCGACATCGCACCCGTCTTAGATCCAAGTGGTCAACACGCGTTGACCTGCAAATACGAAGACGGAATGACTCGTCGTCATCACATCCTCCGCAACGTTCTTGCCCGCTACTGCAAGGAAGTTGGGATCGGCGCCCTCGTCGAACATCCGCTCCCTTACCAGGTTCCCAACCAATCTGGGCATTCGGAGTCCCCCGCGCTACGAATGGACATTTACATACCCGCTGCATACGGGCTTCACAGTACCGATATCGCTGTCGACGTTACTGTTGCCCACCCCCCTGCACGCCGCCACATTTCGCCAAGTACGGTTACCGCAGGCGCTGCCGCAACACTCGCAGAGCGCGAGAAACATCGTCATTACGGCACTTACTGCAACCAAAACGATAGCCTCCTCTCCCCCGTCGGGATTGATATCTATGGCGCCTTGGGCGACGACGGCAAGGGTTTTTTCCGCCGCCATGCTTCCTTCGCTGCTTCCCGTCGCGGTTCCTCCCCTCAACAGGAGCTCCGCGACTTCGTTACCCGTTTTGCATTTAGTCTCCAAATAATGCAGGCGCGACAGGTTTCTACCCGCCGCCCGCATCCGTAGTTAATTTATGAATACCCTCCGCACGCTTCTGTGCGACATTGTACAACCAATGAAGATTTACCACCACCATCTAAAGTTCACTTCACATATGCGCCTGAAATGAAATGTGATTAGGTTACATCCAATACATCTGTCACAGTAAACGAACCCCCTCTTAAGTATACCGAACCATTCAAGTAAACCCAAACACCCCCTCTTTCCCCCCCATATATGCGCCGTAAGGTGGTCATTTAGGTAGCGTAGTTCCTCCCCATTACTGAGTCTGCATACCATTTTGAGTTGATTGTGGTTGTCTTGAGTACTTTAAGATAGATCGAATATATCTTCCAAGAGTAAAACACCCAGACCATCCCCCATATGCGCCTGTATTTCCTTAGTAATTATACGGTCAAAACGATATTCCCTGCATAGTAAAAAGCGCAGCTGCAATTCAAATTTATCTGTGCGCTAGAGGATATACAATGTTTATTGGGACAGGCAAATAGGAACAGCTTGATTTGTCCTTGTAGGTACATTTTAAAAGATATCGGCATGTGTGACCATTGAATTATTCTGGATCAATTATAAGCACACCGGATAAGCGAATGGCAGTTGCAATATTGAAATTTCTTCCGGTTAATGGAAGCGTATATGCGTTTCAAATCAGATCATGATATAGTATGAATAAAACGGCGCGTTCGATTCTTGCAAATGAAGCTGGCTTTAAACGTTAGGCGAAATACCATTTTTCAGGAGGAGTGTAACAAGATTCGTTCCTCCGCTTTTCTAAAGATTCAAATAGTGTTTCTGGACTAGACCTGTTTATAGCAAGTACGTTTGTAGCGGAATAATTTCTCATCTACCTAAAAATCAGCACGCTATGGCGTCGAATCTATATGATAATGTTGTGCAGTGCAATCTAATAATTAAACTGACAATGTGAAACTTGCTTTCAATAACAGCTATATTCTTTTCAACATAAACAAAGTAGAATTGATTCTTTAATGTTTGAAAAGTGCGGTTCGGCTATCCCCGGTGTATACTAGACGTGTTCAGGATAATGGGTAATGTCACTCGTGTGCCTAAATGGCTGGCTCAAAGCCTGTCAGCAGGCATGACGCATTGGACATCACTGCTGCTGCCGTATGCCTCTGGCTTAAAACCCCTCGAACCGTCCCGTATGTCAACATAAAGCTGAAACACCAGTCCAAAAGATAAATACAACCTCACACACGTAACTAGCACCCGCATAGTATATTGATACTGGAAAGTTCGGCTCGAATTATTTTGTGATCCAACTCAACCTATACTTCAAAAAACCAGAGCACCGGTCTTACTCCGGTCTTTTGAGGGACACTGTGAGCGCCTTTTGTGGCCTTACATCAGTAATCCCCCCTACGCACCATGACACCGAATAACAGTCACAGTATCTTTCATAATTGAACCACCCAACACTTCCCCCCGATTCCCCTCATACATCGGCGTGCATTTTGCAATGGGTAAGCCTGTGGTCATCTCCTAACAGTTTAGGTTCGATTGAAGACGAGGATCAGTAAGTGTTGGACTTACGCGCAAGTTGTGACATCGCAAGACCGTACCTTCACATACCAATGTTATCTGGGATTACAGCCGACCTTATTTTTCAATCATTAAAACACCCAAAGCTTCCCCTAACAGTTTAGTGCCTTTTATTGTGATTTGCAAAGCTTTTACGACGGTGTAGCGTAAACTATTTTCGGCATAATTAGTTCTGCAACAAGCCAAATCGCCTGAGTTTGACGTCCTGTGGGTCAGCTGTATATATGTGGAACCGTTCTATTTAAATGCTCGTTAAACCCCACTTTATAGCTTAGGCTAAGATCTCCATTAGCTTCTGAATAGTCCTTGAAATAACAATGGGAAGAGAGTTAGTCAAAGCATGCCCATCTTCGAATTCCTGGTATTCTACTGGGCGACCCAAACCAATCATTAAGTCTGCACTTGCTCTGGCAATCAAGGCAGGGACGACCTCATCTTCAGATCCGTGCAACATCAATAGTGGAGCATCCGCAGAATCATCGGTCATTTCTGCGGGATAGGTATTCATGATCGGCAAAAACCCAGAGACAATAACGCCACCAGCCCATTTGTATCTCATGTAGGCAGTTGCCGCGACGCCGCCACCCTGACTGATACCAACTAAAGCGATTTTATCGGCACTAATGCCAAGCTCAAGCTGTTGAATGGCAGCGATGTCGGCAATATTCTGAGCTGCCTCCCTAATTTCATCCGCAGCCTCTGGAACTGTGGGGTCCAGAGAAGGCACATCGAACCATGCAGGGACTGTCTCTCCGAGGAATCCAACAAGCTTCATCGGAGCCTGAGGCAAAACAAACCTCGTGGTCGGTAAAGCGAAGCGGGATGTATCTACAACTGGGCGAACCTCTTCGATACTGCTGTTCAAACCATGAAGAATAATGACAACAGAGTTTGGCTCTGCTCCAATTGGATCAATAATTGCGAGCTCGTACGGAGATTCAGGAATGACAGAGGTTTCGACAAATGGCTCTTCTGAGGGTAACAGTTCCACCGCTTCAGCCCTAAAGAGAGGCTCAAAGGAAGGCTCCAAAGGTTCGACCGATACTTGGACGGCGGGGGAGACGAGTTCATCAACAACGTTTTCTAGAGCCTTTACAGTTTTTCTGAAGTCATTTTCCCTTTCGGATTCAGCTGACGCAGTAGCTGTCAGAATGATTGCAATGAAAACTGCGAGGAATATCTTCATTTGAAAAAAGAATACGATAAGCGTATGTTTCGTTGGTAGTTGCTCACTATGAACTGCGAACTTCGGTTGCGTAAATTAGTCCATTGGTACCCTCTTATAAGTGGATATTGCTTTTTTATGAAGCATCGGATGTGAAATAACGCGACAACCGCAGGAGGTTTAAAGAAGCTGAAAATTGAAGTAAACTATGGGCCTCAAAGATAGCACAGAATGGGAGCAAGGTATTAATTCAACACTGGGAATCGATTTAACTCTTGCAAAGTCGATAGTCCAAACTTTTGATTATCCGGGCCAGAAACAGTTTTTCTTGCTGCGCAAGGTCTGAACAAATGTGTTGCGGGACCGTAAGAAAGATTTATGTGAATTGGTATGCCCCATTCCGGAGAATGAGCGCGTCCAGATTTCAAATATTTTATTTCAATACTGAAGCAGGGTATTGTCAAGTGATTTATTTGCATCTTATAATCGCTCGTTTCTGGCCCAACAAGCGATTTGTTTTAATAGTCATGAACTGACAGAGGAACGAATTATGTCCACACGTGTGGCACGCAATTGAGCAATTTCTCTTGTTGTCAAGCTGCATTGTAAAGGTCATACCAAACAGCTCGTAACTTACTGTATGTCGTTGTTGAGCCAAATGTAAGGGATCGCAAATTGCCAAGGTATGGATGGAGGATGGACAACAACTCTTCGTTTAGAACTTATTCGTTTTTATCTCTGCTGTATGAAGTTGCAACTTGCGAATTTAGAAATAAAAAGTTAAGTCTGAATGGGATGATTAAACTCAAAATGTTGCTTTGTTTAGAGTAGATTAAAAAGTTGTCGCAAGTTGTTCAGATTCATGCGCAATTATCACAATTTAGGCGATTTACAATAGTTGTGAGAAATGTACGGGTTAGACTTGAGCTCAGAACTTACTAGGGGCTCGGGAAGAGAATAGAATAACGTTGCGATTTAGGAGTCAATTCTAGAAACTTCGCTGAATCAAAATGGTCTTATATCAATATAATCAATCACGAGAGCCATTTTTATTTCTCGTGAAGTGTTGTTACTTTCGCATGTAACTCTGTGGAAGGCGACGACGTTGATAGCGACGTCGCCGACCCATTAGAGCCAGATTCGATTGAGGACGAAGATCAGTAGGTGTTGGACTTACGCGCAGGTTGTGACATTGCAAGACCGTACCTTAACATACCAATTTTATCCGGGATTACAGCCGACATTAATTTTCAATCATTAAACCAACCAATTTTCCCCCCCTTTCGCATGTTGTACGACCTTATTCTCGGGATGATGCGCCCTCAAGGGATTTGAAACAAGTGAATAGGCCGTCAAAACGTCGGCTCCTAGTGACACAATACCATCGTGTTATTTTTCAGAGCTTGTTTGCATTTGGGATGCTTGTACATCAGCCGATAAGCGCTGCAAGTTTCAAGGGTTGGATGTACATACACTGTGCTTCAGGTCAGAAGCGACAGGAAATTGAAGTCTTCTGCTTTTAGATGGACGATAGACCGTTTCAGCAACCGTCTGGTGACAAGTAGGCGGCTTTATCAATTTTTCTTTCTTGTTTGATATCAGTTATTAATAACGCTGGTAATGCCCGGTTGTCAATGGTCTTCACGCACAAGTAATATCAGCGTCGATGTTACTGTCTCCCACCCTACTGCTCGCTGCTGCATCCTTCCAATTTTAGTTACCACAGGCGCCGTCGCGACACTAGCAGAGCGCGAGAAACATCATCATTACGCCGATTACAGCGACCAAATCGATATCCTCCTCTTCGTCAGGATTTATATCTATAGAGCCTTGGGCCACGAGGGCCAGAGATTCTTCAGACGTATCGCTTCCTCCTCTGCTTCCCGCCGTGAGATTTGATAGGGTGAAAATCGCGCCGACGGAAAAGAGAACCACTAACTACCGGAGGTGAGAATCGTCGCGAGCGACTAAAGTACTACTGTAGACGTTGACGGGTGGTGGGGAGGAGTGTGCGTGAAAGCTGAGTGACTGATCTAGTAGCCAACTCTAAAGGGGCAGGCTCTACCACCTATGCCCTGCGACTGGCATCAAAAAAAGTTCTTGGGACTGAAGTTGACTCTCAACTTCCTAAATATTTGGGAGTGGACCTGAAGTTTTCTGCCCACTTTCCGTCTCATGGAGGAAGCAATTTACTTAACTTTTATAGACTTTTTCCTAAAATAAAATCTCAATAAAAACTAAAAACACCAGAAAAAGTAGGAAAATTCTTCATGCGGATTCAAAAAAAGTTTGACAAAAGATACTTGAAAGAAACTAATGAATCTACTCCTCAAAAATTTCATCCTCTAGATCATAACCTAGCAAATCCCTTAATACATCATAAGTGCCCATGTACTCCCCATATATACCTGCCGATGGCCCACAATTGTCCGTGCCTTCATGCAACGAATACAGCTCACCTGAGGCCCCCCAACCTGGTCTACAGCCGAAACCGCCTGGTTCAACCAGTTCATTCCCTCCCTGCCGTATGACCCGGTTCGAGGCCCCTTCTTCGTCAGCGGATTCCTCATCTTCCTCTCCTTCCTCCCCGGCCTCCTCCTCTTCCTTCTCCTCTCCGGACTCGTCCTCAGCCTCCCCTACTTCCATCCTGTAGACCAGTTGGGGGGGCACCCACTCCTCAAAGCACCCCAGTCCTTACCATCCTCCTCCCCAGAGTCCCCCTATCGATTCCTGTGCTTCGATCCTCACCAGGTGACGAGCAACCACCTCCGTCAAGCGCTTACTGTTTTGGCGACAAGGGTAGTCTTCGACGTCGGTTGGGCCAGAGGTGAATAAAGGAGAGAAGGTGATGGGGTGAGGATGTCGGGGTCTAGCAATTGGAGGAGAAGGAGGGAATCGGTCCATGATGGTTGCCAAGAGGGGTGTGAGTTTTCGCGTTTTTGTGGTTGTAGGGACGGAGGTAAAATTTTGGCGGAGCCCGATGTGTTTAAATAGCGCCAAACGGTTCAGATTGACAGGACCCCTGAATCAAAAAAAGTAGGCGAAAATTGGCCCTGCAGTGGGATCTAGTGAAAACCGCCTTTAAAAGGGTGATTTATGGCGAAAATTATGTAGAAATATTGATTAAGGAAAAACATATTTAGGGGCGACGAAGATCAAATAAACGGAGAAGACTAAAAGAATTTTCATCAAGGTGGAAGGCAATCGCTCATTAAAAGAGGAACGAGAAAAAGGAAATGGTATAAAGAAATGTAAAATTAGTGACGCAAAAGAAAAAGAAAGTAAAGGTAGAAACAAGGGAAAGTGACTTAGAAGAGAAACGTAAAAAGGAGTGACTTTCTGCGCGTAAAGATAATATCTCCAGTATCTCGCTGAACATGTTTCCCCCTCAGCAGGAACTTCGCGACTTCGTTACGGAACTTTTCAAGATTTATCATTACATGCTAATTTTGATGGGATTGATTGCGGGGCGCTGTAGGAGAGGGAATTGTTTGGCTGTTTTTACTGTTGGAAGATATATTCGACCTATACTAAAATTCTCTTGAGGAGGAGGCGTGCATTCTTCTTTTAAATAAGTCGAAGATCCTAATAGTGCTAGGAGAACCACAGCAAATATTCTTATTACTTGTTACTCTTGGAAGATTTGGTAATTCATTTCTGGACGGATTGACAGGGTAAAACTGGCGTCAACGGAACAGCGAACTACCAACTGCCCGAGATTAGTGTTTTTTAGGCGACTAAAGTACTACTATAGACGTTAAGGACACGGGCGAGGCGTGGCGATGCAAGAGGAGTTATTTCTCTAGTAAAAAACTCCAAAGAAGCAGGCTATTACACCTCTATTAGAGACTAAAGAGCTGATCGAAGATTTTTTGTTCGAATTTGACACCCAAATTCCCATCCCTCTCCAGAAGGAAGTAGTTTATTCAGCTTATAGGTGCTTTTCCTAAACTGAAATATCTACAAACTACTACAAGCGTCAGAAAACACAGAAAAATACTTCATGTGGACGTAGCTAATTTGAGAAAAGGTACTTGCACAAGACTAAACAAGTCTACTCCTCACAATAGTGTTCCTCTAGATCCGAACCTAGAACTTACCTCAAATACATCATAAGTACCCATGTGGTCCCCATACGTACCCACGAGTGGCTCATAATTTGGTACCTATCCTTGCGAGAAACACAGCTCGTATAATGAACATCCCATCGGACCCATGGTCGGGACCGCCTGGTCCATAAAACTCGTTACTTCCCATCAGGTGTCTTCCGTTCCGCTCTCCCCTTCCTCATCATCGGACTCCTCGACCTCTTCCTCTTCATCCTCGGATTTTACATCGCTCTCCTCTTCTTCAATTCTGTATAACAATTCCGGGGCTACCCACTTCCCAAAAAACTCCTCTGCGTTACCGTATTCCTGTTCCGATTCCATCCCCCGGCGCGTCCTTTGGTTCGACCTTTACCACATGAGGAGCTACAAGCTCCGTAAGGCCCTTTCTTGTTTGGCGACTGGGATAGTCTTCAACATATTTCGGGCCAAAAGAAAGTAGAGGGGAGCCAGTGATGGGGCGATTATGGCGGGATCCGGAATTGGGGCTAGAAGCGGAGAGTCCGTGCATGACGGCTGCAAAAATGTTAAAATTGTCGATTTGTTGTTGTTAAAGGGTAGTGAATAAATTTCAGCTCGCACCCGCAGAGTTTTAATAGATTCCACAGGCCCATATTGGCAGGACTGATGAATCAAAAAGCAGGAAGAAATTTAGCTTGCAGTGGAAGCTAGTAAAAATCGCCTTCAAAAGGATAATTGATGGCATAAATTACGTGTATAAATCTTTATTGTGTGAGAAGATGTTAAGGGTTGATTAAAATCAAATAAAACGATAATAATACAAGAAAGTGAAGAGAGAAACATTAGGAGGAATAATTTATGCACATAAAAGAATACCTTCAGCTTCTCCACTGACATGGAAGAAGTAAGCAAAACAGATTTCCTCATTTCATTAGCAATAGGAAGAACAACAAACATGGCAGAGGTTAGATACCTGCTGTCAATTATGTAGATTCTGTTGTTTCGTGCTTTTCAAATAGCCAAGAGCTCAGCCATCTGTTGGAGTCAAATCAAATAAAATCAAAATTTTCCCTTTTGATTGGGAGGGAGGAGAGAGACTTTATATCAGTACAAAACATAACTAAGCATCTAATAGAAGAGAATAAGACCGAAAGTTTGCTATCCAGCGCAGGAGACTCTTTGCATTAAACTACCTACATTATTTCGGCAACTGAAGTATTAACGTGCCCTTTTTGAGGTGCGAAGCACTACAATTTCTCCAAGAACGCCTGACAGCATGCTTTACGAACGTCCCACAAATTGAAATCTGCTGCGAGGGCGGTATAGTACCAGCCGTTCCCTCGTCTTACCTTCAGCACTTCTTCAACAGCTTTTACCCGGTACTGTCACAAGTGAGAGGCGGTTCCGCCAAAATAAACGCACTTGCAGCAGCTTCGTCTCAATAGGTTCCTTCACAGCCAAATGGGTCTCTCATGGACCCTGCCCGTCCAGCTTCAACCCTAAAATGGTTATGCACAGTATATACCAGTTTATGGGCGCCTTGATACCTAAGGAGGTGTACAACCTTCATTGGTGCCCTCTTACATCCACGACACCGAAAACCTAGCCCAAAAACATAAAAGTTCCGCTGCAGTTCCCAATCTCGATGTGACCCTCTAAGAAGAGCTCACCGCCATGCTGCACGTTGTAAATCAGTATACACATACTTTTCGGCCCTTTAAAGAGTTAATGGTCAAAAGAAGTCTCTTGAGGTGTACAGAAAGGATATAAATGACGATAAAAGCCCCTCAACTGCCCAGAACGGTTGCGACAACGGTCAAGTATGCTCGAAAATAGCCCAAAAGATTCTAGGAGCGATCAAGGCGAGTAAAAGCACAGAGAAATCGTAATGAGCAGATGAAAGTCATCAAACACCAACGAAAACGAAGTATGCGACAACTTCAAGTTCAGGCACCGCTCCTACGACCTAATTTCCAACATCCTTCGCTTCCAAAATGTACGAAATGGACCCCACCTAGATCTGCGCCCTGCAGCGATAGCATTCGGAAGCAACTGCATAAAGGTCAGCCCAAATATGTTCTACACTAGGAACTTGTTCCAGCAACCCTCCGATACTATCGCCATTTTCCATTCCAGACGCCCCTTAGAGGAGTAGATGGTCGACCAATACGCAAAGGCAGAAGAATGGAAGCTCCCCTGCCTCCATGAGAACCAGCAGAGACTCCGCTCTTCAGACTATGGCTCCCTCCGCAAGGCTAGGGCGATTAAGATACTATTTAAGACAAACCAGGCCTATTAACATCCCGTCGACTCTTTACTATGCCCTTTATATAGTACCTAGGCCCTGTTCACATGGAACGTGGCCTGCATCCAAATTTGAGACAATGATCTCTGGCTCTCGATGGTGCGTGTTGGCGCTGCGTCGCCAGAGGTGGTCTGTTACGACCATTATTTTTGGTTAATTTATCGAGCCTCATGAAATGGCACTATGGCCTACGTGTAACGCCAATTTCATGGAAGGTACACGTCACAGTAAGTATTTGTAAGAAGGTTGCACTGTAATAGGGTTCCACACCCTGTGCAGGTCACAGGAACGCCGGCGGCTCACCATGCCAGAGCAAGCTCACCATTCCAGCTCGTGGCATGGAGCACCATTGATTACTGCATTATAGCTAATTTTATTTTTATTTCTATTCAACCGTTACTATTACAGTTACTATTCTAACTTAGCTAAACTATTTAACCTTGGCAAGCTTGGCAACTACAGAGTAAACGGGGAACCAACTGCCTACGCTGGGATATCCCTCATACTTGCAACCATTAGGTCACTGCCACCCTTTTTGCAACTTGGACAAACGAGCCCCTTAGTTTCTTTCAGTACTCAGATGTTCCCTGTTTCTGGGTGTGTTTCTTGTTGGTTCACCAGACCCAACTTTGGCCCTCGACGCCAAGGCAAGTAACTGCACGTCTAGTGAGTTCTTACTCAACCTGGGCTCTAAACCTACAGCTCTACCACACTACCAAGGAAGTGGGCTTCGGACACCCAAGTGGCTATACTATCCTCTAGCTGGGGTTGCACCACACTTCACACACATCGGAAGTGGCCGCTACATGTGACAACAGCTCCACGATATCATAGGTATCAGATACCCAGACATCTTCTTCAGCGTCATTGGCAACCTAACGTAGCCATATATCCCCTGTTGAATCGCGCCAAGCCAGGTCGCTCAAGATAGACCAGACTTATGCGCCAGATTACTCAAAGACTAGATCCGCGAGCTAATGCTGTTTTTCGTAAGAGAGCAGTATTTTGGGATAAGTCCTAGCACAATTCTAAGCCATCGAGTTACAGAAGCGCGGCCTCCCGCATGCACACTGTATCTTCGTTCTCGACCGTGCAGAAAACCAACTCCTCCAGGATCCTCTCAACGTCGAAAAAGTAATATCTGCGGATATACAAACATTTTCAGACTCCCAGTTCCGAAACTCATCCTCAAGAACGAAATACACACTAGTTGAAGTATCCATAACCCTGAGGTATTCCACAACAACAAACAAAGCCTCTGCACCAACCGCTTCTGAGAACAGTTCCTTGACGACACTGACAGATGCAAAAACGACTACCATGTATCCTACAGGCGAAAATATCCTAAACGAGGCGGCGAAAATTCCATAGATCGTGTTCTGTTGGCCTCCGATATGATTCAATGACTGTCTACAACTCCTCGATCGTCACATAGAGCGTAGACATCTCCAGGATATTCTCAAACCACGCCAACACCGAACTTTGCATCTCCCGCGTCCATATCACCAGACACCTCTTCAAATATGTCTTCAAAGTACAAGATAGACCGACAATAGAGTTGATCAAGGATCACCAGAGCTCCGAAAAGACCTTAAAATTTCAGGACGCAGGTAACTCTACGAATCCGAGAGCGTGTGGAGGCTCCCTTCCTTTGACGCATTCAAATGTTACAAATACTGTCGTCTGACTGTATTTTCCCCTCAAGAACAACCAAACTGTCTTATTTGATTAAATAAAAGCAACCTGATCCCCTCAAGAACAACCAAACTGTCTTATTTGATTAAATAAAAGCAACCTGAGGAGCCGCTCGCCAACTACCTGTGCACTAACGCCTGACTCTTGCGCTTCGAATAGTTCCCCAAGTACTTCATCTCGAACAAGGCCCGCAAGGAGAAGTACCTGCCTGTATCCTTCCGGGTACGAGGTCCATCTAGTACCTTTTTTTATGTGGTAACCCTGCAGCCCCAGCGCAACTTTTTCCCGCTTCAAATACCCAGCGCCACGTCTTTACAAAACCTCTGCACAGTAAATAAGCACAAAAAACATTTTTCGCTCCGCATACCAAGCTCTGGGGCTCCTAGGCGACGATTTCGCCTTCCATTCTTCCTTCGTGGCCTTTACTTAACTATTTGTCATCATCCTCGTGTATTTCATTCCTTCTTCTCTCATAGATCTCTAGCAAGAGCACAATGCCCACTTCCTCGCAGAATCCGCTACCGTTTTATAAGAGGAGATATCCGCGAAGCCCTAAGCTTTGACGAGCAAGTTATCAACTACGTACTTCTGGAGATAAATATTTATCATCAAGGGTCTACCAGAAAAATGTTGAGTACCTTTCACCTTCCTACACCTACAGACTATTTTGGCCGCTTCAAGTCCCTACCACAGAGTTAAACGAGGCATAAGTACAGCAAGAATTCTACGCATCAATCTCCAAAGTCAAAGAAGACCATCGTCACATATTTGTTGTACCACCAACAAGGCGTACAATGCTCGCCCACAAATTTTCGTCCTGAAAGCCATGTACAGTATTGTACATAGACTCAAATTTAGATCCCACGAGCCATGTACAGTAATTTTCATGGCTCTGGGCTCTGGGCCACATATTGTGAACATTTCACTACAATACAGTGCGATAAGCACAATAGCCGGGTGAAAAAGTACTGTAGAGGCTACTTTGTATCTGTATTCTAGGTTTTTAGTACTACCTAGCGCATTATCATATTTCTGAGTTGTCTACATAAAGCGGGGTGAGGAATGATTCGGGCCAGACCCCGGAGACAAGCAACACCCCGAACACCACAACATCCTCCAAACACAACTACATCCCAAACACCCAACAACCCAAAAAATACCATCACCACCACGTTTTCTCGTCCTGTCTATTGTTCTCAAAGCAGTGGCGTCCCTTCCCTCCTTGGACTTACGGTGTGAATACAGAAGTTCAAGGGGGCAATACCCTCAGTGACTGCTAAACTCTAAAACTTCCTGGAACTCGGTGGGAACGGTTGGAGGAATAAGGAAACCACTACGGACTTCGGAAGATCATCGAAGGTACAGGGAGCTCCGTCGGCGGGAGGAAAGGGAAGGGCTTGTCAACAACCCCACCGAAGAGGGGAGCATTAGGGAGAAATCTACCATCACGGCCAACTCGAGGCACCCCCTAATTGACGACAAAGCCGAGGAAGGGTCCGAAAAATCTGAACGGGACTCTGTCCCGGCCGGGTCTTCTTCAAAGACCTGTAGTCACTCAAGACCGGCATCCCGTTCTCCACAGCCCGCCTCTCGTCCTTCCCACTACACAACCGCCCTTGGGTCTTCTTCTGCGGCTACTTATTCCAGGGTCCAGACCCGGATTGACCTCTTCCATACTACCGCGTTCAAGGTTGTGAGGGAGCTGGAGAGGAGGGAGAGGAACAGGAAAGGGAAGAAAGACAAGTTCCATTGTCGCAACTGCGACATCGAGTTTGTCAGTTCCGGGCAACACGTTGTTCTCGAGGCGGGTGGGAGGCACCAGAGGGCAGTACAGAGATTAAGGGAGAACAAGGATCCCCCGTGGTGTACCCAGTGCGACACTACCTTCATCCTGGAGATCGGCCTAGAGACCACCCGGTGCAGTAAAAAAATCGTAGGAGACTCTTCTTCCTCACTGAGAGTGGGGGTAATTAGAATATTGTATTGAGTTTCTATTGCTAATAACAAAAAAAAAGAAAACCCAAAAAAGAGAAAGAAAAAATGATAAAATAATAAAATAAGAAGCCCTCAAATAGAGGTGCGAAAAAAAGAAGGAACTAGAACCCCTTTCAGTGCCTTACAAAACCAGCACTCATATTATTCAACCAATTCGTAAGCGCAGTCATTTGGGAGGCCTTTAATCCCATCTGGAAGGGGCTACAAGCTTCGCAGCTTACCCTCCACAACCTGCAGCTAACAACTCACAAGTGTTCTTCCACGATTATCCAAACGGCTGGATAGACCTTTGCCACATGAAAAATCAAAGATTCCTTCCAGACGCAGGGAAAAAATGTCACAGGCTTCGGAACCACCATTTAGCTGCTCAGGTACTGGAAAACAGACGCATCGCCCTCTCTACCTTCAAAATGCTGATTCTATGTTGCAACGACAGCATTTTAAACATTCCTACCACCTCCAACCTCGCAGAAGACGTTTTTCAAGTCTATCTCATCATCTGGGACGTACTAGTCATGTGCAAACGCTACTGTATGGAGGGTGCCGACCGCACATTCCAAAAAAACATAGGGAAAATTTTACCTTTGGTTGCAATTGTTTCCTCTTCTCTGAAGACTTCCAAAAGTTACTATCGGTTATCCTACATAGATCAAGAGCATCGAGAGGCCAAGCCTTCGTTCGTTTATCCCCGTTCTTCGGTATCCTCACCACTCTGGGCCTTACTGAGGTCATGCGTGTTGACGGTTGAGATATTCGACGGAAGTCAACCGTGTATGTCCTCCGAATGGCCAGCTGCAGGTGTTAACAAGCATCGATGCGTGTGCTTGCATGGGTGGAGACATTCCCTCGAGTACTACTCGAGTTGATATCGTGAGCCAATGTAATTGATCACTACCTTCATTGCTTTGCATGACTGATTTTCAAGCATTTCGCATATGTGTGACATATGGAAGTCTCGAGGACCAGGTTCATGCGTTTAGGACCCTACATCGTGGCTGAATCATACAGTCCTGAGTCAATGACATTGCATGAGTAATGGTTTGCAGGACTATGGCTGCGGGTCCCCCTCTGCATCACTGCGTGATTTGTAGTACGCATTAAATTCAGGAGATGTGCATTTACAGTATTGCACTACCCTCACTGAGTACACTGAAGTTAGAACACATAAGTAGTAGAATGCGAGAGTAGGAGAATAATTAATGATCGGTTCAACAGCAGCAAGAGTAAAATGGTAACAAGTGAATTCGCCTAGAGGAATCATCTGCGCCAAAAATGCGTCCCACAGCACTCCGACAAGGCTCCAGCGCCAACCAACCAGATCTCTAGCTCCTAGAACATCTACTATAAAAATAGGAGAAGGATAATCCAAAACTTCTACTACCAACAGAATTCCCCTTCCGCCATCAATTACCATCATGAATGACATCCGAGCCGTCTGATATGCACTAAACTTGCGCCCACAAAAAACTCTATAAGATGTCCTATTTCGGATACATTATCTGAATCCGCGCACGCCTTGCAATCCCGGCGACGAAGGTTTTCCCATTCCTGGCATTACAAGAACCCAGTGCCCTGTCCGCATCTGCTTTGGGCTTACCACGAAGAAGTCCAAGGGCCAGTCCTTCGGCGAAAACCTTTGCCTGGACTTGACGAAAACGTTTCTCACACGGCGAACTATGCGTTACAATGTCTATCACGATTCATCCGGACAACATTATAGTTTGCACCTATTCGAATGACGGAACGAGCAAGGATGTAGTGTGCTCTAAAGAACTGCCTTAGGATATTAAATAGCTTCGTAAATTATTTTGACTTTGAATTTTCTACTGATATCTGAGCCCCAGATACTTTCTATCCCCTAATTCAATGTCCGCGAAAAGGGTGCACGCGAAGCGACACGGAGCCACTAGCCGTTTCCAAGCGGGACGCCAGTTGTTCCCCAAGGGATTAAACGTATGGGATGCAAAGATACAGACTAGGAGATCAGCAGCGCGCGTGGATCACCCTGGAAGACAGGCTGGAGACAAGTCATCAGGCATGCAGCATTGGCCATTGATGCCGCGGCAGCGTGCCTTTCAGTGAGGACTTCCTCAACCTTTCCATATCTCCATAAACGGAGTAAATCATCATACGTACAACTATAGAAAGACCTCTTGAGCGGCGTGCGACGGGGCTCGGGACAGGACGGATAGTGCTATGGACGGCCAAATGATTGAGCTAAGGCGTTACTAGATTCTTCGGCGAACCGTGCCGGTATGCAAAAAGCAGCGGGGGAATTGGGGGCTTTCTTGATCAGAGATGTAGAACAGCTATTTTCCGAAAACTATCTAGCTGCACGAGGTGGGGTCAATCCCCCCTCGTGCAAAAAGCAGTGGCGGTAGATTACAGTACAGTGCAAAATGACTATTTTCACATTACAGTACATGAATAAGGTGTTGTAGTTACAGTTGTCAGCTGTAAGGAGACTCTAAGCCCTCCCTATCGACATCACACGCGGCACAAGTAGAACATGATCAAGTGTGCATCACAGACATCGCTGTGTGAAAACGCCGCGACGGCTTTGGGTTGACACGGCCGTCAAAACAAACACAATTCTACGAGCTGCGAGACTCATTCTGCCGTGCGGCACAAACTCAGCTCCTCCGCGCGAAATCAGAAATCAAGCCATCATTACAGAACCTACGCAATGAGTCGCCGAGCCATCAAGAGGTACGAGCAGGTTTTAGATACGGAGAAAGAACCGGATGAGTGCGTTAAAAGCCCAGACGATGACCAGACCACCAGTCAAGATAGCTCTGAACCCATCGTACAACAAAGCCTTTTCGCACTGCTAAGTGAGGACAATGATTCAGATTCATCAGAAGGTGACCCACAACCCGCTGATTTCGACGTCGCCCACTCAAAGGCAAAAGAACCTCTCCAGAACGACAATTCGCTCGCCGGAGAGGCTACTTCCACTTCTGACGTCAATGAAATCACTGGCACCACTGAGGAGTCTCAGCAAACACAAACTGCGAAGAAGAAGAAGAAGCGAAGAAGGAAAGGGAAGAAGAATCAACCTAAAGCCCTACATATGGAGGACGATCCAGACTGGATTGCTCTCAACGAGGCAGATCCAAGCGCAGAGAACATGGACGGCTCTACTCCAGGTTGGATCCCTAGCTCCTATTTCGCTGAGGAAGATGGAGAAGATGTCAAGGCGGAAGCAATGCGAATAATGCAATCAATTGAAGCACTAGTCATGGCCGAGCGGGCTAATGATCTTCCGGAGTCAAGTGCCACTGAAGACACGACGCTTGCGAAAGTATTACAAGTTGAGACCCGCTTACTTAACGCTGATGCCGAACTCAAACGATTGTTTGGCTCTAGAGTGATCGAATCGGAACGGAGGGGTGATGAAGCGGGAACTGCCGTGCGCGGGCGGAGAAGGGGACGCACCAGCGGCCGTGCGAATTCACGTCGGAAGGTGTCTTTGGTATCGCCTAGGGAGAACTGGTTCGCAGAGGCCCCCGGTCTTATTATGACACTGGATAAGGATGCCACCGATCTCGATTCCTCAGGTCCGAGATATTACAGTTATGTGCATGAGTCGAGTTACGCAAAATTGCAAGATGAATATCGGGTCCTCGTGGGAACTCACGATCCCAACGTTTTGGTTGGATTCTCCAGTCAGTATCCATATCATGTTGACACTATGTTGCAGCTTGCCGAGATATACAGGCAAATGGGGGAGTTGGACAGGGCTGCGGAGATGGTAGAGCGATGTCTGTATGTGCTTGAAAACGCATGGAGTATATCTTTTAAGCCGTACGACGGGACCTGTCGATTGCGATTTGATAGGATTGAGAATCGCTCGTTGTATGTTGCATTGTTCCGCTATTCCCAATTGCTGACAAGAAGGGGATTGCATCGGACAGCGCTGGAGATAAGCAAGTTGTTGCTTAATTTTGATCCAGAAAACGACCCAATGGGAATGCTTATGCTTGCTGACTCCTACGCGTTGCTCAGTGGGGAATACGAATGGATTCGTAATATGCGGAATCATTACGAGTACATTCCTCTTCAATATTTTCCCAACTTCGCAGCGAGCTCTGCAATGGCTGCAGAGAGCGTTAGGCTAGGTGTATCTGGAATTTCTAACCGAGGTGGGTCCGCAAAGGCAAAGAAAGCCCAAGAAGCTGCGGGGGAGGACAGCAACTCGGGAGACGCAAGGGAAGCCGATGAATTGCTAACGGATGCTCTGCTTACATTCCCTATGCTACTAAGGCCCTTACTCTCGGCGATACAGGATGACTCTGGAGTTTGGATGGAGCATAGGCTATTCGATGAGGCTTGGTACAGGGTTGGGTATGATGACCAGGGTGTTTTGATTCGCATGAGCCGAGTTTACGCCGAGCGTAGCAAGTTATTGTGGAATTCAACGACGAACAAGCAACTTTTGCTCCGGTGTGCGAGAGCGGCTGGCGAACTAGATACCGCAGCAGGGACCGGCATCGATCCTAGTTCTGGCCGTTCTTCCTCTGCGTTTGTACGTGATGAATCGCGACATGGTCGTGTGGCGAAATGCCGCGCTTTACGCGCCGAGGCTGGGGAATGGTTGAAAAGAAGTGGTTTGTACTTGGAAGTGCAGATTGCAGACTTTGCAGATTCGACGACAAATCTGCCTGCTGAACTACTGGCAGGGCAGGGTGCAGACCAAGCTGTCGGGGCGGTAGCACCTCGGGAGGTTACTCTTGCCGAAAGTGCTATGGAATTTTTGCAGAGCCTGTTGCCGTGGAGGGATGGAAGGGATGCTCAATGAAGAATGACATAAGAAAGCCGGACTTGTCCCAACACGTCCTGTGATCAAAAGAATCCTGGGCCTCCTTGGGGGAGGTTTGGCAAGACGGTTTTGTAATCTGACTATTTGGAGACAAACTGCCAGATTCCTTTCTAACTTGCGGCGTGATGTCGTGGACGAGAAACATAAAATAATATAGTACAATCAATGCGATTAGAGATTAAGATTTAACATTCGGGGTGCCTATGCGTACCTCACTAGGACAGAGTGCGCGAGGGTGGGGAAGCCACAATATCCATCAGCACGATAGCCAATGTCCCTCAATCTAATGGGAAAGGTAACGAGGACAAATCTACTGTAGCAATAGGCCATGTTGCCTGCATTCCACTGTCAAGACCATCTTAAAATTGGTCCTCTTGCTGTAGATAGAAACATTTCATTCCTAGCAGCGTTACGATATCACTCATTTGAACTCTGCACGGAGTCGCATGTCTATCAGCCGACTGCCTCTGTGCCGAAAGTCCAGTGCGAAGTAGGGGAACGGTTCGGATAAAAAATTGGCATTATTGCCAATGACAACACACGAGTCTGATGAGCGATTTGTATCAAACCTTCAAGTTTTTTAGATCTCGAAGCATAGAAACTCTAACAAGTTGCCGCGGTAGCACGGAACTTGCTTATTGCTAGGAGCTTCGCATCTCACAGCTATGATGTGCTGACTTGAGGTGGGGTGAGTCGGGATAAAAAATGGCGGTAGGGGTCCGTGCTGATCACTGTGACCTTAGCCTCTACGCTCAGATTGGCGAGGTCGTGGCTTGGATACTACCGCTGATGGGCAACGAGATCCTACTGTAACCGTCAAGATAACGTTGTTTTTCGTCCCGTGCTGTTCTTAAAGCCGCGATAGTATGTTGTCAGTCTGAGAGAAGATGATATTTATCCAATGTTGCGAGCTACAGTACTGTCGGGCTGATACAATGTTTTCCTCGAATTCTTTGCTCCAGTATTTACCGTCACCGTTCCTTGCACCATTTTGGTGGACTAAGGTGTTCAGTCCTCGTAATGGTTCCTGCTTCTCCATGAGATGCCAACTCAAGAGCTCTCTGCGCACGAAACTCTTACCATACTCGGCTTGCGCTAGTTGAGTACTCTCCCTGTACCTTTCCTCGTGGCAGATGGGTAATGCAGCGCAATTCAGAAACTTCGGAGTGGTAGTCGTCCGATCTTCCACCATGCGCGAGCATTAGAAATCAAGGAGATAGCCAAAGCCAACTGAATACTACAAATTCCCGAGGAGGGCTTCTATCCTGGGAATATAGCTTGCCAATGCAACACATCCAGAGGCCAACTCAAGTGCGGCCTGATACCAACGCCGTGCTTCCTCTTTCTGGCCAACGTGTCTGTACATCTCTGCTCGATCCCACCCCACTGCCACTAGCCATCTCCACTCATCAGTTGGAAAGTCCTCCCGATATTCCAGCACTACACTTACGGCTTTCGTGAATATTTTGTATACGCGGCCAGCTGTGCATCCCCGAGACGATTCCACTCCCAAATGTTCTCGCATTGTAATAGCAACCGCGCGCAAATCCTTGGAACTATCTCGAAGCCTAACATCGACAGCTTTGGACAAAAGCGCTGCTGTCAAATCAGCACACTGAACTCGACAGCTGTTTCGATTTTTGTCGTCTTTGCCGTTATAGTTGTGACAAACTGCTGCCAGTTGTTCAAGCACACCCGCAGCAATTTCTTCTTTGCCCAGGATGCCTTCCACAACTGTGACTAAAGAACTTATATCGCTGCTTCCTACACAACACCGTGCCTCCAAAATCGAAAGCAAGCCCTCAATCGGGTCCCCTTTGCTACAGGGAGATAATTGTTGCAATTCTTCGGACAGGCGACGAGCCTCTATAACATCTGCACGTGCCCTTTTGAAGTCTTTGGCTTCTGAGGCTGGATTCTCTACTACTGCGGATGCGCACATTACTTTCGACATTCGCTGTGTTTGCACACTTTCCGTGTCTCTAGTCAGCATCTCGCACAGCCGGAAGCAAACATCGAAGAATCCCCAGAATTTGGCAAACTCTTTACCTATTCCCGCTGCTCGCCCCCTGTTCCAGCTCACATTCACCAAGTAATTCACGCATTCACGGAGGTCTCCTTTTTCCTCATCAAACGCAAAGTTCAGTCCAAGCCGCTCAATCCCTTTAAGCCCGGATCTTAGGATATCTAGCATGTCTTCATCTATTTCATCGCCGCTGCCATGACCATCACAGATATCACCATCATCTCCAACCTGTCCAAAACTTGTTCCTTCTTTGCCGCTCTCGAGCAAGATATGAACGCAAGAGAGCAATATTTTTCCATAGAAACCCTTTGGAGGAGATGCCGACGTCGCAATCAAGTTCTTCGAAATAGTCTCTGGGTCCATTCTCAAAATGCAGCGTAGTGCTGCAATGACTGCTGGCTTGGAGCCGACATCTCTCGCTGCGCATGCCGCCTCAGCGAGGGCACCTGGGTCAAAAGATCTGATTTCCAAGCTTGCCTGCCGCAACTCTGAGGCTGCCTTTTGGTACTCTTTGCTTACTAGATACGCTCGAAATAGAAGAAGACGTGGTGCAAAGTCAGTTGGATCCAAAACCTTGGCCCTCTCCGCGTGAACTAATGCCATACTGAGAAGTTCCTTCTCAACCTCAGTGGTCCTTTGATTTCCTTGCTCCACTTCAACACAACTAGCTGGGGTCACATTGACTTTTCGCGAGATGGTGTCGATTGCACAAAGTGCACATGATGATGCGAGGCGACTAACTGCAGCCTCATTCTCGAGAACAATATTTGCGGTCGTGGGTGGGTCATTTGCATCTGATTTCCAGTCAGCACAAAAAGTCTTTGTGAACACAAGACATCTATTTAGCAATCGAGAGGCAGAGTGAAAATCCTTGCGATCTGCCTGAGCGGAGCCGGTCGCAAGTAGTAGGGCGGACCATTTCGCATGCGGAATGGATTCGCAGGTAGCCTTGGCAGTTGTATTGTCTTCTGCGTTGCCCAGTGAACTATTTTTCAGTTTGGTCATAGCATTGCAACATGATTCGAAAACCTCCAGCGACTTGTCAATTTTCCCGAGGGCTGCCAGCGTTTCAAAATAGCGTAACCCAATTGTGCTGGCGATTGCCAATGGATCGCCTGAGAATCTCATGAACAATCGCTGAAATCCGACAGCAGCCTCTGAAATTCTTTGAGCATCTCCGAATAGTGATACACATGCCATACAGACATCAAGGGTTACATCTGGATCGTCAATTGTCCTTGCAAGGATATCCATGGCATCCGGTTTCTTCGCAATAATGCTTAGCTTGAGGAGCAGATATGACCCGACAGGATCGTGATGTATTTCCTCCGCCGACTTCATCATTTCCCACGAGCCCTCATAATCTTGCAAGGCAAGAAGACAGACACCGGCTAGTCTAGCGGTTTTAGCATGCTTCTGGGAGTTCCTTGCAACATTGGCCGCACTTTCTCTTGTTTCCATCGACTTTTTCAACCACCGTAACGAGCGCTTGGTCTCCTTGTTTTGGTACATATACAATCCAAAATTGTATTCGACAGAGGCAAGAAACTCGAGCCTGTCCGGTAGATTAACGACATACCTGCGTGCATCATTTACAAAAAGCTCTGCCTGATCACACTTACCCTTCTCCCAGGCACACTCTGCTCGCCCCAACAACAAATCAAACATGGCTTGAGAAAACCCATAATGTTGATTTCCGTGCTCCTCGGTGGCAAGATTGAGTGCCTCTTCGACAAATTCGGCGGCCCTCGTGAAACAGACATCTGCCATTTCCATGTCATTGAGATCGGCTGCATATCTACGCCCGCACGCGGTGTAAAACTTCAAGAGACTCAATTCATCAATGTTAAACCGCGCGCTAATCCCTCCAAGTACGGTAGTTGACATGTACATGCAGTCAACAGCGACATGTCGAATCTTAACAAGCGCTTCACTGATGCCTTGATCCAGCTCACAACCCTCGAAAGCGATGACCGCATTCCACATAGAAACACCTGTAAAAACGAACCCAAACCTCATTAGTCTCATGCCATTGTGCCAAACTCTTACCCTCCCAAATCAAAGCTCTACGGCAGCCCAACAAACAACTTACCAGTAGCCAGCAAGCGTTCAGCATCATCCCTAGAACTGACAGCAGTGAGGCCATTAAGCACGGCGGACAAGCGTGCCGGAAAGCCGGGTGATATCTTGGACGCATCACGCGCCGTTGCAGCCTGCTCCAACAAAAGAGCGGCCTCTTCGAGTTGCGACAAGTTGCGTGCCGCACGTACACGCTCCTCACCCGCCGTTTCCATCACACTTTTACCTTGTCTCCCACAAGCACCCAAGCACCACAATCAGCTCAACGCCAAGCGAGGCAAAAAAAAGCAAACACAACACACAAAACCGGCGCGACGACTAGGTCTGCATCAAGCCCACAGCACGCGATAATGGCAGTAATCGGGGTCATATGGCTGCCGAACTTTGCCATGCACCCACCCACATCAAGTACACATGCCGAAGCGAAAGATAACAACTGTATCCCGGACGAAACGAAACAAGGCTCATAACGCGCTTATTTCGCATATGGAAGGACAAACCGCGGCAAATGAAAACAAAGCGAGAAACGTGCGGCTAATCGCACATATAGCATTTCCCTCCGCAAGCAGGACATCTGAGCTTGCGGTGGCCGACACAATCGGGACAATAAAAAACATTTCCGGAGCGTTCATTCCGAATAAAGCCCTCCGCGCCGCATTTCGGACACGGTACAAAGCCTGTGCTGTTGCATGTAGTGCAGTGTTCAAGAAACTCTGGATCTGGGCCGAGATAGTTGGGGATGGAATGGCGGCGTAAGGCAGTGTCGTCACTGTCGTCTGGAATGACTACGAAACAGGCTCGGGGGTGGATTATTCCGTAGGCGGGGCGAAAGCATGGGTGAGGAGGGTAACGATGGCAAGGAGTTTGCAGGGGGTTAGCGGTTACGAATGGAGAGCAGACAATGAAGGCGGACATGCTGTTCGCGCCAATCGCGTTAATCGCTCCGAGATTGTTTCAACTTGCGACAAAAGTGCTTTGAGCTTTGAGCTTTGAGCTCAAGCGGAAGAACTTCGACATTGACATGTAGCAAGATATGACAACTATATTGTACACCAAAACATTACAGTTGACCTTACAGTATCAAAACGACGAATAGAAAGACAATCAACCATATGAATCATGGCAGCCCCCTCTAGTCCAATGAGGCCGATCCAAAAGACCTATGCTTTTTAATTGACTGTTGATGCAACCCAACACGGAAACTCCACAATCGCGCCGTACCGATTTCATAGCGTAGCGGGTCTGTTTACCCAGTGCTCGTCATTCAACCGTGCCGCAACCAACCTTGAGACACAAAAATTCAACCAGCGCGTATCCCGTTGATCTCCAATTGATCCAACCTCCAAATTCGCATTCAAGCCATACACAAACCCTCCGCCCCACAATCATTTCGGTCAATTCCCGCTCATCGCGGCTCTTTCCCGTCGTAGCCGTAGCCACTGACCACGATGTCCGCCGTTTTCAACTTTCAGAGTCTCCTCGTTGTTCTTCTTCTCGTCATTTGCACCTGTGCCTACATCCGGTCCATGTATCCCTCCATTCTAGATCGCAACAAGGAAGGCTTTCGCGGCGTATTCTGGAAGGCTGCTCGAATCGGTACGTCAATACGCACAAAATCCACAACTTCTCAGTCACTCCCATCCCATTCCTAGATCCCGTGCCCAACACCTACGCACCTGCAACTTGCGCCGACGCGTTGATAACCTGTGCCCACATCGTGTGCTAACCAATCGTGTCGTGGCGTTAGGAGAACGATTGAGTCCATGGGTAGCCGCATGCTGTGTCATCATGTCCTTTTCACTTCTTTTCGGTAGCAAATAGACCGTACTCAAACACTAGTCGCTTTTCTGCATTCCAAAACTAACCCTACTCCAAAGGACAAGCCAACAAGCACACCTGCCATCGTTCACACCAAAACGACTCCTACCGCTCCATTTTCCGTGTCATGTTGCGATTGTCACCAATCAAAACACTTTTTACGCAACCTTTTTCTGGTCTGCAATGACGTACAACTCGTCAAGATGTTTTTGCATAATCTCGCCGGCATATTCGGCGAGCTTGACATTGTCAAACTGGGACGCATCCTCAGTGACTTTGAAGGCTCGCACGTAGATGTCGGTTGGAAAACCACCCATGGCGCTGGTATACGGCCATGCCGTTTCGCAACCTACATTAATAAAGCCCCAAATCGGTTTCTTGTGTGCAATGGGTAGTGCAAACGCACCGCGGCGGAGTGTTTGAAGCTTGCGCGGAGTTTTGTTCAACTGTCCCTCGGGAAATCTGCGATTATAGCGGTCAAGAGAAGAAACGCAATGAGTAGCGATAAGGGTCCGGGAGGACAGAGGTCAGTTTCCAGGGTGCAAATTGGTGATGAAAGGGAGAGGAGAATTGATAGCTTACATGAGTAACCCGCCATCCTCACGCAGAAATTTGTTCATTGCCTCTGAAACCTTTGCCTGCGCTTCCTTGTTGACGCCAAAATCCCCTGACACGTTATGAGGCGAGACGCATTGCCCACGTTGAGGTAATATCGCTCCTACATGTCAGTATGACATCAAGTGAAGCGAGATGAAAGCAGTGGGGCAGAAACCAAAGACAGCAACGTAGAAGAACATACCTGAAGCGGCGCCCTTGTAGTAGACGGGAAAATGACCTACAGCTTTACAGATCCCCCCAAAGAGCGGCTCACTGAATAAAGCGAGTTTAATCAAAGAACGCATCCGTAAGCCCAGCGTCGGTGGCAGCAAACCTGTGATCATCAAGGAATCCAGCTTGGAGTTGTGATTGGCGATGACAAACGGGGCGGCCCTTTCCTGTGCCATTTGATGCCAGGATTCGAAGAGCTGTGGTAGACCGTGGATGCGGATCCAAGGGCATGGCTTGATCATGAGATAATTGAAACAGGTGGAGGAGGCATAGATGCTGTATTCTTGGCGCTTTTTCAGGGTACCGAGAAAGGGGACATTGTGAATGAGTTTGCAAATTACCCAGAGGGTTAGGAGACAGTTGAGAAAGACGAGGGCAAAGGCGGCTTGGAAAAGTGACCTTGGCAACATGACGGGGATGTGGATTAGAATGAAAGGGTTAGATTGATGAAAAGTAGATTGTGTGGCGGGGATGGCGATGAATGTGGTGATGAAGAATGTCGCGATGTACGACTTGAGAATCGGATTGCTCTGCGGTGAACTGGCAAGTGCTGTAGGCAATGCAATGTGCAGTGATCTGTACAGTACTGTACTGTACAGTGTACAGTACAGTAACTAGCTAGCTAGTCAAGTAGCCAGCCACAGTAGAGAGAAAGATACGGTACCTTATGAAATTTGTATTATTTTCGATAATACTGTAGATGTTTGAGTTGGCTACTGCGGCGGCATGAATGCTCATGACTGCTGCGTCAGGTGCTCGACAGATCCACTTTGGCCCCAAACGGACCATTTTAATCCATATCTAGCCATTATTGTATCCAAAAACCGCGCCCCGAAAGGACCTTGACTGATCCATTTCTCAAAACAGTGCACAGCACTGCAAAGTACTGTACAGTATGACATGGACCGCAGGTAGGCAAATCTAAAAGATATTGTGTAAATACATACATGAAATTCAATATACAAAACGTGTGGTTGCGACGAGTTGCGCATCTCCGACTCGCCTTGATCGTTACGCAGTCCATGTACCACGGAGAAGGCCATCGGCCTACGCTCCACACACTCTCGCACTGTTCCCCTCATGAACATCTACCTCTTGAATTCGTAAGACTAACTACTACAGCCCCCCTCCCCTGCAGCAACCCTTTCCCAAACCTTACACCCGCGATAACCACCTGGTGGTTATCGCCTGTGTAAGGTTTGGGAAAGCTGTATGCTCTCCCAACACACCCAGGTACGGAATGGGAGCTGTATGCTCAAGATAACTACCTCCCAACTTGGGCTCATCATCTTCGGTACAATGCCCCAGTGTCCCTGCCCAAGCATCAACAACCCATCCCTCGTCCAGTCCACAACCACCCCACTTTACCGTTGTCCTCTCGCAGACAACACTTCTCATCCCATATCACATCCCGTATCTATCTCATACCGTCCGTGTACTAATCATGCTGATTACCGTTCCATAATTAATTCAACAGTATTGCCCAAGCCCTCAACACACTGCAACAGTCCACCACCATTTTCCGATTGCATCACATCTTTACACACCAGCGTATCTATCGTTATCTGCTACTTAAAATCCCAACATATCCACTGATCGAATCTCATCTTCGTTCGCATCAGCATCCTCTTGCGCTCTTCACCATCTTCCCACTTTATAGATAGTCACATCATAACCATTTCTACCCATATTTCTCTGCAAAAATTGCTCCCTACACTCACAAACACGTTAGCACCCACCACGATTTACGGTCAAATCTGACAAATAACAATGAGCTTATCCTGGATTCCTCCATCTCATCTTCAAATCTACAATCCCTCCACCCGCAAAACGCCCACCACTTCTCCACATTCTAGTAAAAACCACCCTGGCCCGTCCCTAGCACACCAATACCCAACAAACGAAATACAACAACCATAAACTAGCCCTCGTTTACTGGCGTGCTCGTTGACATTCCTCTACCTCCTCCTTTGTAGCAAACCGCCCATTCACTCTCGGCCTCACCATTGCTATTCGTTTCCGACATGCATACCTCACCGTATTCTGCTTTTGCGTTCTCAAAGTCTTCTTCTGTCTCAGCCTCTCCAACGCATGCGCCCTATTCCGTCGTGCCTGTTCCTCCGTGCATCCGCTTCGTTCCAACAGCTGCCTTCTTCGCTTCTTCCTACTCCCTCCAACCGTCTCAAACGACCTCCCCCAGCCTTGACATTCACTCCTCCCTCAACTCCAGTCCCAGCCCCATCATCCGGTGTCCCATTCCAGCCGCTTGCGCCGCCGCTCCATACTGCAACGCCGTCGCCTGAGCAGCCAACACATCCATCGGCACCAACTCGGCTCCATGTGCTCCATTTACAAACGCCATCGGCCTTCCTTGATAATGCAAAGCCCCGGCATCTGCATAAACGGCCCCATTCCAGGCATAGCACACGTAAATGGCATAAAACTGCCCATACCCGCACTAATGGGAATGGCCTGAGTCGGAGCCATAGCTGCACCACTTGGTGCGATATTCGGTTTCACAGTCGCCGTGGATCTAGATGCATTTGCAGACGCACTTTTTTGCACTGATGTAGGCGCAGTGTAGATACACAGAGGAACCCGGGGCTGACGACCCATCCGACGAACCAGGGTATGTTGGATTGTACCTTTGTTGGTGCGGATGCCGTGGCAACATTGCCGGATTGGACGTCTTCTGGCGTTTCGGCGATGGTGTTGGAATGGATGTGGAGGTTGGGGTGACTGGCGCGGTTGCGTTGTTGGAGGAATCTTTCTTGACGGGAACGTTTGGAGACTCGGAGGGGATGAAAAGACATCATCGATGGGTGGGGGAGTTTGGGAGGATGACTGCGAGGCAGGATTGGGGCGGTTGGAGTGTCGGGAACTTTCTTGAGAGGAGAATCTGATGAAGAGACGCCACTAGCGGTCAAATCGAGACCATGACGAGGTAGATCTGGGCTGGACATCAAACTCATGACGCTTGCGGCATTGGGGTCGTCGTTGTACGGTGTGGTATCTGTAGGATTGTTGGATAGCAACTTGTAAAGAGTGCACTCATTTCTGCGGCAGTGCCTGCAATACGTTCCATCCTTTCAGCGACGGCCTCTGGGGTTTCGTAAGGGATGTTGGTAGGTTGGATAGGGTTTGGTGAGTGATACAAGTCTCGAAGGATTGGAGATCCAATGTGTAAGGAATTGTAGAGTGCGGTTGGGTCGGGGGAGGCGAGAAGGTCATGCATAGGACCGTTGGGGTCGGGGGAGGCTTGGTTTAGGTTTTGGATCATGTCACGAAGGTTTGGGGTAAGACGAGGGTAGCGAAAAGCGGCGGTGGCAGGGTCGACAAATGGTGGGGTCTCGGGTGGGATGGTGGAGATCATGGTGAGAGAGGTGTCGGTTGGCCTTCGCTTGTCCGGGGGAGGGGTGCGGTTGGGTCTCCTGACATGACTTTGGGAGGAAGTTGGTGGGGAAAACGAGTTGACCCTGGAAGGTTGCAAGGGCAGCAAGGGAGAGATTTAGATTTTTGGGGAAGCGGGGGGAGGAGTGGAAATAGAAATAAAGTAGATATGGTTGTGTTTTAGGGAGGGGGGGTAGGTAGGGGTTGGAGCGTGGCGGAGGTGGGGAGTTGGTTCGGGGATATACGGTACGGTATGGGGAAGGGAGGGGATTCGATTCGTGACGGGACAAATTGTTGGAAATGAGATAGTAATGACGAATGTGTCGGTTCGTGTGTGTGGTTGTGATGGTTGAGAAAGGGAGAGTGGCAGAGGGCGGCGTATCTGATTTGTGTTTTGTTTGTTGATTTTTTTCAATTTTCAAGTTGATAAAATGACAATTATGGCTTTTGGCCCTGGCTTTTGGCCCGGCGTCGGTTCATTCCGAAATTCCAAAAAAACTGACTTTGAAATGAAAACATGACATGCTAATCCTTTTTCTATCAAGTTTACCCACTACTACAGGTACTAATCGCGTCTTTTAGGTTTCATATCTGGCATAATATGACATTCTCTATCAAGTGGAATCCAACATGCCGACTTGGTACACTGCAGTTTAGTGTACGGTAAGTAAACTGTAACTCTTCCGCTGACAAGCTCCAATTCTACACTCGGTGCACAATACACAACAATACACTGCAGAAAAAGTTGTGGCACTTTTCACCCTACAACCAACTTTGATTCCTTTGCCTCCATCGCACCGACTAGCCCTATGCAATCGCTTGTTTTATCCACGCTCTGTTCCAGCGCAGGGTTAATTACGCTAGCAGATTTGTATACTATGGTAGAGTACATCTTGTTGCCACATGGTTTGAAAGGGGAAATGTTGCAGTGTTACCCATATCCTTCCCTTTTTCGCGGTTACACCGCTTCATCTGCTGCTGCAAATATTTTACATGTTTTACAGCACACGGCACGGCGCGACAAGGTACCCTGCATATGGGGTCTGTAGGGGCACATTTTCGTTTCGATCTCTGTACTTATTGTATCTCATCCAGAAACGCCTCCCAAAGGCAATCTTGCATTTAACCCTATGTAAACCTCATGTCAATCACTTGTGTAGATGTAATCTCCTGAATCTCATAACGCTTTTCTGTTATTCTTATTGGCTATAATTTTATTCTGGGCACCATTCCCATGGAGGCGGTTGGTTTTGACGGTCCAATTCCCCAAAAGGTTTCCAGAGTTTTGCCTTTCTTTTTTTTCTTGGCAATATGCCCTTCAAACGTGACCCTTTTTCTTGAGTGATTGCTGGTCCAAAAAAAAGTATGTATTGTACTTTACTGTACAGTATTTGGATGTCCATGGCGTTATCGCTCGATAAATTTCATGCTGCCGATATAATTAAACAGAACAAGGATCAATTAAACTGCACAAAAGGCAAAAAGTAAAGCACAGTAATGTCCTGCACTGTACTGTACAGTACAGTATAATTTGGTAGTGCTGTATGCCTTGCTGACGATTCAAAACGGCAGTCGACCGATTCTGTTACAATGCAAAGGCCATTTCTGCGCAAAACCTTGGTCCAGCACGTCAACAGGCCCAGTACTGTATCATTGCCAGCGGAAGAAGAGAAGACCTTTCGGTCCTCTGGTATTCTCAACTTGTCCAGAGTACAATCCAAAACCATTAAACTGTTGTTTGAATCAACCAAGCGGCACATCAAGTGTGAGGCCCACAATGCTCGGATCGGATTATCAACACATCAGTTGTACCTGAGTTGAAATGACTCTTCACTCAATATCTCACCCCGTCCTTCTTTCCTACCGTTTCGCAACTGTCTCATCCGTCCTGGCGATCATTTACATTATGCAAATCGACCCAACCAACTACAGTAGCTAGTTGGTGTGTAGTACTGTACTGTACAGTATTCAACTTGGTACATTATCTACCGTACTTTACTGTAGTACTGTACTATACAGTAACAACTTGACGAGCCTCATGACCCGGGCTGGCTCAACTTGAGCATTACTTGGCACTCGACGGCTTCCAATTGTAGTTTCTTAAATTCTACCTCCCGTGTGTTACCTTCGCTGCAATCTCAGTGCTGGAGCGGGAGAAATCGCCACAACCAGCCCAACGCATAAATGGTCGCGCATCGTTGTACGTATTACTTGCCACATTTCCTCTACAGTACTTTGTACTGTACAGTACAGCATAGGACAACACAGTACTGTACAGTACAATACAGTACTACTGTACGCTCAATCCACTAAAATCCACTTCTTTCCACCTTATTAGCTCCACACCGTAGCTCACCATGCCAAGCAGTCCCCATTTGCCTTGACATCCAACCTGACTCTCAACTCCATGATCCGCCAATGGCCCATCCTCGCCCGTCCATTTCCTGTTTCATCCTTCCTTTTATACTGTAAAATGTTTCATGAGCCATTCGACTCGCCCCGACATGCTCGTTACATTGCCAGCAGTGACCTTTCCCGAAAACTACTCTTCATTCGGTAATCGCCGTCATCGAATAAACCCCTTCGGTCATCTATTTAAAAATTCTTTCCCGCAACTGCAATTTCTTCCAAATCGATAAATCAACCGCAGTTACAGTATCAACTAATACAAACACCTTAACATCACTTGCCTATTTTGGTATCCAAACTTATCCCCGATAAACTCCAGTGTTTAAAAACTCGGAATCACGTTCCAAAAGCCAAACCACATCGTCTCCGCATCCGCCCCTCCCGATTTCTAAACCGCTGTTCAAACACTGTGCAAGGCACCACTCCAAGGTCTAGGTACCTACCTAGGTTATCGGATAAATGTCGGGCCTGTTTCATCAACATGTATACCTGCCATGTGCAATTCCTGGACAGCACTCACATTCGTTCATCTTCTGACGCGAATCGGACTCGCCCCACATTATCGCGACGTGTGATGCAATGCAGTACAACATCCCCTCGTATCATACAATAGCCAGAATATCTTACCCTAGATGATACAGTGTTGGCAGACCCTAAAATACATTGCAGCGTTCCCGATAGAAAGCATTAGATACAATACACTCTAGTGTAGATAGATTAAAAACAGCTTGAATCACAGTCCGAAAACAAAAATGGACACATTTCTCCACCACCGTCTCGAGATTGTACCAGAGAAAGTAAACGCCAGGCCAGCTGTTACAGTAGACCAGCCTAGTTTATACCATATCAGCACTCTTTAATTCTATCAGCTGCACACCGTCTTGATACAGTTGGTTGTGCAAGCAACGCCGAATCGCGAGTCCAGTTAACATGGAGCGGAATATGAGCGCAGTGAAAGATTTCATGTTTGTAATGGTCGTAACGAAACAATACAACACTCGATGCGTCGAGAGAATCCATAAACCACAGTCATAACAACGTGGTAAAGCAAAGGGTAGAAAGCATCAGCCCTTAATGAGCGGGGAGATGCTTTCATTGGTCAATGGTATGTGGTTTGTTTTTGGAATCTGAAAACGGAATTCTCTACTCCAGCGTGAGAAAATATCCATGGATATTTAGGTTGCACTCGTATGAGCGAATTGACGCACTTGGTTAGGCTGTGTTGCAAAGGCCTTGTACGATGGAACAGGGCTTTGTCAAGTGTGGGGGGGAAGGTTTACAGTGTGTAGATGAAGAAGGGCAAAGAGGTACGTTTACTGGGGTAAAGGACGAGAGTGTGCAAGTGTGTGAAAGATTGAATGCACGATTGCAAATGGTGGAGTTGATATCAGCAGTGTTTTCCGGTGCAAGGACTGGGGTGCGATGGTCAGAGTCAGCAGTTGAAGGCTGGAGGAACAGTAGATGAACATGGTGGGATACAAAAGTGTGTCAATGTAGGTGGACAGTTGCAATTATGTATAAAGAGGCGATCACAGTGATATTCAACGACTCTATCTCGGAGAGGGGCAATGTGTGGTTGACATGTGGCAAGAAAGTGATGGGAAATGGCATGTGAACAAAGCGGAGTGGACAAGTACGGGGGCGGTGCAGTTGGGTTGCAGTTGTGCCGAAATGCAGCGGGTGTAAAAGTAAGGGTTGGATGTTGACCGGTGCACCAACGCATTGTATGCAGTAACGGACGGCTACGAAAGAGCGATGAGCACATACTGAGAAAGTAGGAGGGGTTACTTGATCAGAGCGGAACATCAAGGCCTAGTGAAACGTAATAACTGAATCAAGTAGGCTTGCTCTGCAGGCGAGAGGTTTATGTGAGGGTAAAGTGTGGGTGTGTGGCTGATACGGGAGTAACTGAATGCCGTTCCCCTTTTGTCAAGCGTAGCAAGGCATGCGTCGATGTGACTTGAGTGATGTGTGGTGTCTTGTTGAAGAAGAAAAGAATGAATTCAACAAGCACACCAATGATGCTCGGAGACCTACCGCACAGTATGTTTGACAACAACAAAATATACGCATGGTGACCTTGTTGGGAAAGGCATCATCAAGTTTTGCGGCAATGGTGCAATCAGCATGAGCTTTGAATGCCAAGTTTGGATCAAACTGTAATGGACGGATTTAGACATGAGAGCCTCTAGCGCGTTTGTAGTAGAGTATTCTTTCTGTAAATTCCGCTCTTTAATAGAGCAGTTTTACAGCAAATGCCAAATTTCATCCGACGCCACGTCAATTGTTGCCGTTATGGTATTTGGTACGGTGTTTCAGCATTTTGCTCTCTTAAAAAATAATATAAGTATTATATTATATGTATTTGTATTTTAATTTAATACATATCTCTTTCAAAATATTGTACCGTAGAGAAACGAATACGCCGAGTATTGCTATTGGGTCGAACATTTTATTTTCACCCGGGAAGAAGCCTACGTGGGCAACGGTACAAACACCAAGGGGCCACGACAAACAGAAATCTTCCGAGGCTAACGATACTGTACTGTACAGGACAGAACAATACTGTACTGTAGGGTACAGTACATGCGCTTATTTGGTTTAATAAATTATGAGATTATTTTTTATTACGAATCAACACGCACTCACACTTTACAGTGAGGGCAACGGGCAAATGCAATTACAGTAATGGCAAAAGAATTACGCACGAATTGTACACATGTTTCCGCAGGACAATTGTAACGATCGCTTTTGGCGGGACATTGGCATCAGCTCGAATATTTAACCATACTGTACAGTACTGTGACCTTGAGATTGGTGCACGTTGCAAGTTGCAACCTGCGCAACGTTGTGGTTACAAAGAGCGGCCAACCCTTTCCAAGTACCAATATTCGTTACCAAACGGCGCAATAACAACATTCCCACCCAGTTTTCTATCCGTTGGCCCCCGCCTTACCCAAAACGGCTCCGTCCTCTACCCCTCTTCCCATCCCCACCCTTTACGCCTATCGCCAACCGACCCGCCATCTATTTGGCCCCGCACAGTACACCTTACCTCATTCCCCTACAAAGAATAAACATTTCCCAAACATTATGTCTGTCGCCCAACTACCCCCAACACCCGCCCCCCCGACCTCACCGCCGCATCCCTTCCCATCCCCCCTGTCCACCCTTCTGTCTATCGCAAAACTCAATCAGAGCATGCCACCACCACATTCTCCCTTCCTCACTCCATAACCCACTCCAACCTCGCACCGTGTCGCTCTCATTCACCCTACCAAACACCCACCAAACCACCTTTAATTCAACATCACTCTCCTTTCTCCCACTACCACTGCCACTCTCCCCTTTCCACCTCTTCCATAACATCCAACCCCTTCACAATGTCTCAATGGCTTCCCTCTCCTCCCCATTCCTCATCCCTCCCGCCCTCCCTTCACTCCCCACCCGATCTCAACATAACCCCATATCTCACCCCTTCTTCCCCACTCTCCACCCTATCCATTCACTCCTCCCCGTCCCTCTCCTCCCCCCGCACCCCCCTCCTCGATGCACTCCCTCTCCAGCCTCTTCAATTTCCGACCAACCCCATCCACAACCCATCCCCACGAAAACCATCACTCCCTCCATCCCTCAACCTGCGTCGTCTGCATGGACAACCCCACAGACATCGCCCTTTCCCCCTGCCAACATGCTCACTGCTGCCTCAAATGCTTCCAACGTTCCCATCTCCGTCAATGCCCCATCTGTCGTTCCTTTGTCACCTCGGTCATCATCCTAGCCACCAACATACATCTCCCAGTAGCACTCATCGCCCCACCTCCCACTTCCCCCGACCGCTCCCCCGACCTCAATCTCAATCCACTCTCCCATGAGAAGAAGCATGCCCGTTAACTGCCAGTCTCGATCACAATCCCCTCTCCATTCGCTCACGACCCGCCTCCACCTCCTCCAATAATGTCGCACAACAGGCACAATCCTCTATGAGATCCCTGCCCCGTTCTCACCACGCCGCATTTCGCCAGCTTCGTGAAACAGGCTCCGTTATTTCACCCCGCAACTCGCATGATCGTTCCTACTCGTCTTTCCCTTCCGCTCAAACTTTTCGACAGGCTATGGATATCGAGACTCCAGTCTCCGCAACCAACACTCTGACCAACGTTCGTTGCCACATCGAAACCTTGTTTTGGTGGGGCATAGTAGAAAAATGATGGTGTCCCTGGCACAGAGTCTCGAGGCCATTTTTCCACCACGTGTCCATGATGGAAGAACGGCAAAGCCCAAGTCTACCTTGTATATAAACGGCGAGCCTGTGCGCTTGGTGCTGATGACGAGTGCCCTTGTTTTCGATGGAGCCGGAGCTGGTTTCGCGCATTCAAAGGCACTCGCCAAAACTTGTGTTGCTATGTGCCGATTTCTTCAATGTATCCTCCTTTGAGTCCATTGTTCGATGGATATGGAGATGCTTGACTATCTCAACGTTTCGTGTGTATGGGTATTGGTGAAATCCCTGTCGCATCGAAAAACATCCAACTTTGTCGAAGAAGCCGATATTCGTACGCAAAGCACTTTCTGAGCAAAT
This sequence comes from Kappaphycus alvarezii, assembly GCA_002205965.3. Taxonomy (NCBI): domain Eukaryota; phylum Rhodophyta; class Florideophyceae; order Gigartinales; family Solieriaceae; genus Kappaphycus; species Kappaphycus alvarezii. The sequence goes on along the minus strand of NADL03000631.1, from coordinate 507,585 downwards.
CGCGCAGTTGCTTTGTGGCGCATGTAGATGGGCCGAATCAAGGCGCGACGGTGCGCAAACTAGGTGTGCAAGTGTATAGATCGGTGACGGGCATATCTGATGCCGCGGCTGTGCCGTCGCATTTGGGGCAAAGGGTGAAACGATCAGCGCCGCGGTCATTCTCGTTTTTCTGTATTCGACCTCCTCGAAAGGTGCAGAAGCGAGAGCACAATAGATCAACGTCAAACTTGGCACGATGGCTGTTTTGAGTTGTCGTACCAGGTGGTAAAGCTTGGCCTTGCTCTAGGGACTTTTGTCTAATCGATTTTGAGCTGTTCCAGTGGCCTTGGCATGATGGGAAAAGTTAATAGACGCTCATTTACTCTAGTATTTCGAGACGAGACGAAGACGAGGCGAGACGAGACTAGCTGCAATTTGAATCATACAGTATCATACCCTTTCTATTGGCAACAACACATTCCACGTGTGGAGTGTGCGGGAACATATCCACAGGCTGTACACTTGTCACTTTCAGCCGGTGTGCAGACATCTCCAGTAACATCGTCAAGTCTCGCACCTGGCTTGTCGGGTTGCAGCTAATAGATAATTCTTTTTGCTGCACACTTGGCCAGGTATTTGACCAAATAAGGGTGCAACCCGGCTCTTGGCGGGTCGACCACAATCACATCCGTTTCCGGTATGCCATCGCCCTTCATCGCACTCAATTTGTCCAAATTGCCCTCATAAAACTCCGCATTTGTAATCCCATTCACTTGAGCATTCAACCGAGAATCAGCAATAGCAGGGATACCACATCATACCCAATGACTTTGCCAGCCCCTGCAGCAAGCGTCAGCGCAATCGTCCTGTTCCGCAATACAGGTCAAGCACCGACTCGTCTTCCGTCATCTTTGCCGCCTTGCAGACCTCCTCATACAACACCTCAGACTGCTCCGCATTCGTTTGAAAGAATGAATTCGGGGAGATACGGAACGTCATCCGCAAGTGTTGCTCAATATACCTACGGTCGCCCGCTAGCAATCGTTCCAATTCCTCCTCTATCACATGCGTGCCCCTGACTCCTGTGATATTCTGCACCACACAGACAACCTCCGGAAACTTGTCCTGAATCTGTACCGCCAGCGGCGTCAGCCTCTGCGGTACGTCGCAAGGACTCGTCACAAAATTGACCATCACCTCCAACTCTTGTTGGCATTTGTTGCAGTGCGGATGACTAAATTGCGCATATACCCCTGGCCTAACCGTGCATCAAACGGCTCCAGTAGCATTTCCTTGCACTTTTCGGTGACAAACGCAATGATTCGGTTGCCTATTGCATTTTGGATGAAACATTCGTCAATCCGAACCACCTTATCAAACCTACCGGGGGCATGCAACCCCAACGCATACTCATAATCACCATGCCCCTTGATCCCCACATCATCCGGTCCTGTACCTTGCTCATACCATCGCCTCCCGAAACTAAACTCCATTTTATTACGGTATGCAAACGTCTGACGACACTCCACAATCGGCGCCACCTTGACCTCACCCGCACAAATATCCTCAAACAAACCGTCTACTGCCTTTGCTTGAAATCAAGTTGCACAGCATAAGGGACATGCATACTACTACAACCCCCACACCCTCCGCCACCGAGTCGATGGTTTCCAAAATGCTTGCAAGGCACCTCCACAACTTGCGACGACGGCGCAACCAACTCAACAAACACAGCCTCCGCATAAACCTTCCCCCCTTTTGACCCTTCCTCCGCACCTTGGTCACCTGACATGATGCCACATCACCCGGACATGCGCCCCGCGGCGCATAAACGGGCATGCCTACATCGCTAGGGTCTAAAAACGAAAGCGGTGGTACATACCCGATACAAGCACCGCCATATGCGAGTTTGGAGATTTGTAAATCGAATGTGTCGCCCTTGCGGAGGCGACGTGGAGTGATGAGGTGGGTTGCATTGGGGTGATTTTGGGGGACGGTGCGACGGGACACGCGGTGCAGCGGTGGATGTGGTGCAAAAGGTGGACAGATGATGGCGACGATACGCACGAAGGGTGGTTGGCGGTGTGAAGGCTTGGGTGAGGGGACGCATGAGGCGGATGAAGCGGGGCACGGGCATGGAGATGGATCAGGATCTGTTGGGGATGCCGATGGGATGCGGCGGTCGGCGATGCCCAAGCACAGATCCGAGATATTTGAGAAGCAACACGATACAGTATGATTTCGCAATTGGAGATAAAAAGCAGAAAAGTGATACGTACTGTATCGCAACGTACAGCAAAGTATCATTTTTCGGATCCAGTGGACTTTTTGCTTACAGTACTCTGAATTACAGTAGGGAAAGGCAACTCGGACACGTACACCAGCAATGTATAGAAATATCTTGCAACAACCAGACCAGCAAGGACAAGGTAAGAGTGACGAATCGACGAATCGACAATTGGCAATTCTGCATCAAACTGATTCTCTGCAACCACTGTGATACAAATAACTTGTCGACTCCGACCCATCCCACCACGCGCCATCGCGTCATCGCGCCATTTGCAACCGCCATCAGTCCCCCATAGTGACACTCGCCGTCTGCCTCCCACATGGCTCTCAACGTCCCCTCACCCAAGGTACCTCAGGCCCCTTCCCACTACCCTTTCCCGGTGAAATATTTCTACTCACCCGCGACAAGACGGAGCTCACAATACGCGACCAAACCCGCAATGCCAAAAAGCTCAAAGGTCGAATCTTCATGACCAACCTTCGCATGGTATTCCTGATTCGCGACGCCGATCAAACCAAGGCAGGCGCTCAGACCTTTGAAGCCCCCTTCCGAGGTCTTTGGGACGAAAAGCTACATCAACCCATCTTTGGCGTCGTGCATCTCACCGCTTCCATTCAATACTACGACGAACAACCGTTCACAGGCGATTTGACCATGAGACTTGATTTTGCGCAAGGTGGAGTCAATACGTTTCTCCCATGTTTAACAATGTGCTATATGCCACTGGGTGCAATTGCAGCGTGAACAGGCGCAAACAGCAGGCCACACCACCGCCTCCTATCTCTACATATAGCGATAATACCAGTGCCACGCAATACTACCCGACCAAAATGCTGCATTTGTGGATCCGCAGGACCCGTCCGTTCTGTACACGACGCAACCGCCGGTGGAAGAGGCTCAACGAAGACAGGATACCCCTTCGTGGCATCCGAGTGCCGGGGGTTTACGCAGGCGCTAAGAGATGCTAGGTGCGTTGCGTGTGAAACGCGGATATGGTTAGAAGCGTTGTGCTGTTTTAGTTGTAAACAAACCACGCAAGGTTGACGGCAAAGTGTTGAATGCTAGTCAAGTGTCTAGTCTTGCTTATCTGCATTGGTAGTAGCGGCGTTGTAGCGTTTACGCAGGGTGGATTCTTCGGTTGGGGAAGAGATGTCGTGGTGATGGTGGACTTGGCGGCGTCGCCAATGTCTTTGATACGTTGGGAGAGTGCCTCCCGTTCCTCTTCCGTGTTGCTTACTTGCTGCATGAGTTCGACAATACGGGCAATGACAAAGACTAGAGTGAGGGCAAATCCGGCCAGATACACTGCAAGGAAAAGAGAGCCATTAAGCGAGGGTGGTCAGTACAGACAGCGGTGGATACGGCGGGATCTATTTTAGAATGGGATGGGGACAGCGGTCAACATACATAGCAAAATACAGCGGACGCGCATGACAAAAATACATAGTGCAGAGAGAATACAAAACAGGTCAGCACACGGACAAAAGCGGTAAGTATGCGAGAGTGAGACGCATCACATGTGTGTATGGGTACCTACATTTCTCTCTGCGCGAAACTTGCGTTGTTTGTCAAGGCTGACACCAATGTATCCGACGCGCTCAGAATAGGGGGCGGAGTTGTTTTCGGCAGAGTCCTCCTTGAGTTCAAGGTGTCGGAGGGTGGAAATGGCATCGGAGACGGCGAGGATGAGGGCGAGGATGATAAAGTTGGAGGCGAAACGGAAACGACGGGCCAGATCGTAGGTGAAGATTTTTTTTGGCGATGAAACGAGGATGACGCGAGGTAGCGGCAGTACGAGAATGAGGGTTACGAAAAGTTCGACCATGAAGGAGAAGGAAGACTGCCATCCAGATTACGGACGCCATGTTTAATTTGAGTGGAGGGTGAGGGGTGAGCGGTGAGCGGGATCGGGGATGTGACGGCGGATGGAGGGGAGGAGGGGAGGAGGGAGGTTTGTTGATGAAGATGAAGAGAGAAAAATGTTTGAGAAAGAAAAGTGGAAGGGAAGGATGAGATGGCCGGACGCAAATCGGTACTGTTTTCTGTTGATGTTTATGATCCAAACGACTCGCCCAACCGCCGCCTACAGGAACAGTACTGTACAGCAATGACCACTTTCAATAGAAAACGTGATACACGTGTACACCACATAGAACCAATCCAGTATTATACACACGTGTGTGCGTTGGCATTGGATGTCACCTGGCCATAGGCACGGGTCGGTTGGGTTGAGGAAGCGAGCGATGCAATTGCCAAACAGGCAACAGGCAATTGCTCACTCCGTGCTTATCCTCCATCCACTCGCCCATTGCTCTGCTGTTCGCCCCCGACCCTCAACCTTAACCGCCTCAATCATTCATCATGTCCGGCATTGCTCCAATCGAGTCTCTCTGGACCTTTATCCTATCTACCTTTACAGAGCGCCAGCTCAAGACATCCGTCACTTTTCTCATTCATGAATTGTTTTATTGGTCCGCCTACCTCCCCTTTCTCCTTCGCCGACCAAATTCCCTCCCTCCGCCGCTACAAGATTCAAGCCGACAAAGAAAACACAGCACCCCTACAAAACAACTGCATCCGTCGCGTCCTTATCAACCACTTTCTCCTCGTCCTCCCGATGATCCTCGTCTCCCATCCAGTCTTCGACTACATCAACTGCCCTCACACCGTGGAAACCCTCCCTCCCTTCCGACCATCCTCGCTCAAATCTTCGTCTTCTTTCTCATCGAGGACTTTATCTTCTACTGGGGCCATCGCGCACTCCACACCCCATATCTCTACAAGACCATCCACTCTGTGCATCACCAACATGCCGCCCCGTTTGGTATTGCCGCCGAATACGCCCACCCCCTGAGGTCATCTTCCTCGGCATGGCCACCCTCGCAGGTCCCTACCTCATCGGCCCTCATTCTCACCCTCTACACATATCTCGCCCTTCGCTGCATCCAAACCGTCGAATGTCACTCCGGCTATGACTTTCCCTGGTCCCTCAACCGCTGGCTCCCTCTACGGTGGCGCCGATTTTCATGACCATCACCACCGCATCCACTCAGGCAACTATTCCAGCACCTTCATCTGGGTCGACAAGCTCTATCGCACCGACTCGGCATACCAAATCTGGAAGGCCAAACAACGCATTCACCCCAACCCGACAACTCCCGCCAATCATAGCATACCTCCATTCCCCCACCCCCACTAGTGTAGACTCGCACCACCCATCCCCCCAATTTTGGTTCAGATACCGTTTCATCCCACCAATCCTCACATAAACCGCTACCTCATCCCCCGCTAAACCCATCTTCCCCCTCCCCCTCCCCCTCCCCTCTTCATCCCCTTCGTCCACCTCAACATCCCATCCAACCTGCTCATCAACTGCTGCGCATCCCCAACCCCATCTCTCCCCTCCAAACACCCACCCCCACCTCCTCCTCTTCCTCCCACCATTCCTCTCCGCTCCCTCACACATCGCCTCATAAATCCTCCTCACCACATCCTCTTCCCCTAACAACCTCACCTCCTCACATCCCTCCCCTATCTGCAATACACGCATGCTGGCCCATTTGACACATCCGTTGAAAGAGCATGCAGGTTGACTTGAGTGAAACAAACACCCATGAACAATGCATGCCCATGACTGCATCACTCGCCCATTTTAAACATGTGTTGTAAATCCGTAATGTGCCCTCGATTTCATACTCGTTGCTTGAACAGCGGAGTGTGATGTGGGGAAACGAAACTAGAGGCTGCTCTCTTGTGGCGGGGGTTGTGATATTGCCGTTGGTAGACGGGGTGGTCGTGCTGTTGTCGACGGCCATGGGAAACGGGGAGTGTGCGCGTGGTTGACGGCGTTGTTGTTGTTGGAATTGGCGGCGGAAACGGGGTGCTTTGTGGCTCGGTTGGTGAGGCGACGGCCGCAGCGTTAAATTTCGAGTATGGAGTTTTTGCGGTATATGTAAAAACTCCGTACTCCCAAATCCAAATCCATATTACTTTTAAAAGATTGCTGCTTTATACATACGCAGATGCTCCTCTCTGTGCAAAGCGCGTTCATCTGTAGACAGGCGCTTGGGTGCGGTTCCGCAGTCCCGTTTTAAAGTTGGCCCTCCCCGCCTCGTCTTCCACCCATCCTCGCCATGGTCGAGCAAGTCAACTCGTACATCACCCTGCAAAAGGAGCTGCTAGCACTCGAGCGTGATGCAGAGCGTGAAGAAACCGCGCTCGCAAGCCAAGGTGCCAAGCTGTCTGCCCTAGAATCATCTGGCGTAAGTGACCCGACGGCGTTTTTTTACCATAACTTCTCTTGATGCCATCATTGCCCATCATCACACGCTAACCGACACTTTCCCAGTTGGCCATCACCCGTCTGTCTCACCATTCTACCACTACCAATGCGAGCGGCCGAGCGATACTCCGACTTTGCACCCGTGGCGGTAGGCAACTTGCGGCGGGGAGGATTTCCTCGGGGATATTGTCGGCGTGCGTGCGCATACAGAGTCGGTTTTGCAGGAGGGTGTGGTCACAGCTTTGGATGAGAAGAGTGTTTCTATCAGTTTGGATGATGCGTTGGATGGCGAGGAGGAAGCGTCCCAATATATGGTCCTCAAGCTAACTTCGGATGTTACGCACAAGCGCTATGTCGCGGCTTGGATGCATTGGGGAGGGCGGTGGCGGATCCGACCCATGTTGCACACAACCTGCTTCATGTTTTGCTTGATGGATTGTAAGCCACGGTTTGTAGAGGACGCTGGTACGGTTAGGGAGGAATTGTTGCGATTGTTGAACGGAGAGCAGCGGGAAGCCGTTATGCGCGCGTTGAGGGCAAAGGATTTGGCAGTCGTTCATGGACCGCCTGGTACGGGAAGACCATACCATTTCGCGTATATTTTGGCGGAGGTGGAACGAGGGAATCGGGTCTTGGTTGTCGCTCCGTCAAATGTCGCCGTCGATAACGTTGCAGAGAGGTTGGCGCGGAGTGGAGCAAAGCTGAGGTTTGTGCGGGCAGGACATCCGGCGCGGATCATTCCAAGTGTGTCCATATGGGCTGGAAGCCCAGTTGCTGCGGACAGAGGAAGCGGGATTGGCAAAGGATATTCGAGTAGAGCTGGGACAGTTGGAGGGAAAAGTTTTGAAGACAAAGGACAGAGCAGGTAGGAAGGCCATTCGGGCAGAGATGAAAGAACTGAGAAGGGAGCTCCAATCAGGAGAAACTTGCGGTAAGGCGGTTGCTGAAATCTATGGATGTCGTTTTGGCTACTATAAGCGGTGCAGGGGCGCGTGTCCTTGATATCGCGGAGGATGCTGTACCCTTTGATGTTGTCGTCATGGATGAGGCTGCACAAGCAATAGAGCGGCTTGTTGGGTCCCTTTGCTACGTGCGAAAAAGGCGATCCTGGCCGGGGACCCCTATCAGCTTGCAGCCACTGTGAAAAGCGTCACAGCTGAGGAAAGAGGCCTGAAGAATAGTATTATGGACCGTGTGTTTGCAACAGAGACGTTGCAGTCCTGTGTTACCATGCTTTGCACACAGTATCGAATGAATCGAGTGATATCCACATGGAGTAGCGAGGAGTTTTATCAAGGAAGCTGATCGCAGATTCTGCTGTTGCCGAACATCGAGTCGCAGATCTGGAATCCTGTAGCGCTAAGTGGAGATGATCAGAACCTGGTGAACCCGTTCATTCTTATTGATACTGCTGGAGGTGACTGCGAGGAAGATGATTTGTCGAGGATATAGCACAAGACTCCGCTCTTGCTTCCAGTAATATCGCAAGTGCCTCACGGTCGAATAAGGAGAGGCCGAAATCGTGTCAAGGTTGTAAACGACTTTATTCTTTGTGGATTATCTGCTCATGAATTGGGAGTTATATCCCCTACTCAGGCCAGGTAGAGTTGCTCGCCGCTCGCTCTGGCCTAGCACGGAAGAAAGCTTGAAATTTCAACAATTGACTCATTTCAGGGTAGGGAGAAGGAAGTGGTTTGCATATCGCTTGTCCGGAGTAACGAGCAGGGGGACGTCGGATTTTTGAGTGATGACAGGAGGTTGAATGTCGCTATAACTCGGGCCCGGCGTTGCGTGGTGTGGTGTGCGACTCGGAGGCAGTCTCGACTCATCCTTTACTTCTCCGCATGGTTGAATACGCGGAGAATTTTGGACACTACAGGTCAGCTGTTACTGACTTTCCAGAGATAGTGGGTACGTTCTCACTTCAAAGGAGACCGAATGAGGCTATTGAGGCGAGCAGCGATCTCTAGCGAAGAAAAAGCCACTGCCACAGAGACGTGCGCCTCGGAAGCCCGCGAATCGATCGCAGCCCGCTCAGCTTACCCCAGTCATAATGTGTTCGGGCGAATTTGTAAAGAAAACGACCGGTCACCGGTTCAACTCTTAAAGAAGCTGAAGGAAGGAATAGAGCTATTCTGCTCTGATTCAAGTCTGAGTGAAAAACTATTCCCGGTCAAGCTCTCTTCTCAAGGAAGGAGGTTTGTCCACGAACTTGCCGAGGAATTTAGGCTGGGTCACGAAACAACCGAGACGGCAAATGGGAGACAGATACGGGTGTGGAAACGGAAGAATGAGAAAAAGATGTTGCCTCAAAGTTCACATACTGCAGAAATGAACGAGAGCACAAAATGTGAGGAATTTTTGGTTCAAGACAGCCCCCCGGGGATGTTTAATGAGGTGAGAGAGGTCATCTGCCGTCTGAATCTACTCAGCAGCAGCTCACAAACTTGGAACCAGCTCAGGACTCCACTTCTGAATACAAGGATATGAACCACATTTTAAGAGAGCGCGAGAAGCACGGGAAGCACGGGAGGGGCTGCTCTTGAGTGGCAGTCAAACGTTGCCGGTAACTGGAGGCTCACAGAAGGAAGCTGTCCCAGATGTGCGAAAGCGATCCAAAAAGAAGCGACGCGGAAAGAGTACGAAAAGAGAAGACGATTCCGATGATGACTTCGACGCTGTATTGGCCAAATATGGAGCTCCACAAGGATCCGCAGCTGCGGGATCTACCACTGACTTGTTAGGCAGATTATGGAAGGTAAGATTGTGGGTAAGCCATCAATGCCGAAAGTGAATACTCAGGCCAAGCAACGACTCGCCGCAAAATTAGCACAGCAGGCTGACAAACGGCTCGCAAGGTGAAGCCAAAAAATGATTATTTCGCTAGTAGAGAGCGGCACTAAAGAAACAACATTGGAACTCATTTGAGTGAGGGTCCAACAAACGAGGTCTGATCAGCCGGGATGATTATGAGTACTTCAGAATAATGAGCGGTAGTCAATAAGCGACTTCTCTTCGGCGAGCACAAAAGAAATCTATCAACTGTTTATTCCCGACCCCTGTCTACCATACCTTGGGAGTGGAAGATACCACTGTGTTTTACTTATTCGCCCGAATGTACCTACGACTCCGAGATGACTGAGAATTTGCTTGTCGTTTGATTGGAATTGTAAGTGTGCCATAATTCTTGTTTCACAATTAGAGAGACCATTCTTCCAAAAAGGTAGTTAGCTTGTTTAGAGCATGCACACTTTGAAGAAATCGTCCATGAGTTCTCTTCGTCGTTTCTGTTTGAACCTATGGGTGTCCTCGGCGACCTGCAAATGTTCTGAACTACGTAGTCGAATTACATGACTTGTTCTCACTCCTCCAGCACACGAATATACTTCTGGACTCTTGTTTTTCTAAGTTGCGCCATTTGACCTCCAGACATCTGCTTTTCTTGAGAAACGCAATCCTATTTCTTGCCAGTCAAACCCATCCCTCCAAGAAGAGCCCCCAACTTTTTGATTTCATCCCTCTTTCCCTGCAGAGGATCTGGAAGCATACTCTTTATGACTTCAATTTCTTTGGTCACTTCATCATCAGCAAGGTCCAGCTTGTGCGCACGCTCGTAAGATTCCAATGCTCGGTCCATCTGCTCAAGCTCTGCAAACATTTGCCGCAGCCTTTATGCCCGCCACGCTTTCCGGTTCAAGCAGAACTGCGGCTTCATAATCCTCAAGGCCATATCGTAGTCCTCCAAGGCTTTATAGCATTTGGCTCGTCCAAGACGGAGTGAGGCCCTTCCAGTCTCCGTTGGCATAAGTTGCAGTATCCTGCTTCTACTCGAAGTGCATTTGAGTAGCAGCTCATTGCGTCGCCAAAATCTCCGGCTTCCAAGGCTTGTCTCGCAGCATTGCTCGCAGAGTCAAGCTCATCTCGGAATGCGTCTATGCAACCAGTTACCCCGGTTGAAGGGTCGATCCGTCCAGCAACAGTAACAGCTTCTTCGTACCTTCTCTGATCAATCAGGGATTCTACCAAACCAATAATGCACATCTGCAATGTCATCTCATCGCTGACCTCACCTTTGCCGTCATCTACCATAGCAATCGCTGCCCTATAGTCTTCCTCGGCCCCAGTCGAGTTGCCGTTGAGTAAGCGGTTGCAGCCCTTCCGCCTTGAGCGCGAGGATTGTTTGGGTCCAATCTCAGCGCCTCCTCGTACAAGTGAATGGCGTCCTCCATTTTGCCATCCAGCATAAATTTCTGGGCCTCAGCGACCTTCTGCATTGACGGAGACTGAGCGACCTGCCTCGATATCGTCCTTCTCATTCCCGGCTGTTCCTTCCTCTCAGTAACTGCTGGAAGCTCAGGGGAGATGTCCAAGCTATGAGTTTCTTGCCTTCCAATAACAGAAAGCGAGTGATTCCGGGACTCCCAATGACCGAGCTCGGAGTTGATGAAACGGGAGATTGCATCTGACTTGAAGAGGCCCTTTCAAGGGCAGTCACCCTTAGGTGAATAGTCCTGCTCTTCGAGTCGGCAAAATCCTCAAAGCATGAAAATAAGTCGTCATCGTTTGAATGAGCACCGCATCCTTATCTTCGTCGATATACTTAATCTTAATCGGTCCAACACAACTAGACGACCAGCGTAGCGCCTTCTCACGTTCACGACAAACATGTCAAAAGCGCCTGGTTCAAATGTCATCGGTACTTTGATCTTGCGATATTCGCCGTTCAAATCCTTGAACTTGAATGAAGCCAGTTTGACATCATTCGGAACACTCCTGTACCTGTTAGTTGAGGATGACAATTCGCTGATAAAGCTGGCCTGTCTCCGTGTCCGAGAGGCAGAGCCCGATCTACTGAATGCAGCCGGCAGGGGTGCTGGCTCCTGCGGGACAGGGAGACCATCCATTCCGACTTCGACCTCCTCGTAGTCTCTGGGTGTGTATGAGCTCGAAAACAAGCTACTGAAAATACTCGTAAATCCCCTAACTTGACCCCTCGCGGTGGAGGCTTTCTCAACCGAGGCATGGGGTCTGGCTGACTGCTCTGCCACCGTGGCTAGACCGGAGATCGCTGTCGATGCCAACTGCAAGACATCCACAAGCCCGAACGACTACCCTGGTATGAGTCTCTACAACCGGCAAATGGCGGAAGCCACATGCTTGCATCCTCTGCAAAGATTCCAAAATTGTAAAATCAGGGGCAGCACAATCCGGGTTGGTCGTCATGACGTCGATTAGTTCAGTTTTGACGGGGTCGCGGTGCGCCATTACGACGCGGTTGACAACATCGCTGCAGGTAAAAATGCCGTCCAAAACACCCTTGGCATCAACAACAACAATGGCGGCAAGATGCTCCCTGACAAATGTTCACAAGCCTCTGTAACAGAGCAACTGTCCAACATGGTTGCTACCGGTGCCTTTTCGACAATTGGACGTAGCGTAGGCTTTTCCATATTCTCTCTAGCGGCCCTCATAAACTCAAACCCCCGGCGTGTAGGAATCATAGAATATGAGACCTGCAACCTCGTAATTGCATCGTAAGCCAAACTTAAAACATCAACAATGCCCATGACCGAGCCATCTTCTTCACTGACAACGGGAATATGACGAAAGCCGCCCTCCCTCATCAAGGCGAGGGCGTTTGCCGGAGTCTCTGCTGGGGGCAAGGTAATGGGGTGTGCAATCATAATATCAGAGACCTTAATCATGACCAGGTCCTCACCTCGGCAACGCATTTGGCAACATCGCGACTTGTGGCAACGCCAGCGAGGCGATTGGTTTCGTTGCAAAGAACTGCACAAGCATCCACACGACCTTGGGAGAGAGATTCGGCCAGGGTATAGACGTTGGCATCTTCAGGCACAGTGACGCATGGGCCGGACCGGTTGACCACATCGCCCAAAGAACGAATGGACATGATTGAGTGGTGTTTTTAACCGCGGCGTAGGTGGTAGTCGACGTAAGGGTTATACGTATGTGCAAGAACGTAAACACGAGGCGGAGAAGAGCAGTAAAGTCTCGCAGCTAGTAGCAATTCGCTTGTTGACAACGTCAATTAAAGTCAGGTGGGATTTGATACTAGCGGCGGTTAAAAGTTGGCTTGTATGCAGAATCTCGAGCGCAATGTGAGCGGTAGAGGATTAAGTAGAGGCTTGGTTGACAGCGACATCATGGAAAAAATTGCGGGTCTGTAACGTCTCTCAGGGTGCAGTCTGGGATATAGTTCAAATTATCAGCGTTCTACGTCAAATTCATATTTTTTAAGCCCGCAACCAATAAAATCAAACCTTCGGGACATTTTCCGCATTTACCCTGACGCACTCTCCATGGTGAATCAACTTGCACTTTTCACATCCTACCCAAAAATGCGTATTACGAGTAGCTCTTGCATTGCGTGCGACCTGCGACCTGCGCCGGAAAAGCGCAATCGAAAACTTCGAGTAGCGCGAGCGTTCTGTATGTGGAACGTCTGAAAGAGTGAGGAGTTCAAGGCATGGTAAAAGCCTCGCTTGGCCCACCGTGGCCGCATTCAGCGTGTCGTCTTTGACATTCTCGGAGTGCAACATTATATTTGGAGAATATTTCCCGTCAACCTTCAGATCGGAATCTGGTGTGGTACAGCCACTCGCGTAGAAACCCTGAATGCTCGAGACATGCAACCTGTCCACTCTCACATGCAATCGTTTGCATTCCAAATAATCCGTGTCGTCCTGGGAGATTGCAGGGTTGTAGATTCTTCTCTGAGAGCCTTTTCTCCTCTCCGCTATCTTTAGTCAAACTTCTATGCTGAAACCCCCCCCATTTCCTTTTCTCGTTGCCCCTCAGTGCAAACCGCCTACACTGTGCTACTTTAATACCATCTTCAAAATCAGTCTTCATAGCCGCTAATCAAAGAGATCAGACCGCAGTAGGCTCGAATGTATCGCTCTCTCTAAGGGTTTCCAAAACAGCAACACAGACGAGCAACTGTTACAATATGTAGCCATACTAAACTGAAAGGCTTACAAACTCTAGACACTCGCAATTACCACCCTAGTCCTACCAGGCCATATCTACGTCTTTCATCCATTCTGTCATGTATACGCAATTGACCGGCGAAATCACACCACCCGGCACACAATCGTTGAACAGCGGGCATTTACCGCAAGGCCCATCCAACTGATTTACAGCTTTGCAGCCTTCGCCCGTCGAAATACTGCTTGCCATCCCCATGCCCTTCACATTCCTCCAAAACCCCATCGTACACCATTGTCATTACCAATTCTTTCAAGTCATTTGGCGCCAACTTCTCCTTGGAGATCTTCGATTCAGCCACATACATCGCAACATCATCCACGGTGACAAAATTCTGCTTCTGCGTATATTTGTCTAGATACAACGTAAATGCATTGATGAATGTATGATCGATCTCACCATTCGTCGCCATACCATGGGCCCCCGGTGTGCGTCTGGATGGCTCCAATTCGGAAATGATGTAGACTTTCTTGTTCTTCCCTTGCACAGATTTGATCTCCTTGATCAGCCGCTTCGAGACTAGTCTCTCGAGAATCTGCTTCATTTCTGTCGCATTTTGTATATTGGTACGGATTCTAAGATCCGTCTCGAAACGCCATTTTCCTTGCACGTTTGACGACATCGTATAAACTAACTTCTCGGAGCGATCGAGACCTCGAAATTTGCGAGCCTCCTCCAGGCTTTCCCATCGATATATGGAACGGCCTGGCGTTTTCCGTCAACCACAACATTTCGGGTATGAAGTCGAGGCGCGAGGAGTTGAGTAGCCGGTTGTAAACTTGAAGGCGGATTTCAGGCTTACATCCGCTTTTAGTTTTTCAGTAATCTCCTTATCGCTAAGTCCTTTTGGATGACTCTCGGTCAGCGCGAGAATTTGCCTAGAGAGAACCTCCACTTGGTCCGTATTCGAGTCCGCCATTGTTGTATTGCTGAGCGTAGCGAGGTAATCTGCAAATAAGTTTCAAACCCGATCCCTCCGGTAACTCTTGAATACCTGATGAGGGCTCGTGGTGAGGCAGATTTCAAGTCGGACCCATGCCTAGAGTTTCAATAAACTCTGCTGCGTCGTCTCAGAGATATGTACCGGCGGGCAGAGAGAGAACGTAGCCGCGACGTGAGTACAATGTACAGTTAACTCTACCTAAATTTGCATGTGCGCACAATACAGTTGTAACAGCTGTATCATGCCACGTGTACACGTAACAAGCTCCGTGGCCATTTTGCAACTCACGCCGCTTTCACTCTCAGCGACGCCTCTACTGTACTGTACAGACAGTACTTGCAAAGTCAAAACTCTATAGAATTGGTATTGCGGGGCGTCCGCTAAAGGATCCGACGGTATAGCCTCGTTTCACCAATTCCCTTCAATGCTTCATGGACTTCACGTCTCATGATTCCTCGGACAAGAATCCTTTTGCTGAAGGCGAAATCGATTTTCGCGCTTCACAGAATCGACACTTGACGTCGAGGCTGTGGGACCTCTGCGGTTGCATAATTTGTCAAGTATCGATTCTGCTGAGTTCGAAAATTGATTCGCCTTAAACAAAAGGAGTCTTGTCCGAGGAATCCTGAGACGTCATTACACCTTCGTGGCAGCGGAAGATGGCGAGCTGCACGCCGACCTCCGCGCTGCAAGCCTCGCAAGTTGGTCCGGGGGTGCCTTACCCCCAGTCGATTTGTTCGCGGTCTGCTTTGCCCTAGCCATCTAGGGTCATCAACCAGCCGAGAAAGAACCGATACAATGGGGGGATCACCACCGATGAAACCAAGGCAAATCAGACAGGAGAGCACGAAAAAGGTAAGGCACGCGAAGGAAAGAAGAGTTCAGAACGGATGACAACAGAATCGGCGAAGATGGACGCCCCCGGGGTTTGTCGTGGGAGAGGGTGGTGCTATAGCGGGAGAGGGTGGTGCTGTATTAGCGATGCAGTACCGAATGGTCGGCTGACGGTGGGGGAAATCGTGTGCGATTCGTGAGGTTCGTGGGTGCAAGCGTGGGTGGCAAGGGTAAGGGGGGGTAGAAGTGAATGTATACGTGCTGTGCTCGGATGCACCTCTCACTGTACTGCATCCCTCCTACCACCTTCCAGCCGTATACGTGGCTTCCAGAAGTTTCTGAGGAACAGAAGTGGTGCTCTGTACTGCAGGGTATTTGAGAACATTTATTACCTACTGGGGGCCACTATCTAGTATCTAGGGGGAAGTAAGGTACCTTAGGATCCAAAAAGAAAAACAAGTCCCTCTCCAGCTACCCATCTTCCTTCTCCATCGATATTTCCCCCTTTCTGGCTCTCCACCGCTAACGACCTCGCGCGCGACAGGCCAACCTATCCCTCGCGCCCTCAACAGTATTGCAGGCGTCCGCTGAAGGATCCGACGGTATAGCCCCATGTGTCATTTTCCTGTCTTATTCCTTGGCCGGTCTTCGACAGGCCAGTATCTTGCGAATCGTCCTACTCTGTCGGCGGAGGAGAGCGGGCTAGGAGATCCAAAGAACAAGACGACGGCGGCCGGGAAGAGTGAAAGGTCTCCCCGCGCCAAATCATTAATTTAATACAGAACACCCCAAACGACTCAAAATTCAAACAGTATAATTTCACTATAAAATCGGCATCCCCTCTTCAAACTACCAAAAGTAGAATTTAGGCTTTCACACTCCCGAATTTTTTATTTGAGAGCTTGCCCGGGTTGGAGTATCTACTGCTGCATGACACATTTGCTCACAGCAGATTGCAGCAGTGCCACCAGAGCGCCATTATCCTTCAATTTTGACATTCCATCTGCGGGTTATCACTGGAGCCAATTAAATTAATTTGCGTCATTTCCTTACTCTTGTATGACTCACGCGCCGCTGGAATGTTAATTACGAACGCTTCTCGGTTGTCTATTGCCCCTTTGACACTGAATCAAACGATTGATTGGAGTCAGTAGAACAATGAAGTGGAATATCTTGAGTAAGCACAACTTCTAATTCTTTCTTCAGTATAAACGCCCGATCGAAACCATCCGCAAACGCATTCACCTCCCCTCCTATAATAGAGCGTACGACCCTCTTCGAATTCTTACTAGAATAATCCGAAACGTGAGCTTTGCCGGACTCCTGTGTCAACAGTATGAGATAATCTAGTTGTGATGGTAAGTCATCATTCGCTGCAGATGCAACATCTGAGTACATCTTTAGACAAAATGAATCAGCATAAAAACGCTTATACTTTAGCCCTGGGTCTGTCCCACGCTGGCATTGTTCAGTTCCACAATCTTCTTCTTTGAAAATGTATCTTTCGCCACCTGAGCTGCGCGATTGATGATACAATAAAGCTCCGGATGAGTGTTCGCCAACCACGAACGTATTGCTCTGTATTTACGGAACTTTCGAACCTGCAGTTTTCGGGACGACTTTTAGTCTTCTCGAGTGACGATCCTGCGTAACTTCAAATTCTCCTGGATTTGTTGTTTTGATAACTGTGTCAAAGAAGTCAAAGTTGTCGTAAACCCTTGGTTTTGAGTCAAACATCTTTAGACTTTTAAGCGTCCATTTTTAAAACTCCGGTGTACTTGCTTGTAAGATATCATCAAAGTATACCTCAGTCATCCCTTCGAGCTCATTGTTGGAGATCTTCAAGTAAAGAGCAGGATCACCAGTAGTGGGCGACATCTCAAGATCGTCCTCGACATGGAAATGAATAGTAACTCCCCAATAGTCGCCAGCATCACATACTCCATATAATGGTCGTAGTAATTCGAGAATCTCATCATCTGTAATACCTATGATTTCGAGGTCTTCTCGCTTTGCGAGAATGAATATGTGCCTACTCACCTTTTCCTTGCTTTGACCATGGGCCTGGTTCACATCGTGCGAAATTATTCGAAATCCCTTAATCGCATCAACAGAAATAATTAAGCGAATAGAAGACGACCTCAGTGTTGCAATGTCATTAACTATATAGGGCTTGTCCCTATCCTTAATAACCTGGGCGATATAATGATCTTTTCCAGTCGGATCTTTCGAACCCACGTTCTTCACCGACAAAACAACACGTCCACCAAGAATGTTTGCGTCCTTGGGAACTTCAGACTTTTGGACAACTTTCCATACATTACGGGCCTTAAGTCCCGTTATTTCTTTCAACTTTGCTGCCCTGGATTTTATGCTACTTCTGCGAGCATTGTTGTGGCTCAGGACCTCAGTTATGTGAACACCTATGTATGCGATGCCAAACGAGGTATGGTCAAGTGCATCTTCAACACGCTTTCGATTGTGGTACGCTTGTTGGATTCCCGCAAGTAGGCCAATAAGTTCATTTTCGTCAGTTTGTTCTTCAGTTCCACGCATTAATTCATCCGCCAATGGTGATGCGGCAGATGTTGTGCCCACTGCGGAGTCGCTCATTTCTAGCGGCACCACCTCATCATTACCGGCGGGAAGGAAGGCTAAAACATTATCGACCTGTGGAGCATTATTGTTGCTCTTGAATTGCTTCACTTTGTCCACAGATGCGCGAATATGGCGATCGCCTGTGTGCAGCGTTAAAATTTTACCTTGCACATCCTTTACAACGTATGGTCCAATCCATTTCGCAATGGGTTTCTCTATGTACATAAGTACTTTATCGCCGAGACAGTAAGTCGTGTCATCGCCAGCAGGGAAATTCGCACGCAAGGTTGCTTTGAGTCGGCTTTCAAGCGATATATTTGTCATCCCATTGCATGCTTCTGTTAAAGCTGTCATCGGACTATTGTGATCAGGGTTGTTTCAAGGCCTGACAGACCAGTGGTATCATTCGTAGCTTTAAAAGCAAGTTGGAGAGCCACGGTACGCTCGATAAAATAATCATCGGCAACGAATTTGTTGTAAACCCTGCGAAGAAATGAGTGATATTGTTCTCCAAAGCCAAGTGCGTTGTAGCTTTCAACACCAGAAGGCTATTCCTTGATGATCGCCGCTTTCAACAAGTTTTTCCACTCTAGAGAGTCGAATTTTTTCCCTTGATCTGCAGCGATGATGTCCGGGAACCCAAAATACGTCTACAACCAAATGCGCATGAATTCAATCCATGTTTGAGCCGTTGACTCTTTCTCAAGGAAACAGACGGCACTGAATTTTGTATCCCTGTCAATAACATGGAGCACAGTGCGTTTCTCCAATTACATCAGGTCCAAGGACACGTGACGATTGACAATACATTCTAAGTGCGGTAGTGAAACCTTGAATTTATGCGGAGGGTCGCTTTCGCGTTGACATACTTCGCAGTTTGCAGTGATATCTTCGAGATCAGCCAGTAGCTTCTGTAACGTAGAGTGGGGATGTGCCCGGCGCATGGCGGCGTACGACTTCCCAGGATGCGGGTGATAGAAGTGCCGGGTTCAGAGTCGACGTCTGGGTCGAGGTGGGGAAGGACATCGGAGGGTCCGTCCTCCCCGCCGCATCAATTTCCCCGTTTAGGACTGCCTAGAATATTTCAACGTCATCGAGGTCGGACTGGTCTGAGTCGCCTGCGTCATCATCTTGTGATCCACAATCAAGCTGCTTACAAAGGTCGGCAAGCACCAAATATACACTATGCTTCCTTGAGTCCTTGCGTTTATAATACTCAAGTTTCTTAGCAGCTGCCCTCGATGCATTGAGTGGTTTCCTACAGTTCTTCACCATGTGGTTTGGGTCCTCATGGTTAAAACAACTTGTGATGTCCAATGACGTCACTCTTTTCCGTGACTTTCCGGTACTGCGTGGGCGCACTTTTTCGGGTTATACTTATACCGAACCTGGCCTGCATAGTTGTAAAGCAATTGGCACTCACACTGTATTGCCATCGCAGAGCTGATTTGGGTCATCTTTTTTTGATATGATTCACTGCTAACTAGCAGGCACTGTACTGCACAGTAAAGGCAATTTTCTTTTGTCGCCCACTATTATTTCTGGTACTGTGTACTCACCGGATGGGGCTTGAGTGGTTGCAATCTGGACCACTCGGTCCCCAAATTGGACCTGATATTTTCGCAGGTGAAGGGCACCTATTGGGCCAAGTGTCGAATTTACTTATCTCTAACTTGGATCTCCTTAACTTGGCTGACCCTAACTTCACTCACCCCGCCGTCGTAGATAACCCTTACCTATCTAACTATTATTTATACCTACCTGGCCACTAGGGCCCCAGATTAAACAGCCACCGCGGTGTTGGCTCTGAACTTGACTCCCAACTTCCGCCTTTGCAGAATCCTTGCCAACGGCAACTTTGGCTATAGCCATGTTTATCTGCCCGGGTTCCTCCTTTTTAATTTTCCCTCTCTATCCAATATTGTAGTACCCCTTTTGTTGTTTGTTTGTGATAATTACTCACACTTGGCGCCCGGACTCCGGCGTCTATATACAAATAGGAACTTCAAGTTTGTCGTTGGTGACAACATCCTTATCTCCAAAGGAAATATTCAGCACTGCTGACCCACTACTACATCTTCTTTGTCCAGTACTACACCCCTGGTGTATACGGTTCTTTGGAATCGATCCATACCAACTTTCTAGCATTCCGCGGACCACGGTCCGGCCTTACAACCCGGAGGACAAGTATACCGTTCAGCCGTCCAAGGAATTACCCCCGCCCTTCCAACCCCATTTCTCCTCGCCTTCGGCGAGCTGTGCTACTTCATCGCAGGGTGCTTAAAGAGAAAGAGGGGCAGCGAAAACCCTGTGGGTCTTCGTGTGTGTGTGTTGGGTTTCTCATTTTCTGACGGTGTTCCGTTCCTAGACGAGCAGAACTGCGGACAGCGCATTGCCCTACAATAGTGGATCCCAGGGTGCTAATTTGCTTGCGGGAATCTCTGCTAGAGGGCTCTGTCACATTCTATTTCAAGCTTGGTCTCCTTATCCAGTTGTAAGGCGGCTTCAAGTTCTCCGTACAGCATTTGTAACGTTAAGTTGTGTGTTGCAACCCTGCTTAGTGGTTCTCGAGACCAAGGATAACCAACAGACGCATTCCTCAGAAACTTTATTTTGTGCGAGTCCCCTCGGTGTGATGGGGTACTTGACGAGACAACTTGGTGATCAACTTACACACTTTTGCCAATGCAGACGAGATTTCCAGTCCACCCTCAACAAACTTGGATATTCTTAGAGAATTCAAGTAATTACTCACGCTAGTCTGTCGGACAGGGGGGTTTTACTCCTGATTGATCATGTCCACAGCCTTTGGGAAACTCTGGGCGAACATTTCAACTTCGGCGAGGTAGAAGCGTTTTGCATCTTTGGAGAGCAAGTTGTGAAGATATTGTAACTTCTGCTGAGGACTTAGCCCGTAGTCCCTGGCTACTTGCCAGTACTCGTCGACGTAGTCCATCCAGCACTCTCTGGGATCTCCAGAGAACTTTTCGTCGGAGTCCTTTAGGCGCATGGCAATATCGTTGGCCAACCTGCTTCCGCTCCCATTATTACCGCCTGAATCCGCAGTCTCTATGATGATGGGCGTCGTCTCTTGCAGGAAAGAGCGCACCTTTCGGCCACTAGCTACAATAAGCTGGGCCATTTGCACTGCTGCGTCCTTGTCCTCCGGGTTGTCGTAGGTTCTGTTGGTAAGTATCATAATCACGCACCGCGAGGAGTTTTGCTGCAGTGCAGCGCCCCGAGCGTTGATAAAATTTCGTAGTTCAACCCAAACAGAAGGAAGGTCGCAGATCTCTTTTGCGAGGTTTTTTCGGAGACTGGTAAATGCCACTGAAAAAGGGATCACTACTGTATTCCTTTATTAAATTATTTATGTGTTCATCATTTAAATAAGCAGTTGTCAGTTGCATCATCTTTCTGATGACTTCTGAAGACTTTTCGATTACTTCCTTGGGATGCCTAGATAAGGCGTCAGCTACTTTGTCCTCTTTTCCTTTTATGTAGTTTATTTCGTCCATCAAACTCTTGCATAAATTCAACCCGTCTCCCTTGACGACGTGATATAGTCTTTTGTGTATCAATGTACTTTAATGGATGGTGATCTGTTTTGGTAGTAAACTTGCTTCCATGAAGATAAGGACTCCAGATGTGCAGCGCATATATGATAGCAAGGAGCTCTCTTTGGTGATTCGGATAACCTTTTTCTGCTTCATTAAGTTTCCTAGAGCCATAAGCAACTGTTCTAGTCCCTTTTTCATCTTTTTGTGATAATACTGCCCATATTCCAGTTTCAGAAGCGTCAGTAGTGAGCTCGTAGGGCAGATTGGGATTGGCTTTTCGCAGAATAGGTGCGTTCGTTAAGGCGTTCTGCTCTTCATAG
This sequence comes from Kappaphycus alvarezii, assembly GCA_002205965.3. Lineage (NCBI taxonomy): Eukaryota > Rhodophyta > Florideophyceae > Gigartinales > Solieriaceae > Kappaphycus > Kappaphycus alvarezii. The sequence continues at coordinate 485,768 of NADL03000631.1, read as the reverse complement.
TTTCAAGCGAATTTCACTTATTTTTTAGTCAAATATGATAAAAGCGCACCTATAATTGAGAATTTTTCTATAAATTTTCTGTATTAATTACAAAGCCCTAGGAATTTCTGGACTTTAGTACCGTTCTGTAGTACTTCCCACTTGCTTATTGCTTCTATTTTCTTTGGGTCTACTTTAATTCCATTGTTTTCTATGATGTTACCCAAGTATGCAACTTCTTGTTTCATGAGCTCGCATTTCGAGATCTTTGCGTAAAGCTTGTTTTTTCTTAGTACATCTAGTACTTTCCTTAAGTGTTCTATATGTTCTCCTTTTTTACTGTATATCAGAATATCATCCAGATAAACAAGGACAAAACTGTCTAGAAAAGGTCTGAAGATGATATTCATTAAAGTCTGAAAGCACCCATAGCTCTAGTAAGTTCAAATGGAGTAACCAGATATTCAAATCGTCCATATCTTGTTCTGAATGCAGTTTGAGGAATGTCAGATTCACGCATCCGAATCTGGTGGTATCCGGAATTCAATCAATCACAGGGATGTACTTTGCGCCTCCTACTTGGTCCCAAACTTCATCAATACGAGGATTTGGTACTTGTTTTTTAATTGATAGTTTGTTCAACGTCCTGTAATCAAAACAAATACGCGTATCTCCGCCTTTCTTGTGCGTAAACAAGACTGGGCTTCCCCAAGGGGTAATACTTGGTCAATTTAACCCTAGACTAAGGAGATTCTGTATTTTCTTTTCCATTTCTTCTAATTCAGTTCTTGATAACTTGTAAATTGGTCCCATTTTTGGTTAACTACCGGGAGCTAGTTCAACTTTCATTTCTACTTGTCGTTCAGGAGGAATTCCTTTGGGTAAGCCCTCTGTAAAAACATCAGTGTAATCTCTTAGTACTTCTTGCACTTCTATAGGGTGTTTTTCACTATGATCCTCTTTTACTTCTTTTGATCTGAGTAGGAATTAGTTAACAATCTCTTTTCTTTTCTCACTAATCTGGAAAACTGCTTAATATTGTGTACGTATGTCGGGAGGGATGTTCCATACCCACTAGACTCTGCGTCCAGAGTGATCAGTCTATTTCCTTGTTTTAGGAGCATACGGTTCGATTTCCAATCGATAATTGGGTTAACATCAGATAGCCAAAATTTACCTAGAATGATTTCATAAGCTATTCAATCCACTATGTATGGCCGTACATGAATGGTTGCTTCACCGATTCGTATGTTAAGGCTCCCAGTACATTGGTCGATTGGAACTAACGTACCGTCCCAAAGCTCGGACTTCAGATTATTTATTTCTCGCAGAATCTCCAATTTGTCCGCTTTTCCTTTGATAGTACTATCTCTTCACCCCACTGTATACAAGTACGTTACAGGGGAATTGGCGTTTTTGCTTGTAAAAAATCTTCCACTGCAACACAAGCAATGCCTGTCTCTTGAACTTCCTTATATCTCTATAGGGAAAAAATGTGCATACTTTGACCACATCATCCTTGGTGCATCAATTTTACTCACAATTTTTCGGGTTTTCGAAGTTTTGTCATTTTTTTCTTTTTCTATTTTTCTCATGTTTGGGGTTTTTTAAATTTTAGGGCTTTCATACTGTCGGCTATAGTACAATTATCCGGAAATGTGCCAATTTCATTTCGCGGTTGTTTTAGTTTTTTGTGATGTTTGGATCACTTGGTCCCTGAAAGGTGCTCCGCGTTTATGTTTACGTTCAATGCAGTTTGTTTTACCACAAAGAAAGCAAATTTTCTGCTCTATGCGACGCTTTTTCTCAGCAGATGTTAATCTACTGTATTTTTGGTGTTAAAGTTCCCTATTTGCATAGGTGTAGGCCCGTTACTTGAATTTGCCATTTTATTGTTTCCAAACCCAAAACTAATAAAGTTCCTGCTAAAAAGGTTATCCATTCGGTCAGCTTTTCTCATAGCATCCTGCAGCTTTGAAGGTTCCATTCGTTCTACCTCTACTTGAACTCTTGTTTTAACCCATGTGTGTAGTGAAAGATTTGCTCAGGTGGGGACATCGTAGGCACTTGCAAACCCCACCTAGAAAATTCTTGGTTGTACATTTTGATTGAGGTAAACTTCCCCATCTGCTTAAGGTTATTCAAGTTTCGTCGTGCATTAAGTTTTCTATTAACAGGCTCAAATTGGTTAAGCAACTTTATCTTAAAGTCTGAAAATGTATTAACAGTCACTTGCTGTAGTAATAGTAGTTCCCACCATTGGAGACCGTCACTAGTCATGTAGCTAACTGCTTATGTGATTTTGGTCTCTTCGTTCATATTCGTACTCTGGGCCCTTAATTGATTCTCTAAACTTTGAAGCTATCTTCAAATATTTTTGCCGTAAAACTTATCTGGGGTACCAACTGTTATAACAATTTGTGAATGAGCTAGGTTTCGGTAAGCCTGACTAGCCTGGTTTATAGTTTGGCTAGCCGAGGCTAGTTCCTGCTGTAAGGAATTGATTTGTTCCTGCATTTGTTGCAGTTGTATAGCCGCTTGATTTGGGGTATCCTCCACTACAGTTGAATTTAAAAAATAAACTGAATTTAGTTTAAAGATCCAGTTTTTCCAAAAAGAAGTTGGATATGCCCAAAATGCAAAAAATACTTTCGAAAAATTCAAGTCTTAAAAGATTTGTAAATAGTGCAAAGGTTTTTGATAAAATCAAATAAAGTTGGCCTACAGTATTTAGTGGAAAATAGTTTTTTTCTCAATGCAAAGCAGAATAGCAATTCACTAAAATAGCCCAAAATAGCTAACTATTGTAATGCTTAAAATGTTTGATCTTTTCAGACACAGTACGAGCACTGGTATGCGGAGGCTTTGTAATCTTCTTCCACTGCTGAATTGCTCCTTCCGGAGGCAGCGAGGTTGGAAAGCTTGTAACACTCCTTGCAACGACGGTGCTCCTTTTCAGTAAATATTGCACAGTAAAATATTTTTGTAGTTCATCCCGCATAAAACACACTGAATGGTTAAATATTTATCAAAGTCTCTATTGAGATAGCCAACAGCTGAGTGGAATTCACGCTTCTCGATTAAAATCTACACGTGGGGAAAAGAGCAGTTGTGTTCTTCCCAAGGCTGATGCCCAGGCTTCTCACCACCACACGTTGAGCACTTCTGAAATAAAATTTTATCCTCGGGTTTGAAATTTTGCCCAGGTTTGCGCGTTTCGTCCTCAAATAGAGCTTCCAAAAAAATTGTTTGGTTGGGTAGCTCCTCTACAGTACTGTTGAAAAGGTCGCTCGATTTTTTCCCGGACCCAGATGAAGTCTAAAGTTGATCAGATGATTTTTGCTGAGCTGGAGAATTCTGTTTCGGTGATGTTACGGAAGTCGAAGGCTCAACGGGAGTGATTTCATAATCAGACGCTTAAAAATTGGTTAGAGGCCGTAGGCGATGCTACCAATTTGTAGCAGTTCAGTACGGTTAACTTACTTTTGGGTTGGTTGTTGGGAACGTTAGTTGAATAAAAGGTAAAAAGAACTAAGGTTCGGGACGCTTTGGACTGTAGGTTGGGATGCTCCGGTGTTAAACGGTGATGTCGCCTTTACTGGTCTGCCCAAGTCGAGGGTAGGCCGACAAAGAGACCGCCTTTTATAGAAAAATAGCTCGCCCTTGAAGGTATAAATCTGCCCTAAAGATACAGTAAGCTCAGGTTTTCTAGAAAACCTGGCCAGTAGGTACCAAACATAAACATTCTCTTGCACTGACTACCCTTTTCTTTCTCCTTGTCGTAGAATCCCCCTTACTACCCCAATTAATGTCTGACTAGCTTCCAATATAGGCCATAAACTATCCAGCGTGTGCAAAAAACAAGGCAACAACGCTTTAAAGCCTGACTACAGTACTAATTTCTAGCAGAAACTAAACTAGAAAATTCAATAGGAGGTAGGATACTGTAGAATACAGTACTAAACTAGAACCCTTAAATGCTCAATAGGAGCCTTCACTTGTCTGGAAAACCATGGGATAGGTCGGAAATATCTTCCAACAGTAAAACACCCAAACGTTTCCCCCTTGAAGTGACGCGACACTTGCGCCCTCCACAGCTATCTGTCCGTGCGCACAGCGACAGTGGCGTCAGCTAGCGATGGGGTTTGACGGCTCAGTCCGTGCCTTCAAATGGCCTTGCTTTGAGTGGTTCTGATACGGTGCCAGTCATGAGAAGTTGAAGTTCAATCGTTGACTTGGTCCTTGGCAGATTCGCATCGAAGTTGGTCCACTTGAGACTTTTTGTGTACTTGTTGAGGGAGGAGGTGACATTTACTCATTACTTATCTGGAGTGTACACCGACCAACGTTCAAAGTTGTGGTTCGAGACAAACGGAGCGACCTGTATGGTGAACAAATGGAAGCATATCCGATGACTTCTGTTGAGTTCTGTGACGCGGTTAGGTCCTAATGAATGGTGAACACTTTTCTGTGAAGGCGGCCTTGTAGGGAGCGTAGTCCCTGCCCATTACTGTGTCGGCACACCTTTTCGAGTCGATTGTGGTTGTCTGGAAAACTTTAGGATAGATCGAGTATATCTTCCAACAGTAAAGACACCCACAACTTTCAACCTTTTCTCGAACCACGTCGGAACCATGTTTATGTTCAGTGATCGACTCCTGTGTCGTCAGAATTCAAAATCGATAGCCACCAATGCACTGAAAGTTATCATTCAGTTTAAGAACATCTTCAAAATGGATGTCCAAACGCGGACCTACACGTGGGGCAACTAGTATGATGTCCGTATGGTGCCTACATCTCCCAAAAGTTACCCACGATTCCATCTTTGTGAGGATGTGTGTTGACTTTTCTGGCCCACCCGCACGTCCTCAAGCACTAAATATCCTAAACCAATCAAGTGCAGCACCAGCACAATCGGAGGGAGAAGGTTCTGCGTCTCTTCAAGGCACGGCAGATTTCGCGAGGAGGTCTAAACCAACCCTTTCTCCACCCTCACTTGTGCTGCGCCTACCTACATTGATCCGGTTGACCTGCTTGTAGATTGACAAAGTTTCTAGCAGGCAAAAGTGGGGAGGGCGCGATCGTTGATCTTTCAGAGGGATGTAGGAGCCAAATCTAACACGTGCCTTTATTAGCTTGAGTTCGAACTCATAGTATAGCTGTAGTTATCACCACTCTGACAAACATTCGACCCATCTGAAGAGCACCAATGGGTATCATATTCGGAATAGGTTCGACTCCCCACGGTGCTTCCACTTGCTAAGTTTTGCAGTACTGCTTTTGGCCTTGGAAAGAAAAATGGGGGAAATGGACAGCGGGGGAACTAGTTTGAGTTGTCATTGTTCCTTTATCATGGCCACTTCTTAAGCCAAAAAGTTTTGGAAAAATAGACCGCATCTAGCTCTAACAAATCACAAGCCTATTCTTCAATCTCATCTGCTCGGTGCTCTATTATCCAGTGCGAAGGTGTTCTTATTCGCGCGGGGCTAAAATTGGTTTTAATCTGGAGCACAAAGTCAAATCCGTGAACGACGCCAAATCAATGATACTGCCAGGATGTCGTTTTTGTAATACGGTGAGGTCTTCATAATATTTTGGTCTTGGGCCGCTGTGCTGGATATTTTAAAAAATTCTCTACTCCATTCCGAGCGGAAAGTACGCCCGAACTGAGAGAAAGCAAAATGTTTCGTAATCTATTGGTGCATCCCCCTCCCCTTTCCCTCTTGAATCTAGTAGCTCCTTCCCGCGTTATTTACCAGCACTTCAGTGGATATTCGTGTTTGTAGAAGTAACTGCATGCTGCAACGCTCACGGAATGAAAAACTGATTGCGGCATCTACGAACGGTAACAATGTGCTGCTCGACAGATATCTGTAGGAAGGTCCAGAGAGGGTAACTGAAGGTGGCTTATGCTGAAGGGGACGGACGCATATGAATTGCCACGAAGATTATTTTTATACAATAGATTTAGTGTCCGTTGCGATGTACGCAAAAAGTGAACGAGGTGAAGCTGATTGTGGATGTGCTTTGTAGTACCGTATGATACAATACTGTCAGTAAAGTAGGGAAAGTACTGTACGCCGTTGGATCCTTGGTGAGGATTCCTCGCATGTGTGGGTTTATTACATTCCCAGACCATGCAAGGGCTTACTGTTCTACACTGAACGGCGGTTGTCCGAGAGAATTTTTTAACAGCTTTGAAAGATTATTTTTCTCAACACTAATTTGGACTTACATGCCAATGCTTCGACCGCCTGGCAATCGAGAAAGTCCAGGTATTCGTTTTACAACAGAAACGGGATCTAGCTAGCGACACTTGACTGAATGCCTTGCAATGCATGGTTCTTTGGTAAGATTCAGTTATTGTTTCTTAGTGGATCTAGGCTTTATTTAGGATAGAGGCTTTGGAGATATTTCTTTGAAGGGTCAAGTTTAGGTCGGTGTGAAGTGGCTCATCGGATAAGGACGTGGCAAGGAAAACGGATGAATTGGTGAGCTTGTGTACATGGAGCAAGAGGATTCCATGACAGGTGTAATGAAGAGTGCAGGTACCTTTATTACTGGTATTATGTTGTCCCTAGTTGGTTTACTTGACAACATGATATGGAAAGATATATTCTGTTTGATACGTTTGGTAAGAGATCAGTAAGTCGATGATACCAATTTCCGTTGTGCAAACGAGTGGAGAAAGTATCTGTGGCAAGTAATGTGGTGTACGCATGATGACATTTATCGTGCGAACCATCAGTAACATCAACTGTATTGCAGGCAGCCTCTAGATCGGTTGGGGCGAAATCAATTGATACGGTACCATCCCTCCAGGGGCACTGGTGCAAATCGGAACAATAAAAGAATATGCAGGAAAACACGAGGCGGATTTGAAAGAGAGGAAGTTTGCATCGCTGGAATACCACAGCAAGCGGTTAATTTACTGATGAAACAGACTCAGACTTGACGTCCAATGAGTTTGATGAATAATTGATTAGATTATGTCAGTTCAAAGAGGAAGGGCGCAGCAGATGATGTCGTGAGAAACGTTACTCTGTAGTTGAAAGCAAGAATCCGAACAATGGCAGGTTCAGTTTTCCATGTACTTTCCGGCGAGTCCAATGCTGTTTTGCAAGTTTTCAAACACTCACGATATTCGCTCGGAACTGAGACATAATGGTAGCAGTAGCGGAACAGTGTGTCTTGGACGAGGACGTGAGAGGATTTGAAAACTCGGTCGAACGGCAGGAATCACGTGAACTTGACGGAGGAGAACTGGATCAGGAGAGCAATCCGGCGGTGCTACAGTTTAGCGGTCAAATAGTTGCAGTTAACGGGAACTGTCAAATGATGACAAAATATTTTAAAATTTTCGTAAAATGGACCTTTCGGGGCATGGAACGGCTCTTTTGCGAATTGAAGCAAAAGCGTGGAATTGGGCATGGCTTTGACTCAGTTTACCGCCTACTGTACGTACTTTTTGGTACAGTACAGTACAGTGGTGTAGGGCAAAAAGTACAACAGAGGGCCTCTGTTGATGTTTTGACTCGAGTTGACTGTTTACGTCGGCCACTACACACACCTTGCCACCATGCCTGTCCTCCCGACCGACCATCCGCTCCATCCGCTTGACGCTTTCTAGCCTCGACCAACTTTCGACTAGCCGCACCCGCCACCGAGTCACCGTCCGTCATCATATTGTCGCATTAACACTCCGCACCGCACCGCACCGCACCTTTCCCCCTCCCCCGCTCCCACCCGCCATTGCACTGCTTGCATCTCAACCCCCCCCCACCCCCTCACAGAACAAAAAATTCTCAAAAAATCCATTTCCTATTTTCCTGTATCCCTTTTTTTTCGTGCGAATGAAAACACATCAAACCTAATTCAATTTTGTTTTCGCATCACTCGGAACATACTCCTCATCAACTCACTCCAACAACCTCTCTCCCCCCCTCCCCCCCCCCGTCTTATCCCTCTTCCTCTCCCCTTCCCTTCCCTTCCACCCTTCCCCAAATGCCGCATCCAACTCAAGCATTCGACAATGGTGTCGCCGTCACCGGCATGTCCACTCGTGTCCCCAACACGTCGTCTACCAAGCCGCCTTAACCCTTCGTCAATTACTCGACAGCGGCGTTCATCCCGAAGACCCTCGCTGTCGCGCCCTCCTCCAACTCGTCAACACAGCCCGTCTCATCATCCTTCCAACCTCCAACAATGGTGCCAAAATCGCTACCGACCTCGCCTCCAGAGCCGCTCACATCGACGTCTCTACTGCCACCGTTGCCGCCATCATGGGTCTCAACAATGTCGCCAGTCTCACCGGTGCAGCCTCCGCAGAAATCACCGCAGCTCCTGCCAATTCTCAACCTCCACGCCAAACACCTTCACTCACCATCAAACTGCTTCCAAAACCTGCCCAACGCGCCACCGATGCCCTCGTCAATTTGGTCAAAAACGATTCCGATCTTGGAAATCGCGCCCGAAACGATGCAGAACAAAAGTCCACAACTATGGCCAATAAGATGCACAAGCTTCGCAACGCACAGCGTCTTGCTTCTGTCAGAAGACGTCGCTTTCTGTCCGAGCACTCTCCTCTTGTTCCTCAGCCCTCCACACCGGCCACATATCTCCCATCCCGACCACGCCCGCCCGTCGCTCCCATCCCCATCCCTGCCCCGCTATCCCAACCCACCTCTCCGCCCCCGGAAAATCATCTCCAAAAGTTCATCCTCCCCCGCGAAAACATGGTCTACTCTTCCAATGTTCAGCTCCCGATCGAACATATCCCGCCCTCCCCGACCGCCCAACCCTCCCCAACCAGACAAGATCAACACATCGCACCCCGCACCCAATCTTACTTCACCCCAAGCAACCCAACCGCCGCATCCAAACTTGCAACACTTCTCACACTCTGCACCCCATCCGCATCTACAATCCACATCTTACCCTCCAAATCAATCTCTCACAACCCATCATCCACAATTCGTATCTCACTCGTCACCGCAAGTACTACCACACCCCTTGCCAAATCACCCCCGCCAACAACATCCTCCGCAACTTCTTCACCACTCCATGCCCCAACCCCTCTCTCATCCTGTCACCCCGCCGCCGCCGCCCCGCAAAATCATATGGCCCAGCTTATGTTGCCGCCGCGCCATTATCATCAACAGGGTGTCTCTCATCTACCGCCTCGGGCTTATCATCATCGAAATGTCCAACCCATGGGCAGCCCAATGTGCAACCCCGTGTTCAACCGAACCTCCAACCGCACATTCAACCGCACGTCCAAACCAACTGAAACCCATCTTCAGCCAATGCTGGAGAACGTCCGACTCACCACATCCTTCAACGTGTTCAGCCTCATGTTCAGCCGCATGTCCAGCATCAAGTTCATGCCCCAGTCCGCACTTCAGTGCAACTGCTCCCACAGCAACAACCTCTGCAACCCAACCACCGTGCATCTTCCCCAACTATCGTTCCCGCAAAATATGGGTACTTCAGCGTTTCGAAACCCAGCTGAACCGTCATCGGCCGTCCAAGGGTCTGGACATGTGGGTGACAATGTTACGGCTCATGGTGAGACGCAGAGGGGCTCGTGAGCTCATCAACTGAAGGTTACCAATTGCACCAGGAGGCCATGGATAACTCTTCGCGGATTCGCGCTGTTTTGAAAGAAAGGGAACGAATTTTGTCTCAAATGCTGCGGAGAAGGCAGGTTGAATTGGCCGCGATGCCGTTGGGAATGACAGAGCAGACTCGCAGGAAGGCGATAATCGAGGCCAAGCAATTGTCTCTGATAGAGTTACAGCGCGTCGTGCGAAGTCGAGTGTGCGCGGAAATGAAGAAGATGTTTTCGCTTGCAGTTCAGGAGGACGGTACTGTGCCAGCAGACCACTTATCACGATGGTACCGAAGGCGGGATCCGCCCATATATTCTTACACCGACGGGTACCCTCGGATTACGCCATTCGATGGTGTTCCGGAGATGGCTCCTAGACCTCCGCCGGTCGTTGCGGAGGATAGCCTTCGCATGGCGCAGTTTGATATGTCTCGAATGGGACCCAAAAGAAACAGCGGAAACGGGATTTCAATGCGAAGCTGATACTCCACTTGAGAATTTCCAAGCAGCCGTTGGTCATGCCAGGAATTGCCAGGCGAGAATGCAAGAGGGTTTGAGAGATACTTCCTGGAGAGGAAGCGTATCGAGGAAAAGAAGAAGAAAATGGAACGGATTGAAAGACTTCGATTACTTCGCAGTAATGATGAGACTGCATATCTGAATCTTCTGAAAGACACAAAAAATGAACGCCTGTTGCAACTTGTACGTCAAACGGATAGTTACCTCATGAGAATTGGCGCTCAGGTTGAAAAATCTCGGGAGCATTTGAGCGGAGGGGAGGGTGGAGCCGGTCCAAATGCCTTTGCGGAGGAGCTCGCAGAGACGGAGCAAACAATTGACACCTTGCGGAGAAGGAAGGACTTGTATTATACTGTCACACATGCCATTCAAGAGGAGGTCAGGCAACCATCCATTATGGTTCACGGAACTCTCAAACCGTATCAAATCGAGGGGCTTAAGTGGATGGTCTCTCTGTACAACAATAACTTGAACGGGATTTTGGCCGATGAGATGGGACTTGGGAAAACGATACAGACCATCTCGCTCATCACGTACTTGGTGGAAAAGAAGAAAAACCCCGGCCCGTATTTGATCATTGTTCCATTGAGCACCATGGGAAATTGGGTACGAGAACTCGATTTGTGGGCCCCTTCGCTCGTGAAAGTATGTTACCGAGGGGATAGGTACACTCGCCGAGCTATTCAGCAAAGACAAATGAGTCGCAACGATTACAATGTTCTGCTCACCACTATGAATTCACTGTGAAAGATCAAAACGTCTTGAGCCGTGTTCCCTGGCAGTATATCATTATCGACGAGGGGCATCGAATGAAGAACGCGAATTGCAAACTTGCAATGACCCTGGGAGTGAAGTACAAGTCACGGAACCGTCTGCTGCTTACTGGTACTCCGTTGCAGAACAACTTGACTGAGCTTTGGGCTCTGTTGAATTTCCTGTTGCCAACAATTTTTTCGTCTGCTGAGACCTTCGAGACTTGGTTTAAAAAGCCGTTTGAATCCACGACGCTGGGTGACACAGCAGAGCTTGAGGAAGAGGAAACTGCTGGTGATCAATCGACTTCACCAAGTCTTGCGTCCGTTCTTGCTGAGGCGTTTGAAACTGATGTGGAGTCGCAACTTCCTCAAAAGGTAGAGCACGTTATCCGCTGCGATATGTCTGCTTGGCAGCGGGTACTTTATCGCCAGGTTCAGAGCAGAATTGGACTCGCAACTGGAGAACACAATGGCTCAGTGAAGTCGTACAACAATCTCCTGATGCAGAGCAAAAAGATATGCAACCATCCATATCTCTTCTATGACCAAGAAGCGATTCTCGACTTACCTGCTGACTACCTCATCCGAGCGAGTGGCAAGTTCTCTCCTTCTTCAGCACATGCTCCCGAAGCTGAGGATGCACGGTCACAGGACACTGATATTCTCGCAAATGACAACTGCCCTAGATTACTTGGAGGATTTTCTTTCCGGAATTGGAATTCAATACATGCGCCTTGACGGGAGCACAAGGGCAGACGATAGGCAAGAACTCTTGAATCGATTCAACGCTGAAGATTCTCCTTACTTTTGCTTTTTGCTCTCCACACGAGCAGGTGGGCTGGCCTAAACCTTCAGACAGCGGACACAGTCATCATTTTTGATTCAGACTGGAATCCCATGATGGACCTCAGGCTCAAGATCGTGCGCATCGAATCGGCCAGACGAAAATCGTTCGGGTGTAGACTTATATGTTCCGGCACAGTTGAGGTCAAAATCCTTGAGAGGGCCAATCAAAAGTTACAAGTTGACGCGCAGGTCATCCAAGCAGGGCAATTCAACAACAAAAGTACAGACACAGATCGTACCCAGATGTTGAAGGATCTTCTGAGGCAGAAGAACGAAGAGGGGACGAACTTGGAGCCGTGCCGGACAAGGACGAGTTAAATCGACTCTTTGCTAGAACGGAGGAAGAATTTGATTCATTCTGCAAGTATGATCAAGAAACCCGAGAAAACAAGATGTTTCGCCCGCTCTTCGAGAGTGAGTCGGAACTACCGGCTTGGGTTTTGCAGCCAGATGTTCAGCACAAAACTGCCGAGGAAAAGGAGCAAGAAATCCTTCAGTCTCATGGACGAGGTCGCCGTCGGCGGAAATCCAACCCGGGCTCGACTTAACAGACCACGAATGGATGAAAGTTATGGAGGGTGAGCTAACGATGGATGAGGTTATAGAGCGACGTAAACGCCGCACCTTGAGGCTTTCAGCACGAAATGAGGCCATTGCTCGCGGAGCACAACTGAATCAGCAACCCCATCTATTCAGAATGAGGACAGCAGTGAACGGGAGGTTGCTACCAGCACGGCGAGGGCCAGAGTAGCATCAAAGTTACGAGTGGAGGACACCCCACGTCCCCCCTTTGAACGCCAATAGCGACGGGGTAGAGCCGGCTGCAAAAATCGAAATTGGTAATGGGGAATTAATATCATCTGACAATGATAATGAACTCGAGAATTCCACTGGCCGCTGCAAAACCTTAAGCACGGAAAAGAGCACAGAAAGTCAGACTGATCGCAGGCTTCTGCAAAGAGCGGTGTCGAGGAACGTCATCCAACGGGGATCCCTGAGACAGCATCAAGTGGCCAGCCAGACCACAGGAGTGAATTGGCCGAGGTCCACGAAGTGAAGAACAGAACAGATGACTCCCAGCCGGCGCATGGAAATGCCGGGAAACCTTCACCTGTTTTCCTGAAACTTAGATTACATCCGAGCGGCGAGTGAAACATCCTTTGAGAAACGGAGCTGTAAGAAAACGACATAGGCCGGAAGTTAACGATATCGACCTGAAATCTCAGGAGCAATCAAAAAAACAAAAGCGCGACACCACAACCTCCCCCTCTGCGAAGAGTTGTTTTGCCAGAAGAAAGTGTGCAACCTATTCCCCAAACTGGTGAAGATGAAAAACGGAAAGACGCTGGTCAACACTCGAGCCTCGCCGATCGGCCTCGATCTCGCAAGCGTAAACGCCAGACTATCCTGTCAAGGCCGTCAAAGTCTGGCCAGGTGAATGGAGTTGTGAGAAAAAGTCGTCGAAAGAGAGTGAAAGTTGATGAAAACAGGCAGCTCGTGAGACCGCTGATGTATCAACAAAAGAAAGCAGTGCGGACGATTCAAGACCGAATTTGGACACAGAGCCGGAATATAACCTCCATAACCTTGAAGAGTCAGAGCTGGATGAAGCAAGCCAGAAGAGCCGAGAGAAAGCGTCATTTTGAAACTCCGCATCCGCAAGGAAAGCCAGAGAAGACGACGGAGCACCCACCGAGTGTCATCCAAGTCCTAGACCCCGGACGTTTTTGGATGTACACAAGTCAGCTACGTGTAGTTACACTTCCTAGTTGAAGAATGCGGTCGTAAACATTGCTTTGTCAAGATCTAGATGATTATTGCATTGAGTCCGACCTGATAAGTCGTTTCTCGTTACTTTCCTTTGCGGAGCGTCATGGTCCCGTACTTGGTGTCCATTCACCCTCATGCTTCTTTGTCTTCGTGGTATTCATGCTAACTGTTGTGAGTTGACCAGAAGAACGTTGCTTGTTCTATTTTTTCTCCGCAATACATCAAGATATCGGCAAAGGGTACACGAAATTTTGCCAATACTCGACTCTCTTGACCATCCCGCGGTCAAAAGTGGAGTTCTCGTTCAACCGGAGGTGTTCATCTAGAACTTCAAGGAGGAATGGAGCGGTCGTAAACAACCCGTCCGAATGAGGAGATAATTGCCCCAAGCACCTACTTGAGCGTGTCGGAGATATTTCGGTTTCGAACTTTTTTCTTGACTATTTCCACCGTTGCCCATTTGAAGCCGCAGGCCGGGAGGTGTTTCTTTCCACATTGCACTCTTTGTTTTTATGTCCGGCGAATCTAACGAATAGCAGTTTTTTTTTTGTTGTTAACCCCTCGAAATTCTGCGTAATGTCTGGCTCAGTTTTCAACACCGCTTACGCCAGTTTGGATTCAGCTGTTGCCAGGAGCAAGCTACATGACGCAAGTACCGATTCGAACCAAACTCCGCCAAGTTCTCACTGATTGCTTCTTCGATGGATCGACCGCTGCAGCGGGGCAGCTGCTTTATATCTTTTGGACTCGACTACAACTGAGAAGGATCAACTACAGCTAGCAGACATCGTAAAGTCGCTTCCTACTGCGATCCCTGAGAGAAATGCAAGTTCGCTAGCACAAGTATGCATTTTCTTGGCTTCATTGATGCTGAGGAGTGCAGGGAGCCCCTGAATTCTTTTTGCTACGCTGATCAACGCCTCAAACAAATTGCTGTCCGGGAGACTGTATCCGCCTTAGACCAGATCATGCAGACAAAGCCCCACGATTTAGACGAGTTTCTCGAGCGGACAGGATTCATCCTTGCAGAAGCACTGCAGGAGGGTTCAGATATTCAGATTCGTTTCGGCGCTTTGCGAGTCTTCTCAACATCGCATGTATGTATCCTCGTATGCCAAAAAACGGATTGTCAAGTTTATTTGGAGTCTACGGTTCAACGAGGCTACTTGGAATCTGATGCTATGGATATCGATGACTTGAGGAATTTGAAACCTATTACGCGTCAGAACTAGTATCATTAGCGGATAGCAGGGAAGTTATCGCAAAAATAGTGCTCAGATGTCTCCTGAGGTCTGTCGAGTGGTCTTCCATTACTAGTTCACACTCGTTATGGATGGGTCGTAACACCAAGGTCATGCAGTGTATTGACGTCATTGGGCTTGACACGGTTATATTTCTCTTGACCATGACGGGGGCAACTGCTGCATGCAAGGGGAAGATTTCCGAGTGTCTCCAATCCCTCTCGATGGCACTCGACACAATCCGGAGCTCAAACGCGGAGAGTTGTTCATTCGATGAAGTGGCAGCTTTGTCAATTGCGTCCTCCTGCATTGCGATAGGGGCAATGTGTTCCGCATGTGGCGCAGACGCCGTTGCCAAGCAAGCTGCAAAACTACGTCAATCTGTGACAAGCAATTTTACAAAAGTTGTGTACCAATGCTCTGAAACTCGCGACGGGTCTACACAGTGTGCTCTTTTGGAGGCTGCTAGATGGAACTGTCCAAAAGCAGCATTTTGTCTCGGAATCTTGCGGAAAGTTTCCTCCATTTGGAAGGATGTGAGAGCGCTAGTTGTCTGGCTAGAAGAAGATTTGCATGATTTGTCAAGGAATGAGGCTTTCTGCGATGTGCGGGATGCCATTCCGGAGATCTTATCGAGAACTACACAGAGATTTCCGTTCAAGAACACGGTTCTAGCGCTGAAGTTGCATATGACGCTGAAGGATTATTGTCCAATATATCACTAATTGGCTCTGTCATTGTAGGCCTCTCACATCAGCACTCCCAGGTTCGGTACCTCTCGGCAAAGGCCCTCGGGAGCATGAAAAGGAGTGATGTGCTCTTATTTTTCTGCCTGCAGTAATATCTCACCTCCAGTCCGAAACAAAAGGTGCGGTCAGCTCTATGCTTACGTGAAGTGCTCATAGCGCCATGCCTTCTCGGCCACCAAGAAACCGGGAAGGTTGCCCTGCAAACCGTTCTCACGTTGGTTTCTCCTGGTAGCGGATCGCTTTCTACAGCGTCCTATCAAACCGGCCTCATGGCTATATCCCTTGGTGCGAAACACGCACCAGGAATCGCCATCCCGCTTCTCCTGGGCGAGACAGAGAAGCTCAAGACGTCATTCGGGCTGCTATCAAAGGATACCAAGCAGCAGCCTGTGCTGCCATACTTCAACTTGTCACACTCCGTCCAGCCCGCGGGCCAAACTTTATCCCTTTTATAAGCCAGTGCATTACGGAAGAAACCATGGACGTCGCTCCTTTCTCGTGCGCCCTTTCGTTTGATGCAATGAATGTCATGTGCGAAGAGCAGGTCCTCGATCCGGTGAAGGCTGTGAAGATTGTACTGAAATCGTTTCCTGATGTGGTCGACGTGGGTGCGCAGCCAGGGCAAGCTACCTACGACTTTTAGGTCGCGTGGCTCCAATGTCGGGATCGAAAAAGGGGCGGGCAATGGCCGAGAAAGTGATCCACTTGCTTCGGGCGGCACTGACTGTGATGTATCCGTCAAGGAATGAAGGTACTAGTCGGATGGTAGGGCAACGCAACTGACATGGGACGAGGTAGGGATTGGCAGAATTCTACGGCAGTATAGGCGGAAGAAATTCTACTCGTGGATCACATGCAGGACGAGCAACTCGGGGACATGGAGGCGGAGAAGGAGCGACTGAAGGGATTGCAGGGAGTGCATGGTGTGGACGCAGAGTTGATCTCAGTGACGGAACTGTGTCGTCAAGACGGGGAGATTGAGGCGAGTGACAAGTTGCAAGAGTTGGTGGAGTGGATTGTGAGGCACGAATGGGAGAATCGAGTGAGAGGAGAGTTTGACGGGCGGCGGATTGCAAGGTTACGGACGACGTCGGAGGCGCTGAGAAGGGCGAGAGGGGGTTGGGGGATGCGGACGGGGAGGGGAGCGGGGAATGTTTGTACGAGGGGTGCGTGTGTTACCGGTGGGAGTGATTCGCGGGTTTGTGAACGATGTGCGGGGGAGTGGGGGGTGGGGATGAAGGGGGGATTTGAAAAAGGTGGGTGGAGGGAAAGTGCGTTGCGGAGTATGGTGGCGGCGGGTGGTATTACGGCGGGGTTGAATTGGGGGGTATGGTGGAGGAAATGATGGGGAAGGGCGGGGAGGGGAGAGAGCGATGGGGTGAGGGTTTTGAGATGGGGAAGGGTGAGGGTGTGGAGGAGGTGGAGGAGGGGGAGGTGGTTTTCGGGGAGGGTGATGTTTGAAAAGGGGGGTGTTTTCGGAGAAGGAACAGAGGAGAGGGTGAGGAAGGAGCTGTTTCGAGGGGTTTGGAGTGGTACAAAGAGAGATTGAAGAGGGAATTCAAAAGGGAATGGTTGCAAAGTGGTTGGGGCTGTTTGTACAAGTGGTGGAGGAGATGGAGGATGAGACGCAACTAGGCGGGATAGTGGCAGAGCTGATACGGTTTATTGCAGCAAGGGATGGGGCAAGAAGAGGAGGATGGCAGAATGGCACGTAGGGCTTGTGAAGCAGATGGGCAATTTGACGGAGGAACAAGTGACAGACGTGCTCAAACCGGAAAGTGGGACAAGGTAAGCAAAGAGGAGGGCGGCAGATGCGAATGACGTGCGTACTCGGGCGGTTTGATGTGTTGAGGGAATGGGTGGGGAGGTTGATGGCGGCGGAGCGGGGATGCGGGATGGAGGGGTTGGGGGGTTGAGTGGGAATTGGTGCGGTTGGTGGGTAGGGCGGTGGCGCTTTGTCGTGGGAGGAGAGGCGATCGTGGTGTATGACGTTTGTGAAGGGGTGGGATGGGGCGTGTGGGAGGGCTGTGTGGCTTGGTGTATTGGAGTGGGCGGATTGCAGGGGCCGTGGTGTGTCGACCTGGGGGCGGCGGAGGCCGTCTGGGAGGGATGGGGGGAGAGGAGGACTGTCCGCAGGATTTTGGACAAGGTGGCGGCGGACCGAGGTGAGGATAATTGGAATTACAGTGGAATGAGAAACTACAGTGTCTCGTGATCAAGACTAGATCTGTTGATCATCTGTTGTGGAAGTTGCATATGATTGGTGGATTGGAGGACACGCGTTCCGTTTTCATTGGTTTATAATTGGTGTTGCCAGCAGTGCTCCAATGGCTCAACATTTTGTATTGCATTTTAAAGCAATGTTGTCTTGTCTTGTCTTGTTGCAGTAGTGTACAGTACAGTACAGTACAGTACTTTTTGTACTGGTCATGTCCCGAACGTTGTCACTGTTCGTCATCAATTTCTCATTATTATCATCCTATATAAAAACCCTCCCCACTCTTCAACGCCATCAACCGTCTGCATTCCACACTTCTCTCCAACCTCCCTCCCCTCTCCGGACACCATGCCGCCAGCCACCGTCCCCTGCTTCCTCCTTGTCCTTCTTCTTTTCCACTCACCGCCACCCGTGCGCACCCTCTCCCTCCCTACCTTTCCGACCTCCCTCCGCCAACCACAGCAAGGCGATTCCCATGGCGGCCCCGGCTTCACCATTCCCCGTCCTCCCTGCAACCCCCACCTCCCCCCAGCCACAGTCATCATGCTCCATGGTCTGGGCGGCACCGGCGACGAATGGGCTGTTATTTCCTTCGCCATGTCCCTCTTTTCCTCAATTACGTCAAATTCGTCATCCCCATCGCACCCAATGCAACGGTCACTTATCTCGGTTCCATAGTCCTTCCGTCATGGTATGACATTTTGAGCATACGCACCACATCGTCGTTGTTGACAATTCTACTCTGGATGCTAGTGTCGAGCGAGTCAACAATATCATCGAGGGGGAAATACGCAGTGGGTTCGCGAGAATCGTATTTTTCTCGTCGGGTTTAGTCAGGGGGTGGCTGGCCTTGACCACTTTTTTAAGAAGCACCCGTTCATTGGGCGGCTGTGTAGGCGTTGCACCTGGCTTGCCCAGCCATCGACACTTTGAAACCTTTGGCGGTGACACCGTCGTGTCGGATGAAATTCAACAACGGGATGTCAAAATGATTCATGTACGTGTCTCAAAACCATTGTCAAAAATATGGCAAAGCCAATAGCCAACGCCATTCGCCAACATGTCCGAGTACAAATTGCATATCATACCGACTGACACGTTTTTTATCTGTTTCCATTTTTTCCACGTGGCCGCTACATTTTGCGGGCGCATGTACGATACGCTAGGGTACCAATGACTCAGCCGTCACCATTCAGTACGGGCGTCTCAGCGCACGCCGCATACGCCGCCTCGGCGTTCCTGTCCAATTCATGCCTATCAGGGCGCGCCTCACCTTCTCCTCACCTCCGATGTCATCTCTATGATTGAGGACTATGTCGTCGAGCGCGCACCTGGCACCACTCAGTTTTGAAGTCCCTCGTCACCAACTCACGGAAACATTCATGGATGACAGTCAACGCGTCATCTTTTTCTAGATTCACCATCTCTTGTACAGGACCCAAGTCTGCTCTTCCCAACACCATCCGGCTATACGCCTCATCTTGGCAATGTCCATGTCGCATGCCACTAGATCACACAACTCAAGCCCACTCACTTTTACCTATTCACAAATTTGCAGTATACAAACTCATTATTTCAACTCTGCTGCTGATAAAATTCGCAGTCACTATGTCCGAAAATATGGCAAAAGAAACAGAATGTAAACAACTCGAACCGTCTATTCGCAGTTGCACACACAAGGGCACTGACACCCGCAGCTTGCCCGAGTAATCGCCCCATGGCAGCAGCACTCCGAGTCACACGGTCTTCCCAACGACGCCCCGCACAAACGCCCCAACTTCCACTCCTCAAACACGCCCTCCACCTCACTCTCAATCCTTGCCGCATCGTGCTGACACAACCATTTTGGCAACCCACTCAGCCACGTCAACATTGGCAAATCCCGCCGTTTATACTGCAGATAATCCAACACCTCCACCGTAATGATTGCCCACAACACCTCAGTCAAGTAGCACTTTTCGCCATTTTCATCATCCCCACGTTGCTTGTCCACCTCTCGCCGCAGATCCCCTGTGATCATTGCAACCACAGCCGGCAAACGGGTGAACCGATGAAACGCTCCACCGTCGAATCGTTTGCCCACGAGTTGAGCACGCACGGCGTGCAACGATTCACAGCCTCGAACACAACGCGTGCAATCAACGCTTTGTCAAGGTCTCGCGATTGGGTAAATGATGGCATTAAAAGCACGGCCCCGGCACCGTCTTGTATGGTTTCATCTTTGATCAGTACAAAGCGCTTGCTCTTGGTACGAAGGTCCGAACGACATTGAGTGGCTTCGACGTTGCGTGGGGGAAGCGGGAGGGACGGAGTGGTGGTTAGTGGTTGACGGGTTGTGTGAGAGGGTCGGAAACAAGATGAGAGCAAATGTGCAACTTACCCAGGCCTGACGTTTGACTCGGCCAAAGAGCCAGGTGGTGGCGGTGCGGCATGAAAACTCCCAAACTTTACGTTTTGTGATGCCCAGGGTACTTGAGCGTTTGCGGTCGGCCTTTCTTGGTGGGAGATAAAATTGGCCAGCCGGGCGGTCACTCATGGGCCTATCCGAGGCGGAACTTGGGGACGAGTCTTGTTCAGTTGCTGGTGTAGATGTGGTTAGGGTGAGGGAAGAAGATGTTTTGGTGGGAGAGGGGGTAAGGAAAAGCGAGTCTGTGGAAAGAAGACAGCTGCGTTGTGGCAAGATCTGATGGGACGAAAGGTGATGGCCAGTGCCAAAGCATGGAATACTGGCTAGCGGACGGCGACGATTCTGCGGCGGCGATCAGCGCCGAGAAGACCTGACCAGAAGAGGGTGGAAAAGGCAAAGGCGGAGATGACAAGCTCATTCTTGGATCCTGCGGATGAGGGATGAGAGAGCAGACGGTGGATGTAAAGGACAAGAAGAGCGGACAGGGATAGGAGGAGGGGAACAAGGGTGAGAAGGAAAGGAAGGATGGAATGGAGAAAGGATATTGCTCGGCCTCGACAATGGCCTCGGTAGATGCGAGCGGGGAGGATGTGGAGGGCGGTGAAGATGAGTGTTAGGGCGCAGGTGACACCCGTGATGATCTCGAGTTGGGGGAGGGGGAGTTGGGGTTGAGGAAGATGGAGATGACATGGAGAGGGGATGAGATGGTGCAATGCAAAGGGGATGAGGCATTGGGTCAAGAGAGGGGGCGGGGGTTGAGTGTAGGTTAGTAGTTTTACATTGGATGTACCGTAGGTAGTAGAGATGTGAGGGGGGTTTGGAATGCGGGGTTGAACAGGAGCAGGGCCGGTGGCAAGGCAGAGGTGATGAACGGAAGGACTGGTGATCAGCGGAGGGAGGAAGGTGTGTATTGGTTGGGCGTGACGGCATAATTGACAATTGTTGGCTATTCACATGGGACAATGAGTCAGTGATCATCTCGGAATGTAATTGGTTTTTTGAGTTTACCGGCAATCAATGGCGCGTGCTTGTCTTGTTTGACAACCGTCTGTTTTTGTATTTTATTTCATTGATTTTCTGCTTGCATGTACGTGTATACGTGGTCTCTGTTGAATTTACGTATGGCATCCCATAGAAAAGCTTGCGATTTCTCGACTTCTGTCCGTCCCGCGCAATTATTTTCAAAAATGCGGCATATCCATTCTCATATTGTCATAAAAGTCAGCATCATGCACCATTCCAAGCGGTCCCTCTTTTATTTTGAATACTTATTTGAATACATCTCTTCCGCCGAAAAAAGCGTTTGACAGAAATACGATACCGCACCGTCTTCAACTTTGGGTCATCCAAGTGGGTTACCTTCCACCCATCCAAGTTAGATAAAATAGTTTCTTGGTTTTTTCACGCCATCGTCATTACTGACAAATCGACTATACTCGGCCTCGCTCTCGTACCGAGTGTAATCCGTTGTACTGTACATTGGGACTCTTTTGCACTGAATCCTCTCTTGAAACATTCTGGGTGTAAACCTAATTTTCACTCGCGTAGCAAAAGGGACATTCCTGCATGCAGTGCCCAACTGCAATGTAGTCGCGACGTAATGCTATCCGGTGCCCTGCGCCACATAGATTTATAATCCTCATTTCAACTTGTACACCATAACCATCTTCCATGATTAAAATACAGTATCCGTGTACTTTTATTCAGTAAGTTCAACGACGAGACCTGCCCGTTAATTTTCTTACGCACATTGTGCACCAAATGAAATACCAGAGCTGAACCCCCATTTGTCCAAGAACCGCAACCCAGTTGAACTCGAGTTGCAAAAGGTTGTACCGCTTTCTTCTGTGGCCGATAGCATCTTTTCTGCAACACTCTCAAAGCCATCCACTGGATAAACCTTGAAAGAAAACGTGGCAAACTATCTATCATATGCTAAACACTGACTCACCATCTCCTCTTACTTGAACAGTTTACAGTTTTGTACTGGGACTGTACAGTATGCTCTCATCGATGAGAGAGTCGTTCCCTGACCTTGTGCACGTACGGGCTAATGCTGCTCCAACCATCCAATTTGCCCCGCAATATCCTAGCCACCCTACGCACCCTACGAGACACTAAATATATTGACCATTCTTTGAACAATGTTTCCGAGGTGTCATAATACTGTACCGTATTTACCGAGATGTTTCTTTGTCCAAGTTGCTTTTGATGTGAACAGCGATTTCATTTGATTTGGCACATGCAATACAGTATACCATGTCAACATCGCGCAAAGTGACAGCGACTCGTTCTAATAGGCTTTGCTAATATCCTCACTTGATTACGTCTATGACGAGTAAACCTTTACGTATTCCATTCCCAAGTGAAATGCAACATTGGAATAATGAAACCGAGTTAGGCACGTAACTGGCTAGAGCTTTGGCACAAATGGGCGAAACGTTTATTTGTTTCCTCACAGAATGGCGGCGAGCATGAAATGACAATGCCCTACGCGACATTCAAGACTCCAATTGCAGCATTGGCATGCCTGTTTCTTTCCACTAGTCTCCATTCGGCAACCGAATTAAACATATGATACTGTACCTCCACCGGGTAAGAATAGTTTGATTGGAACCTTCCGCCCAGACCCAACGGTAGACATGTTGCCAACGGCATTTTTTATGATTGAGACCGCATCCATAGTAGATCCAAACGCTCTGCTCCCAACTGACATTGTGCACAACCTGTGTGGAAAGGAAGCTCCCTCTTGCCGAACAACTCTTCCGAATAGTCTCTCGTCTTGCCCATCCTTGAGTTAAAAATACATGATATGTTCTACGGTTTGCATATCTCCACATTCTACTGTCAACAGACAGTATCACAAGTATAGTAATGGGCGTTGATCTTTGTTACAGATCCAATAGCCGGATAAATAACGCATCCCAAAAAACTGATTCCATGCAGCCGCCGAAATCCCGCCAAAAGCGTTTATCAGAAAACTTTAAATTGGGATGAAGATCAGACTTTCATCTACGTACTGTAGCGGTCGGCAGATTGAAGCAAACCTGCGGTGTGACCTGTGCTCAAACAATATTCTCCAAACGACGTCTGAGAGCAAACCGGACAAACGAAAACATGGGCACATTGTCGGTAGAGGTGTTGTCACTACACAACTTGCCGAGAGGGCGACTTGTTCCATTCCTACCACCGCACTGTACAGTACAGTACAATACTGTATCATATTTTATTACGTAATATTTTACGTCATATTATGCTGTACAGTCACTGTCCAATACTGTACTCTACTGTACTTGCATGCACAGTACAGTACAGTACAGAGTGGAAAAATTGCAACATCCTCCAAGTTGTAGGCATTGTCTGTTACTGTACAGTACAGTACAGTACCTACTGTAGGAGACTTGGTCCCACTTTTCGTCAACAAGTCTCCTTCAATGTTCACCACACGGGTGCAAATTCGCCAGAGGGTCAAGCCATGGAAATGATACGATCACCCTCGCTTCATACGCGGGTTATCAGGCAAACGAACGGTGCCGAAAATCGCTCCAAACCCGTCCCACCCGCGCGGTCGCCCAGTGGGGATGTGATCCACCTGTCGCTCACAGAATCAACAGTACCTCCAGCTGCACACCGTGTCGCTCTGCAACAATTTCCATTCTCCCAGAGGCACGCCAGTCATGTCATGCCAACCACACTTGTCGGACATAATGTTGGCCCGTATGCACGGGCCGTGCATCCCTTGATTTCCAACTGGGCTACCGCATCTAGCGCCTGCAAGATCCCAAAGTCTTTTATAGCTTGTAGCTTCAATTTTGGGGCAGAGATGCAACTATTGCGTGTGTTCGTCTCGTGAAACTGATTTGGTTCGGTCGTAGCTGCCGCCGTTTTCCCCTTTTATGCGCTCTACCTCTATAGATTCTCGGTGTGTTCTCGTGATAGCCACCTGTGGGGCTCTATACATGTGATATACTTGTCTGGTAGAACTATCAAGCCCATCAGCTGATGATAAAAGTTCTTCAGAGGTCGCATTGCATCCTTGTTTTAAACTGACCGGTCTCATGTGCATAAATTCGCTACAAACTCCTCCGGACCGCAGAATATTGTGTGCTGGGTTCATCGCAACGAGTAGACCCATTGTTCCGGTGTTATGCGGTAGGGTTTCATAGGCAATTTTTTTTTCACCGCTGTTTCTACCAAGATGCAAAAAAAGGTGTTAGGGTCCCCCACGTACGACTGGAGTACGAGTGAAAGAGGCCAACTTTTAGAAAAGCAACTTGGATTACACACCTCAATTTGCTTACCAATTAAAAATTCCTCAATTCGAGAAAGAGCACGTAAATTCGTGTTTTCGTGGCGTTACTGCAATGAAATCCAACTTGTTTTCGTGTCCTGCAACACTATCAAACCTGGGCGACGATTTAAATTTACGTATGTTATCACTCGCCCGAGGATGGTGTAATATGCTGCGTCTGGGTTACAACTGCATATCATAGCTCAGCTTTTTTCTCAACAACAAGAGAAACGCATGATAAATCATCCATTCTCATCAAACTCCCGGGATAAAGCGCAAACTATCCGGAACTGACGCCATTGACAAGAGAGTCCGCCAGCATCGCAACTCTGCTACTCCCTACCTTCTTCAAGGGTCTTATTACCCAGTCGGTCAAATTTGAAGAGAATATGCAGCAGAGTAATATCTTATACGCTGCAGTGACTCGCGTATCAGACAAATATGTCGTCGCCAACTACATTGCCGGAGATTCAGCAAAGGTCGATGAAAATCTATACCAAGATCCCATCCTAAAAGTAATTGACAGAGGAAGAGACGAAGAGAATGAGCGTCAAACAATAGTGGATTCAAACCTTGGTTCAATTCACTACGATTGTGATCCAGCGCTAATGTTTTCAGGTATGTTGCTCAGTTAACCAATCCCCTTCAAATGGACATATTGAAATCCCGAGCAGCCACGTTTTTTACTGTAGACGAGCTTTGCTTATCAGTTGTGACATCATCATGCTATCCTCAGAGAACGGCTTTCAAACTCTTGACTGAGATTCGCATATCACTCGAAAGCGAGTTCCAAGCGGATTTAGCCCAAGCGAAGAATGCTGGACTACGCAAAGCAGCAAGAGCAATGCTCAAAGATATTGTGTCAAAATATCAAAATGCATCAGAAGCGGACAAGATTAATAGCGTTGCCGTCCAAGTTGAACAAGTGAAGGGAGCCATGCAAATGAACATTCAAGCAGCGCTGAGGGTGAGCATGATCAGTCCATTCTTTTGTCATGTGGGGTTGTTTTCACATACAAGAATTCTAACCCAATTTTTTTTGCATCGCAATGTGCTTGAGGGATAAAGAACCAGCAAAACCTTGAGACACTTTTGAACACGAGTGATGCCATGCGAAACGAAGCTAGCTCTTTCAACAAATCCACGGCTCAGGCAAAGGAGCGAATGCATTGGAAAAATATGAAGATGAGGGTGATTATAGTTGTCCTGGTCTGGCATTTATCCTTATCGTCTCTGTACCAATAATCATCAAGAAAACAAAAGCTGCATAAGCTTCCACAAAAAGAGAGTTCTGCAGACTGGAAAGCCATTATGTTAACAATACAATACTTTCAGGATGAAGGTAACAAGAATGAGTTAAACCTAGTAAAGCGCAGTGAGAACGTGTGAAAACGTTGGTCATTTTCGACCATTATGGTCTGTGAGTACACGACTCCTCTTATTTGTACCCTTTTTTTTCGACGATTTTCTGGGTGAATAGAATGACTTAGATGACCATACTTTTAGGAACTAACCGTACAAGCCACGCCAGCGGCGAACGACTGGGCTCGTGACAAGTCGTACATCGCTATAGACAACCGAATGATAGAACCAGGGCGTTGATGAATCTTGCGGCGAACCGTGTCGGTACTCGTAAAGAAGCGATGGGCGATTGTGGGATGAATTCTTCAAAAAGGCGAGTGGTGGCGTGTGTAAGGCATCTAGGGGGTCAAAAGCGATAGGCTGGAAGAAAAAGTTGGGAGAGGGTAATACACCGTTGGGGCGATTGAAGGGTTGGCGGGCCAGTTTGGGCTCATGGTCGCGAAGCTTGTCCCTACAAGTGATTTCAGCAGCACCACCAACGAGTTGTGTCGCCTTTGTTCGTATGTTGGATGTGAATGGGGAGACGATGGTAAGGTCAAACGTGGGAGCGGGAGTCGGATGTACAGGGCGTGGTGAAGGCTTCAAGAGAATATTCGCAGGGCGCCGGTCGGTGCCGCGGACGAGGATGGCGGCCTCGACTCGCATTAAGATCCTGCAGCGGGGATAACATGGAACCCAAAGCGCGTTAAATACCGATTCGTGACGGTGGAGCTTGCCGCGGCCAGACGGAAGACATCAGCCGCGTAGTCCCCAAAGCCATCCATCTGTCTGCGGCAGTGTTGACAAGTCAGTGGCGGGCTCTCGGGGAAGCCCAGGAGGCCTAAGTGGTTCCTGAGCGTCACTGTTTAGTGGGTGGCGGGGATAGCGATGGTCTCTAGGTCGGGGTCGGCGGTGGGCTGGCAGCGGCAGGGCTTTGGCGGAGGGCGATTCTGGAAATGCGGAGGAGTATGCCGCATCACCGTATTGCGAGGGTGTGGGGGTGGTATTCTACTCCTCGTCCTTCTAGTGGGCCCGGACCGTAGCGTCCTTCTGCACCCTGTGATGGAAAGAGTTTGACCGCGTGAAGCAGCGAGGACGTTGGGGCGCAAGGGTCAAGATCAGGGGACGACGATTAGCCGCGGACTGCGGCGAGGAAAAACCCTGGTCACCCAGGTGGAATGGGAGGCGATGCCGAGTCCACGCTTGGTTTGTGAGGGTGACCCCGTTCAGCGACTCGTAGGGGGTCGTTGTAGGCCGTCAAATTGGAGAGGAGTGCTGCCGGTCGGAGAGAAAGCGTGTGCCACGAGCAGGCCGTGGCGCAAAGGCGATGGATGTGGAAGCGCGCTCGCGGATCGCGAAGGCCATGCAGCAGGCGAAAGGTGCTCCGACAAGCCTGTATTTTGGCTTGAAGGAAGGATTTGGTGAAGTGACGGTTCCCGACAGGGGCACCTATTACTTCGAAGCCGTCATATGGGCACTCTTGGAGGGGCAAGTTAGAGCGGAGAGCCGAGTGGGCTGGAGACCCGGTAGAAGGCCCCGAGATCCAGGTTTTGACGCTTAACGAAGAGGTCGACGGCAGGGCCATGCCACTGGATCGACTTCAGAGCAAAGCAAAGATCGTCAAGCGTCCCAATCAGGTACCATCATCCGCGAACCGTTGGTTGAGGATATTGTTGGAGTTTGGTTTCCGGCGGAAAAGGAAGTGGATGGATTGTAAGGAAAAACAGGAGCATACCTGCGGGTTCCCCCCTGTTGGGTGCTCCAAGCGCTGGGGATCAGAGCGACTTGGTGGTCGGGGACTAGCAGAGGCGGTTGGGAATGGCCGTCCAGCATGTTCATAAAACGCACCAGGGTGGGTGTATGGGTGCAGCGAAGGTCCATCATAATACGTCTGTCTAACGAATTAAAGGCGTTGCGGCCACTTACGAGTATTTGCTGCAACGTTTGGGAAGTGGGAGACTTTTTAGAGGAGGGCGCGCGCATCATGCACCGTGGCGTCCATGCCGGCTTCGGTGCCATTCGCCGTTTGGTATGGTGAGAGGAAATCCCTTGTGTCATCAAAGTCGGTGGGCAGCAAAGATTTAGTCACAATCCGGCGAAGAACTTAGCCGACGGCAATCGGTCTGATGTTGTCCGAGCGGGGCTGAAGTGGTAGCAGCATGGGGCAGCTATTAGGGAAAGGACGGGGTCAGGTAGGTTGCCTGTAGCGATGCGGATGGCCAGCTTAGTGAGGAAGGAGAGCCACGCGACAACAGCTTCGGGACTGACGGGGATCCTGACTAGTACATGAAACCATCGGGAAGGGGGCGTTCAGCCCTGCAGCGGTGTCCCATGAGCTGCTCCGCGCGGCGCTGGCGAGGGTATCCTCGATGATGCGGGCCGGGGGGGGGGACGACTGGAGGCAGGGAGAGGGACCTTCTCTCGCTCACAAATTTTTTGTTGCAAAACCTTTCTAACCTTTCATTGCAAGTCAGAAAGCATTAGCTTGGGAATGCTGTCCTACGCCATTTGCCTCCTATAAAGCATGCGTCGACTTCAAACACGCGCCTAACTTTGAGACACGCAACAGTTGCAGCACGAGCAAAGTCTCGTTTCCGATACTTTTCCCCACCCACGCCGCGGTTACTAAGAAATTACTATAGACGCCTCCGCCATGACCTGTTGCTGCCCATCTCGACGGTCACGGGCAAGTACAAGAGACACAGCAAGCTGTCGCTCCGGTGCAGGTATTGTAAACATCTCCGAGGCAAAATGTGAATACAAGACAAGTTAGGAGACAACCATAGATTTGACATGGATTCGACGGATCGAGCCCCCACCCCAGTCGTGGGAGTTTGTCACACATTCGCCATCCTGGTTGAAGTTGTCTCTCTCCAATTCGCCATCATTGGCATGAATAACAGCCTCTAAAATGGGGCTGCTCATTACGATAAAGGGTATGGTGGAAAGGGCAGTAACAAGTTAGACACAGTAAAGTGGATAATCTCAGACTCGGCGAGAAGGCATGGGCTCATTGTGTGAAATGATATGAGATGAGCGGAGCAACTTACTTTGTGCCGAGAGAAGTCTTAAATTTTGTAAACAATAAGGTAATTTCAGCCCCTCCCTTCCTTGCGACCTCGCATTCCAACTCGCCAGACCTCGGATCCCCTGTGACTTTGACACCCATTGCTGTTGCGAGATAGCACGGTGTAGTGATAATACATTACAAGCAAACAGAACAAAACATTTGTTATTGATCGTGTTCTTCTTGCGCAGCCAAACCCCAGAGGGAAAGGCAATTAGAGTGATGGCAGTTGGAGAGATAACTTACTTCAACAGTTGCTCCAAAAGAGTCCCACTCAAAGCGACAGGTGGACGAGGAATGGGAGGCGTGTCGAGAGCGACTTCGACTTTCCCGGCTTTCCCGGGAACAACCTTAAACTCTTCCTCTACCTCCTTTGCACAAACTTGATGAAGCATGAGGAATGCAATCACCACACGCAGCGAGGTGTACATATCGCTAATGGATAAAATGAAGCTTGCAATCTGCTGCAATTCGGCTGATCAAGAAGGTACTTGTCGTCGACCAAAGACAAGATTCAAACCGTCAGGTAGCGTGTCACCAAATAGAATGAGAGTGTTCGACTTGGAGTTGCTGCTCATCGCATTCGTGCAAAGAGTGGGAAATGGTATGGTTAGAGAATATGTAAGAGGGAAAAAGGTCGATGTATCATTGATACAAGTTTGGATCCTACAAGGGGTGTCGTGGAGCGTGACGCACTCTGTTTAACGCTTGGCTTGATTGTCATGCGATCTAATCACGGCAAACCTTGGGGTTATGCGATTGCCGGTCGCTCCCGAATGTCGTTTTTGCAGAGCTTGGCTGCAGTACTGTACAGTAAGTGTAGCGGTACGTTGATGATTCCGTCCTTGGAGTTTCCCTCGCTTGAGCGATGCGATGTATGTCCAGGTTGGAATCAACAGCAGTTTGTCGAACGTCTTGATTAGCAATGCCACTGCAATTCAATGCAACAAATGCTGCCGTACTGTACATACAGTACTGTACGTTGACAGAGCGCTGCCACCCAGTACGCACAAGTTTGCATTGCACTGTGTTGCCCTGTTGCTGGGCGCTCGAAATGGAAATAAGTTAAAGTATACAACAGACAGAGAAATCAAAAGTCTGAATGAAACGTGGCCACCGTGACTACGTGTGCACATCCACCCTTTGACAACTCGAACGCCTCATCCACGCCATCCAGCGCAGCGCAACAAGCCAGACACAAACGTCGCCGCATTCCCAGAATCCCATTCCGCCGCACCCGCGCCGCTGCCCTCATTACTGCCCAACCAACCACAAAACCAGCATTATCCCCGCCACCCACCGGACAGAAATGCTCAGCGCCACTGAGCCCTCCCGGTCTTTTGAGGCGCCACTGCCGCACACAGATGGATATCATTGCGGATCACGCTGCTGACCCCTGCCCGTCTAGTTTCCGCAAATACTACAGCCAACACTCGGCTAGCACCCCGATTTCATTCCATGTAATCCGCGCTGCCGGACGTGACTGCGTGCTCAGGCCCACCTCCTCGTCCCTGGTACTACCATCCGGCCAGCAGACATTCTGTTGCACACCCCACGGGACACGATCGTGTCACACGCAAGGGGGCGGACTTACCATTGTCTCCGCATTCAGATCCACCACGGACACAAAGGCAACACTTCTCTGCAGTTCCGCTGAGATCGCCCACCGTGACCCCGACCGGCACACTCTTCAATCTCCACAATGGCCAAATACTCTCCCCTACCTTTACCCTCCAGCCCAGCTCCTCTGCCTCTCTAGGCGCCCCGTCCAATGCCATCCCTTGCTTCAACGACGAATTAAATCCCGTTATCGCGTGTCGCTTCTCTGCGGGTTCCGGTATGCTTCGCGCGAGGTCTGTCAACTTTGTCGTTTTATCATTTGGTCGTCCATGGCGATGTCCGTCCTGTCTATGGCCCTCCTGCACGCTGCTCATATGGCATATTTGGTTATTTCCTAACTTGGCTCCAGTCGTAGGGCTGTTTGGAGGAAATGATCGCATTCCGTGGCGGATTCAAGTATGTCGGTTCTGCGGGAAAATTCCCTGGATGTTTCCACATTACCTTGGTTCGTGTCGCAAGGGTCCACCTCTGGCATTTCCTGTTTGGGGCTCCTCTTCCTGAGACACGATAGGAGGTTCTTCGAAGGGAGGTTTGTTCACCTCTAGTTTCGTTTCTTTGTGTCCTTTCGTCCCACAGTAGACCTAAGTCGCATGACAATCCTTCCGCGAGCGCTGACCGAAGAAACTTTACTTCATTGAGTATCTCGCGTGTACACTGCAGGTCTGACTATACGGCTAAGCACTAACCGCATGTTCCACGTCAGGCACGTGCAGTGGGGCTCGCGATGGAATCGTCATTGCAACAGAAAACCACAGTGTGCAACTCATGCGCTGATAAATACGTCTGCGGATCACTCCTGTGGTCGAGTTAAACTCCTCTGCGATGCGCGGGATGAAGTCTTCCAGGAAACAGAATAGCGGCGGGGGATGGGCACCCACAAAAGCCAGGGGCTGAAACTTGAAGTTTGGTTCCTGGAGGGTGTTGTGCGAAGGGGGCGGGATCCGGCGTACCAGTTTGCGCTCCAAGTCTTTGACTTTGTCTCGTTGGGCAATGTCGGCGGCACCGCCGGCCATTTGTGTGGCCCTTGTGCGCACGCCCTGTTTGAACGGAGAGACAACGGTAAGGTCGCAGGCTATGGGGCGGACCTGTTGGCCAGTGGGCAAGGGCGGGGTTGTATGAGAATGTCCGCAGGGCGGATATTCGTTCCCGGGACCTCGTATTGGCAGTCCAGGCCCGCGGCGCGAGCAACGTGGTAGGTGAAAAACGTTGCGTAGCGAGTTGTGGCGATGGGGGCGACCGAAGCCGGCTGGGCAGAGGTCCGCCGCGTGGTCCCCGAGTGCGTCCATGGTTTGGTTACAGTGGGCGCAGGTGAGCGGCGGGCGAGAGTCGTCATATACGGGGAGGTCGAGGTGCCGGCGGATCATGGTCTGCCAGTGGGCTGAGGACACCACCGTAGCGGTTGCGGATGGGCGATGAGAAATACGGCGGCGGGGCTGTTCCGGAACGCCAGGCAACGAATCCGATGTCGAATTTCTTCGGTGCTGTGCTGAGCCGGGTTGGGGTGTGTCCCCACGAGTCGTCGCGCCAGTGGACCCTTGCTTGTGCCTCCTGCTGCACACCATTTAAGAAGGTTTGAAGGTTGGATGGTTTGGCAACAAGCAGGCACGGGTCAAAGGGGCCAGGGTCGACGGAGTACGGGCGGCCGGGATACATTGCATGAAGTCACGGATTCGCGGCAAGGCTTGTCGGACCAAGAACGCCCTGTCGCCCCGGTATCGGTGACCGAAGAGGGCGGCGGAACGTTGCGTGGTGTACGATGCCGATCTCTCACGGGCCGGAGCCGCGTCGATGATACTAGCGGCAACCGTGCCGTGTAGGAACGGGGAGATGAGGGTAAATCCCTGACCTCCCTGGCGGATAGATAGCGTGACTTGGTCCCATGCAGTGTCTGACAGGGCGATCCCGTTTAGCTCCGAGTAAGACGACCTCTGCAGGGCGTCAAAGGCTTGTGCAGCGGGGACCGAGTGTTGTGCGTCGGCGAGCCGAAATGCGTGCGTGACGAGGCATGCCGACGCGCACAGCCGGTGCATGTGGAAACGGGCGCGGGATCACGAACGTGGGTCAGCAGTCGGAGGGTGCGGCGATACCCATCGACCTTGCCCCTTAGGTATGCATCGGTGAAGGCCCGGTTGCCAATCGGCACTCCCAGGAGCTCGTAGCCATCGCGTGAGCACTTGGACAGAGGAAATTCGCAGAGGAAGTCTGTGCGGTCCGGTAGGAGCGTGTTCGACCAGTGAATGGGCGTCTTCCTCGTGTTGACATAGAGGCCAACAGCCGGACCCTCAGCCTGCAGGAGGCAGAGAGCACGGCGCAGACCCTGGAGTGTCCCTATGAGAGTCCCGTCGTCCGCGTACCATTGATTCAGCACAATGTTGCTGTCCTCGGCGATTTTCCGGATTAGCGGTTGGAAAATCTTCGTCCGGATTAGAGGTTTGAAAATCTTCGTCCGGATTAGATTTTCCAACTGCTAATCCGGAAAATCGCCGAGGACAGCAACATTGTGCTGAATCAATGGTACGCGGACGACGGGACTCTCATAGGACACTCCAGGGTCTGCGCCGTGCTCTCTGCCTCCTGCAGGCTGAGGGTCCGGCTGTTGGCCTCTATGTCAACACGAGGAAGACGCCCATTCACAGTCACGCTACCTATCCGCCAGGGAGGTCAGGGATTTACCCTCATCTCCCCGTTCCTACACGGCACGGTTGCCGCTAGTATCATCGACGCGGCTCCGGCCCGTGAGAGATCGGCATCGTACACCACGCAACGTTCCGCCGCCCTCTTCGGTCACCGATACCGGGGCGACAGGCGTTCTTGGTCCGACAAGCCTTGCCGCGAATCCGTGACTTCATGCAATGTATCCCCGGCCGCCCGTACTCCGTCGACCCTGGCCCCTTTGACCCGTGCCTGCTTGTTGCCAAACCATCCAACCTTCAAACCTTCTTAAATGGTGTGCAGCAGGAGGCACAAGCAAGGGTCCACTGGCGCGACGACTCGTGGGCGACACACCCCAACCCGGCTCAGCACAGCACCGAAGAAATTCGACATCGGATTCGTTGCCTGGCGTTCCGGAACAGCCCCGCCGCCGTATTTCTCATCGCCCATCCCGCAACCGCTACGGTGGTGTCCTCAGCCCACTGGCAGACCATGATCCGCCGGCACCTCGACCTCCCCGTATATGACGACTCTCGCCCGCTCACCTGCGCCCACTGTAACCAAACCATGGACGCACTCGGGGACCACGCGGCGGACCTCTGCCCAGCCGGCTTCGGTCGCCCCCATCGCCACAACTCGCTACGCAACGTTTTCACCTACCACGTTGCTCGCGCCGCGGGCCTGGACTGCCAATACGAGGTCCCGCTTCTTGTCCCGGAACGAATATCCGCCCTGCGGACATTCTCATACAACCCCCGCCCTGCCCACTGGCCAACAGGTCCGCCCCATAGCCTGCGACCTTACTGTTGTCTCTCCGTTCAAACATGGCGTGCGCACAAGGGCCACACAAATGCGGCGCCGCCGACATTGCCCACCGAGACAAAGTCAAAGACTTGGAGCGCAAACTGGAACGCCGAGTCCCGCCCCCTTCGAACACCCTCCAGGAACCAAACTTCAAGTTTCAGCCCCTGGCTTTTGTGGGTGCCCATCCCCCGCCGCTATTCTGTTCTGGAAGACTTCATCCCGTGCATCGCAGGAGAGTTTATCTCGACCACAGGAGTGATCCGCAGACGTATTTATCATAGCATAAGTTGCACACTGTGGTTTTCTGTTGCAATGACGATTCCATCGCGAGCCCCACTGCACGTGCCTGACGTGGAACATGCGGTTAGTTCTTATGTGGCCGTACTGTGTAGTCAGTGCAGTGTACGCGATAGATGCGCAATGAAATTATAGTTTCTATGTTCCAGAACCACACGCCGCAAGGCCGACAATAATTAAAAATAAATAAAATACTGTAGAAAATTATTAAAAACAACTTTAAGAGTACAGTAGCTGACAAAAAAGAAAACTATGAACAAAAAGCGTCATACAAGCAGTCACAAAGGGCAAATTTTAGGTGACCCTTCAGGAGCAACCAACACCACCCCGGCCCAAGATGGAAGCCCGGTGCACCATATAGTATTGAATTCGGGTTGATACAGGAACTCACTGCTCACTGCCCCCCCTCTAGTACACGTTCCAGCTCCATAACCTTCGTTCCAAAATTCCCCACGCGTCACCTCGACTGCAGCATTGTCAACCGCCACGTTCAGCCATTTCACCTTCCCCAGCACGCGGTGCCGTCCCCGCTATGAACACACTTCGATTCAGGGCACCTAAAGCCTTCGGGACTGCTCCATCCGTGTCAGTACGAGCGGGGGTTCATACAGCCTCGGTCCCATCCGAAAATCTCTTAGTGGATCACAACGGTGGCGAAGACCAAGTAAACCGCGAAGAAGTCAACGGAAGGAAGAGATTCACTTCGTGAGTTGATGGGGAAGGCAGCTCGAAAGACTGCAGGCGAAACTTTTCCCCGTGAAAATACAGTCATCCGTGCCGAAAGAGCTTCTCCGTCCCAATCGTACTGGACCCCCGAACATTTCTTCTTTGATAAACTCCATGCGAAGGTGAGTATAAGGAAGTTCGCTACCTTTTCGAATAGGCCCGAAACAATCAAGATTCACAAGTCGAGAGTGCAGGGCGAGTCCCTTCACGACATACGATTTCGCATTTCGTTTGAAGGGTAACAAGGAAGGGATCCTGCGTCGGCGGAGGTATCGTACCGGGAGCTTTTCTTCTTGTATGGCCAGAATGTAGCAAATTTTGCGGCCTCGGAGAAATTTGAAGAGGGCATTGACAGGGACCTCGCTACTTGACTAAGCTTGCCGGAGTCTCTTTCCGATCAGGACGATTAAATGAAAATTTCCGGAATTTCCCTCTTGGATAATCTACAAGGTAGTTTGGAGGGTCCCGTGCGGTGCCCGTGACAGTTTGGCTGGCAAAGGCTACGGGGTCGATGAAAAAACAGGCCAAGAACATCCCATCGATCTCTACTCCTTCTCATTCAACGGGATACCTCCTGGATACGCTGGCCATAATCTGTCGAAGTGCAATTTGAGAGAGGAGAGAGAAAATAGTCTCGTTGTTAATGAGGACTTTGGTAGGTACCCCAGTTCGAGGGTAGGGGCAGGAGTTATCTTGCAGATCGACCGGTGGTGCCAAAAGCACCCGCATCAAGATTTCTGTGTTTTGTTCCCTACGTCGCATGTGCAATCTCTCTGTCTTCCTCGCATCTTATTAGGAGCCATAGTGTGCGTTTTAGAGATTTCGAGGGGCGCTGTATGCCAGCTGCGGTGGCCAACGCGATATCGCTCATCTTCGGGCCCGGTCCCGCGGACACCTATTGGAGAAGAGAGTACGCTAGATATCAGGATTCCTTGGAACAAATTGGTTATCGTCCTCGTTTTCGCTCCTTCGCTGACGTTCAGAAGGATTTGTATGAAGTTTACCCTGATCTCGTGGTCCTTTGCCACATAAGAACGGAACATGGGTCAGCCGGAGGAACCAAAAGTAGCCTTCGCCGAGCAGTAAAATCTTCGATCAACGCTGCATGGGTCCGCAGCCTGCCCGGTTCTTCTGCCCGCGGAATTTACGTTGCGTCGGTTTTCGGACTGCTCAGATCGCAGCATTCGACTTGTCTTGACGCCCGAGAAGACCCATTTCTTATCTACGACTGCGCCGAGAAGTATTGTAGTGCAATGCGCGGTGCGCAGTTCTTCTCGTCTAGGAACAGAACACCGTCAGAAAATGAGAAACCCAACACACACACACGAAGACCCGCAGGGTGTTCGCTGCCCCTCTTTCTCTTTAAGCACCCTGCGATGCAGTAGCACAGCTCGCCGACAGCGAGGAGAAATGGGGTTGGAAGAGCGGGGGTAATTCCTTGGACGGCTGAATGGTATACTTGTCCTCCGGGTTGTAAGGCCGGACCGTGGTCCGCGGAATGCTAGAAAATTGGTATGGATCGATTCCAAAGAACCGGAGACACCAGGGGTGTAATACTGGACAAAGAAGATGTAGTAGTGGGTCAACAGTGCTGAATATTTCCTTTGGAGATAAGGATGTTGTCACCAACGACAAACTTGAAGTTCCTATTTGTATATAGACGCCGGAGTCCGGGGCGCCAAGTGTGAGTAATTATCACAAACAAACAACAAAAGGGTATTATAATATTGGATAGAGAGGGAAAATTAAAAAGGAGGAATCCGGGCGGATAAACATGGCTATAGCCAAAGTTGCCGTTGGCAAGGTTTCTGCAAGGGCGGAAGTTGGGAGTCAAGTTCAGAGCCAACACCAAGGTGGCTGTTTAATCTGGGGCTCTAGTGGCCAGGTAGGTACAAATACTAGTTAGATAGGTAAGTGTTATCTACGATGGGGTGAGTGAAGTTAGGGTCAGCCAAGTAAGGGAGATCCAAGGTAGAGATAAGTAAATTCGACACTTGGCCCAATAGGTGCCCTTCACCTGCGAAAATATCAGGTCCAATTTGGGGGCCGTGTGGTCCAGATTGCAAGCCCTCAACCCCCCTCGGGTGTTTATACAGTACCCGGTTTTATAGCGGGCGACAAGCGAAAATTGCCCTTACTGTACAGTACAGTGACTGCTGGTTAGCAGTAAATCAGGTCAAAAAAAGATCACCAAAATCAGCTCTGCCGATGGCAGTACGGTGTGAGTGCCAGTTGCACTACAAGTATGTATTGCGATTCTCCGAAGCATCCCTCAAGATTTGTTATGGAGAGAAGGACCAGACGATTATTTGAAAATCGTCGATGTGCGCCGTCTAGTTCCATTGAGTTGTCAAGAGGTTCCGCCTCGTGATATAACGATTCAATACACGCCGTCGGATCCAACGAAGAAGAAAAGTCACCTTCGTCGTGTAAGGGGCTGACTTTTCTTCTGTGGATAAGCGCTCAAGGGCGGGTCCCTCCAGTCGTTGACCGTTTCCGTTAAAGTAACTCCTTTTTTTCTGCTTTCGCAAAATCTTCTATATTGTAGCAGGACTCTCCTAGAGTTTGATATTGTATGATTGTGAATTTGAACTGTACTCAGATGATGAATGAATGACAGAACAATAGACGAGAATAAAAGGAACAACACAAGGCAAATACCGGCCGTCTACTATAAGACGGCTTCAGAAATTAATCCTGTAGGAAAAACGGGCGCAAGGAGTAGGGTACTAGGTGCCTAGAATGGATAGCTCGTCGGGAATGCCTACCTCTGTAAGAGGTTAGCCAGTAACCAAGTTGAGCTGCGTTCCAAATGCGACACGGTCCAAAGAGACGGGACTTCAAAGCAGGGCACTTAAGAGCATTCATACCGGTCTGCCCAAACCCCAAAAAATTAGTGCAATTTGTAACTACTTGAATGGCCGACTAAGACCGGCTGTGTTTGCCCCATGTCCAAAGCGCGCTACCCGTATGGGTGATCTAGCACAAAACTTTGAATGCCGTACAGAAAACTATATTCACATTTCCATCCATATCCTTTCAACGTCACCCGCTTTCATATTATCCTGTCTCTGTCCAAGCTCCAATGGAGCTTTCCAGTTCGTCATCCTCCGATGATGATGATCTCATTCTTTGCAGCGTTGTAGCTGCTGCAACCGCCGTTCAAGCCAAAATAAGAACTCTACAAATACCGCACTGCGGATCTGTACCACGTCGCAAACCTAATCGTAATATAAATCGTCAGGAAGATGCAACACAAATTGATACAGACTGCTTTTGTAGATACCGAATGTGTGGGCCACTATTTACAGTTACAGAGTTTGAAGAAGGTTTGGAGTAACTCGAACAATCTATGCACGACTGAGAACATCTTTTTGTGGTACAAAATACCTTTTTTATCCAGCGATCTGATGCAGCAAAACTTGTCGGAGCGAGTACAGATCAAAAGCTAACTGCAGCGCTTTTTCAGTTGAGTTCTAGTGTGGCAGCGGACAACCTTGTTTCGTAAATACGTCTAAACGAGTCTACAATTCTCGCCACATTGAAAGAATTTTGTCGTACGGTCGTGCAATGTTTTCGGGATAGGTATTTGTCAAGACCAACTGAATCTCAGCTCCGTGGTATAGAGAGAGATTACAGTCATTTAGGCTTTCCTGGTTGAATCGGCGCACTGGATTGTTCAGGATGGGAATGGAGGAATTGTCCTGTTGCTTGGCAGGGAATGTACAAAGGAAAAGAAGGTAAGCCTATGCTTCGAATGGAAGTCGTCTGTGACGATCGACTCAGAATTTGGCATATCATGTTTGGTGCACCTGGTGCGAATAATGACATATCTATTATGGCGCAAAGCCCGTTGTTTAATGATATTCGTAACGGGAAATGGCCCCCAGTCCGACGCAAGGTATGCATAGCAGGCACTGGAATAGATTGGTCATTTCATCTAACAGATGGTATCTATCCAAAATTTCGCATCTTTGCTAAACCACATCCGGACCCAAATACTCGCAAGGCCCGGATTTATACCTCTGGTCACAGCTCCGCCCAAAAGTCATTCGAACGTGTATTTGCTGCCCTCTATGGTCAGTTTTAAATCCTAGATAGACCAGCCCGACTATCATATCTTGATGGTCTGAACGATATAGTTCTTTGCTGTTCCATTTTGCACAACATGATTGCGGAAGAACGTTCTTATAGTGGAACGGCAAAGTTCAGAATGTGCACGGAGATTTGCGGACGAGCACCACTCTGTACGACAAAGTTGCTCATCCAAGCTGCACATACGAGCAATCAGAACTTTGGCGAGCTTTATTGGATCCAATTGAGAGTTCAAGTGATCACATTAAGCTACAGAACGCTCTTATGGATAACTTTTGGAAGAGTAATGGTGATTGTAATATTCAGGAAATACAACTACCGAGATAGCTATGATTTAAATCAGGGGGCAGAAGAGGTCTTTAATTTGGAGAGCTGTAATAAAGTAACTACAGTACCTGCTACGTTTCCTTGATCATCTTGCTTTCTCCAGATTCATTTTCTTGGGTTACTTTCCTCTTCCTTCTAGTGAACTCTGACCTCCCTTATTCGTCCAGTCGTTGGAGTAGTCGTTTGCGCATAAGTGATTCGATTATGTGCCTTTCCTCGGTCGGGATCACACTGCCAGTGCCAAGCAGCTTCACAGCCATTTCTCATTCCAACATCTCGCGTTGGGACGCAAGTTTTTCCTTCGAAATGTTCTGTCTGCCCGTAACAGTGTCCGAAAGAAGCAGCGCTATGCGTTCAATTATGAGGACTTGCCGCCAGTTGTATTGGCAGCTGAAGCTTTCCTCTCATTCTCTTTCTCCTTCTCCAATTTAGCCTTCTTTGTTCCAATCGGCCTCGCCAACTTCCAATCGTTACGTGCCAATGCCACCTTCACCCCAGCCGCCTGAAGCATCATATTCTGCGTTTTGAAATAGAAACGGCTCCTAAATTTAAATTTCTTCGCTATGTATAGTTTGCGTTTCTGAAACAGTCATACATATGAGACAGAACACTACTACCGCCACTGTACAGCAGCTCAGCACAGCGAAATATTGCCTCCTTGTCCGGGTTTCCTGTCAATTTCATCGCCAGCACACGATCATAGCACGCCTTGAAGGGCGCATTCCGCCCTGATTTTGTCCCAGAACTTTCGGCAACCATCCGCAGAGCGGCCATCCCAACGGCGACAGTCAAGAGCGCAGCCTGATTTAACAACTGTACAAGCTTCTTTTGGGCGGTTGCGGTCCTTGATAAAGAGAGCCCGAATACGTCTACCATGCTCGGCGCCTGACATATTAGAGCCAACATAGGATCCGTGGAGGCTGCAGCCGCTGCTCGCACAAGCGCCATAGTTTCAACATCATCCCAAGAGAGACCCTTGCCTCGAGATCCACCTAGCCCCAGACTTCCAAGCCCTTGACGAGAATTTTTACCGACGCAACGAATTCACCAATAGAATGTCCTACCAGCTCTTCCGAATCCTCAGCACACGCTCTTTCTCTCCCAAATGGGCGCTGCATTATTTAAACTATCAACATCAGGTTCTGCATTCCATCAGTACACGGAGTGACATGAATTCCAGCAACGCCACTAGCGTCGCCCTCACAACAGTAGACAATCCCACACCTGTCCAAGGCACACCGCTCGACTCTAAGATTGTTGGCGTAGATGGCGCTGCGGTAGCCGACGACACGTGATTAGACCCCATCATTGTAGACAACTGAGGGAAATGCCACTACGACGACAAAAATGGAAATTGTGTTGGTTATCGCATAGATATGTTGCCTTTGTATAGCCCTTTTTCAGTGATTAAGTCTGATTTGTTTTGGTTTGGGGTTTTGGCGTTCCCGCCAAAAGCAAGAGCATGTTCCAGAACGTTCTGACACTCGTCGAGAGCAATGGAGACGTGTTCTAGTGGCGGC
Source organism: Kappaphycus alvarezii (assembly GCA_002205965.3). Lineage (NCBI taxonomy): Eukaryota > Rhodophyta > Florideophyceae > Gigartinales > Solieriaceae > Kappaphycus > Kappaphycus alvarezii. The sequence goes on along the minus strand of NADL03000631.1, from coordinate 444,934 downwards.
GTTTACCTTCCACTTCTGACGGTAGAGCGGCTCCGCCGCCGCCGGCATGATAGGGGAGACTGAGCGGATGTCGGAATGCTCGGTGACGGCGGGTTTTGATTTGGGCCGGCCGTCCCAAAACTTTTAGCTTTTGGGTTCGCCCAAAAATTTTGGTCAGATTTTAAGGAATTGGGCGTAACAGTGGGGTAGCGCTCGGCAAAAAATCTGACTATTTCTTGGTCTGAAGGGTTTAATCGCACCGTTGGGGATGCCCTAACCGTGGAAGTTAGGGCTTTTCCATGTGCGACCAAAACCCAGTCCCCAGTACTGAACTCTCGGGGTTGTACCCCCCAACTTCCCTAACAAGCCGCTGCATCTGACTATCAACCCTCGTCGCACAAATTGATAAGGTAGCCAGCATCTCTAGCCGGCCATGATCTTCTGCAGGTTTTTGTATCAACGAAGCGGGGTCAGTCGGATCCATACGCGGTGCCACTCCGAACATGGGTTCGAACAGGGAGGCACCTGTTCCAAGGCGTTGGCGGCGGTAGCCATAAAGAACTTGGGGAAGCCACTGTTCTGTTGCAGGACACGGTTGATTGTCTTGTAGAGACTTGTCTGCTTCTCTTTACTGAATCTCAAATTGAAAAAAGGCTTACGTATTGTTGGAATTAAATGCTAACCGACAGTGAGGAGAGTACATTTGACTCTGGTGGAGACTGCATGATATTAATCGATAATGCAATGTGTAATGCATTCCACGTTGCACTCACCTTACAGCTGTAATGCAGACGTCAGGCTGTGACACTCCTTCCGAAGACGACGCAAGGAGGAACGTGCGCAATCTACCTTCTTCTGGTCGGGAAAGCTTGAAAGAAACTGGTGCAACCGGTCCGGTATGTATTCATGCATGTGTTGGAGGGGTTCACGTGTCGGATCTCATGGCTGAAACCTCGCCATTTTGCTTGCACTTCATACCTTCGCTCTGAACGATTGTATCTGAGATCCAAAAGCTTAGTGAGGTTTGTTATTGTCGACAGTCCTTTTTAGATCTTCGGTTTCTTCGAGGGTAGAATCGTAATATAACTTCAATCTGTTACAGTGTACCGGCGCGAGCTGATTATTAATAATGTCCCGAACCTCAAACACCCATGCGCACGTGTGATATAAAAAGGGCCTATCCAGTGAACTTGGAGCTTGTGGCCGTCGCTTGGTTTGCGCTTTGCCACAAGAACGTAGTCTCCGACAGAAAATTTGATGACAGAACGTGGGTTCGAGAATTTTGGAGCTGGATAGCGGCGTTTCTAGCTTTTCCTTGACGCGACGCCACATCTTTGTGCACTTCATCTAGGGCCATTAGCATGCTAGTTGTTGCTATCTTCCGTAGTATTGGCGCTTCATCAACTGATGAGACGACCTTAGGCGAAGAGGATTGTCTGCTGGCAACCCTGCAAAAACGGTGACAGGTGCACGGTTTCCAAGAGAGCTTCAAATGGCGTGGTTTAAAACAGACTGGATAATTGGGAGCACGATAGGCCACTTTTTTCTCCGCCAGTCTATATTCAGATAGTAGGGCGCGACAAGTCCTGAGTAGTTCGCGCCCAAGCCTTTCAATCGTCCCATTGGATTGTGGGGCGTTCGGAGCGGTAAAATGATGCTGCGCGTGAAGATCCTTATTGAGGAGGTGCATTAAATGATTTTTAAAATGCGATCCACGGTCGGAGATCCAGAGGGGAACGACACCAAACGCAGCGAACCATTTCATAATGCCTGTCACTGCAGAAGATGCATCTGGAGCTGCAGCTGGGAGTAGCCACGCGTAGGAGGATGCATCGTCCTTAAGCATTAGAAAATATGAGAATTATGTATCTCTATCTCCCATAAAAATGAAGTCAAAGTGAAGGATTTGTTAGGCTTCTCAGCGTGGATGACATGACCATAAGGCCTTGCAATTCGGTGACCTGATGATGTCGCTGCGCAATGAAGTCATGAGTCGTAGAAGCTGCGGATATCATCCGCCATTTTTTTCCCAGTAGTAGTGTGCTTGAATTGTGCGAAGGGTAGTTTCAAAACCTCTGTATCCACTCCTCCCAAAGTTTGCCACTACACCAAACGAAGCTGAAGGGATACATTATCAGCTGGAATCCAAATGGCCCCGGATTCTGTTTCCATAGACCATTAGATTTGGAAAGCCGGAGTCGTGTTTTATCTGATATAGTGGCTGAGCCTTGAGCATGCGTGATATCTTCCAATTCTTGCCATTTGAGGTCATCGTCCTGAGTAGTTGCTAGAGGCGCTTGAAGTAAACGAGCGAGTTGCATATGTGGGCTACGATGAGCATCATTCAACATGGCCTGATTGTCCTTACATCTCCATCGGGATAATAGATCTGCCCAGCAATTTTCCTCACCATCTATATGTATGATGGTGTACTGGAAAGAGGATAACAGCATTGCCCATCGCCTAACCTTGTTTCTTGCGTTACGGGACATTACGACTGAGCATTGATTTGGCTCGAAAATGAATACGAGATTACTATGGTCCGAACAAGTAGAAACCCTCTGGATGCAATAGTAAGTAGTCCAGACGTTCGATGCTAAATATTATTGCCGCCGCTTCCTTCTCTGGTGTGGACCAGTCTTGAGATGAGGATGTAAAAGAGCCGGAAGGAACGCCAACGGCTCATGCTGCTGGTCCGCAAAAGGTTGTTCAATGCAGTCCTTGGGGATTTTGTGAGGATGCCAGACCAATTCAAATCGCTTGCGTCAGTGAAAAGGCATAGCATCTTTTGCGATTCCAGGTGGGCTAGAACGGCATCGGCAAGGAAATCTTTGATTTGAGTGAAACACCGCTCATTTTCTGCGCACCATCCATGTTCGGAGAGTGATACTGTGGACATGCTCGCTTTGTTCGACGCCCAGCCTTCTGGTATATTTTTCCATAAATGTAGAGATCGGTGCCACCAGGGTGGCGCATGTCGGAATGGCACTGCGCATCCAGTTCGCTGAGCAAAGAAATTGTTGGAGCTCATCACCTGTAGACGATGAAGGCATGTCGAGAAGTGCTGTAAATCTGGAGGGGTCTAATCTTATTCTGTTGCCGTCAATTATACGCCCACAATTATATGCCCACAATTATACGCCCACATCACCGTACTTCTTTTAGAAATAGACTGCATTTCTTGGCATGCAGCTTGAAGCTTGCGTTTTCACAAATCTTAAAGATTTGTGTGAGAACTTCCAGAAGCTCTTCCTCTGATCTCATGGACGACCATGTCGTCAAGCCAAAGTAGAATGTTTCCTTTCTGATCTTGGAACAAAAGCTGGATTGCGCTTTGCAGTATGCTGTCGCATTTTCTGTCCATGAATGACTCGAGTCGGAGAATAGACCGCATTGGGCGTAATGAAGCTTTGATATTCCTGCGAGTCGTGTGCTAGGGGCAGTTGCCAATAACCATGGCATAAATCTAGGCTAGCGAAAAATGTCATGTCAGCCATCCTTGCAGTTGCTGTTTCTAAGTTCTGTATGGGCCAGGCATTTGGTTCTGTCACTTTGTTCACTGGTCGCCGGTCTACTGTGAAGCCATTTCTCGGGTCCTGCTTTCGGAATGATCAGGAGGGCAAAGCCAGGAGCTTTCCGAGTTTTTGTAGATGAGACTGATGTATACTAGCTCATTGACCTTCTTCTCATGGAATGCCAACTGCTCAGTGGAGTATTTGCGCGGGCGGACCCTAATTGGTTTGGCACCTTCGAAAATTTTGATGTTCATCAGCTGTATATTGACGAGATCAGAGCCCAGACGGATCCTAAATCTGTCTGCGAGGTTCTTGACGATCTCCTTCATTTGCACCAAATTTTTGCCTTTAAATCCGGTCTTCTGGGCGTCATCAATCATCATGTCTAGGTAGATAGTTACTTCATCTGGTATGTGCGTCATGGTTCCACAACCTTGTCCAACTGGGGAATTTCTAGCATACTTTATGTGGCACTGCCAAGCGCAGTCTGCTTAGGAATTTCTTCATCTAGGAAGCGTATTTCACTTTTTTTATGTTGTTTCCCTCAGCAATTGAGATAGCTGTCCTCCATTTGCTGTATGGTTCGTGGGTAAGGAGTCATCTTCTTCCTAAGTGATGTTAGATAGATCTGTATATCGAACAAATGTCGAATCCGTGCTAGGTGCTTATCCAAGTTGAAACCTAATGATTGCAGTAATGGACGGGAAAGTAAAACCTCATCCATATCATCATCCATGACGAGGTAGTCAATATTTCGTAATCGGATAGGTCCCTCCAGTGTATGAATAGTGGTGGACACTCGGGCTTTCCTGCTTGCCAGTACTGTGCGAGTGTGTTCATTAGTGATGGCCAATCGCATGGATACTGGAGCGTCCAATGGTAAGACAGGAACAAAGACACTGTGATTGGCCAGAGACTGCAGATGGTTGGCGCCTATTGCTGCATAATCCGCTCCATAATCGCCGGAAAGACAACTGAAAGCTTTTCTATCAGCAATCCCGATAGCCTACCATTTATAGCAGAGGGCTGAGACGAAACTAGTTGATTCAAAGAGCCTTTTTTCTTAGAATCTCTGTATTCTCGCAGGAGTTCTTTCTTCTGATTTGGTTCTGTTTTAGGGAAATCTCGGAAGAAATGGCACTCACCTGGGCACTTTTTCGTATTTAAACAGGGCGGGGTGATCTATTTGTAGGTTCCCCTTCAGCTACTTTGCCATTGCCAATACTTGATTTGTCCTTGATAGCAGAACCTGATCGCTCATTGCCGGCATGGTTCTGATCCCGGCCTTTCTTCTAATTCGATCGAGTGCTCTCTGACTGCAACTCATCACAGGCCATGCTTAGCGCTCTGTTTCTAGTTCCATTTCATCTGGACCTCTCAACGGGACATATTCCTCACAATTCGTAGCTTCTGTAATGACATAATTTTAGAAGACATCCAATTACTGCCAAGTTGGCCTGTCGCAGTTGTGAGTCAGCTTCAATTTTTCGTCGTAAAGCAGCAGGACACAATAGTGAACAAATATGTCCTATTGCAAGTTTTAGATTATCTTTTGGAAGGTTCTCCAAACCACGACGACGTAAAAAACATCATAGTCTGCGAAAAGGCTGAGTATCCACAGCTCCGGGTCATCTTCCTATAGTTAATGCGAACCTACTTTTTCAAATCAGCCACCAGAGATGCCGGGGTGATTGAGTCAGCAACCCGTCCAACTTTCTCAGAGAGCCAAGTTAGTAGGACAGGCTTTGACAGTTCTTTATTGAAGAGACATCCTTGAAAGTGTTAAGGCGAATTAGAGAAGTTAGTAGGTCTGTCGTAACCGACGCTACTATAGAAACGGGAGTAAACGTGCTCCCTTGGCAAGCTACGTCGTTGGCTTTGCGTAAATAATCTTCCCGTTCCTTGAGGAAAGTTCGGATCGAATTGCGTCCCATTTCGGAGAGTTTGATGTTGAATGGGCATGAGCATGGGCTGCCCTGTAGAGTGACTGTCCTCCATTGCAGTGAAGAACCACTCTGATGCGATAGCACGGCTTTTGGCAGCCGGCTGAGTTGTGCCACGAATGCAAGTGATCACTGTTGCAGGACACGGTTGAGTATCTTGTAGAGACTTGATTGCTTCTCTTTACTGAATCTCAAATTGAAAGAAAGGCTTAAGTATTGTTGGAATTAAGTGCTAACCGACAGTAAGGAGAGTACATTTGACTCTGGTGGAGAGTGCATGATATTAATCGATAATGCAATGTGTAATGCATTCCACATTGCACTCACCTTACAGCTGTAATGCAGACGTCAGGCTGTTACAGTTCCCAGTCGGATCCTTGTCGATCACCATCTTCTTTAATGACTTCTTTATAGTGCGCACCATACTTTCGGCTCGGCCGTTTGACATCAGGGCATAGGCCAGGACGGTACTCCACTCGACTCCATTCTTTTTCGTAAAGTCGGCGAGTGTAGGGGCGGTAAAACATCCAGCATTGTCAGATACGACAGTCTTCGTGGGACCAAAAAGAGAAATGATCTCCTTTTCTATAAATTCTTTCACGACTTCTGCGGATGCTGTCACCGTTGCGGTGGCAATTGAACAGCCTTTCAGATGCTCTACGACGATAAGAAGAAATTTGTTTCCCACTTTCTACCTTGATAAGGGTCCAGCGAAGTCTATAGAATAGATTTCGAAGGTATTCATGAACATAATGCTCAGCATAGTTCGATAAGGGATCAAGGGCTTGGTCTTTTGACATCTATCACAGCTCTTGACGTTGTCTTTAACGTCCTTGTGGACTTGAGGGCACCAGTGTCGGTCGATAACGACTTTATTTGTCGTCTCCTTATACCAGTATCCCACTTCGTCGTGGAATTTCTTCAGAAGCCCGGGCTTATCCTTGATTTTCGGGATCGCGGGGAGGCCATTCTTAGTACTTTTCAGCATTTTTCCTTCCCACACTATGAAGTTTTTTGCGGCGCGTTTTATCGAGCAACGCTTCGACGTATCTTGTTCTTGAATACTTTTTCTTCGATGTAGCGAGGGACATCAACCGAATATGTTCTATAGCGGGAGCCTCGGAAGAGAACACAGAGTTCAGCGCACCAACAAGTTGTCCTTCGTCTACATTTAGGGCGCCTCCGAGACCTTCGTGCACTACGCGTGAAAGATAGTCGGCATCTCCATTCCTGGTTCCCGGATGATATTCCACCTCAAATTCGTATTCAGCTAGAAATTAAAGCCATCGAGTCAGTCTTCAATGGAGGTCGCTCTTCTCAAAGGCATACTGAAGGGCCTTTTGTTCAGTCATGAGTTTGAAGGGCTCCGTTGAAAGCAAATACACTCGGAACTTCCTAATGCGAAGATGACTATAAAGGCTTCCCTTTCGCACCCGGAATAGTTCCGCTCGGCGGAGTTCATGTTGCGACTTTCGTATTGCACGTTGTGGACTTTTCCATCGTCTTTCTTCTGAGCAAGCACTGCTTTCACGGCAACACTTGAGGTATCCGTGTACACGATGAACGGCGCGTCGAAGTCGGAGAAGGCCAGCACTGGCGGGGATGTGGGTTTCTCTTTTAGCACGTGAAGGTTTCCCTAATTTCTTCTTTCCAACTGAAATTATTATTCCGGAAGTTGCGGCATGAAGAGCGGCAGAGATCCCTGCGAAATCTTTGATAAAGCGGCGATAATAAACGGCTAGGCCGAGGAAACTTGGCAGCTCAGTCGTGTTTGTTGGTACTGGTGCTTCGTTGATGGCACTGATCTTCTCTTGATCGAGGTGAACTCTCTCTTTGTCAACTAAATGGCCGAGAAGCTTGACACTAGGCCTCGCAAAGGTACACTTAGTGATTTTTAACTTGAGTCCGGCCTTTCCAATAGCTTCCAAGACGACGCGAAGGTGTATAAAATGCTCCTCGATCGAGTTGGAGAGCAAAACAACGTCGTACAGATATTCTATAGTGAAGGATACATCTCTCAAGATGTAATCCATCATTCGATGGAATGTAGATGGCGCGTTTACCAGGCCAAAGGGCATCACTTCGAACTTGAATGTGCCAAAGCGGCGTAAGAAGGTAGTCATCTCTTTGCATTCTTCACTCGTGCGGATCTACCAATACCTTTTGAAGAGATCCAGGGTTGTAAAGACGGAGCTTCCCTTCAAGTAATCGAATATTTCTTCGATCTTGGCCAACGGTCAGCGATCAGCCTTCATTCGTCGTTTCAGAGCACGGTAGTCCACACAGAAGCGGTGTTTGCCGTCTTTGTTTGTCACAATTACGACAGGAAACGACCAGGCTGAACAGGCTGGAGTGATAATTCCGGCATCGAGCATCATGTCGATCTCCTTGCGAGCGATTTCGTTGTGTCGCGGAGACATTCGGCGAGCCCTGTGGTAGATGGGGCTGTCATCCTTCAGCTCAGATCCATGTTTCATATGTACCGATGCGGGGGAGCTCCTTGATCGTCTATGCGACTATCTCAGTGTCGCAGAGTGAGCTATTTATGCTTTCTTGTGTTTCTTCAGGAAGATGAGCAAGACGGGCTCGAAGTGCCCCTTTTATACCCCTTCTCGTTTTCTTCGCCCCCTTTTTCGACGGCGGCTGCATACTTATCGGCTAGTTCCTATGAGTTGCCAGGGCTCTCGTAAATATGTTCTGGATCGCCAGGACCAATTCTCTTCTGAAGTGTCGGAGTCGGGGCCAGCGTCAGAGTCGGAGGTGAAGTCTTCGCTAGGCGTTCCGATATCTTGACCACTCATCAGCTGCTTCTCAGCGCCTTTGTATCGGGCTCCAAAGACATGTCACTTCCTCCCGCCAATATTAGACGAGCGCTTTGGGTTCCGAAGTCTAATTTGTTCGCATGGCCGAGAGAGTTGGGAGACCAATAATTAGATCAAATGGCTACTTCTCCACCACCAGGTAGTCCAGCTTGCCGCTTGGTCCCCAAAAAGGTGGGAATCTTGAGAAATGACCCGACACAGGAAGCGCTATCTACGTTCGCGACGGTGATTTTCTTGGACGTGTAGTTTGACGACAGGTAGAGGCGTCGAGATAACTCCGCGGAAATCACGTCCGGTACAGCTCCAGAGTCCAAAAGACCCCATACTTCCGTGCCATAAACCTTGAGCTGCACTACTCGCAGCAAGCGTGGCCCTTTATCAGCAACGACGGCAATTCTGGGCATATTATTCTTTCCTAACAGCCTTCGCATTACTTTATCGATTCCGTCCGCATCCCCCCGAAGAAGCTGACCGAACGTAAGCCAACAGTTGGCATTCGCGAGCTCAGCAACAACGTCATACTTTCCGACGTATTCTCGGAGCTTGTTCGAGCTCTTCGTTCCTTTTTGTTCTTCTTTTGCTTCTCTCCTTCGGCCTGAAACACGAAATTCTTCTGCCAACTGAACGGGAGGAATTATTTGTACTTTTTGCGGATTATGAACTACGCGGGATACCGGAATTCACCCGTAATCTTCGTGACAAGGTTATTTCGACAAAGTCTTCTCTTTCAGCAGTTCTCTTCGTCGCGTTGACAATTTCTTCGATTTTTTGATCTGTATCTGACTAGTTTTCACAGAAAACATTGAACTGATCCGCTACTCGAAGTTCTTATTTATTTTCGTGATCTTCCGAAGCACTGGAAGCCTTGTTTCTCGCCGCAGTCCAGCATTTAGCCTCAGAATGACCCAATTGGCCGCAAAATGTGCATCAATGATCGCGGTGAGGATTCTTCTGGCATTTAGATGCTCCGTGGCCGGGTTGGAGACAGTAAGAGCACAATCTAGGAGCATTTTACCTCTGAGCTGACGAAGACGGTCCTACAACTGTATCGGAATTTCCCTTCTTCTGCTTGACGAGAAGGGTAAGGCGAGACAGGTCTTCAGCAAGGGCATCCACCTTATCCTCGATGTTTCTTGAGCGAGCATCGGGACGAACCAAGAGCCTTGCCGGCGGTACTTCCGTAACTTGAGGCGAGAATCCGGAAAACGAAATTCGATTCGCGTGAACGTCCTTCAAAGCCTTACTAGATCGGCGTAATTCTTCGGCCCTCGGAGCGACAGGAACTGCTGCAACTTCTCATGTCGACATGCAGCAGTCCTTAATAATCCGAATCTCGCAATACTGTCGAAACCTGCCTTCTCGTAGAACCGCTCCGATTTCTTCTAGGAGTTCGATATGTCTTCAATTTCGAGGCCGACCTGTGCTTGACGGATGATGTCTTGAGGATCTTCTTCCTCGGCGAAATTTTCAAAGAACTTCTCCTTGATAACGGCGTATTTCTTGGCATCTTCGACCAGCTCGATGAATAGTTACTCCATAAGAGTGCCATGATAGGGTCGGGAAAGTAAAAATTTTAAAAAGTGCTGGCGACCCTAGAAGGGTGGGATTTCTGTCGTCGTCTCCTGTCTCCCCGTCCTCCCCCCCCGCCACCAACGGCCAGCATGTTTATATGGCAATCGCGGGTGTGGCCGACCGTTCCAGAACCACACGCCGCAAGGCCGACAATAATTAAAAAAAATTCTGTAGAAATTAATTAAAAATAATAATTCTAGTACAGTCGCTGACAAAATAGAAAACTAAGAACAAAAAGCGTCATGCAAGCAGTGAAATCCGCATAACGCATTAGCCGCGTGGATATAACCGACCACATCTTCCATGCATTAAAGTAACCCAAACATTTCCCCCAGTGGTGAAAAAGGGGAGATTTTTTGGTGACCCTTCAGGAGCAACCAACACTGACAACCGATTGTCAATTTCTGTAGCATCAGTCACTGAAACGTGATCTTCTGACACATTCAATTGCGTACAGACTGCTGCACTGCAAGCTGTAGAACGTTATTTTTAAATACAAGGGTTAATTTACTGTGGTGGATATGTGGGTTGGTATCCAGTAAATTTGTACCGAAGCGTAGATATCGTATCATTGTCAAGCCAATTGCGAAACCGTACGATGCGTCGAAAGCTGTGGATGGCACTCCAATCTACAGAAAGTGGAAGGGAGGCCAGCCAGCAAACAAGCGGCATTGGAGGTTACTGTCAAAGCGGAGTGCCGCTGTAAAAGAATGGCTCTGACCTTCGAAAACCGTTCCATTGCGCGGGTGGCAACGGTTCTCGCGAGTTCCTTGACGACGGAGAACGCCGCCGGATGCCATCCTCCAAGCGTTGAGATGGGGACAGGAACCAGCTGTTTCTGCTCCCAGGCAGCTCAGCAAAGGAACCCTTGGTATTTCCGCTGCTTCTCTGCGTGAAGCTGCGTTGAGGCTTGTGAGTGGGTTGAAAGCCCTGGCTCTCTGCGTGGGAGGGACGCGAGCGGGTTGACAAAGGTTACGTCGAAGTAATCCGTGCCACCGGCGGCTCCCATCGCCCTGATATCCGGCCTCGTCCTGTTTGGTAGTGTAGAACGAGGTTCGATGAATGGACGTCGGGCGGCTCTTGCAAGGTCGTTCCCCAGTAAAGTCACCTGGTTGTTATGGCGAGTATTCCGCTCGCAGCCAAAGCGACAATGTAGCAAGTGGTCCCCGTAGATATCCAGCATTTCATGGCATCCTGCTTTGGGGCAAGGGGTACCTGGGGCGAATAAGGGGGTTTGGCAAAAGTACTGGAACCACACGGAAAAGTCTTTGCTCTTGATGTGCGTCCTCAATCCAGGGCAAGGTGCACAGTAGACCCAGCCTTTGGCACCGGGGAGGGACATGCTAGCGCGGAAGGCGCGGGTGCGGATGTTTCCGAGCGGCAAGGCCTCTTGCACAGCCATATGAATTGCATCTGTTAGCTTCTTCTGCGATGGTGGGTTGGATGAGCAGAAGTTGCTAAACGGAATTCGTTCTGAGGGTCGACAAGAGGCGCTCCATGCGGTAAAGGCGGCTGTAGCATCCTCGTACTGCGTCAGGTCTTGAACACAGGACGGCAAAGACTTCTCGCATAACTGCTGCGTCGCGGCGCTGGACGCAAGAAACGAAGCGGCGGCGACATCTCGCGCGGAGGAGAGGCCGATTCCCAAGGTCGGCTTCTTCTCCTGTAGTGCCTTAATGGGCAGTTGCAGCTCCTTGAATATACAGTTGTCTAGCATTCCACCCGCTAAAGTGCGGCAGCACCTCTCGATTAAGCTGTCGAAGTATTCGGCCCCTTTCCGCGTACAGAGGGCGGCACAACTCGCAAGAGGTATCCCACTTTGCAAACCCCAAAGCAGTTGCGCAGTAGTTGGAATGAAGCGTGCGCGTCCTCGATTTCCATGACAGCGTTAAGTAAAGGCTCAAGGGAGTATACATGGTCCAGGAAGTATTGTTCCATGAACGTTTGGGAGCCGATTGGCGCGTTCAAAACCGAAGTACCAGTACTGTATTCCTGCCGCATATCACAGGGGTATGCGGACTGAACCGACGCGGAGGGGGCGGTGGGCCACCATACTTTGCATTTCGAGACTGCCAGATGGAGACCACGACGTTTGGCCTCGGGAGAAGACAGAACCTCGATTACCTTGAGTATATCCTCGTGTTTGGCTACAATGTAGCCATCGTCGTGATACCAAAGCTCCAAAAGCAGTGTGTCTAACCCTGTGTCCTCGTCGGGGATCCCGACAATAGCTCTTTGATCTTTAGGGCGATGGGGTGGAGTACGAGAGCGAAAAGCAATCCGCTGAGCGGGTCTCCTTGCTGAGTACCCACAACACTCCGTATAGTCTCGAATCCCGTCCAGAGGAACGCTGGATCGTTGTTGTAGCAATACAGTACCCAAGGGAGCAGCTGAGGAAAGAGGTTCCGGACTGCGTTAAAAAAGGAAGCACGGCTGCACAGGTTGAACGCATTCTTCAGGTCGACCGACAAGAGCGCATATTCAGGCGTGTACCGAACTTGTTCACGATGCGTCGAACACCGTGAACTACTGCATCTGTTCCTGACTTTGTGGCGATACCAACCTGAAGAGGCTGGAAGTAGGTGGAGGCCTTTTCATTGACCCGAGTAGCAAGGCAGCTACTAACTAACCGTCGCAAAGTCTCTCCCACTGCAATGGGGCGCGGAGTCATGTCTTTCTTCGCAAGTGGTGTGAGTGGGGCTCCAGCAATCCACGGGGCGAGGGCAGTAGGAGCTTTTCCGGAAGCCAGGACGTTCAGAAGTTCTGTTAATGAATCCAAGAATTTCCCCTGCGAGGAAGATGTGGGTGTCCGTAGAAGCTCTTCGACGTGAGAGGGGCGAAGTCCGGATCCCCCCGGGGCTGAACCGGGTTTGAAAGAGCGAACTGCCCGCAAAACCTCATCCTTTGTGATCGCTGAGATATCGGGGGGTGCGGAAGGCGGTTCAAAGTGTTCCTCATCCTCCCGGGGATTGAGGATGTTTAGCTCGGAGGGCGTCAGACACCGATTTAGTGGCCGGTAACACCCCTAGAGATCCTAATGCCTGTGCAGCTTTCCCATATGCTCCTTCGCGGGCGAGTCTCATGGCACGACGAATGTTGGCCTGTTTCTGTTCCTGGGGCGTTAAAGTTCGTTTTGTTCGGGAGGTCGCTTGTTGAAGTGCGTTCTGCCATAAGGTTTGGAACTGTCCTGCATTCCACAATTCGAGCCGTTCTCTGATTAAGTCACTGGTTGATTGGACTTGCGTTTCGACGTTCGAACCGGTAGTACCTGAGGAAGGTGAAGTATTGGAAAGCATCACTGAAGGGAAAAGAAAAACTTTAGAGAGCTTCTCTTCCGCATCATTATGTCCGTGTGCACAAGCCCACGCTGCGTCATGCATGGCGACCGACAGGGAGTCACTCAGTGCTGATCGGAATCGTGTAGGGATATGAGACAACACAGGAATGTGGGTCGTAAAGATGTCCTCATGGCGGGGCAGGGGTTGTGCGTGGAGCGGAGCATGCCCTGGTGAGGGTTGCTGATCTGACGCGTGTCCAGTCGTGTGTGCGGGTCGCGGCGGTTGATCGTCGGCGATCGGGCGTGGGACCGGGACCGAAGACTGGCGAGGTTCATCCGCCTGCAACTGCGACTTGTGCAACGGAGCGTACTGCCTTGGCCTTGTGTCTACGGTACACTGAGGGCAGCGGACGTACGAGAAGGAGTACAGTCCTTGCGGATCCGGACCGTGTACTTTGGAGCCGAGGTATTTGTGATGACAGGCCAGTACCAGTATCCGATTTGAGCTAGACTTTTCTGCAGTTTGTGGATCTCATGGCAGCGGGGCGGACCGTGTCGGGATTGTGGCGTGTGCGTCGTGCGCAGATGGGCCAGCAAGTTTGCGACAGTCTGGAGTTGCGGCTGGGGCCTGCTGCAGAGGATACATTGACCGGGAGTAGGTAGTTCCCGGGTGGGTTGGGGCCTTTTCAAAGTGCGTGTTGAGAGCCAGTAAATGCCGTTGTCACTCGAAGGCCGATGTTCGAGAGTAAAAGTATTCTTCTTGCCTACGGCCTGTGCCATGATGCTGTAAGCGCGAACAGTCCACTAGTGACAATTTCCAATCCCCTGAGGTCCTAGAACAGTGCACCCTACTAAGCGATTGGACTTACTACTGTACAGTACTGTACAGTGTGCCAATCCTCGGGACTTCCTGTCCTGTACGGTCGGTATGCACTTCAGACCTCCTTGTTCAAAACTGTAATTGTCACCCGTGCTTCACTGTCAGTTGATACAGCAATGCAATCAATCCGGTGCGGCGGAATTTGACCGTTCAGAAATTTGAAATTTTGTCCTCGTCAGCGGAGGACACGGGAGCCTGCGGGATAGTCGATGGTCGTTGCGATGAAGAAAGCGCGGTCGGGATGTCGATGTTCCAATCGATCGCCTTGGCAACGAGAAGCAGGGGGGAACGCCGGGCGTCGAGAACCGCGAGACTGTGGATGATACGAAAAGAAGTAAAACGAAGGTGAGAGTATTGTGATACGTACCCCAGATGAACGTGGCGGGCAGGAAGAGAATTGTTGGAAGTTGAGGGAGAGGGTCGAGCCGGTTGCGGGGCTCTACTCCCAATGCGCAAGAGGGGAGCGCTCCGCGCACGCGTGCTCGCACGCGGATGAGAGGGGGTTGGGGGGGGGATGGGGTCCTTTGAAATACAAGTACTTTTACTTTTAACTTCTTCTTAAGTAGTGGGCAGTCGAAGGATTGGACTAAGATAAGAAATGTCGGGCGGGTAGAGCGGTGGGAGCCAGAAAAATTCCTCCATGTTTTCGTTTGATACCTCCTGATGCTTCATACTCTCGTCTCACTTCTCAGCTCACCAACATGCGAAAGACTATTTGGTTCAACGAGTTCACCAAATAACTTTTTCGCCTTTCCTTGGTTCATTTTCGATTTGGCCAGATTCCATCAATCTTCTTCTTCTTCAATCTTCTCTAACACTACTTACTTGGTGAATACAATGAATTCAATATTTTGACAATGGTCCAAAATTTATTTAAACTTCTCTTCGAAGCCGCGAGGCACTTCTAGGACCCAAGACTTTGGGCTTGGGTGGCAGTCCGGAGGATCCGGACTGGGCTTGACTATCCCATCCCGCAATCATCCCGGGAACGTTGAAGTAGTGCCCCGGGCGCGCCGCGAGCCGATTGAGTTGCTCGCGGACCTTCTGAGGAAAATCCAACTTGATAAGGGCCATAGCACCGGCTCGAACGTAGTGGTCTGTTGTAGAGAAACGAGCCCAACGTCCTCGATGATGTATATCCAACATTGGTAAACGACCAGAATGGAAGTCGTGCGTTGCCCCCCCGTAACGGAGGCAATGGGGCGTGACAGACAAATGGGACAATGTAGCCCCGTCGGCTGCCGGACTACCTCTTGGATAGCCCGGCGAAAAACTTCTTGAGAGAACTTGAAAAGGCGATCATGAGGGGCCAATTGTCGGACGAGGATGAGACGCCTCAGTAACGAAGAGACGAAAAGGGAGCGAACAGTTACAACTGGGACTTTCCGGATTTGGTGAATGGAAGCAGGATCGTAGCAAAAGAAAAATCTGTGGGATGTTCATCAAATATGACTTGGTTTCTTTTCAACAAACGGCATTCATCATGCCGTAGATAACACTCATGGGAGACGAGGACCGCAACGGCCATCTCAAATTTGTTCTTCCTGAGGAGGTAGTATGCGATGCCAAGGGCGAGATCTTGCGGACACGGGATATACTGCTGGCTGGGGGCGCACCGATCCCAGCCGCGGAGAGCTCTGCTTGACATAAAGAGTTTCCCTGAAACTTCCGGCGCAAAGAACTTGATGGCGGATAGGGTCTTACCCGCGAGACTCTTGTGTTGAAGTGGAGAATCCAAATAGAACAGGTAATTAATATATCGGAGTAGGCATTCGTCGAGTTGGTCAAAATCATCAAGGGAGCGTTTACTGTTTGCACAGTATACGAAGAACTCCCGTAAAGCGGATCGGTACTCTTTGGCTGTGTTCGGACTTACACTCGCTAGACGAGCTTATACGCATCTTGAGGGGCCATCTGCAGGGTTTTGCTCGGACGGGATCCAAATAGGTGTAAAACGGATAGCACACGAAAGGGAGAGGGCGGCAATCTTCTGAGCGAGACGCCGCAGCCGAGGAGAACTCGACCTGCCCTTGGCCAACATAAAATAAATTACCTGCGAATCTGTTAGAATCGCAGTTCTCCGAAAAACTGTTGCTCGCTGTCGCGCGAGCCAACGTAAACCTGTCAATGTCGTATGACCTTCCAGCGCGTTTATGTGCTGGGCGAATTTCCATTTCTTAGCACTGATCATTTTCCAGTGAAAACGAGGGACCGGAACCTCTCGAGGCAAGATACCTCGAGAAAACTTAGACACAAGCTCCACCTGGTTGGGGTGCCAGGCGGAATAAGGTGCGTACATACTTGCCCCTCCTTTGGAGGAGGCATCGGATACCAACATGAAATCCCCGTTCTTTCCTCTTAAATCATAGTGAAGTAACGGGGCCAAAGCCACCAGCAGGCCTAGCTCGTGTCGTGCGCCGATACTGGGTTGTAGTACTGTTGAGGAAGAACGGAGACCTTCATACAGTTCTTGCAAAACCGAGAAAACAGGACGATTCAGCAGAATAAACCAATTCCAGGAGCCGAGGAGCTTCTGGAGCTCGACCAGGCTCCAGTCCTTAGCCCTTTCTAGCTGCTTCGTCCTTTTTATCAATTCAGCCATCTTTGCATGATCAGGCTCCAAACATCCTTTTGAACACCACTTAATCCCCAAAATCGACTTTTCACTTGCACTTGGCCGCTCACATTTGGACGGCTTAGGGTCGAGTTTTGCATCAGCAAACACTTTCCATACTTTCTCATATACTTGGTTCACCTTTTTCTTATTGTGTCCCACAACAAAGAAATCGTCAATATACCTTCCATAACGTACTGCACCGATAGATTTCCCGTTCGACGCCTTTATCTCTCTTCTCGGATTAAGCCCGGCTCGTGCCAGCAGCTCGCCATGAATTGAGTGACCGACCAGCACTGAATGCGACCATCCCATCGGGAGGACTCGATACCTGGGCCAAAACCGTTTCCTCCGATCACTACGCAAGGCAGACCGAAGTACACACGGAGGTGCTCAGGTAGTTCCAACCGATGATAGTGGTTATCAATGTCCAACTTTCCGGTGAAGATCAATTTGTCATCCACTGCTTCGAGTTGCGTGAACAACCCTGGGTGAGGCATGTCACCCTCTGCTGGGGGAATGAAGTGCAAATTCCCCCGCCGGGCGTCCAAGATCAAACGCTGCCGGCCTCCATCCTTTGGGACTGCAAAAAGCCCATTGATCTCTTTCGGTCTTTCCGTCGTCAATTCCAGTATATGTTTTTCCAACAACCCGGCCACTAAGGCTGGATATGCCGTAGGAGTAACCATAAGGCATTTCTTTGTGTCTTTCAGTTCGGCTTCCGTAGGTTTTCGAAGAATACCTCGGTCACCTGGGTCTGTATACTGGGGTATCATTCCCTGTGGGAGCACATCTCGAAGAGATACACAACCTGCAACCTCTGCCGGAGGCAGGGATAATTTCTTTAAGTCGATGAAGTTCGCATCCGCGACTCCAACATTCCCACCATATGTTTCTGCCGTAAACGAGAGCGGCGCGCGGAAATTTTTGTTCCGGCGCCAGAACTCGCGACATCTTAATTCCAAATAAACCAACACGTTGTCCTGGACCGCAGTGCCTCTCCCCCTCTTTGCCGTTGGAAGAGAGAGATCAGACATAGCCCTCAAGTAATAACTATCTCTGCAATACAAGAAATTCAAAGCACATACCAGTCGCCTGGTTTCTACTGCAATCTGTCTTCGCTTGGCCTGACGTTGACGCAATCTACTGCTGCGGGAAAATTTCTGAAAACAAACATAATTTATTGGGCAAAGCAAGGGGAAAAGGTCCCTACGGTCCTCTAATTGAACCATTGTTCTTCTTCTTTCTACTTGCTCGAGCCTCCACGTTCGTCTCGATCCTCTTGCGAACGGTTAGAGGCTTTTCGGTAGGACTCGGCCACTTTTGCAGATCTCATCGCTCGCCCCAGCACATCATGGATCGTCGCATCATTTCCTACGGACGACTCCAAGACATGTTTGGCAAGCTCCCAAGATCCATGCTCCATGGCCAACTCCAAGGCAAGCAACCTTCTTACTGCAATTTCAAAGTCGGGTTCCCGACAAGTTTTCTTCCATCCATTGTACGCGATTCTCACATCGAGCATCCGCGCCCAAGCCAGCGCCTCATTCAAATTTCTCTTCTCCATCTTCTTCGACCCGTAGGGCAGACTGCGAAAATAATTCGTTATGCTGTTTCCAGCCACGATCCAACGGTGCACAGTCGCCGCCCCAATTTCTTCTTCTGGCTCAACATTGATCCCGGCCACAGACACCCGAATGTCAGCCTTCTGCGCCCGTACCTTCTGGCGTTCCATTCGCGACAGCTTTTTCTTCCCTGGGCATGTCGCTTCTCTTTGCGCGCCAATCGGGCTAAAAAATTAGCATCGTCATCCTCGGAGTCCATTTCAGACTCCGAGGATGACGATGCCTCACTTGAATCTCCGAGTTCTGCCCGGGACGCCAGTAAACGCTGCACGCTGCCCGCCTTGGCCGGACCAGCCACAGCACCACCAGCCTCCACCTTTTCCAGTCTTCGATTCATGTCTTGCACATTTTTGCCCAGATCCTTCAACATTGATCCCATTTCCCCCATCTGCTTCGCCAATAGCTGTAACGGGTCCTTCTTTTTTATTCCTTTCCTGGACCCCAATTTTGACTCGTTTGCTCCTCTCACCTTCGTTCTCAGACGCCGATTTGACACCAACCTCATTTTCACTCTCGCTCTCGGACTCGTCATTGACCTTTTCCTTTTCTGTGTCCCCATCAGATCCACCACCCTCGTCTTCCACTCTGGGTACGGGCCACATTCCATTCCCGACCTCACTCAAGCACTCAAGCGCCGTCATGTTCTTGGAATATCCAGGTAGCTCTCCCAGCTTCTCAGCCTTAGGCCTCAAATACTTCCACAATTTCTTGGCGTTCGAATCGCGCAGGCTCGCAGCCTTGCCAAAGATACTGCTGCGATACACCTCCAACCAGTCCTCCCCGTGCCGGTCCAATTCCTCGACCGCATCCTCCCACGAAAATTTTGTATTAGTAAGCCGAATACTTTAAGGTCAAGGGGCCAGCTCATTCCCCTCACCCGAGTCAATGTCACTCCACAGACAGCGCGCGGTTGTGCGGGAGGGCTGCTCCCAGGCTGCCACGTGGTTGAAAAACCCAGCCTGTCAATCAACACCAACAAGCGCCAACTCTCGTAAGGAGCGGGCCGCGTATACACGGGCGGGAGGTCCTCTCCTCCCCACGGTCACCGTCCTCCTTGGGCTACCGGCCCCACGGAGACCTCTTACTTTCGCCCCTCAGTAAGAGTAAACTTTCCCACGCTGTTTGCGTCTGCGGGACAGACGACGGAGGGCCCGACGAGAACGGACAGCGTGCCTGCTACTTACACAAACCCCACTGGCAGAAAACAAAAAGGCGTAGCCTTGGTAATTCACGTTCCATGCAACCATTTATTTTGCCCCCACCTGCCATTAGGATTCTTCAGTCAATTTGCCAGCCAACCGCCCAAAATGAAACTTTCGCTCTACCCAAGATCACGGAAGATTAGCCACAGAGATTAACACTCTGCTCACGGAAAGGGCGACGGGAACGCTCTTCCATATGATCTTGCCCATTCGGCCTTTCCATATCTGATCACTAGAGGATAACCACTAGATCACTCACCCTTCCCCGGAGGCCGCCATCACTCCCGGGCGCCCGCCACAGTCTTGCGACTGCGGCAGACACCCAGGAGTGATAGCGGCCCCCGGTTCCAGGTGGAGTGGGGAAAAAGGCCTTTGCCAAGCCTACGGTTGAGAATTTCGTCACGGACCGGACTCAAATACCGGGAGCCTTAGGGTATGGCTGCCAACCCTGAGTAATAATTCCCAGATCCAATGGAGGTCAAACCGAACGAACGTTCAGCATCTCCCCACCTTCACACAAAGCCCCCTTAGAATCAAAGCTCCATTCTGCCTAACAGTCTCTTCGCTTAAGCAAGCTCCCACTACTAAGACCGGTTACAACACAAACTTCGCCAGACTCCGCGGAAGCCAAGGTTCCACCCTTCCTTTGCCAGCCTTTTTCACATAAAAAAAATCTTTGCGGGGAGAGTCTGCCCCCACCTCAGACCTGAAGGCCCAAGGCAAGAACCAACCCTCAACCCACATCTCTCTTATACAAGCCAGGCCAGCTTGAGAAGGGCTTCCCGAAAATCGGACCCAAACACCGTTTCTGAGACTCTTCCGAACTCGCACCAGGTATTTTGCTGTATCTAATCACCAACTAGATCTGACACTGAAAATTTCGCTATATTCACTCACCAACCAATGGAGCTATTTTAGATCCGCCGAACACGAATCATAGGACCCCAACACCTTTGGCAAAGTTTTCCCCCCCACTCAGATATAAGATAAAACGAAGAGACATTTCACGACGGCGAGCCATTTACCAACCCCAGTTAGGCTGACACCATATGGAGGCTTTGGCCTTACACCCATGAGGGATCCATTCCCGGAAAAAGCGCCCCGCGCCCATAGCCGCTGTACAGCAGCATCCAAGAAATCGAAGACCAACAGCACTTACCCCTGCCACCACCTGGTCAGGGTCAGTAAACTACTCAAAGCCAGAAAAATTCCTCCATGTTTTCGTTTGATACCTCCTGATGCTTCATACTCTCGTCTCACTTCTCAGCTCACCAACATGCGAAAGACTATTTGGTTCAACGAGTTCACCAAATAACTTTTCGCCTTTCCTTGGTTCATTTTCGATTTGGCCAGATTCCATCAATCTTCTTCTTCTTCAATCTTCTCTAACACTACTTACTTGGTGAATACAATGAATTCAACATTTTGACAATGGTCCAAAATTTATTTAAACTTCTCTTCGAAGCCGCGAGGCACTTCTAGGACCCAAGACTTTGGGCTTGGGTGGCAGTCCGGAGGATCCGGACTGGGCTTGACTATCCCTAAAAAGAAATACCTATATATAGAACGTTATTTGATTCGTTTATCACTGATGCATGAATGTGCAACACTGCAGCCCTTGAAATGATTAATTCTGAATCAGGTGAATTGCGGGAACTCTGCGTGTTGCGGGGGCACGACAAATTATCGACGCGGCACACAGCTGACCATAGTGCGTAGCTAAGCTTGTCATACAGGCGAGTTTTCACTCCTCTACTCGAGCATCCGCTGCGAGATGTAACAGCTGCCGCACATCTCTCTATGACCTTGGATGTTGTCGCAGAAGGTGATCCTAACGAGTCGAAAGCTAGCAGCACAAAATTCTATCCTGGCCTCGATCTTCCCGTCAGTGACTCGTCAGGAATGGCTGCCACTTTTGTGGACAGGTCCCTCTTCTTCCGCTTTTCTGCTGCGTTGGCAACGGCTCGCGCTTCCCGTGCTGCCATCGACATATACTCTCCTGGAATGGCGATAATACGGGGAGGTGTTACGCCACTGGGAGAGGGGGCGGGTTGTTCGCTGCATCCGACCAGAATGTCCGCGGGACGCGCATTCAGTCCAGGAAGCAGGTACTTCACCTCATACTGGACGCCGACTCCTACCTTGAACATCCCTCCAACAAATACCTTCATCACTGTTGTGTGCCGTTTGATCCATCCGAGACTTTGTCGCAAAGGTCTGCGGCATGTTCTCCTTAAAGGCCCATGGGTCTTGTGGCACTCCACGCACCGTAGCGGTGCAGTGTTATCAAACACGGGACCTCTCAAGCGGCGGCCCAGCATCACTTTCCACATCTCGTTGTACGTTCTGTTAACCACAGACAGATGCGCGGCGAGGAAGGCTGCTGCAGGCGTCTCCAAGTTTACTCGACAGCAGATCCTTCGCCGTGTGTTAGCTTCCGAGTGCGTTGCAGGGTTAGGAGACCTCACCCATTCATCATCCTTCCAGAGGGACTTTGCTGCCGACTCGCACCAGGCTCGATATAGAGTGTTGCCTGAGTTATCGGGCTTGGCAGCAAGGCTGGCCGCTGTCCATGTTTTTGGACGACCGGCGTATTTGTTAGCAGAGGATGGATGGAGCCGTTGGACAAATCCCGAAGCTGTTCACCCGCTTCCGCGTATCTATATGCACGGTGTTCCGATGGGCCACGCTCGTCAGAGCATCTACGCCAGGGAGCGGAAATCGGACGGAGAGGACGTGATTGAGGGCTGCAGAATAATATTCGTAGGGCGTGGGTCGCGGCTGGGGATGAGGAGGGGGACTTGAACTCGCATTCACGTTCGGCAGCGCGGATCAAATGGGACGCAAGCGCGTAACGAAACGAGATATGATAGTGGAATATGCCGAAACTAGACTGGCAGCAGGTGTTGGTGGTATGGCGGTAAGGAAGACAGCGGCAGGGCCGTGAAGGAAGGCGAATCTGCAAATGTGGAGGCGTCTATCCGAATCATTACGATGGGAGGATGTGAGAGTGGTGTTCTAATCATCGAACTTCCAATAGGCCCGGGCCATACCGTCCTGCTGCACCCTGTTTAGGATGGAGAGATTACTACAGGAAGGACGTCTGGGGCGTAGAGGCCAAGGTCAGGGGACGACGGGTAGCCGTGGACTGTGTCAAGGAAATATCGCATGAGTGGTTGGGCGTGTGAAACTAAGGGACCAGGGGCAGCAGGGCATGATAGCCCGAGCAGCTGGGAGGTTCGTGGTGTTGAGTAACGAGCGGTGCGCGCTTGGACAGTGGATCGATGATGCTGACGGCGTCAACGGCTTGAAGAGGGATGAAGTGCGGAAAACCATGATCACACAGCCGTATTGGGGAACGAGCCTGAACCAAGCTTGGGCAGTGAGTGTGACCGGTCAGGGCCTCGCAGGAGGTTCTTTGTAGATCGTCGAATTAGGAGGAGCGCTCGTAGAGCGGGGCGGGCCGAACAGACGGCAAAAGGTGGGCCACGAGGCAGGGCGAGGCTCAAAGGCGATGCATGTGGAACGTAAAACGTGCACGCGGGTCGCGAACGCCATGCAGTAGGCAAAGGATGTCCCGACAAGGCTGTATTTTGGCTTGAGGGATTTGGCGAAGTGAAGGTCCCCGAGAGGGCACTAAAAGTTCAAAGCTTGATTCGTCCATCCTTCGGGGCGAAGTCAAGGCGGAGAGCCGCGCGCTGGGGAGGGAGTGGAAGGCCAGAAGATCCGAGTTTTGCGTGTGTTAAGGAAGAGGGCTACGGCAGAGCAGTGGCACTGGATCGATCTGAGGGCAGTACAATGATCGCAAGCGTCCTAATGAGGGTACTATCATCCGCGAACCATTGGTTGAGGATAATATTGGAATAGTTTGCTATCCGGCGGACCAGAGAGTGGATTGCAAGGGAAAACAGGAGCATACGTGCAGTGTCCCCAATGTCGGGTGCCCTGACTGCTGGGGATCAGAATGCGATGGCAGTCGGGACCAAGAGAGATGGTTGGCAGTGGTCATACAGCATGTTCATGAAAGTTGCAAGGGTGTAAGTATATGTGGGAAGAAGTTCCAGCATAGCACGTCTGCCCATGGGATCAAAGGGGTTGCGGCCATCCACGAGTAGTGTATTAGCTGCAACGTTTGGGAGGTGCGAGACCTTTTGGAGGAGGGCACGCGCATCACGCATAATGGCGGCTTTGGTGTCATTCTCCATTTCGTACGCGCGAGAAAATCTTATGTGCAGTGTCACTGACGGGGTTTGGCAACAAATCTTTAGTCGCAATGCGACGAAGACCTTAGACGACGGCAATCGGTCTGATCTTGTCTGGGCGGAGTTGAGTGGTAGCAGCTTAGGGGCTACTAGGGAAGGACGGGGTCAGGTACCGTAGGTTGCCAGTAGCAATACGGCTGACCATCTTAGTGAGAGCAGAGAGCCCCGCCACAACAGCTTCGGCACTGAAGGAGTTCTTGACCAATAGATGGAGCCATAGGAAAGTGGTGCAGCTAGGCGTTGTATTGGTGTCCCTGAGATGCTCCGCGCGGCGCGGGCGACGGATTGAACAGGAAAGTGTCACTCATCATTCCCCAAGCAACGACTGAAGGTGCGTATTGCGCCGTACAGTACATCACCGTACACTGCGCAGACTTACCGTAGTAGCAGGCAATGGGGAAGTAATCAAAATTATATACCTCATGTGTTGTCTGCGGGATACTGAACTAAATCGGGTGCAGCTGGGCCAAGACATTCTGGCAAGACGACGCATGTGCAGCCTCCTCCAGCCTTGGTACAATATGCACACTGGCGACGGAATCAGGCACCCGATCCGTGGCCCGCCTTTCGCCACCCCTGCCGCTGCATTCCTCTTCACCCACCCTACCAATGCTGCCAAGGTGTCGCGGGCCCGCTGGATCATGACACCATCCTGTCAACTCGGACTGCCGGTCTGCAACGACCTTGCCAACATCGTAAGCAGAGTATGGACTCTCGTCGTGATCACGCGGCCGCTCTTTTGCTTTGGGCCAACGCACGGACCAAATCGATCTCAAGATTACAGTCGAAACCTGCACCCCAAAACTTTACAGCAACCTTTACGACAAGCAATTACAGCACCCGCTGGTCCTACCTACTGTACACTACGGTAGTGCCCTCAACGCCATAGCCCGCGTACAGTACTGTTCAGTAGGAGCCTTCGTTAAGGTGTTACGGGTCGAACAATGCTTCGCAGCCACCACGGATTGTGGACAGTCCACCCTAATGCCGATCGAGATTATGGAGTAGAATCCCCGCAATGACTTTGTCAAGCATGCCTGCCTTTATTAGGTCATCTCCGCTTGCACGTTTGTCGCACCAATCCCTGTTCCTCTCTACATGCACCACCATTACTTCAAGCATAATTCACAGAATTTCCCACGTTAGACCCACGTGCAGATCGTCGCTTTTAAAGTTGCAAACAATGCAGCTCACCGATAAAGCTAATGACTATGACACCATTCGAACCACAGAGGAAGATGTCGTTCTTCAAGCTGAAGACGGGTCCGAATTCCTGGCTTTCCTCACGTATCCTACCTACCGTGCCGATAGGAAGGCGTCGAAGGCGATTTTGCTAATGTCCGATATTATGGGCTGGGAGAACGAGGACACGAGAAGAGTATCCCAACGGCTTTCCGCCGCCGGCTTCCCAACAAGTACGATCTGACTCCCTCTACGCCTCTCCAATACACCGTCCGCCCCAAACGCAATAGTACACTAACAGACGATGGCTGTGATGGACTGTGCATATTCAATGAGTTCGCAAACATGCGCAGTTGTACCTGATCAATTTCGGAACAAACCTTGGACTGAGGGGCGCTCCATGTCCGAATATGAGCAGTGGAGAGCTCAACATGACTTGAGCAGAGTGCGAGCCGACATGAAGGTGGCGCGCGAGTATCTCCAGTCGTGCGGATTCGGATCAGACCTCGGTCTGTTAGGGTTCTGTTTCGGGGGGGGGCGTCTCATGGAAGAGTTGGCTCGAGGGGCGGATGGGCTCAATCCGAGGACGGCGGTCGCGTTTTACCCAACGAGTACGTGAGCATCAGCATGGAGTCGTTGCCTGGCGAGAAAGGTGAGTTGAGCCCGAGTGCACACACTTGAATTGCGGCTGACAGTACGTACTGATTTGGTTGGGCTGCGGTTTCTTATCCGAAGGGTTTGATGGTGGGTATGTTGGACGAAACGCATCATGCCCTGTGCTACTGGTGACTGGGGATGAGGATGAGTTGGTGCCCATGTCAGTGGTGCGGAGTTTTGAAGATGCAATCAAAGAGAATGATAAGGTGTCGGATTATCGGGTTGACGTTTACACTGGATTTGGACATGCGTTTGCACATCATCCGCGCGGGGATGCAGACAGGGAGCAGGCGGAGGTTGCGCTTGGCAAAATGGAGGAATGGTTTCGCATGTACTTGTGACGAGGTTAATGTGTTTGGACGCCGGGAAATGGGTCGTTGGCAGAAACTTATGAAGCGTCGTCAGGCTTGTGGAAGACGAGGTCCGCATCTTGGGAGTTACGTTTGAGATAAACAGGAATGTACGGGCAGGTAGGTACGATCTTGATGTCATTGTTTCGAATGATATGCATGGCGCCTTGAACGAGTTTGGAAGCCACACCTCGACCGCGCATAGAGTCGGGAACATATGTACTGTGTGATGTTGTAGACCGTAGTGTTGTTGATTGAAGTGGGAGTATAACGGGGATGCAGGTTCAGATATTTCAGGAAGTGTTAGAGTAAAGCGATTCTCTACAGGTTGATGAACGACATCGGCGGCGGAAACGGTCATAGTGGTAAGTGATGCGAAACCGTGAGGACGGAATTTTGGTTGCGCAAGATTAGGGAGAGGGAAAGGTGAGGTAGATTTGCTCAGAGAAGCGGAAGCCCAGCGACGCGAAATCGCAGGTGAAAGTAATTGAGAGGGCTCAAATGTAGTTAATGTCGCTGAATTGATTGCCTTTTGCTGGGTTCGATAAACGGAAATAGAAGCGGATGGATATACAATATGCACTTGAACTCGAAGGGCGAAGAGGAGTGGGAAGCTCGCGGTGGGTAGTCTCATCATGACCCAACCACTTCCTATCCTTCGTGCTGAGATTCGGGTGTAGGCGGGCATCAGGCAATGCGGCAGTTCTGTAATCTCTCCGCGCAGCAGTTTTGGAATTGCGGCGTTTTTCGTCAACCAGGCATGACTTACAGTACGCTAGATTCCCATTTGGCCTTTTTTTTTTTTTTTTTTTTTTTGGAGAGTTTTCACACCATGTGAAAATGGGGGTTAATTTACATTTGGCCCTATTCTTTGAATTCTTTTTCATGTCCTGTTTACATCATGTCCTGTTTACAGGACACTACTGTGAATGACCGCTTACGGAAGAGCAGGACTCTTCCCCGGCGGTATGGTACAAGGTTACAGTAGACCGCCATCGTTCCTTCTTTCCCCCTCGAAGATTCATGTTGGTGTACTCATTAATCTGGGTCAAGGTGGCTAAAAGGCTACCTCGAGCTAATCCTTAACCAGCCTTGTCCTTTTCTTGGATCTACCACTTCGACTACTTGTTCCAATTATTTTGTGAAAATGGGGGGTTAATTTACTGTGGTAGATATGTGGGTTGGTACCAGTAAAATTTGTACCGGAGCGTAGATACCGTATATTGATCCAATTATTTGATGCGCTTTGCATCAACGGTTTCGTCCAATGCGGCATGCCTTACGGGTGCCTCACACCACCCCTGTGAGGTCGTACCCTATGACTCTACCTCATTTTCAGACTCTCTAATACATAGACCTGTCCCCCCTAGTCTTCGGAAAATAGCCATCGTGCATCCCTACTCGGTAAAGCACCCCAATTTTCCCTCTTCAGAACAGAGGCTAACCTTATGAATCTGAATGAATGCCCTCGATTGCATCAATTCAAACTGGCAAACGCCCTGTCTTAATTGAGTTGCGTCCGATCATCTTATGTGAAATCATCTGAAACCATCATTGTTTGAAACTGCTCGCATCCGCTTAGTGCATATGCTTTTACTACTTATGTCCTTAAGTTGACATTGACATTGTAAACTCGACAAGAGACTACCGACTCTCGCACTGGCTGTGTACATCAGAATACACTCCACACCTTGCAGTGTGACCTCGCATCTCGGACTCCATCTATCCTTAGTTATGGGCCCAGCGCCCCAAGCCAATAATCTGCCTTCACGGCCCAAGTTCTCCTCGGACGCCAAGTTCCCGCCCGTCCAGGGCGGCAAAGGAGACCAAGAAGAGTACCGTGACGCTGTAGATATGTAGAAAAGGTTCTACGAAACGCTCTCTGACAACAAAAGCAACAAGATTCTTTCCGTACTTCAAGCCCTCTGTCTAAAACCACAGCTCTACGGGTGTGCAAAGGATCTTTGCTCTGGTATTACAGACGACCAACTTGTTGGGCATAATGCAGTTTCTCTTATAGTGGGCTAAATCTATAAGCGCGATGTACTTTAGGTAGTCATTGAAGCCTAAAAAGCCTTCAACCAACTATTGAATACAAAACGTGGACCATACAAGACATAAAAAACTAGAGTCACGATTTTCCGCTCAACGGGCCAAGTTTAACGCAATTTCATCAACTACTAAGCTCCCTGATTGCCTCACAGCACTAATTTTGCTGTCTTATTACTCTATTGACGACGCTCAACTTGTATCAGTCCTGGCTGCAGCACCACTTTCTGCAGCAAATTTGTATGCACTGTCTACCAACGATCAATATTTAGCTGCTGTCACGTACAACTCCGTAGCATCTGTCATCAAGCGATAAGTCGTGTCTCACAAGATCTGGCGGTTTTAATCGCGGTAAACACAGAGGTGGCGACCGTGGTCGGCCTAAGATATCTCCAACGATGAGGCACCAATGTGACTCATGCGAAAAGTATGGGCATTGGAAGAAAACCAACAAGGCTGATGGTTCCCTGTCCCCTGGCATTGAGTCCTTTGATACTCCTCAGCTGCCTGCTAGCATCACCAAATCCGAAGTTAATTCAGAAAAAAGCTCTACATCTACTGATTTAAAGAAAAATAATATCCTTCAATATGGCTACAGTTTTTGGGGAAGCTGCTAACGCGTCATCTAAACAAGAACTTGGACCTCTAGTTGATGATGGTGCTCCGTACTTCCGATAAGACCTCTTCTTGACCTTGTTAGAACAAGAAATCCATATGTATTGCCGCCTCTGCCCCTTTCTCCGTGATGTCTCTGAAGTCCCTGGGTCTCATGGATTGTACCTCAAACGATACCTTCATCGCCGTTTACGACCGCTTCAGTTTCCAACCAATTTCTTCCACACCTAGTAGTCCTCTTCCTGCTGCATCTAACGACATTAAACCCAACTCCTAACACAAACTTGCAGCTTTAATGTATTTCAACTCTTGATATAAGGGAGAAATGCATCCGCCGGGGGCTCAAAGTACCCCATATGCGTCAATAGTACGAAGGCCACACCGTCAAATATACTACCATCCCCCTCCAACTTCGAGGCGTTTTGTTCCCGGACCACCTCCCCATAATCGCGCCGATTCGTTTTGAGCGCCACCCAGGCGGCACGGGGCTTATTAGCGGCGTTTCCATAACCCCTGTCCTCGCCTAATCCAGCTTTATTGAAATTTCGTAGCCGTTGTCTCGAGGATACTCTTTGCGTGTCTGATAAAATATGTCACCTTCCGGCTTTCGTAAGCGTTATTTCTCTGTACAGAGATAAATGGACATACCGAACCGGGTCGGCCGGCAGGCGGCGGTTTTGGATACACATATGTACACGGAGGGAATAAACGGGTATCTATGTACCCCAATCTCACACAGTGGCATCGCTCCAAAGTTCGGATTGACATTGATCTCCTCAAATTTGCGCTTCTTTCAACCTTGAAGATCAACGTTTTATGGCGGCACAAAGAGAAGAGATTAGCGATTGTAGTATTTCGTTCATCTGTGACGTAAGTAATGACGAGGTCTAAGGAGAGTAAGAGGAGATAGGCTGATTGGTAAAAGTAGGAGAGAATATTCGGTTATTGCAGGAATAGAGGAGATCGCGATCCGTATGCAAATTGTCAACTTTCATGTTCCGTAGACTCTTTTACTACTGATTTAAATCTGTGCTTAATTTTTAACCTATCCTGTCATATGGATATAAATTGTATAAGGGACAAATTTTAGTCTACTGAGCTTTTATTGTCGTTAAGAATGTAGGTAACAAAAAAAGCGCGTCACTGTAGATACTCTGGGATAAGATAGTAGTACGGACGATCGGTACCTGCTGCAGGTCCCGTTCTACATTACGACGGCGGAGCTATATGGTAAGTAGTTGCAATTTCTGATCTTTTTTCTTTTCTGGTCTGTTGACTAC
Source organism: Kappaphycus alvarezii (assembly GCA_002205965.3). Classification (NCBI taxonomy): domain Eukaryota; phylum Rhodophyta; class Florideophyceae; order Gigartinales; family Solieriaceae; genus Kappaphycus; species Kappaphycus alvarezii. The sequence continues at coordinate 415,110 of NADL03000631.1, read as the reverse complement.
TCTCGAATGAGAGTTGGAACCCAAGCATTTATGCATATTTTGTAAGAGTCTGGTTTTTCGGTCTGTGTTGTGTCTCACCCCCTCATCTACTTTCTCACCTCGGTATTTTTTGGCCCTCTGCGGTCTCATTCCTGCCTACCAATGCACTGCACAGCATAAACTCAGCCGCAACCGTTTGGGACTGCTATCCAATGTCCGACGGATACTAGAGTCTCTTTCTCATTAAGGTCCAGTAGCCCAAGTACAGACAAGAAATTCATGGTCCCTTCAAACGGAATCGGCTTGCCTCTGCGCGGGCCACAAATGTACAGTCCCTAGCACAGTACAAGATTGGCCTACAATAACCTCCTCGGCGCTACCTTTGCTCCATTATACAATGCATTCCAACATATTTGTTCAATTTGATTCGGTTAGATTCGAACTTAGGCTTCTAGGAGGCGTATCAAATGACGTAGTCGACTAGGATACGGTAGCACTAATTCCAAGCAGTCACAAACAAATCCGAAAATTTCGGCCACGTGTAGAGTATGTTAGTTTTCACAATAAAATTTGCATTTTTTTGTTTCCGCAAGGTATAAATACCGTGTTCAGCACAGTAACTGACCGCATCTGCGAATTAAGGGCCACGAACCAATCTCTCTGAGGGGTTGATGAAAAAGAGGGATTGTCCGCGAAAGTGTAATTCCCAGTTACTTGAGGCTGATGTTGCCCGAAAATGGTAATTGTTTAGCTGGCAAAAGTAATACGTCAATCTTTTGCACCTTTGAACTTCTGAGTAAACCCAGACTTTTAGACCAGCAAACGATCACGTCTTCCGAATGGATCACTAAAGAAACAAGCGAGAGCGATGTTTTCGCAAGGTGCGCCTGTCAAATGACTTTGTTTATATATCAGGAACTTGTTCGGTAGTCGCAATGTTCGTAATATTTTACTGCTCCATTCTTATTGTGGTCTTACACATGGTGCTACTTCACCTCTGAATGCTTTATTCTTGTGGAAACGTGGTCCTCAGCAATCGAAATGGCAGCTTTTCTGTCGGTGAGAACAGTTTCCTGCGGAACACTCATAGTTACTTCATACGGCTTGCAATTGCCATTTCACAGAATATGCAGTGCATTCCTAGCAACTCCCTTACGCAAGATGAGGGAGCAAAGTATTCAGCTTTGAATGATGGCAAGGAAACGATCAATTGCCTCTGGCTTGTCCATGCGGCAGGCGCATCGTTGAAAATAACTACAGTGCCTGTAGATTATTTCCTTAGCTCTTCATCTCCCTAACAATCTAAGTCCACCACTGCTTTCATTTGCAATAACTTCTTTATTTCTTCTACATTATTTCTACTTCGCGGAAACTCTATGCCCAATCGACTTGTTCCTGATATAATCCGGAGCAGTCTTTTCATCAGTAAAGCATGAAGCACTGTCGGACTGTGAACGAGAAGTGCAAGCGCATTTACGGAGACCGAAATGTCAGGCCACGTGCAGACTGCCAAATGGAGAAGTTCTCCGATAGTTTCACGATATCTTGACTGTTCGTTCTTTCCCAGGGATACGTATGAGTCTCGAGTCAAAGAAATTTTGGCACTTGCGGGGAGTAGAGTACAGGCTACATTCGCTTCATGGAGTCAGTGTCTGTCCAAAAGTTGCTCAACATATCGGTGTTGGGAGACCTTGATTACATCCTGTTTATGGTATTTCCGGCTCAAGAATGAAGTCAAATTTCCAAAAAACTTTAACAGAATTAATCCGTTAACTTCCTTTTGAAGTGCTCCAGAAGATTATGCGAGCTACTAGCATATGTGATATCATCGCAAATGATAACAGGAATGATGAATTATTTTCCAGTAACCTCATAAAACCAGTTTTTATCAATTCTAGACTGCATAAAATCCCAGCTTAGAATTGTAACAATCAAAAAGGAACTCCAGATAGTTCCAGCCTGGCGAAGTCAGTAGATGTGCTTTTTCAACTTGCAGACGAAACTAAGGCGCTGCTATTTTCCAGTCAAATACGTAGGTTGTTTTATGAACACAGTCGTATCAATTTCTTTATATATAAGCGCTACTAACATCCCCTCCTTCAACAATGAGACCTGTTGCAGTGGAAAAAGCCAAGAGAATTCTAATAGCTTCTTCGCATGCGACCGGAGCATACAAGGAATCCTGATCGAAGCCTACTCCAGGAAACTACAGGTAACCTCGAATTACATAGCGAACTCCATGGAAAAATTGATTCCTATCATTTTCCATTTGTTTGAGGCGTAAAATCCATTTAAATGGGATAAACTAGATAGAGGGGCCTAGTGTAACATAGAAACATGATTCTCGCTTCACTAATGCAAGATATCCTCGATCAATCGCCTCGAACCAAATTTGGTTCTGAATTGCCTCTTGAAAAGAACGCGGTAGTCCAGGATCGTAACGCTTACGAAATACATGAACTTGGAGGCACATCTGAGGCAGAATCGTACGGTAAAGAGAAAAGCCTGGGTTAGTAAGTCACCTAGGTCACCATCATTGTGACCTTTTGTTTGTTCAAGAACGTGTTCAAGAACGCTTTGTCTTGAGATCCCGTCAATAAGTGACAAAATGCCGAGGAGTTGGTCCGTAGAGGTGTGTGCTGAAGCCTTGAGCGCATTTGATTATGATAATATTTCGATCAGGAAGGAAAATACGATACAGAATCTGGTCGTTCCCGAGACCTTCAAAGTGTCCATGAGCAGCCCTTGCGGAAAATTTCTTAGCTGGGCGAGTAAGGGACTGATAGAGAAATGCAAACCCTTGATGACCAACGATTGGTAAGTCCTTAAATAACATACCCGTCATCGTATCCCAAAAGCGATTCTTAACGTTTCCATCAACTGTTTCTGACGGGAGACAGTTTCGTAACCAAGTAATGTGGCTCATGACTTCTTCCCACAACTCTTTGCCAAGCTTTGATGCGAAGAGCGGAACGCGTGCACGAACAATCAATTCTTTCATGAAATTTTCTGCTACGCCATTGATTCCGGGAGCATTTGGCGCATTTGTCTCTAATATTATTCCGTTCATAAGCGCAAATTGTTTAAAAGTTGCGGAAATATTCTCTCCTGCTCGATTGAGGCTCATGTTTACAACTTTGAAGCCAGTGATGTTTGCTGATTTTCCTTGTGGTATTTAGGAGCGGAGTATAGATCTGAATTCCTGTTCATTAAATGGACATAATTCTTTGCGATGCGGTCGTCGAAAAATACAATCGCATAATTATTGTTTCTTAGAGTCTGTTTTCTTAGCACGAATACTTGTTTTATTCCAACGAGGTAGCTGAGCTTTCGTCACATCTTCTGTTCTCGGTTGAAATCGAAGTAATTCTAAACCTTTTCGCTGTATGTATGCCTTCAGTACTCTCCTCCAAGAGATGAAGTCCTTTGTTTCTGTTATGATGACTTTCAGTGGACATCTTGAAAAAAATCAATGTGAAAGGGATGCAGTAAAGAATGCGAGCGATTTTTTGTTATTGTAGATGAAGAAAGTCATTAGTAATCGATCGATGCTACTACTTAAGAGTCTGGTTTTTCGGTCTGTGTTGTGTCTCTGGGCACACCCTCATCGACCCTCTCACCTCTGTATTTACTGACTCTGCAGTCTCATTCCTATCGACCAATCCTCTCTGCGGCAACACCTCAGCAACAACCCTTTGGGACTTATATCCAATGTCCGACGGATACTAGAGTCCCTTTCTCATTAAGGTACAGTAGCCAAATATAGAAAATTAATTCATGGTCCCTTCAGCCGGACCCGGTTTGCCCATACGCGGCCCAAAACTGTACAGTCCTTAGCCCCGTACAAGTTTGGCCTCCAACATATTTCGCCCAGGTCACTTCAACTGGCATTTCGCAATCAAAAATAAGAAACAAAGCAGAAATCTAAAATATGTAACCAAAAAGATAGTATAGGCTTACTAACAGATTCCTAAAAAATGTTCGTGTCGAATAAAGGGAGATTACATTGTGGCGTCGAGTTGAATTGCATTGTTTAGAGCTCTGCGGGGTGCTGCCCAGAAGCGCATAAGGAACGCAGCCGTAGGATGGATCTCTTACTCGAAAAGTCAGATCAAGCATAAAGCAGATTATTTTCAACACTCAACATTGAACCAACCAGTGAGTTACAGCCTGTAGCTTTGTACTGTCGTTGGAAATTTCCATGTAAAAATAGAATCTCCGAATTTGCCCTTTTTGTTTGGTACGGGTTCTACTGTACTGTATTACACAATACTGTACTGTATGCTGATTGGCTGCATGCGTAAGTACAGTATTATACTGTACTTGTACCGATCCTGATAAAGGCTCACAACAATTACAGCATTGCTGTACATCTCATATTAAAATATTCACATTCCCACCACTCTATACACGAGTTGTGCTATCCCTGATCACCCACTGAACCACCTCTATATTTTCAATGCCCCGCAAGAGAATGGGTAAAAAGGACTTGTTCAGACCTCCTTTTTCAAACGCATCTGCAATGTTGTCTATTCTGCGCACTATTCAAACTTCCGATATCTCAAAAGCTTTTGTATACTTCCTCCACAGCGCAATGAAAATAATCAGCCTGCATTCCGTAGTCGTGAATTATTTTTAAATAACATAATAATTGTTTAGAATACGTAAGCAAACATATCCCAATAAGCTTTTTATAGATTCTCTTCAAATCGTCTCTAATCATGAATACTACATCGAATCCATTAGTGTGCGCATATTTCTCCACCCATTTTGAATCGGACAATTCTTTCCGACTTTCGACTATAGTAAGCAATAATATTGCATCTTTTTCATCATCACAGAGAGTAATTATTTATCCCAACTGAGAATTTAGGTAGTAGTTGGTCCCAAAATGAAGCGTATCATACAAACGAGGATGAAAGGAAGATTAATTCATGGGTTTTAAGAAAGTGATAAGTCATCTTTTCTAGCCTTATGAATTGCCTTGTTCAGCTTAATCACGACTCTGGAGAGAATAGCGCTTCCGTCACTCGTGCAGCTTTGTTGACCAGCTACATGATTTATGGATGATAATTTGTGCACTAAGCAGAGAAGCACCAGTACTTCGAAAGTCTGTGAACCATGCGTTCCATGGTATCTCATTGAGCAATGAGATAAATTACCTCTAGCTAATTCAATTGATCGGTTAGGATGTCACGTGATATTAAATGCGAAGAAACTGAGTCCAACACATTCGCGAGGTTCGAGTCAAAGTCCTCTTCTGGGGGATTAATGACGTCTAAGAAGGTAAGAAGGCTGGGTTTCGACTCCAAGAGATTCGTCCACGTAAAAAAATATGCCTCAGTGTCATTGCTTCCTTCCTCTTCCCAAGAATATATACATGGATCACTAAAGGATGATAGCAAGCCTATAGCTTCCTAGATATACATGTGGAAAGTTTGGATCCAATAGTCGGCGCTATCACACAATCCATACGGCGGTCTGAGTAGTTTGAAGATCTCATATGAATTATATTGAAATAAGGCCAGTCAGGGATACGTAGTTCCAAGTAAACCTTTCGTCCAAGTAGGTCCCTACTTTTTAGGTATGTTTGGCTTATGTCATTACTGAATACCTTGAAAGACATCACTGCAGCATATGATAGGATCATTCTAGTCGATATTTGTTGCTTAACTGGCATTTTTTGGACATTAGTTCATTTTATACATCTCTGTGACCTTGGAAAATGTATCTAGCCTTGAAATTCTCATTCGGCGTCCCGAGTCCTTGATTGCTAGAACGAGTATTCCACCAAGGATGTCTGACCCGTGAGGAGCGTCTTTCTTTCTGACCTCGTAAATTAATTTTCTGCTAGTCAGCCCCTGACCTTTTGTTCTATGGATTTCTTAAATTCCAGGCTGCTGGATATAGAATTTCCAGGCTTTACAATTTCAGTTATTAGTGACTCAGATGTAATAAACTCGCTGGCGTCTACCGGCTCATGATTATCTTCTTGGCCAGAAGAGATACCTCTAAACACATCGATTGCTTCACCGATTGTCATAAACATATTACTGTTTTGCAAACCTCGATTTCTATAATCCTTTCGTTCGACAGTCTCTGATATACCAGACCGTGCGGGATCATCAACAGCCATGCCGTGATGGTACCTCTTAACTCTGTCGACCCAAAATTGCTTATCCCTTCCATTTAATTCTACGGTCAAATTCTTCCCTGAGATGTCAGGGACAGGATACTGACCTACTCAAACGGAAGGACTATCCCTATATGCTATAACATAATCACCAATTCAGATGTCGGACATAGTGGTTCGCGGAAGCTTGTTTCTCAAGGCTTGAACCCTACTTGCGGCAATTTTCTTTCCCATTTCCTTCCTAGGTTCTTCCATAGCAGTCAGTCTCCCACTTGAGCTGTTAGTTCCGTTGGCGAGAGCGGAGTGCGAGGCATAACACCGAACACAAATAAAATCGGTACTAGGCTATTTTACTCAGCGCTGTCATTGAGAGTCTTAACAGAGGTCTCTGAAACGGTATGCTTACTCCTCCCATGTGTTTCTGCTTTGAAATTACGGTAGATCTTTTTTAGGTAAGAGATATATACCGTTATGCGACACCGAGGGAGTTATGGCTATTAGTTCCGAAATTAATTGCAGAGAGGCGACAGTAGTTATTGGAGCGCAATGCCTGAAATTGGGGGCCTCCATCTGCATGGAATCCAGCGAGGACAAACGTATCGACTTTTGACCAGATACTAACATAGGCCTCCATACCTTGTCTGTCGTCTCATTGGAAAGCAAATTTGCAGCGTTGAACTTCGTATCCTTGTTGCAACGTGCAAGGTAGTATATTCATCGATTTCAAAAAAGTTACAGCTCAAGGGTTTGTTGAAAACGATGTCGTGGTTCGGCAATGTAACACGGAATCTGCTCGATTTTTTGCTTAAGATTTGTAATATGTCACTGTATAATTCAATGTCTTGCAAATTCTCAAAGTTCTTGTGAGCACTGCTCTGGTTTTGCACGGCGGAGAACATTAAAAGATATTTTAGACTCTGTGTGATATAAATGATCATAGACTTTGCATAGTTCGTTGTCAGGAAAAATTTCTCTTTTTCTGCATCGCACAAGATAAACAGGTGACCGCGTTGCCATTTTAGGACAATTCCCCATTCTCCCGTGCTCGGTAAAATTATAAAGTGTGGGTAGCAAAAGGGATTAGATACCCCTGTAGTCCACACCCTAAACGATGAGTTTTAGTGCGACAGACTAAACCTTTAAGTTTCCCTCTCACGAGTAATTATTTTCTTATCAATTCATCTTCAAATGCAATAATTTACGTTTGGAAATTTCAATAGTTACCTGATAATTGTCCAGGAATTCAAGACCAACAAGCAGTGGCACGTTGATATCAACGACTTCGACATCAAACGAAAGGAACAAATCACTATTGATAGGGATGTGAATGTTGATAAAGCCGAGCCCTCTGAAATTTTTGTTACCGATTTTATATAGACAATTACCGTCTTTGTTTCTTGGATATAAAGCTATACTCATGACAGCACAATTGGACTTAGCTTGCTTCAGACCAATTTCCGATTTTTGAGCTCCAGTATCAGCGCAGGCACCACGGAAGGAAACTTTTTCCTCTGCTTCAGCTATAAAGAGCTCCTTGTCTGGTAGGTCTTCCTTAAATACTGTAGCAATCGACTATACAGCAGTAACGTATCCTACATTTGAATTTTCTGGTGGTCAAAGACACTCTTCGCATTAATTCTCAAATTCCGTACTGTGTGCAGGGTGTGACGGTTTCCTGGGACGTGAACTCCTACTATGATGGTTGATGCAGATTTAAGCTGAAGAGAGAAGGCTTTCAAAGACATCTTTTTCTGGTAGTGCCTCCTCTTCATTCCCAGTCTGAGACGGAATGTCAGCGACATCATTGTTGAGTTAATAACGCAGTTGCGCAAAGGCATGATGTACGTTGCGATTTGCTCTTGCGTTTTTCCTCGCATAATAATATAGCTTATTTGCAGCAGCTCTGGCAACTTTAGCAGTAGTTTTATAATCTTTGACGAGATGAGTCGCCTCACCACAGTTGAAGTATCCTGTAATGGACAGTAGGTCAAAAAGGATGGCGTTCCTCTCACCTTCTTTCTTTCTCCTCCAACGAACTGAGGATGCCTTGCGAGCGTAACGACCCTTTCCACTGAAAAATACTTCGTGCGAGTCTTCATTGAATAAGATACCAATAATATCGTCTTTTCTGTGGATCTTTGCCAACGATTTCTCCTAAATATGTCTTTCTTTAAAAATAGATTTCGGCTTCCCTGATGAGCTGAAGTTGGGCTTGTAGCTGTACATAGAGCTATTATAAGTTCAAGCTATAGATATCCACCTTTGCCGGTGGCTCTATTGCCCACTGGAACCCTGCTACAGCTGAAGACAAGTATTATACCTTGTGAGCGTCTCCTCTGAGCCCAACTGGAGCTTGGATGGAAACTTAGTGATAATTTTAGATTCCAGTTCAAGTGCAGCGGTGGTGTCCATTCCATCACTTACAATTTTGCTCACAAAAAGCGATTTTGATGGTTCCCGACCTTATTTTGTCTCACAGGGGAGATATACTCTCGATCGTTCTGGTCGACTGCTTGCTATAAAGTTTGGGCATATCTATAAAATGCATCTAAATAGAAACGTTTTGCGTCAATTCGAAGTAGATAGTGTAAGAACTGCAATCTATGTGTAGGCACGCCCAATATGTCAATTTTCGTCAAAAATTCCTGTAAGCATTCTCCTATGTCACTCTAAAATTCCTTTCCGTTATCACACAGGCCGCATGGCAACATTATATGCTAGTTTTTCTGCACTTGTGTTGCTGATAGATGTCGGTTGACTTGCACCTGCATGGCTTGAAGTTACTTCGATCTTTGGTTTCCTACAATTACCCCCTGAAAATTTCGACAGCAGCATCCTTGTCTTTTCCATTTTCATAAAACATTGTTGCTAATGTCATCATGATTCTCGTCAAGGAATGTGAACAAGATTTGCACCTTGGCGGTCCAAGAAATTTCGAAATTCTGAATAAAGAGCAGTTAAAGCGTTAAAGCACAAAATTCCAGGCCGAAGAGGGTTGCAGGTCGTAGAAGCTCAGGAGAGGCCCTTATCAAGCTCGCTCCAGTCATGGATTGGTCCTCTTCTAAAATATTGTTACGGATAGTTGTTACGAAACCTCATTGCGAGTTCTTAATGTTGTTGAGAGAGGACTTTGATGGAGTTCAATTGGCACTCGTACTGTATCGCCCCCGGCAGAGCTTATTTTATGATCCAATTTTTGTCATGCTGGCGCACTGCTCCTTAAGGGCAATTTTCCAAGTGTAGTCCACCCTTTTTCTTAACGCTGTGATTCACCCTAAGGGTTATGAGTTCATGCAGTCCTTACCACTGGTCCCCAACTTGAACCTGTTGTTTTCGCAGGAGAAAGGAATCTATTGTGCCAAGTGTCGACTTTATTCATCTCTAGCTTGGATCTCTATTACATGGCTGACATCTACTAAACTTACCCCGCCATCGTAGATAATCCTGACTCATCTATCTATTATTTTTATCTACCTAGCCACTAGGGCCCAGAATAAGCAGCCACCCCGGTGTTGGCCCTGAGCTTGACTCCCGATTTCCTCCTTTGCAACAACCTTGCCAACGACAACTTTGGCTATAGCCACGTTTACCCGCCCTTTTTTCCCTTCCCTTTCCCCTCTCTATCTTATATTATGCTACCCTTTCGTTATTCGTCTGTGATATTTACCCACAACTGGCGCCCCTGACTCCTGTGTCTATATGCAAATAGGAACTTCAAGTTTGTCGTTGGTGACAATACTCTTATCTCCAAGGAGATAATCAGCACTGCTGGCCCAGCACTACATCTATTTTTTGTCCAATATTTACCCTGGTTTCCACGGTTCTTTAGACTAGATTCTTCTCCAGGTTCTGGCATTCCGCCAAATCCCGTGCCGACCTTACAACCCAGAGGCTAATTATACCTTCAAGCCGTCCAAGAAATCACCCTCGCTTTACCCCCACATTCTATTGGCTATCGGCGGCCTGTACTATTGCATCGCAGGTTGCTTAAAGAGAAAGAAAGAGAGCCAACACCATGTCAGTTTTGGTGTGTGTTTGTTGGTTTTCCCAGTATTTGACGGTCTTCTATACCTAGACAGGAACAAGAGCGCATCTCAAATTTCACCACATTTGACAGCGATTACAAGAAGAAATGGTCTGGGATTCACGTGTATTTTCTTGGCTCGGCTTCCTTGCCCCCAAATTTTCTTTGAGATGGACGCTGGTTACTCAATGTGAAAGGAATCTGAAGTAAACCAAGTAGATAGGTAATTCAAACCAGAAGGGCCTGCAGAAGAGCAAACTCAAACAGAAAGTCCGTGGGAGAAATTTTTGAAAATGCTTTCAGAAAGAAAATACCCCGATTTAGATACACTTATTGTCTCTCACGGATTAAGACCAGTAGATGCTAAAAACACCTACTTCTGAGAATCAAGAACACTTTCTGGATAGACAAACGAATCAGGGAAGAAGCACTTTCAGTAAACAACTTTTTCTCGAATGTTGAGTTGCGCAGATATCGGTATTTGAAAACAGTGTAAACCACGTCAAATCGAGCCGCCACGTTAACACTTAGAGCTTCTATAAGCAGAAAACTGCAATCCTCGCAGTTTAAACCATGTTGTCCGTAGGGAAAAGTTCAGAATCGCCATGCAGCGCCGTTGCAGAGCTCAGGAACCCACTACGAGGAGAGATTGATGTAGACAGCTCCTAACAACAGGACTAAGGCATAGGGGCAAGAGTTAAATTGCTTTTTTCGATCCAACAACTACTATTTTACCCTCATTCATTGTTTCAAGTCACCATCGGCTCTACTTAATTACTCCCTTCCGGTACGTAGTAATGAGCGATGCTATAAATTTGGCTCTCTGTTTACGGCTTTCCGCAATTTTCTCGATAGTTTCCAAGACTAATTACGAAATTAGATAATCTGGGATAAGTTAGTAACAACGAAGGTCGGTATCTGCTATAGGTTTCTTTCTGCTCTCCGACAGGGGATTGATATAGTTACTAACTGCAACTTCCTTTCCTTTTTCTTGTCTCGTCTGCCGTCACCTTCGGATGAGAGTTCGGGCCTAATCTTTAATGCATATTTCGCCCAGGACACTACAATTGGTATTGCGCTATCAAAAATAAGATTCAAGCAGAGTTTTAAAACATGTAATACCAAAAGATAGTATCACGAAAGTTTATATCAATTATGGAATTGCTGTACAGCTCATATGAAAAGATTCAAAGTCACCGATCGAAGTGGGCGTTTGCTCTGTGACCTTCCGTAAAATTCGCCCTTTCAAACCTTCATGAGGATTTTGTTCTTCTCTATTTAGAACGTACAGATTTATTTCCATGTATATATATCAGGTCTTTCCAGTCCACTAGTCCTACTGATATTTACCATTGATAAGTATATGGAGATCTCTTGGCTTTTATTGTAGTTGATACCAACTGCAGAGCACGCAATAGCTAGAACGCGGTGACATACAGTTGGGTGAAACTAGTAGGGCGACCGCTCTCAAGTATGTGTATGGTTTTTACTCATTAATTTTCTTCATTTGCTCTCAAGTAGGTATAGATAAGCTCAACTCCACTTCTTTTATCAACAAATAATCAAACCCGCCAAATAAAAAATCGTCGTTTTTTTCAGAGCCACCCGCAAGCACTTTATTTCTTGTCATCTACTTTGAGTTTCACGACAGTTAAAGTAATGAACTTGGATTTTGTAATGGAATTCTGTGTGCAGGACGGATTTTATCGAGCCCGTATATACACGTATATGCCGTGAGAAAATTTTCATGGTCACGTTGCCACCGACCATATCTTTCAAATATTAAATCACACCACATTTTCCCCGTTGCAACTCTTGACACATCTTGCAAAAATTCGTACTGATGATTTTTTTTCGATTGCATTCGGCTAGTCATGCATACATTTGGGTATCTAGAGAATTCCTTTCCTTAAATGAAATCTAACGAGACGCAAAGATAGCAGCACCCGACGCTTCATATCTTCTCAATTAACCTTGGCGAAATACGACAACGCCGATGCAAATGGACGACAATATACCACCTCTGGACACACCTTAACTTCCATAAATCCCGAGCCGTACCCCTTCGCTTTACCGACAGCTTGGTACCTTGCAAAAGACCAGCACTTTGTTCTACTGGCCGTAATCAAATTCGCGCTGTATAACAAGCGTGACTATCGCCATCGGTTCTTAGGCAAAAAGGGCCTTTCTTTATATCGTAGGTTGTCGCCGCCAACGCGATTATAGTGCCACACGGCATAACTAGAAAGCTTTTCGACATTTCCGCGTTGCAAACGAATGCAACAGAGAGACTACCTAATCGCTTGATCTTTAAATCAGCCCAGGACCGGGAAACATCTGCAGGAGCGTTTCTATTTTACGATGAGATTGAGAGTTGCCTGAGCGGGATACGTGAAAAGGCTCATTATGCAAGATTGCGCAACTTGTCACAGGGGGCAATTACTTTACAGAACTGTATGTAGCAAAGGTTTGGGTGTTTTATTTTCGGAAGATATATGCGATCTATCCCATAGTTTTCCAGACAACCACAATCGACCCAAAAAGGTACGCAGACACAGTAATGGGGAAGGAACTGCACTCCCTAGAAGGCTACCTTCAGGCCAGGCATCAAGCAGGCCGCATTGGACATGACGGCTGCTGCAGCGTGCCTTTGCATCAAATCCCCCGAATCTTTCCGTACGTCTCCAATGCCCTGTACTGTATGTTGGAGCCAGGAATTCGAAAAATGGAGTGAATCGCTTTCTCAATGAACCTTCATCCCATAGAAAAAATTTGTGAAATTAAGAGAGAGGGATCTTTACTAAAACCCCTGATGTGAGGCTTGATTCCATTGGTTACCGATTGTTCGTGGGCAAAGAGAGCGTGATAATTGCGATTCTGAGGGCCTTAAAGAGCATCACCACCGAGACGTTTAAACATCGTCAAATTGTATGCAAAGGCGATGTACTTAGGTTTCAAAGGGCAAAGGCGATGTACTTAGGTTTCAAAGGACAAAGGACTAAAGATCAATCACTAGAGAGTGAAGAGAAGCCTCCTCCTCAGGCTGGAGGGGAACCCGAGTTTAAGATGTCAGAATGCACTTTTGCTTATTGAACACTTTTCTGAAAGTTAGATTCGGGTATCTCGCGAACCGCTTTGCCAGAGCCAAAGCGATTTGCAGTGGCTAATTTACTACAAATTAATGATTCGGTTGCAGGGACGTTTGCTGTTCAAGCAGCATTGGGTTCTTGCCTGTGCTTTACAGTTCAACATTCCTACACTTTTGAACACCGCTGCGCAGTGGGGGCTGAAGTGTGTCCCTCTTGCAGCGACTTGTGCGAGGGTGTCGGGTTCTACGAATTTTCAAACTACAATATGCCGCATGATCCACATTTCGCAGAACTGAACAATACGCCGCAGTCATGCTGGTCCCCGGAAATTGCGCACATACCCTACCATCTGACCTCAAGATAGAGCTCATGGCCTGATCCCCCTCAAGTCCTAAAATACAGTAAAAGGTCCCAACACTCAATTACCGCTTGTCACGGAACTGCGGAGACGTGTATGGAAACACTTAGGGGCTTACCTGTCTGAAGTGACCGGGAACTTAGGGTGTGTGGGTTTGGTTTTAGGGTGTTGATGACTGAAAAGTTGGCATGGGCGTGTAACGTGTTGTACGCGTTTCGTTTTTCGCGGAAGGCAGTTGACAAGCCGCCTCACGGTAAGTTTTCAATATGAGAAACCTGTAATCCCATGGTATGATTCTGTAATGCCACTGATATAAAAAGTCAAAGGTCTGGATTATGAATATTTTGCTGTAAGCAGTCATTATTAATTACAGTATGGGAAATTTCCGCATCTCCCATACCTTTAAATGTCAGAACCTAAGCGGCCCATTCGCCAGGTTTTCAAGGTAAATTGCTCGACCAACCAATGAACAAGCTAGAAAAAAGTGAAGGAAAGGGACGGCACCTCAAGAGTCCACTTGTCACTAGTAGAGGTTTTCGTACGAAAATATTTCTCAGGCCAACGGCACCTGCAACCCTACAAATACTATTTTGTGCCGATTAACTCTATGGGGATTGGATGTCCAAGAGCTGCCTCCGCCGCCATCTCATGTCCTCCGGCGGCTGTAGGCGATTCACTGGCTTGACTTGCGTTAATCTCATTTCGTTTGGTAATCATACATTTGCGGCGAACTGCGCCACCGTACGATGCCGTGTAGATTCTCCCGAAACGTCCCAGAATGACGCATCAATACTTGCTCAGTTGAGCCCAAGCTAAGGCTATTAGATTGTGAACCCTCGCAACACAACTAAACGAGTGCGAATTCGTCCTGCATACCCTTCGTCTGTTTCGGGTCTCCTTTCACCACATCCTATTACCCACTCCTTAGCCTACTCTCCAATTTTCATCACAATGAGTGTCCGACGGCCCGCATTCTGCAGCCCCGCTGCAGTTCCTGCTATCCGCTCAGCAGCCCGCTCCAGTTCATCTCCCCCACGTCACCCTTTGTTCCCTCCCTCATACCCCCCAAGACTCCGCAGCCAGCCAAGTACCACTCCCGAACCCCTGTCAAGTCCATAGCCATCACTGAGAAAGCCGCGACAAAGGCCCCATCCTCCTCCAGCATCACGACGAGGGGCGATGTCGTCACACGGTTGCCTTTGTTGCTCATATCGATCACGGGAAGAGCTCGATGTTGATGCTTTACTCAAGGGTGCCAATGTTTCCGAGAAAACGAGTTCATCGAAGATAGGCTCATGGACGATATGGACCTTGAGAAGGAGCGTGGCATTACCATTAATGCTAGTTCCGCTAGCTTGATGTATGGCGGTGTCAAGGTTCAGATTCTGGATACTCCTGGTCATGCCGATTTTGGCGGCGAGGTTGAGAGAGTGCTGAACATGACTGATGGCGTGTTGTTACTTGTGGATTCCGTCGAGGGGCCGAAACCTCAAACACGCTTTGTTCTGAAGAAGGCTATCGAGCTTGGGAAGAAGATTGGACTCATCATCAATAAAATGGACAGGCCGCAAGCTCGCCCTGACTATGTTGTGGACGCTACGTTCGATTTAATGGCTGAACTCGGGGCCTCTGACGACCAAATGGACTTTAAAATTGCCTATGCCTCAGCTATCAAGGGGCAATCTGGTAAGGAGCCCGACGAGATTGAGGACAACATGAACGCCGTCTTCGACCTCATCTTGGACTTTCCTCGACCGCAAGTAGCTCTTGACGCCCCTCTTCAAATGCAAGTCAACAATGTTACATATGATGACTTCAAGGGTCGCCTTATGTCTGGCCGTATCCAGGCTGGTGTCCTGAGGAAGGGTGATCCGTCGTTGTCTGTCATCCGGATAAAGATATCGTCCGGGGCAAGGTCTCTGAAATTTTTGTCTTTGACAAACTGGGGCGCATCTGTAGAGGAGGGAAAGGCTGGTGACATTGTCGTCTGTGCGGGGTTATCACGGTTTGACATTGGTGATACTATTTGCTCACCGGACAACATTCTTCCGCTGCCACCAATTCGAGTAGAAGACCCCACTGTGCGGATGGCCTTCATGGTGAACACGTCGGAGTTCGCGGGCCAGGAGGGCAAGTATGTTACCTCGCGCAACATTCGTGATAGGCTTGACAAAGAATTAGAACGAAATGTCGGACTTCGCCTAGACATGGAAAGGTCTTCTCCGGATTCATTTGAAGTATGCGGACGGGGCGCGCTACATTTGACAATTTTGATCGAGACAATGAGAAGGGAAGGATTCGAAATGATGATTGGTCCTCCATCTGTCATCACGAAGGACATTGACGGGGTTAAACACGAGCCGTTCGAAAAATTCGAGGTGGAGATTCCAGAGGAATACATGGGCGCTGTTGTGGATCTTCTAAGCAGACGTAAGGGGGAGATGGTAAACATGACCGGTGCGAACTCCGAGAATATGGCGAGTGTTGAGTACATTATACCCACACGGGGATTACTAGGAGTGAAAAACGCACTCCTGACAGCTACGAGAGGGACAGCAGTCATGAATTCGCAGTTAGAAGGATACCGTCCATGGGCAGGCGACATGGAGGCGAAGGAAAACGGAAGCCTCGTAGTCCATGACACAGGCAAGGCCACTACATACGGATTGGAGGCGGCTCAGGAGCGTGGACGTCTGATCATTCAGCCTGGAGAAAAGGTCTACAAGAACCAGATTTGTGGTATTCACCAAAGAAGTGGAGATTTGCCAGTCAACATCTGCCGCGTCAAGGCGTTGACAAACTACCGGTCCGCTAATAGGAAGTTAAGGGCGGAATGCAGGGTATACTCGAGTTCTCTCTTGATGACTCTATTGAGTATATAGGACATGACGAAGTTGCAGAGGTAACACCACTCAACGTCAGACTTGCTAAGCGTTCTGGCGGAAAGAAAAGCCGTTAAGCACGTGGGGTCTGTTATTGTAGATAGATTATCGCATCTCCGCATTTTTGAAATCGGCATTGTAATCTCCGAATCAGTCATTCAAGTACGAGACGCCTTACTCAGCTTTCTCCTTTTGTTCTTAGCCCTAGCCGTAAACAGGGAAGTAAAATCTCACAAGTATTGAAATGCAGACATCACTGCTGCATCCGTGATTCTGGTCTGGAATTTGCCCCACGACTGGTTTTGTCTCTATAGAGAGGTTCTGACTGCAAGCTGGGGGCTGCTGATTGTTCATTCTCGCGTAGTCCTACGAAAATTGCCACCGAGAACCCAAGAACCTTTTGAAAGTACAAGCTACGCAGAAACTTCAGTATTTTCAGTATCTGAAGTTTAAACTGTGTGTGGGCGGTACACTGAGTGGTCCGACTACTTGGCCAAGGGTAAGCGTTCACCTGGTTCCATGTCGGCCACGTGCAGTGGGGTGCGGGACAGAATGGACATATCGACGGACTATCAAAAGGCACTGTTGAGGCGCTATCAGATGCGTTGACGAATCACAACTTCGAAAGTGTGATACCAGTGAGCCATACGAGAAATAAATTCGCCCAGTAGTTGGGCAGTTGCGGGAGCGGATGCACTCCGGGAGTCGAAAGCGATAGGGGGGAAGTCGAAGCCAGGGTCGCGGTTTGGGCGTCAGCCGACATGGGAGTCTAGGTTCCAGGTCCCTGAGATTTGTCTGCTTGTGAGTGAACTTGTGTCCCTTCCAACATTTATTCCATTTAGCAGCGCACTATGCAATAGAGTACGCAATAAGAAGAGCAAAGGGAGTGAAAGCGAGAGTAAGGACTACGAAGAAAAGGAAGAGGGAAGAGTAAGGGAAGGAATGTGAAAGTTCCGCTTGAGCGCAGACGAAAAAACTACAACATCTCCATCTCTAGTCGTGAAATACTCTTTTCTTCTCCCCCTCCTTTCTTTTCTCTTTTCTTTCTTCTTCTTCCTCCAATGCTCCCTACAAATCCTCGATCTAGCAGCATGGAGACAGCCGCCAAGGCTAAAGCCAAGGCGCGCCCGCCTTCGTGGGCACAGATCGTAAAGGCTCACAAGAGCCCTCGTGCAGCTACTGTCCCTCGACCGTGCGCGACTTCTGCCGAATGCAGGCAGGATCGCTCGACCTGACCGCCCCATCGCAAGAAGAGACTCCGACGCGTGGTCTCGCGCCCCCAAACCGAGAGCACCTGTCGCCTCAATGGTATGACAGGATTGCCCCCGACGCTGGCCCCCATGATGTCCACGCCGGCTTTCTCCGCAGGTCCTCCAGGCTGCGGAGCCCTGCCGGCTTACGAAGAAGCACAAGCAAGCCTGCTAATCGCAGCCGAGGATGCTGGAATATCCTTGCCCAAGCATGCACTCCTCACATCAGGAGATTGGACAATTGTTGTACACTACGCCGCGGATTCCCAAGATCTCCTAAAAATACTCCAGGAGATCCCAAACATCTACAATGGCGCCCGCCTCTCCACAAGCCCGCTTTCTGAGCTCATCACCGAGCTCCCCACAACGAGTGGAAAGTTGGCACTTGCATCGCTGCTGCGCGCGAAGTTGCAAAGCTCAAGACCGTGGCCTCCGAAATAACTATGGAAAACCGGAAAGCCCTGGCGGGAGCAATCACTCGCCTCATTGACGCAGCAGCTGCAACCCTTCCGAGAGGGGATGCTTTTGTCGAGAACTTCATCGCGAAATTCTACGCGGGGTGCGAAAACCTGGCTCCCCAAAGACTGACTCAGAAAACAACGACATCCAACAGGTTGACTCGGAATCGCAAGACACCCCACGCGCAGCACCGGAGCCAGACACTCCATCAACGGCCCACCATGACAACAATGAAAGACCCCAGACAGTGGTGTGGAAATACCGCAGACCACCACAGTCCAAGAAGAAACCCCACCGGCGCCAAGCAAAAGTGCCCCGGCCCCAAAACTATAGCGTCACCTGCCAACCTGTAGGGTCGCAAAACCCAAGGAAACAGGTGTTGCTCAGCGGCTTGCGAAACCAAAGCCGGACGTCCCCGAAGCCCCCTCCATACTCAAGGGGAATGCCGTGGGGAATGCCGAGACGCACGAACCGCACCCGCGCCCTGTCACAACGCATGAAGGAGATACGGATGGCGAAGGCACAACTCGACCCTACTCCCCCATTGGGAAAACGGGCGAGCAAGGCCTCTCGCCATTAGCCCCTCTCCTCCTTTCCCTCTCCCCCGTAACAATGCCCGATGCCCCGACGATTTCCTCCGCAACCAATGACCAGCTTACCCCTACCACTCCTCCTTCGGTGTATGATGCATTGCACAGCCCGCTAAGGCCTTCCGACATCTTCGACCGCATTCCTGGGAATTGCATTCACAGTCTCGCCATATTGCTCATTCGGCTCTTTCGATCTGCAGCAAACGCACGGAACCGAGAAACAGTCCACACTGCCTTCCTCCGGATACACCTTCTCCCGACCGCTGTCTTGCGACGTTTAATGCGTGGGGAAGCCGGATGGCGGTCCCAGACAAGGCAAAGCCAAGAACTCCGTGAACGCATCCGTCGCGCCACCGCAGGCGAATGGAGTGAACTTTGGAGAGAAGCCATTCAAGCACACCAGAACAGAGAAGAGCGAACCGTCCGACGTCGCCCGCAGCAAACCCAGACGGACAACAAGCGCGACCCAAAGTTTCGACGGGCAGCCCACCTAGCTGCAGATGCACAATACGGGCGTGCATGCGCACCCTGCATCAGTCGCACATTGCGGACGTGCGTGACCCACACGTTTTAGAACGTCTGCGAGAGTTGCACCCTGCACCGAACTCTCCTGTGACGGCCATCGAAAGAGACCTTCCGTTCCCGATGGACATCACTGAGGAGGCAGTCCTCCGCGCCGTCCGACGCCTGAACCCAAACTCCGCCCGGGTCCGGACAGAATGTCCCCTCGGCTTCTTCGATTGTTGGCCAACACAACGGTGAGCCCGAAGCAGTGTGACGGGCATCTCGGCGCTAACTGCGGTTGTGACGAGACTAGCCCAAGGGGACCTCCAGACGACACAATCCCTCTGATCTCTTCTGCGACGCTGCTGCCGATCCAACCTCGGCCAGACAAGATCCGCCCCATTGCTATTGGGACGGCCTTGCGGCGACTCGTAACAAAGGTGCTTCTACCACAAGCAATAGAAGACACGAGGATACCTCGCACCCTTGCAAGTGGCCAATGGCGTGCCCAGCGGACTGGACTCCATTGTACACGAAGCACGAAGACTGGTCGAATGCCAACACGAAGACTGGTCGATGCAACACGAAGAGTATGCGTGGTATCCGTGGATGCACACAACGCATTCAATCGGTTCTCGAGACAGCGCATGATAAACCTGCTGCCGACCAAAGTACCGTCGCTGTGTCGTTTTCTGAACATGGTGTACGCTCGCAACACGCCGTCGCTGATATTGCCCGTAGCGTCCGCAGAAGACATCCCTAGCCAGGAAGGGATGCAACAGGGGGATCCTGCAAGCATGCTGATGTTTTCTCTTGTAGTGCATCCATTAGCAACAGAAATTGCCCAGCAGACACAGCTTAGTCTACATAGATGGTATGCGACGACTGCACTCTAATAGGCACTACACAGAGCTCGAAAAGGCTGTCGACATCCTCAGCTCCAGAGGACCCGACCATGGCTTGTATCTGAACCATGCAAAACCCGTCTGTTCTGGCCGCACCGACCCGGCAACTGGACATCGCCACTACCACGCTTCCCACTTGAGAACTTTTCCACCGAAGGCATCGACCTTCTTGGGGCCCCAATTGGGTCGTCCCAATTTATGGAGGATTTTCTCAACGAGAAAATTAGAAGCTGCAAGCAGACATTGTCGCTGATCGATGGTATCGGAGATGCTCGAATTCGGTTCCACCTTCACCGGGTATGTGCCTCCGCTTGCAAGCTCCAATGTGGTGAAGCTGACTCCGCCGAGTGTGACCACTGCCATTGCACTGAGATTTGACGACGACCAATTCGAGTTCTACACAAGCTCCAACAACGTGCCGATGACCGGTGCAGTTCGACACCAGGTATCCTTACCGCTCCGCTACGGCGGTCACGGCTTAAACCGGTGGCGACGCTCAATTTAGCAGCATATGCTGCGAGCATAATTGACGCCGAACAGCTGCGAAGCCCTGCGGACAGTGGCGCGACTGAGCACCGTGCGGACAGATATGCCGAAGCCATAGACACCACCGGAGTTTGTCCGACGGCTCCCTACGCCCTTCACTAAGAGGCAGTCCTCCGGGAACACTGACCGCGCCAGCCTCGCTGCCAAGCCCGATTGTACACACAACATTTTATATCGAGCCTGGTGT
This sequence comes from Kappaphycus alvarezii, assembly GCA_002205965.3. Classification (NCBI taxonomy): domain Eukaryota; phylum Rhodophyta; class Florideophyceae; order Gigartinales; family Solieriaceae; genus Kappaphycus; species Kappaphycus alvarezii. Next base: position 394,204 of record NADL03000631.1, on the reverse strand, counting down.
GAGTCGGCAGCAAAGTTCTTCTGGAAGGACGATGAATGGAGAGGTTGCCAATCCCCGCATCGCACTCAGAAGAAGATATCGGCGAAGAATTCGACGTCAAGCATATCTGAAAACGCAAGCAGGAGCCTTCCTCACTGCACACCCTCTGTTGTCAGCCGAACGTCCAACGAGACGTGGACAGCGATGCTACGCCGTCACCTGGGAGTTCGCATGTTTGACGACTCTGCTCCGCTGCGGTGCGCTGAGTGCCACAGGCCCATGGATCCCTTAGGAGACCATGCAGCAGACCTTTGTAACAAAGGTCTCGGGTGGACCAACCGGCACACAGCAGTTGTAAGAGTACTTGGGCGAGAGCTGTCAAGGCAGCAGGAGTTGGCGTCCAATGCGAGGTCAAATACCTACTCCCTGGACTGAATGCGCGACCCGCGATATTCTGGTGCACCCGCGGTCCGACGCATCGAGCACACCCGTCCCCTCTCCCGGTGGCCTACGACATCACCGTATCCTCGCCATTCCAGGAGTGCTATATGTCAATGGGAGCACGGAAGCGCGAGGTTGCCAACGCAGCAGAAAGCGGAAGAAGAGGGACCTAGCCACGAAAGTGGCTGCCATTCCTGCGGAGGTCCTGCCCGGACGATCAAGGTTAGGATGGGATTTTGTGCCGCTGGCTTTTGACTCGTTAGGATGACCTTCTGAGACAACATCGAAGGTCATAGAGAAGTACGCGGCAGCTGTCTCGTCGCTATGGGGGAGGGAAGACTCGTCAGACTCAGTTGCACTACTGTACTTGGCCCACATGTGCGGCGTCTGTAATACTGTACAGTGGTGCTAAAAAGTATAGGAATTTTTCGTTTTTGAGGATTATTGGTGCAATACCACTTGTTTTTATAGATTAGGGGGTTTACGCAGTGTCAATTTTCGTACAAATCTCGTCCTCACGTAATTCACTTGGAACCACTGTATGACGTGCACGAAAATTGTACGAGAAATGCCTACGAAAACTCGTATAAATGGCTCTGCACACGAAAATTTTCTCGTACGATATAGAGCGAAACTCCAGTCTGTCACCAAGCAACTCCCTCCCTCTGCGCACAAAGCCAAAGAATCATATCCCTAATGCCGAAATTTTATGATCACTATATCGCTCAGTGAAATATGACCAATCGTTAGTTCGGCACATGTGGACTCTTGTCAATTCTAAGTTGATGAAACACATGTACACGTTGTTGTCCCCTGTCTGCCCGCCGAGTTTGACCACACGAGGTGGGCTATTACTGGCGCAGTAAACCCTTTAATTTGGGGTTCAAGAGAGGGTTGAAGGAAGCAAAAAGGCCCTTTGATCACTATATCGATCGGTAGGGTTCTCTACTCTAACCTGTCTAGCGTCTTTACTTTGCATCTTTAAGGGTCTACATCCCTCCCTTCGCCTCTTCCTAAGTGTGGGCCCTCGTTGAGCTCCACTTGTTGCAGGCCGGAGCCGCTTAGCTTTCCTCACAGCCCTTTGCGTATACCTGTCCAAAGGCGGTTGTGGTAAATCTTGCGGTGGTTGCGGTAGAGGTTGCGGTGGATCTACACCTTTGTCACCGTTTTCCCTGCTTCATCCCTTACGTCTTCTCTTCATTTCCACCAGCACTAGAGCCATTTTCCTCTCCATAAGAAACACTTTGTAGAGTTTCCACTACAGACCCCGTCCCGAAAACGCCTCCGGAAGCTTGACTGCTACCATAAGTGAGAGAGCTTTTAGTGCTTCTCCTACTGCTTCTACTGTTGCTCGGATAGTGTGGGGTAGATCGCAAAAAGCTCCTTTTGGCTATGCCAAATACCCCATCATGCGCGCCTCAGCCCTGTGTGAACTATAAGACATAAGTTTGTGCCACATAAAGAACAGGAAATATGAAGAACGATATCGTCGAAGACCGATGTCGTCGTGTCGGAGGGGGTTCTGCCCACAAAGCGCACAGTAAAGGGCCTTTCCGCGTCTTGGTTCATGACCTGGAACTAACATTCTCAGGGTGAGACCATCTAAGCTATTAAAAAAGTTAAGGCGTTTGTTCTTGCGGGCGTGGCAAGAAGAACCAACCGTTTCACTTCTTGCCTTGACACAGCACCAGAGTGTGCAATTGTGCCTTCATCACCTGCCACACGTCCTTGTTATTAACGAATTTGTTTTCTCTACGGAGCAAAGTAGCAGCGTACCTGAGAAGCTCCTGCGAGACATCCAACATGAAGGTTTTTGTCGCTTGAACCTTGTTTAACGAGTTGCGGTAGCCACCCAACGATATAAAAGAATTGGTTGATTGTACTAAGTCTCGTCGCTCATACATGCGCCAGCCTGCAAAACGCATTTATCACCACTGTATTGATTGTTTGAAATACCACCTTCTGTTCCCATGGGAAGTGGGAATATTGGGATTCAGATTAGATCTCATTTGGTAGTGCCGTCGACACCCCCTTCGTTTTAGAATAGAAACTCTGCGCCGCGTGTTTAAATAGCTTGAGCGGAACAAAAGGGCCTTTTTCTCTAACATGATTGTCAAGATTTTTCCAGAACGACAGCCTTGTCTTGATAGTCTCAGCTTGTTCCGACGTGATGTAGACTTAGATTAAGGGATCCTCCACGTGAGCCCATTGCACAACAACGGAAACAGTTGTAGTCAAATCACTATGGCACGCTTGCAAGACGGCCGAAGGCTATCGAAATAGAACAACGTAGGGAATACCGGTCTCTGCAGCACAGGCGTAAAGACCTAAAACAACGCCCAGAACAAGCGGCTGATGTAAAACTTGTCTCATATGCTCTTTCGGAAAGTATTTCCGAAAGTCAGCATCTCCCATATCGCAACAGATCAGATCAGTTGAAGCAAGTGTGGCAGCAGACCCAATTGTTGACGCTGCTACACGGGTCTCGATATCAACGGAAGCTTTTACATATTGATCCTCTCCTGTAGCAACCGACCTTCCACAACCACTTTCCAATCAGGAAAAGACTTCTATTCAGAAGCGCTATTCCATCTGAAGAGCATGCAATGAAAACATACTCCTTTCTACAAACCATTCCCACATCAAAACATGCTTAGCGAAAGGTTTACACCTTAATGCGCATAGGACCGGCTCCTCATTCGTACTGCCTCTCATCATGGCCTCTGTAGACACACTGAAGCTAAACCAGCTGTTGAAGAACAAGGTGAACCACTGTCTACAGTCATGATCTGCACCATTACTATTCAAATCTAATCCCAGTTTGCGCCTCAACTCATCGTTTCCCATCAACAAAACCGGAATTTGTCCCGGTTATGCGGAACTGGCGTAACACAAACGAGTCCGTGCAGCGTTGACCCAGTGTCAAGGCATCACACTTACTCAGAATAGACCGCTGCATAAGTTCCTTTTTTAAAACCATAACCCGAAACAAAGAGTCTGCCAACAAATCCGCCGAATGTCCCTCTCGATCAGCCTTTCTGTTGCTGGTAGTCTTCACTGGATTATCGCGGCTCCGGTGCCAAAGAGCTCATCATTAAGGGTCATTAAAAGCTGCAGGGGAGAGAAGAAATCTGATCTCGTCTCCCTGAATTCCAGATTCTCGAATTAAGACAATTGCCTCGTTTAGTCTCGTTGTGACATCCACCTTGTCGCTCCATCATCACCCCTTCCAGTAGGAGAATAGGCTTTCACATTCTAGGAGATGATTCGTACCCTTTCCAGCGAAAAGGTAACGTTCCCCAACTGTGCAAGCAACCTGATAGTACTTTAGAACCCAGGTTGAAAGCATGATACAGAAGTAGAATTGAAACATAGCTGTACATTTCTGAAAGCGTAATATCTTGTCTAGAGAGCTGTTTGCGTCGGGTAAATTCATTTAGCCAATGCATCAACTGACGAAGAAGACCATCTAAAAGCAAAACCACCACACCGGCCCTTGTCTTTGAAATACCGCGAACACCACTTTCAATTTCCAAGTTCAGAACCGCATTGATGCAATAAACCCTAGCTCTCCCTGCAATAAAGTTTTCAGTGAAGTCTTTCGAGACCCTGTGCTCAATGTCCAACCCTTGCTTGCATCATCAGCCCTTCTTCTCTGACCACGGCGAGTGGTTCCCCTTCCTCTTCCCCTTCTGCTACCGGAAGCACCACCTGTTGTCGATATAGCTGCCTTCCTCCCCTTCCCCGCTTACCACCTGCCGATGCACCTCCCCACCCACTAACAGCTACAGAGCCCCTCGCACTCCACGTCCTGATCCACGGCCCCGCCCACCGCGTCCACGCAAGCTTGTTGGAGATGTACGGCTCGGTGATGTTAAGACACGGGCTCCTGATGGAGCCTGACGGGGTCGATCAGTCGGACTGTGCGCTTGTTCGGCGTTTCATTGTAATTTGGCCGCGGAGTTCTTGGGCGACAGAGCTTGCCCAGTTGGATTACAGGGTCTTGGAGGAGGTGTGGGATCCTCAAATTCGTGAGGTGGGGGATGTTTTCATCATAGGATGGAGGTGGCAGCATGCTGCTGTGGGTGGAGGGATGTTTTCAACTTAAGGTGGAGGTGGCTGCATGCCAGTGTGGGTGGAGGTGAGGTGTGGCACATCTCTGGAACCACTCCGCCGATTTCCAAGATTGAACATTCGCCGTTCTCCAAACGAGCTTCTCATTACAGTGATGCAAAAGGATTCTTGATCCAATCTCTCCAAAACATGCTACAGTCCCTCAAATTTGGCCTTGATTACAGCCCTGGTGATCACTGTATGGATCATTAGGGTTCCCAGCTCTAAAATACCAAAAATTGCTTTGTATCACTATATCGATCAGTGCCGGCATTAGGGATATCCGGCATGACAACCCTACCCATCAACAAATCACCTGTGGGGTCAAGCGGAAGGTCTTCCGCTTCTTCTTCTCCTATCGCGAATGCCGCTGCGACCAGTACAGCCAAACATGCAGCCAAAAAGAAACGCTTTCGTTTACTAGAAAGCTACGATTTATTCTTACTCCGCTGCGTTCGAGATGAAGATGCACACATCCCGCTAGCCTCCCCGTGGAACGCTCATTCATCTCTTGTCCTTTTGAAGTACCGCAGTTCTATTATAAAGAAACGTACTCATCGAAGTTTGGGGCGTCGCAAGCAAAGTAATTACTGATCTGGCCTCCGTTCTCCATGCAAGTCTTGAAGTTCAATAGCAGAGCCGACGCAATATACAGTAAGGCGACTGGGAAGCGACGGATCATGGGAAGCCGCACGAAATCGTTTCTCACCCACATCTGTTTCAGATCCTTGTAGTTTTATTCAACAGATGTTCGCACTCTGTTCATCAAAGTATTATACACCTGTTCTTCGCTTGCGTTGGCTCTGTCGAACGTTGTTTGTAACCGTGGAACCATGGTCGAAGTGAATACGCGACGTCACCGTAAACGTAGAATTGTCGCCCCTCTACGACCAACGTTGTGTTTAGAATGTGCTCGATACCAGAACGTCGTAGAAGCGTTAAATCATGTCGGCGCCCTACTTCAGGACCAAACAGCGAGAAAATGAGACCTTCTGGAGTAGTGATAGTCTGGTATACAAGACAATGAACTCTTTTGTGTCCAGAGTAGCACGCTCTTTGGTTGCTTGCATTCCCAGCCGGGCGACAGGCCTTGAACTTGGTGCAATCAATGAACCCCAAACAGCTGTCTAATGGAGCTCCTGCCTAATTTGTTGCCTTTGCATACCAATAAGATCTTGCCCGCAGCAAACCATTCTGTAAGTAGTAATCAAGTGACCCTCTAAATGCAGAAAGTGTTCGAGTACTTCCCATAATATTTCACTGAGGTGCGAATAGCGAATCCCGAAAGCTGGTCCAGATGATACCAAGTCCAAGGCGAAGAAAGTCGCCGGAGTACTATGCAGCAGGCAGTTAGCGAATCGCAACGTTATCTGTTACGAGGCGTTTTTCCGGCGAGCCATCCATGGCCGTACATACCTTCCCAACATCTCGCTTTCGAAATCGAAAGCTGTGCAATGATTGCTCTTCTGAATAGGCATTCAGATTAAATGTAACACTATGGATATGCAAGACGCGAGAGTTGATGTTGTACACATCTCGGCTAGCGTCTCGATCGCGACGTGATGTTCTCAGTACCAGATCTTTCCGTGGCATCTGTTTGCATCGCTAGGCAAAAAATACGCAAGCAGCGCTGACGCCGATCAATGGCTCTGCTAATGCGGTAGTCTTCTTTATGCACCATGGTGTGGGTATTGAAGAAAAGAGCGGATGTGACTGTCAGCGAGGGGATAATACTCAAAATTTCACGAAAGTTTCCTGCGTAAATATAGTTCATCATTTCTCGTATCTCCTAGTTTTCATTGGTTCGTGGCCACGTGACTACGAGATTTGTACGAAAATTGTCACAGCGTAAATCCCCAATTTAGACAAGTAATATACGTATTTTGATACTGTGAAACCAATCCAAAAATATTTTGAAAAACAACTATTCATTCTCAAGTTATTCAAAAGAACTGCGATAGAGGTGTTAAACATTTTTAGGTGCAAATTCTCCTTTGGCAGGAATGAACGCCAAAGGCAACGGAAATGGTCTACAGAACAGATTCCAACCACAGTTAAAGGATGTAGGACCAGTCAGAACCCAACTACGGCCGTCTAAGCCGCACAAAATGCCTCGTGGACGCCATTTGACCAGCTCCGAAAAGGGCACATTCTGGCTTCAACTACGACTGCGTCCCCCATACTGAAATAGTAAGACGTCTCAACCGCTCTCCTCATGTTTTCACTTCATTCTTAAAGGATCCCAAAGGTTATGGAACAAGAAAGAGGACAGGAGGCCAAAAAAATCACTGATGCAACCCGTCGCCGTCTCATTCGGGAAGCAGGCAAGGGTTGCAAAGGTCTGGTCAGCTCGTTTGATCACTGCAGTTAGAAGTGAAAGAAGCCCGTGTGCGCCAGATCCTCCGCGACACACCTCATTTGCGCTATAAGAAAATAAGGCTCATTCCGGCGATGAAACAGTATCATATGGTGAAACGAATGGAATGGGCTACGGAGCATTTTACATGCGGACAGCATAAGTGGGACAAAGCGGTCTGGTCCGACGAGAAAAAGTTCAATCTCGACGGACCAGACGGGTTGGCCTGCAAATGACATGATTTGCGTTCTGAACCGCAGTAGTTCTCCAAGCGACACAGCGGTGGTGAAAGTCTTATGATTTGGGCAGCAGTGTCTGGGGAAAGAGGACTGAGATTTATTTTTTGGAGGAAGCCAAAACCAGTGGACGTATAAGGAGAATTTAACGGACTACTTGATCCTATTTGCGAACGATAACTTGCCTGTGTCTTGGATTTTTATGCAGGATGGAGCACCTTGTCATAGAGCCATTTTTGTGAGAGACTGGATGCTTGAGCAAAGAATTCGGAAAATGGAGTGGCCGGCGTTCTCACCCGGTCTTAACCCGATAGAGAATGTATGGGGTATTATTTTGAGGCGTGTTTACGCTGGTCAGCGGCAGTTTGAGGACATTTAAAGTCTTAGAAGGGCTGTTAACGAAGCCTGGAATTCTATCAGCACAAAATGCTTCAAAAGTTGTCACAATCTATGCAAAACCGTTGCTTTGAAGTTTTTAAGAACAAGGAACGAAAGATCAACTATTAGAAATCTAAGGCTAGTCGCCATCTTGTGGTTTGAGGAAATGGGAGTTGAGTAAACCAAAGTGCATCCATACTTTTCAACACCCCTTTAAGACTTTAAATAAAATTTCTCGCGAGCCACTTCTCCATTTAGAAAGCAGTCTGCGCTGTCGAATTTATCTCATAGAACGTGGTCAGGTACGTGGGCATTTGTTGGTCAGGCAGCATTGCTTACTAACTAGTCTGTAAAAGTATAAAATTCCTATACTTTTTAGCACCACTGTATGTCGTCCTCCGCAAAACCCTATTCAAAAATTAGTTTTGTGTCGACTTCAATGGCATGCATGCCATCGTCCTTGATACACGCATGATGCTTCGTAGAGTCTCTCTGCACCCTCAAGGTTGCCATGGTCTTCATTGATGCCAACAATGCCTTCAACCGTGTTGATCGGCAATCAATGCTTGACCTGCTGCATCCAGTGCCCCTTCTCTAGCCCGTTTTGTCAATAGGTTGTATGGTCGGACCAGCCGCCGCTAATTCTTCCGAATCGGGATCGCACGATCATTGCTAGCGCCCAGGGCACCCAGCAGGTTGACCCTGCTAGTATGCTGCTCTTCTCCCTGACAGTTCAGCCGCTTATTAGACAGATCGCAGAAGAAGATGACGTACTTCCCAATCAGTGGTATGCGGATGACGGTACTATAATCGGAACACTCGACGGCCTCCGCCACGCACTTCGCTTGCTTAGTCTTCATGGTCCTTCTCTGGGACTCTTCCTCAATCCGAGGAAGACCCGCATCTACTGCCGCGCACACTGGCACAGGTTTGTGCGGCTTTTCTCTCCGAGTTACCTTTCTTGGAGTGCTCCAGGGCACGGTTTGAACTCCTCGGAGCTCCGATCGGCAATTCCGGCTTCACCCAGGCCTTCCTCCGAGAAAACATTGAAGGATATCGCCGAAACCTTGCCCTTCTCGACAGGATCCGTGACGCGAGGGCCCGTTTCCATATGCACCGCCTGTGTGCATCGGCCTGCCGGGTTACGAATGCGTTCAAACTCGCCGACCCTCAATTTGCCGCCCGACCATGCACGCGAGTTTGAGTCGCTCCAGCTGTCCTTATACGAGACGCTACACAAGGTGACACTAACGGACCTAGCCTGAGAACAAGCCTGTCTCCCCCTGCGCCTTGGTGGCCAAGGTTCCTCGCTGATCCGCCCCTTACCTCATAGCGCGGTTGCTGCGAGCCTCCTGGATGCCGCCACTGCCCGCCACCAAACGGCGCCATACACCTCAGCTCGCTCCCTCGCGGTTCTTGAAAACCGCTTTCGCGGTAACCGGGCTTTCTTTGTTGCCCAGGCTCGCCCCTTCCTTCGCCAATTTGCTCATTGTGCTCCCGTTAACCCTTTGCTCACCGACCTATGCTCCCTGGACCCCAAAGCTCTTGCTGATATCCCTGTCAACCTGCAAACACATATAAAAGGGTGCAGCAAGAGGCTGCGGCAAAGGTGCACTGGGAGGACAACCTCTGGAAGGATCTTCCCAGCCACACAGCTCACCGTCCCGAAGCCACCCGTCGTCGGATACGCGTTCTAGCTTTTCGCTACTCCGAGGCCGCTGCGTTTCTACAAGCACATCGGAACAATGCGACCAAAGTCTCTGACGACCATTGGAGCATCATGCTCCGTCGCCACCTCTGTCTTCCAATATATACGGACTCGATTCCGCCGAAGTGGCATCATTGCCAGCAGACGCTATATCTGTATAGAGATCATGCGGCTGACATCTGCCCCTCGGTGTTTGGCCGCCTGCAGCGGCATAACTCCATCCGTAACGCCCTTGCATATCATGTCTTCCGCGCTGCGGGCTTGGACTACAAGTTCGAAGTCCCTTTGTTAATTCCTGGAACCGATTTTAGGCCTGCTGACCTCCTCGTGCAACTCCCGGCCCCTGCCATCGGCCCCAAGGAAAGGCTACTTGCCTGTGATGTTACTATTGTTTCGCTGTTCAAACAGGCCTCCGTCAGGAAAGGGGAAAACGTTTGGGTGTTTTACTGTTGGAAGATATTTCCGACCTATCCCAGGAAAGCAACGCAAGCCGCCGCAGGCGCTGCCACGCAAGTTTATCGCAACAACGTCCAGGACCTTGAGCGTAAGCTCTCTAGGCGCCTTTTACCACCATCTGGCAACCCGTCTCGCCAGCCGAATTTCACCTTTCAACCAGTCGCTCTCGACTCCCTTGGTGCGGCGTCCTCAGCCACTGCATTGTTTCTGGGAACGTTTATTCCGCGGATTGCGGCCAGCGAATCTATCAACGCATCAACTGTGTTCTGTGGTCCTCGGTGGCCATGGACATCATTTCCTGTGCCCCACTGCACGTGACCGACGTTCACCACCCAGTTAGTTCTTAACTCAATATTCTCTCAATGAGTGTACACTCTAGAAACATTTTGAGTAAACATATTAATGTGTTGCGCATACAAATTAAAGCGATAAAGTACTGTAATTTATGCACAAAAGAGCAAGCAGTACGTGTAGGATTTTTTTTCACTTTAATTGGAAAATTGTGGCTGAATATGAAAAAGGGGGTTGAACCTGGCTTTGATCTGCAACTCCGAACAAGTCACGCGGTCACGGTTGCATCAATTGACTGTAAGCACCTTTTATGATGGCAACGTAGGCAGCGTTCCGTTGTACACCCTACACTCGCATCCGCGGCGCATATGCTTACTGATTTCTATGTATCAGTAGTACCGCTTGCGCAAGGGGACTTGGGTTATGATCAGACCGGTTCAACAGGGCTATACAATCGCCAACTTGGAAACCTCTAGCGCAACTCCTGGTTCCTCAAGTCGTCGCTTGTTCTCCCGCTCCCGCCCTCCATTCATACTTCATGGCCCAATCACAAGTCATCTTTGTTCTTCGTTTCATTTGTTGTATTTCTTTGAGTATTTGTTTTTCTTTACGAGTATCGAATCAAAATTGTGCATCCTTCGGTCGCTCATTACATTGTGATTTGAAGTATCTCCTGTCATTTGGATATTTGGGTTTCTCTTTCATTCGATATCATAACTCTCATCGTTACCGCTTTCTTTTCAAGTTCGCTTGCAGGAGTATCGCTTTCGCAAGACGTCAACTGAAAAAGCCGTAAGCTTCCGCAAGACAGAGATTTATTATGAGAGTGCTAAATTAGTGGTCAACCGATTTCTCAGTTTTCTGACCGAACATCGCCACGAGAAGGATTTTGCGTAAATTCATCTTAGAGATACGGGCCGAACGGCCCCGGACAGGTGGAGGCACTTGCGTATATCCAGATCCACCCTCTGTGAGAAGGATGGACACCTCAAGATAAAGGTAACATCTCGTGAACTTTGGACTGACGATACCTCAATTTCTAGCGTAATTTGGGATGGAACCCTAGCACCCTAACCATCTCATAGAAATCTTCTTTTCCTAATATTGACCCACCCAACCCTCTTCGCTTCACCATCTCTGTCGAGGTGGCTACTAACGACGTATGCGACGAGAACGTGGGGTATGTTATGCTTCATGATTTAGCTGTTTTACCTTTAGTTAATCTAGTAAATGTGTTTGTGTTTCTCTATGTTTAATTCATCACTGTAATATTTATGTGCAACACTGTGAAGTTGCTACAAAATTAATTTGAATAAGGTGACTAACTTCTGCGTGTTGCGAAGCACATTTTCCAGTAAATTATCGGATTGTGTTGAGTTCTCCGGTATTTACTATTTATATCAGCTAATTAACATCGTCGAATTATAAATAATTCATCAAAAGCACCAAATGAGCCCAATCCGTGGAGCAAAAAATCTTTAATATCATCGAAACTCTGTAGAGATGGAATAGGTCGACTTTCAGGTACTTCAGACTACATTAAATAGTTGTGTCTCCACAACCTTTTTTTGCAAAAGCTTCAATCCAAGATTACGAGTAAATAGACACAGGAGCAGGCATAAAACACGTTTCTACTTCCTTAAATATTCCTTAAATATCCGTTGAGAGACATTTGGCTCATCAAAGTGAAAAGATTGCACGACATCACACTTCATTCCAAATTACAAATGGAATCATGGCTGTTACGGACTATATCGTCCACGACACGAGCCCGCGTCATTCGAAAGATGTATTACATCTAAAATTTTCTTACTTTGGATTACAGTAATCGTTTTCTTGTAATTCGTAGTTTACGAATTTACGAAACGTTTTCCCCAAAGAAAAGGTTTTGACTTGGATAAGTCATGGAAGTAATGGTCCAAGACCTGGCTGAGCGTATATCTTTATTAATTATTTCCGTAGTTGTGGTCGTTTCAATTTCTTTCCAAGATAATATGACCTTCAGTTCATCACAGTGATGTTGCAATATATACTTAAGTTGCATCCATCTCCGTAGTCACAACATACCGCATCACACCCATTTAGAACTCAAATTGCAGACCTGTCGTTCTGTTCGCATTCTAAAATGACATTCTAGTAAGTTTTTCGTAAACTTTTGTCAACCGATCCTTTTCGACCTTTCATATCCCTAATTATGGTATTCTACCACTATTTTCCCTTACACTCCTGAATCGTCTCTCCCATCTTATTCTCCAAATTTATTTTTATGCTTGAGTAATAGTTATGTCTAAGAGCTACCTTTCTGCACGTACATCAATCTTTTCTCCTATTTCTTCATCAACGTGAGCAAGAAACCTTTTTTTCAGTTTATGTAATATTCTGCACCCTTTCTAAATATATTGGGTACATTGCCCCTCGAGTAGTATTAGCCGATTGTTAGATCTAATTTGAATGAAAAATATTTATGTAATTTTGAGAAGGAAAGGATATATGGCAAACGAAATGGTTTTGGCATAGATTCTACAACCGTAATGCTCAATTTATGTGCCTATGCTCATGGATACTGAGAATAAAAGTTTTCAAAATCCATTCAGAAACTATTTTCAGAAAATGACAAATAAATAATGGAACGCGATACACGTCGAAAAAAATAACTTCTTTAAACAAAGAGTGATCTCTCAATCTATGTTTTTCAGAATTTAAAGGCATTCTGTGTAGGTCTTACGTTGATATTTAATTTCCAATTTCCAGATGATATTTTCAAAAAAGCTTGAAAGATATAGAGGATTTCAAATGAGATAGGGGCAGGTTTTATAGAGGTTTCAATACTATTTCTTCACTTATCGTTGGGCTGCGTATATATATGATCCAGCTAGGTTCCAATTTAACATATATGCATTTTTATCAGTTGTTATTTATAGAAAATTATGATTTTTATGATTGTTCGAGCGATTTACACATGACGAAATATCTATAGAATGAATGTTACGAGTTAAATTCAACTGTTTCGATTTTTTGAGTATTTACCTTGAAAAAGAATAAAATAGTGAAAATATTCATCTTCTTAAGAAATTTAAACAAGAGAATTAGTAAATTTACTACCGAAAAATCAGTAGATAAAAAACATGATACATTATCGAAACTGTGGCTGAAAATGTAAATGACTTGAGTTATTGTTCCTGAAATGGCTCCAAACATTGTAAATAAGAATAAAAAACTTCCAAACACCGCGTTCGGAGGGTCACAGAGAGAAGCCATGAGACAACAACGTCTCATAAGGATTAAAACACTTAATTAGGTGATTAAAGCTTGAGAACGGCAAATGAATTACCGCCTCGTCTGCCGCGAGATCCAGCAGAATTTTCGAAATAGTGTTCTGTGGGCCTATCATAAGCCTTAATCAGTCGAAGTATGCATTTTTGTGCTCTCCGTCCCCCTTTCAGGTGAAGATATACCTACTGGAAGATACATAATTCTTTATGCTGATTAAAACTCCTGGAAAAGTCTCAAGCTCATTTCGTATATCTTCATATAAAACCAAAGGGAGCGATGTGCATTAAAATTGAATATTTTAAGATTTTGATTGTTGCAAAATTATTATAAATTAATGAGTATAAGAGCAGAGGTTCCTTGATTTTGTAAAGACGCTAGATTATAAAAATTATTCCCTCTACTGTAATATTCTTATTCATATCATTTTTGGCATTTCTTGACAAAGAGGAAACTGAGCTTTAACTTCAAATTTCCTGATAAAATTTCGGCATCTAGCTTCTCACAAAAATTCAAATAATGTAGTATTAATTTTATTTGTGAGCAGCTCTATGAGTAAATTTAATACCATTTACATTCTTCATGATTCAAAAATATGGACTTCTTACGCCTAACACAATCTTCAATTGTTATTCTAACTTTGAATTTATAACTGAAAAGATGAAGAATCTGACCATTATTTCTACCATGCACATACATCAATTACCATTTTTCATGTAGTTATCTTTCAAACTTTTTTAGTTTCATTTTTAGATCCAACCAAACTACCATCTTTCCGGGCTAGGATGTACAAGTCACAACTATATTCAGGATCCTCATTGGATCTCAGCAGGACATGTTTACAGAAGAGTTTGATTTCAAAACCTCCCATAATTTTATGTTCACCTTGTTTTTGGTCTGCAATGATATGTTCTAAATTACTAATAACAGCATGATAACCTATTCTGTCATACTCTTTCAATATTTCAGCTTTGAGTTTATTTTTGGTTCGATTTCTCTGGGATATTTCTACTGTACGTTTGAAAATAAAGTATGGTTTTGAGTTTCGTGAAAGCAAAGGACAATAATAGAGATGATTGGAGATAAACAAATTGCCACTCAAAATGTTTTTGTGGTCACCCTGTGATAACTTGTTAACAGACATTTATAACGTTTTTAACAACAAAGAATTTCTTCGGTTTATTTGAATTTCAAAAAACATGTATTGAACTTTTTTGCATGTATTTTTGTATGATAACGCTTTCTGTTTGATAACAAAAGCCTGCATTATATAGCACCAGGACCTTTTTATATAATTTATATTTGACCAAGAGCATAATTTAACTGTAAATAATACAATATTCCAAAACATAAATACTTTCAGTGATAAATTAATAGTCTGGAACCGCTTACTCCCCTAAAATAATTTCATTAAATATTAATTACGTATTTTAAATTGACCTGTTCTTTGGAAGATAGAAGTTGTAAAAAGTATTAAATTATTCAGAAATGTTAAAGTTATCCGTCGGTACAAGTAAAATAATCAACACTTCAAAAACGTACCTCACTAAATATGTACATCGTTGACTACATACATGCTACTACTGTGTAATTATAAATTCAATAACTCAGGTGAACTTTAAATTTTTTATTTTAGAAAGCAAATCGATATAAGTATGCTTTGAAAGTAGAATATCTCAAAGTTCGAGCACCTTGTACTAAAATACTATGAAAATAACTCATTAATTTGTATGAAAATATACCTTTCTTTGGCCATTACGGATCTTCTTCATGAAATAACAAAAATTAAAATTCAAAATTGGAATATTTTGGTCAAAAATTCAAGTACTAGTTTTAAAGTCTGCAAAGGTATGTAATTATTTTGAAGAGATTAAAATTTACTTAGTCTGGAGTGGCAATCGAAAAATTTCAACATTAATAATCTATAATAGTTGCCTTATTCTTTATACTTGTGCACAAATTTATATTCACCAATCAACCACAAGTAGTTTTATTTTGCAAGTAAAATTTCTACGATCTTCAAGTTTTATATGAATAGAGTAAAATCATCTTCCAAGAGATCAATGATCAATCTCTCCTATACAATGATTTTGTTGTGAAAAAAAAGCTGAAACAAAGTTTTCAATCAGTTTACATGGATGAAATAGATGGTTCTACTATTTGATCTGCTTTAATCAATCAATTTGTTTAATTTAAAATACAACCGCTTAAATACTTTTATATATGAAAAAGAAATAAAAATTTGAAAATAAATCTCGATTGAGTCATCGAGCCAAAAATAATTTAATAAATTTGTAGTATAGGAAGCAATTTTAAAGGTATTGGCAAAAATTGCCACCATTAAAATTATAGGTCCCAATAATGAATATCTAAATTAGAAAGACGTTCTATTTCCATGTTTTCAATCAGGATCTGGCTGTATTGATAAGAGGGAAAAGGGGAGAGTTCATTCAATTTAATGAAGATGTACACTAACACCCTCACAGAAGCTGCCAAGGCAATGTAAAATAAATTGCTCTAGAGAGCGAACAAAATCGACAGTACATACTGTAATATCTATGGAAGGTCAGCCAGCAGCGTTAGAAGTTAATGTTAACACCGAGGAACGCTGCAAAGTAATACCCCGAGCCTTCGAAATAATTTACGTTGCTTAATTAGCCACGTGTTTCGAAAGCTCAGTGACGACAGAAAACGCATCCAGGTGCCACCAGTCTAGCGTGGAAATGGATATATTAACTAACCTATTTCTTCAATAATTTTCGCAAAGAAGTATTTGTAGTTCTGTTGCTTTTAATGGTAAAAGTTGAACTTTGAAATTGCTTCTACTAGCAACACTTGCAATATTCAATACGATTTAATTAATTTAAGGATTTTCCTTCCAAAACAGTACGAAAATGAAAATCCATTTATATTTTCGTTTTTCAATATCTTGAAAGTTATTTTATTTACTGTCCTCTAATCTGATTCACATTCAGTATTAAAAGCGTAAGAAAATCAAATTTCATTCGTATCAATACTCCTTTAGGGTACTAATAGGTACTATTAATACTAATAATAGAATGTATTTAGTTCCAAACTGTAGTTCTCTGTAAAATTTCACTTTTTTTATAAAACTTGATTAATTGAAACCTAAAATATATCCATACTCTGGTTAAACAGATATTTATGTTAGGTAACGATTTTTTTGCTACCGAATTCAGTTAATAGTTTTTCTGGGATGTTATAAATAATTGCGGTAGGTATGCATAATCTTACAAATTTACTTAGAGGCTTTAATTATTATTTGGACTTAGGAGTTAAGCTCCTCGAAATATATAATTCTGTTCCTTATGTTAATCTGTAAAGCCTTTTGCAACATAATGAATAGAAAGAATAAATTAAAATAATTGTGCAATTTATATAGGCCAAAAATGTTTTAGCTATTAATATTTGAAGCAAATAATGTTCCTCCGTGTTGAAAGACCAATTTTTTTATGTTGCTAAATACCTTTTCTATTTAACTTCTCACTAATTGATTAACAGTGATCAAAACAAGTTTTTACCTTTTTACCTTCAGAAGAAAGAGGTTAGGTTCCATATGCTACATTTAAATTTGATTTTTTTGTTTTTTTGATTACCTTATGATTATTTTTTCAATGAAGATTTCATTCAAATTTCTTAGTATTTGAATTTATAGGAGATTTGAAACTTAAATGAACAAAGCTTTGAAATATTTTTATACTATTCATGAAAAATGAGTCTGCTTGGAGGCATGTTTAAGAAAATAACTTCTTCAAAGCTATTGACTTTTGAAAAAATAAGGTAGGTATTGAAAACAGATCCTTGGATTTTTGATAACTTTTTGAGATTTATAGTCGTTATAATATTTCAAAAAGCAAAACAATTTTTTATAGTATCGCTTCTTATTTGCGTGAACTAAACTGGAATTGAAGAAGATAAGTCCATATTCCGTAGACCAAAGTTACCTTACGGATCCGTAATATACAAAAATACTATACACAGATCAATTTTTGTAGGTTGAAAACCTGTAATACGTTCTGGACCCGTATTTTGATAGAATATTTCAAATACATATACGAAGCTTAATTCCATAGAGCTCAATTTTCTATTAAAAGAGCTATGAAATAAATAGTTTAGATACGTGTCGAATTTAAAACCTATTCAAAGAAGTTCTTCGATCCTCCTTTACTTTACAATAAGTGCTTCCAGGAATTTTTACTCCCTTACTTAACTATTTATGATACCTATATCAGTAATTAGTGAACTAACCGCCACTGAACTGTGTGGAAACTCCTCCATCAGATATTTGGCGATAGAAAAGGGAGCAGAACACCAGAACACCCTAACTACGCGCTAAAATTTAATTAGTTGCCTTAATTAACGCGGTTAGGACGCAATATTTGTACCCGTTCCAAGTAGGTCGTCATGAACGGCCCCTCTTCGTCACAATTCGTTGCCCAATTCCTGCAAATATAGGTCCAACAGGTCTACTCGTTCTGGAACTGGATCAGTCTGCGACCCAATGTCTGCTCTACGTTGGCTCCAATTTGTTGAGCGCAACGATGGGTTGACTTCACCTCCCGCATCAACGCCAGCTATAATAGCAATATCCATAATATTTTTCCAAATTCAAAAGCAAAAAACTAAGAAAGGCAATAGACGAAGGGAAAAATCGCGAGGTAGCGCACCGAGCTATGTACCGGTCACTCATTCACTCGAACTTATCGATACTCAACCAATTTACCATAAGCCCAGACTTCAACCGCCCAATTATGACCAGTTTGTCTCAGAAAATGTTACAAATTGAAAAATTCAGAACACCTGTTTCAATAGTCCAAAAATTTTTCTCTAGTCTGCTGGAAATGTAGTTCTTAGTATAGTAAAATTATTCAATGAAGCTCCATGTACGTACCCAGCAGATTTTTCGTCACTTAGCACCAACCTTTGAAGTGCGAAATACATAGCAAAAATTCCTTTGACACCGTAAAATGGTCTATATCATTAGCATTTATCTCTCTCAGTTCCTTTCTGTTACTCATATTTGCGTTTTTAAACAGAGGCACTATCACCTAATATTCCAAACTAAGCAGTTTTCTGTTTATCATGTATTTGAAAGAAATAAATCCTTTAGGTCCCGGTAGGTTTTACATGTCGATAGATCCCAGGAAATTTAAGTAGGTGTTTTAGGGGATTTAGCGTATGAATTTTCCCCCGAAGAATTTTCTCACGAAGAGGTTCTTTATCTACACTCCTTGGCTGAACCCTCTTAAGCGCGAACTTTGAAGATAAAAATTGATATATAACTTACACATGAAATAGAACTACCCTCTGTTAACGCAAATAAGCCTTTTAAAAGATGACTGGAAGAATGCTCTATTTTCAAAAGGCTGCTAGATTACTGCAGCTCTTCAAAAATTTAGCCTGTGCATTTCGTTTTCCAGGCGCTTCCCCTTGTTTACCGTATACCAAAAAATCTTTAAATTTTATTCGAGCCACGAAGCTGTGAAGAACTACATTACGCCCAATGTTGGGTACAAAATAAGTCCTTTGGATATACTTCTTATGTACCATATTCCTGGTCCGAACAATTCCCCAAATTAAAGCTTGAAAACGCGACCCCTTGTCTTTTTTTCTCTTTTCGGGAGTGAGTGCCTTAGTTGAACCTTTTGCGATCTTAAAAAGTCCTGAGGATCAATTCTCCTAAAGGTAATGAGAAAGTGAAGTTTAATGACATCTGTAGGTCACCGCCTTTAACACCGGAATTTTATTCTGCTCTACTTTCACTGTAGACATGTGGAGAAAGGATGTTGCAATGCAGTGTGAAACACTAAGCGTTCTTTTATGATCTATATTAATGACTTTTGTCCTCCCTCATAGTCATGTACATCTTAGTTTCAGCAGACGTGGCTTCGGCGGCACAAGACATGGCGCCAAAGGAATTATGTAAGTTTATGTCGGCTGAAGAAGGTTATTTTGCGGGTTGAGATTGTAGAATGGTGATTTTGGTGTTTTAGAGGATTGTAGTGGCGAAATGGAACAATTACCAGAAGCTGGCCCACTTCGGGTCAATTGGTGGAAATTCAAATAATTTTCGGAAATCAAGTTGGCTGAAATGTACATGACAAATGAAGTAGGTATTATTGGATGCACCTAATCAAAGTCTTGTGATGCTAAAAAGATTTCATGGGTTCGTCCGGATTTATGGTTCAAATATTTGCGAGTGGAGCTACTTAAACGTTTGCTGAAAGTACTTTTTCCTTCCTTAGTGATATTTTTGGAACTTTCACGGTAAATAATAGAGTTTTTGAGTACCTGGAAAGCTTCTGTGCTGCATTATTTTTCGGTTTGGAAGGAGAAAAAAAAATACCGAGTTTCGTTTTTTTCTGCTGTAGTCAAAGCAAAAAATGTTAGCACTGCATCTCCATTAATATTTTCATTGAAAACAGGGCTACTTCAAAAATATATTTTTGAAATTTTGTAATATTTATTCATGTACCTTGCGTATGCGCTATTCTGTAGGAATGGGGAGTTTAAGGTGATTCCGAATTCTTCTTTCAAATATAGTCACAGTAATCCCTATCAAGGCGTATAAGCCCGATTCTATTTAAAATACCAATATGCAGAACTCATTTTCGCGGTCTAAAATGAAACGGCTGAAAATGCTGAAGACTGATCTACTTATAATATTTACCATCTTTTGGAAAATTTGGGTAAGAGTTAGGAACATTTTGCTCCAAGTTTAATTAATTATAATGAAAAGTTACTGAGTTTTAGAGAGGGGATGAAAAAAATACTGACGGCCCTGGCTTTCTAAACAGTCATCGAACTTGAAAACAGGAACAGTTCGTTGATAAATAAAAGAACATAAAGATTCCAAACTATTCTTCGCAAGAGGACAAATAACAGTTAAAAGATAGTTAAGCATAGGAATTACTATGGTACGGGACAAGCATTTTTGGGGGAAACATTTCCTTCCTGGACTTTTTAAAAAGTAATTGTTTTACAGATTAGTCTATTTCCTGATATATACGTATTTTAGAAAATGAAAGACCCTGTTTTTTGATGAAATGGGCAGCAGGACGTCTTTTCGAACCTAGAATCTATAACTAGATCTTTTATCTTCAATTCATTCTTTACTTTAATGTCAGCAGGGCATTTCATGAAGTCGAAAAATTGAGTTGAAATCCCTACATAAAAAACTTGGATATGCGAATTGCAACAAATAATTTAAGACAGTTATTCACCTGATTTCAGTAACAAATGTCTTATGCGCGCAGATTGCATACCTCCTATTCCCATATATACCTATCGCTCCACTTGTTGCAGTTTAATACTGCTCGTAATTTCAGCGTCAAGAAGCTAAATTAATTATTTGAGCAGAGGAAGAGAATGATAATTCCATTCCTTTCGAAGTTCTGTGCCTTCTCCTAAGCAAAAACATTGATATTAGTGCTTAATTTGAATATTATTTCAAAATAGTGGAATAAAAACTTGAATTAGTAAAAGCTATCCTATAGGTTGCAATTTCTATTGCTTAATGCCCATATTGGACTGAGATATTCTCTATTTTAATCCTTAATGGATCGATTTAGTTTACATCTAGTTAATGTGGTTCACCTAGTTCATGTGATTTCTTTTCACAAAATGCAGATGGAAATACAGCCGCAACATTTTCAAAGTAAAGACTACAATATCTCTGATTCAGAATGACTTATTTGTGCATCTGGCATAAATATTGCGTTCAGAGTACCGTTGTTTTACTCTTCATCTTACAAAATAAAGTTCGGAATCCACCTGTGGGAAAAAGTTTCATGAACTCGAGAAATATGTTCCCTTGGTATCAGATTAAACCCTTATAATATAAATTTTGAAACAGTGTTCAATTGATTCAACTAATAAATTTTAATACCATTTTGCCTCAAATACTGCGTCAAATATAAAAAGTGTACAAATATATCCCTTTCCAAACCAATATCTAGAATAGCGATATGAGCAACAGTCCAAAGAATAAGGGTATTGCCCAATTACACATTTCCTCAGGCTTTTTTAAATTGTTTCCTAACCCAGATTCATCTACCATTTGCGTAAAAAATTATTTTCGCAATGTTTCCGATATGAGATGCATCGATGTCATTAAAAAACTATTATTCTTCTTTGTCCAATTAAAATGTTTTTGCTTGTCTTAACTACCTTTTCACAACCTTTTCTCATTCTTATTTACATTTTTTTCATCAAAGCTAGTTTCAGACCCTCTTTTGTACATGAGGGTGCATGAAATTTATATTTGAGCTCTTTTTCCACAAAATTTAGCTGGCGTTAACCGAAATTAATTTTACAATGTATATTGTCAGAAAAGTGAAGAGGAGGCGCTGAAACTCACTTTATTGAAATTAATTATCAACGACACAATTTTTTGCTTACGTTCGGCAAAAGCACACATAAGTGGCTTTTTTTAAGATATAATTGGCTTAGGCTATATTTTTGTTGAGAGTTGCATTGAAGACAATAAATTATCAAAATTTTATTGATATTCTATCATTAACCGCGACAATAGAACTGTCAAAAAATCTCCATGCCTTTTGAGGCTTCAAAATGAGTAAGGGAAATCTCATATCGTTTAATACTGCGTGATCAGAATTTATAGGTAAAATTTAAAACTTTTTTACTTGAGATGTAAGAATACTACATCAGTTACAAAATATTATCCGTCCTATTTTATATGTCAATACTAAAAAACTAATCTTATTTGTCCAATTTACATCCATTACCGTTCAAATTTTTCATACTATTGCAGAAAGAGATACGTAAAGTTTCAATGTAAAAGTGTATTTTTATTGATAGAACCGACATTTAGCAAGAATTGTGGATATTTTGTTATCAATAAATATCTAAATATTGACAAATGTTTTTTTACAGAATATGCCTTGGGAACAATTCATTACGGATTTTTAGTTTACTAAAAATATAATTCAATGAACAATTTATATTTGAGCGCAGTGAGTTCATTATTTTAGTAACATTGAAAATATTCTATTCATACTTATAGTTTGAACAGAATATTGTATACTTAAGCTTACTGTAATTAAGTATCATCCTATGTGTATATATTGTGTAAGAAAAGTGAGCATTTTTAGTCGTTTAAATGTATACAGACTTCATTCATAGCGTTCCAGAGGCGTTGTAGAGTCTTTGAAGTATTTTGAAATCTTCTGCCGAAGTGAAATCAGTTTCATGAAAAAATGTTCAAATCGATAGAAACTCATTAATGAAATGAAAATAATTACTAAAGTGCTGTTTGAGAACAAAAAAATTCTTTATTTATTAATAGTGTAAATATAGTTTCAAAAAAATTAACTATTTGAATCATGCTATCTGAAAAGGAAGTCTCAGTTATGACTGCCTATTCTATACCACTAGAGGCCTGTCCCGTCCGCAACAGACAATTTTTTTAGTATTTCATATTTTTTCCATAATCAAATCGGTAAATTCATCTCTTGGTGCTCTAGTCAAAACCTGTGCCGCATAAAATGCGTCTTCAGACCCGTGCGAGCACAAATGTTTTGTACTTTCGCCAAGATAAGATTACATCCGACATTACCGCAACCATCCGCTCCCGCAATAGTACCTAGTCTAATCTTTGTACGATTCCTTTATTTTCTCTCAAGATGGATCATTACTCGCCTACCAAATTTCTCTTTCTGCTGCAGATATATTCCTTTGCTCGGTATTAATCTAATACATGAACCACCTTGGTTGATAAATTTTCGATAACATCCTAGGTGGCTTTAACGCCATTCATCTAGACCCTTCCCACCCTCTATTTCCTCCCTTTCTCCTTAGCTTCGGGACCCGGTATGTACCGTTTTAATTCTATGATCTGCCTAACCAACGGAGAGTTGGAGAATATTCATCTTAGTTTCTTCCACTAAACTGCTAATACGTTGTTCGTACTGCTCCTTGTAAAACAACTCTGAAACTCTATAACATACTCCGATAAACTTCTATTTCATGTTCTTCTTCCGCTTTATATTCGACTGATATAAACCATTTTAAAGTTTTATTTCCGTAGATAACTTTTTTTTGCTAGTACTTCGCACCAGTATTATCTTTTTACACAGAGAAACAACTCTTTACGTCTTAGACTTCACAAAAAAACTAAGACTCCAATTGATTTCAGAAGCAGAGTTTTGGAGAGTTATTCCAAGCCTCTTTGGCCTTCAAGTCTTGCTTTAATATCCGAAACCCTTACAATACGCACACTTATGAAGGTTATGTTTTCAATTCTGCCAGGGTTACATCAATTACTGAAGAAAAGGGCATAAAACTCCAGCTTTTTGCAATTGAATTGAAATTTACATAAGTCAGGGTGACCGCTAATATTCTCGTTCAAGAAGCATGCACAGTAATGGACATAAGCCTCGCACTTCGCTTTTCTGTGAACTTCATGAACGAAAATAATTAACAAGAGGGCCTATTTCCCTCGCTTCTTGCTTTCAGTTCTAGAATCCACTCTAATCTTATTTCGACTTCTTCCGAGCTATCAGAAAAACGATATATAATCCACGCTATGATTTTTCAAACCGTGAGATTTCAATTGTTACAGTCGGAGTGCACATCTGTCAAGCTCTTCACTCTAAATCAGTTCATTATGTACTCGGCCCCCGTTTTCACGTTCATCTCAAATGAGAGGCGAAATGAAAACTTATGGGGCCATTACTAGTGTACCTTGCTCGTAATAAGACACTTCATATTTTTCTCAATGGCTAAAAAGAATCCTGTAATCAGACAAAAATAATCCCTGAAGATTCATTGACTGTATAATGCAGTTTTTTTTGCACTTCGAATGCAAATTAAAGCCACAAGGTTAGCTTCTTGCCCCAATTACCCTACTTTCGATATTTCCATTACTAATTTACCTTCCTCAAACGATTCAGAATGAACTTCTCCTTGCTTTGATAAGTACAAACGCCAAAGTATCTCTAGTTTGATAGAGAAAATATTTATTATGTTACTGCTCTCCCGCAAAACCCTATGACCTTAGTTTCTTCTTCTTTACTTTCCAATCTCGACGGACAACCTAAGAGAAGTTTCTATCCAATTCAAACTTCTACTCAACCACGTCAAAATTCCTCACCAATCGCCCCAGATAGATTCTCCACCCAAAAATTAATTAAATAGGCAGTATTCTTTATGGTTATAGCGACTCGGGGGACTGTTGGAATGAAATCTTCCCCTACCACGTTCGTCACTATCTCAAAATATTACATGTTAAGGATGCAATCTCTTTCTTCAATCTTCATAACGGATTTTCGCTATTCATGTTCATAGGCAGCTACGTCTGAGATGTAATTTATGCATGTAGCAAAGAATCTACGGATATCCTAGGTGCCACTCTGCAAAAAATTCAATATCAAGAATAAACTTATGACAGATTCACCTTCTCTATCCGCGACATTTCAATATTGTAAGACGTTATTCTGACCGACCAGGCTCTCCAAGCCACATTTCTACAAATTATTCCCTTGAACCCTACGTTCTCATATTTTTATTCGAGACGAAACGCACAAAATCTGTGTGTATTTTCTAAACGTGGCTTTAAATTGAAATTACAGTATAAAAGGCCGCAAAAGTAGTCACTGATCGATTATTTTCTTCCCATAAACGATTCGAAAACGAAATTTCGCATGACTAAGCGAAATTGGAGAGGGATGAAAGCATATTTCATTAGATAGGTAGAGCTTAATTATCCGTTTCTATTTAGTTTATTAATTTTTCAACGATTGCTACTTCACCAAGGAACTTTTCATTGCATTTTTATTTCAATTTTTTGTGTTGATCATAATTTATTATAATTTTTATCCTATCTGTCTTTCAAAAGTAAGCGAAAATGATATCGGTGCTTGGTGCTGAGCTGTATGCCATTCAATGGTATTTTGAAGGGTCCATTGCAATCAAGAGAGGCAATGAAGACATCATTGGCTACAATATTCTATTAACTATACTAACCCATAACCGCTTTTTCTTTGAGATCATACGTCGAAGCTCACCAACAACGGAATGCCGACTAATTCCTGACCTAAGATCACTGCTTGATGCATACAATCTGTATGAAATTTCTGAAATCGCGCTGTTTTCAAGCAGGAACAACTCTGCAGACAGTCCTACGAAAAAGTATCCAAACGTATTGTCGGAAATATTTCTTCAAAACAGTTGCGATCTATCAATCGAACCAGTGAAGATTCGAAATATAAACCATGCACTTGACACGTAAACTTCACCAATACCTATCATTGTTTTGCATTATTTATTCTTCACTCTTAAGTTCTACTTAACTACAGTTGGATACTTAATCACCCAAACAATCACTGTCTTCTGGAACGAACATTTGAACACCTTTTCCATCATGAAGAAAGTATTTTTACTTCTTTTTTCCCTCGAAATAATCCTGTTCCGGGTCTGATTCGAAAAGACAACATCGTTCCGTGTTATTACCTCAGCAGTCATAATATTCACTCCGGATATTTCTTGATACATAATCTATGTCGGTAATCCATATATCTTTCATGTGGCCGACACCCAAACGCACTTCTAGAATGTAATATTCCTAGAAAAAATATTCGAAGGAGGTAGTGTAATTGAGTTCTGGGCAACGATATAAACGGATAACCGAGATCCCATGCGCCTTGATGGAAGGAAGTAAATTTGTATCATGGTCACGGAAGTAACTCAAAAAGGAATCTGGATCCATATCTAGTTGTCTGATATCGATACTAACATTTCCATCGGACCAGGAGAGCTTTATAAGATATACGGAGCCAAAATTTGGGAATTAGTCTAGGCTTTCTGCCAAATCAATGAATGATAAAATTGTAGTGAAATTGGCACTCACACTGTACCACCATCGGCAGAGCTGATTTTGATGATCTTTTTTTAATCTAATTCTCTGTACAGGTCATATCACTGCTAACAGCAGGCACTGTACTGTACAGTAAGGGCATTTTTCGATTGTCGCCCACCATTACTCTCGGTACTGCGTAACCACCCGAGAGAGTCTGAGAGCTCACAGTCTGCACCACTCGGCCCCAACTTGGATCTGATATTTTTGCAGGTGTAAGACACCTATTGGGCCAAGTGTCCACTTTTCTTATCTCCAACTTGGATCTCCAGTACTTGGCTGACATTGACTTTACCTACTGACCGTTGTAGATAACCCTGACCGAAATAACTAGTATTTATACCTACCTGGCAGGTAAGGCCCCAGATTAAGCAGCCATCCCGGTGTTCGCTCCGAACTTGACTCCCAGCTTACTCCTTTGCGGCACCCTTGCCAACGGCAACTTTGACAACTTTTGCTATAACCACTTTTATCCGCCCGGGTTCCAATTTCAGTTTCCCCTCTCTACCACATATTTTACCGCCCCTTTCATAGTTCGTTTGTAAATTTTACTCACACTTCGCGCCCCGGACCCGGCGCCTATATACAAGTAGGCTCTTCAAGATTGTCGTTGGTGACAACATCCTTATCTCCAAAGGAAATATTAAGCACTGTTGACCCACTGCTACATCTTCTTTGTCCAATATTGAATCCCTGGTGTCGAAGATTCTTTGAAATCGATTC
The DNA here is from genome assembly GCA_002205965.3 of Kappaphycus alvarezii. NCBI lineage: Eukaryota > Rhodophyta > Florideophyceae > Gigartinales > Solieriaceae > Kappaphycus > Kappaphycus alvarezii. The sequence continues at coordinate 367,358 of NADL03000631.1, read as the reverse complement.
TTATCAAGGTTCTAGCATTCCACGGATCACAGTCCGGCCTTACGACCCGGAGGATAAGTATACCGCCCAACCGTCTAAGGAATCACCCCCTCTCTACTATCCCAACTTCTCCTCGCCATTGCGAGCTGTGCTACTGCACCGTAGGGTGCTTAACGAGAAAAAAGACAGGAATACCCTGTGGATCTTGGTGTGAGTGTATTGGTTTTCTCAATGTCCGACAGGATTCCGTTTCTAGACGAGAACAACTGCGCACGCGCATAGCACTACAAAAATGAACCCTTACGGGTTAGTTCCACCACTTTTCGATTTTAACCACACAAAGTTCCCCTCATTCAAATTTATCCCCCAATTAGCCTGCAAAACTCAGAGTTTCTTAAATAGTTCCCTGAATAAATAGAAGCGACAACATCTTAATTCAGGCGTCGAGACCTCATTAAAATCCTACATGCCGAATAATTCACAGCACGAAAGAACTAAAAGAACTAAAAGGCAGAAAGTTCTTGTATAGAGCTAAAACTCGAAACCAAATAAGTGTACTAGATCACAAGGGAATAATTTCATTTCGGATAAGCAAATATTTATCAATCGCGATGTATCAGATTTTCAATATTATAAGGCTCAAATTAGATTTCTCTATGATGCTTCCTGATGTGACTTGATTGGAACTCAAATAATCGCTTTGATTCATCAAAATGATCCCAATTATACAACACAGCCTTTTTTGATGATTTGCATATAGAAATAAAGGGTTAGTTAAGAAATTAGTTTGGAAAAACGTACTCAAACAAGGAATTCCTCAAGACTGAAGTTAATTGTCAGCAATCTTCGTACTTTCTGTAAGTAATGTATTTCCTGAGGAGAAAACCTAAAAAATAAGTTCATAGTCGAATGCTACATATAAAAGGCGATAGATTTATTTTAAAAGACGATAAAGTTATGAGCAAACTACAGCAAATATGTTGGTCGCTGTAGCGTCACTGCTCGATGTTGTATCCGAGAACAGGACGTGAAGCAAGACTATTTGCAGGTAAAAGGATATAATTTTAGAAAATTGTAATTGAAACATCAAAAGGACTCAATTTATTCGAAATATCTTCTTTTAACCCATAAAACCTTCGAAATAATTCATAATTGCAGAGACTGTTGAAGAATTACGATGAATCCACGAATCAGACATTACCTTTACTTAAGCTGAATAATTTTGATCTCTCGCTTATTAACTATGTCGAAAATTATATGCTAGTAGATATATTTGGGACATAATAGTTGATTCTTTGACCTGTGCGAATGATCAGTTCAAAATTGAATTGGAAAACGTTTCCAAAATTCTTCAGATGGAGAGTTATCTGTTGACCTAATTGTCCCCGTATTAATAAGAGTAAAAGAGAAGAATTCAAGTTTTGAGCTCAATCAGAACAGTACGGGAAAAAAATCTCAAATACCTCTATATAAGGAACTTTTCTCTGATTTTATTTTTTAGGCTTATTAAGCTTTTTATACACAAAAGGCTGAAAATCCCGCTGAATTTAAATTGCCGCCCATATAACCGAAAATGAGTCCTCCTGAGATATACATTAATCACATATATACGATTTTCTTAACTATATGTAAAATAATATCGTCAATACCTCTCAGGCACTATAATCTTGACTTCAATCCATGAAATTTAAAAGTACGCTGATTCTTCTTCGCTTATAATAATGAAAAATGTTGCGGCTGGTATATATTTGCTTCCTAAAGATGAATAGATGCATTTTATTGTTATGTTGAACTATTAATGATCCCATTCTTCATTTGATGTCTTAGTGTCTACTTATTTCTCATTATGACCCCTTTCAGGTTTTTTACATAATTGAGTATATTCTAGAAACAATTCTGGGAACCAGTACAACTTTCTTTATGTTCTCTTTTCTAGTAGATTATTTGATGCCATCACTAATACTCTGCAAACTTACATAAAGGATTGACGATAGACATAAGTGACACCCGTCATGCATACCAAAAGAATGACATTTCTGACTTTTGTGTTTGTAAGAACTTCGAACAGTCCTGAGAAGATTTAGGAAAATTACTAATTCGAAAAGCTCATCAACTTCTTTCCAGGAAAAAGTGATGTTCAGTCGATATATAGATTGTAAGATCCTCTGTATGAGAGCATAGTGAATTGTTGATAAAATCAGTACCGGCACCCGCTCTCTGTGCAACAGCGCGGCGTATAAGCATTTCTTCATGCCTTATACGTCACTCTGCTCCTCCCTTTGAGGACCAAATTCTACTCCTCTATAACATAGATGAACATAGATATTTTCTGATATTTTATGCTTCTTAACCATAGATTCTCAAATTCTTATTACTGCATATTTTAATAGATATTATCTAATTATCTTAATTACAGTTTGCTTCGCTCAATTTACCGGGTATGCTAGAGATATAATACGGTAGAGGGATTTTCAACCTATACGAACACCAAATTCATATTTCGTGTCTTCAGAGTAGCCCGCAAGCCCTACGTTGCATTTTTACCTTTAAGTTCACAAAAATATCCGTAAGATATTTCTCCGCGTACAAACACTCCCTCTACCATGGTGGCTAAAGCATATGTATTGCAAGCATTAGTAGATTGATTTAGTTGAACTGCGCAAGGTTTCTGGTGATTAACGTTGAAACAAAGACACTAACTCTGTTACTCAGGGATCTTAATGAAAAGAAATTTCTCTATGATCACATCCTGGCACTAAACTTGATACTGAACACTCAAAATTCAAATGCGTGATATAAACTCCTATGCGTCCCTCTCGAAGCCAAATGTGATAATAATAGTTGATACAGCTTTATGAGGAACCCAGACACAGATTCAGAAACGAGGTTCCTGTGTTTCTTTTCCACAAAAGATTCCTAACCCTACTCCCGAAACCAAGCAATCGACACAGTGTTGTGAAGTGTCAGTGATAATTTACACAAGCGTCTTCTGTGCATCATCCGAGGAAACCGAGCCCGGAGAATCTCCATTATAAAAATAGAAACTCATCCGGCATACACAACTGAGACATCAAATTAGAACGAAATGATTGATGCCGCGGTTTATTGACCCCGCGTCTGTTCTCAGCCTGCTGTATGAGCATACTGGTCGAAATCAAGCACCTTTTATGTTTTACCTTTGATGTATGAATGTAATATTACTTGGCATCGCATTCATTTGATAGCCTTAGTCCCCCTTTCGCTTCAAGCTCGACGCTGTCTACATAATGATTCATCTTATTACACCTCTTTCATGCTTTTTATTGACCGGACTATCGAATTTCCTTTTGCTTCATCAGGAGGGTAAAAATTACTTAGCTACAAAAAATAGAGGAAACTTCAGCAAATATAGGTAGCTTTAGTATGAATACCTTACGTGAAAACAATTTAAAAAAGCAAAAAGGCGATCGCAGGTAAGTCTGAAAAATCGTCTTTGCTAGTTGGGTCCGAGTTAAATATAGATAAGTTGTTTGCTGACTTTTGCAAATTCGAGCGCAGTGGTCGCACTACTGGTACAAATTTAGCACCTTAGTAACTATCTAGTATGTTATGGTATTTTTATCTGCTATAATAAAGATCTTTCTAGAATATCCATAAGTATTTACAATGTAGCAAAAATACATTCTATGATCTAAACGGAAGAAAAGAAAAGGACACAACTTATTTCATATATATGGGATTTTATTAGAGTGAACGCGAATTAAGTACCAATTTAATGTCTGTATTACATGTAGTGTCACAGCTCAAAGGGTGACATGTGCAGCACGCGGCAAGGTCGCTGGTAGGAGTCAACTGTAAGCCGTGCAAACTGAGCTTACAATGTCTTAAACAACCCCTGATCGTTGTGTTTTACAGTTAGCTTCGCATTTATGCAGCAAGAACATTTTTTACGTCTTCTGCCGATGCTGTTTCTTGATTAGTTGTCTTGTAATTGCTCTGATGCACTGTATACGCTAGTACAGTGAGGTGAAAATTAAACTTCCGTAAAAAGTGAATTTAGTAATTATAGTTGCATTCGCCACTTCATGATTATCACTTAAATATGTTGGATGCCAATTTATTCCTGCTGAGCTGAAACAGATACGAATTTATCAAAGATTGTCATGCTTGCGGTTCTGGCGTCCCGCAGTACTAGTTGCATACCAGTACGGCTAGAAGGGGATTGATCCTCAAAAGAGGGGTCAGTTGCATATTGCGGGAAGCTGCAGCTCATTTGCATTACGCATTTACTGAACTTTAGATACTGTACTGTACAGTACGGAAGCATGCGCCGCTAGTGCCCAGGTTTTCTATAGCACCATCAGCGTGTATGGACACACTAAGAGCTGAGCATGTGTTAACATGCAACAGTATCTGGCCATTGTACATCATTACTTCTACAAGAATCGTAAAAATTCTCCGGTGCCCCTCTCATCCAATCAATTAATAGGATAGTGTAACTTTCTGTTCGCATGACCAATACGCCGATACACTCCCCGGAAAAAACATAGGGCTAACAACCAAAAGTAGGCAAGCACCAATTCAGCCCATTGAATAGCTAGCCAGAAGGAAGAGAAATAAATAATACCAATAAAGAATCAAATTGACTGTAAAAGTTCAACTTGGCAACGCCACAGATAATAACCCTTTCTTGTTCACCTATTTTTTCGCACGGAAAAAAGTTAGAGAGCTGACTAATTATTAGTAGAGCACCACTATTTGATATAAAAGAGAGAAAGAATAGGTTGTTTCTCGTATCTGGAGCTATTAAACAACCACCTTCATTCTTTATGTACCTTGATTTTTGTGCCGAAATCGGAGGATCCGTGGCCCTCACCGATCAACAAAAGGGAGCTATTTCGGCATTTTTCCATTTATTGACCCCGTAAATAAAGATCTCTGAATACACTGGCTAGTCGATATTAGCAGCTTACAACTTTATTGCAGCTTAGGGGTTGCGAAAAAGAAAATTTAAGTTAGGAAGGCCGAAAAAATTTCTAACACTCATCTTCGTTCGCTATTTAGGCACAATTCGACTGTAAGCGCAGTAATATAGATCTTAAGGGCACTTTGGATTTGTCCATATCCGTCCTGAATACACAGGAGTTGCTGTCTAGTATAAAATAAAATGGTGGAAGAGAAGAAGAATAAATCGCCGACAATGATTGTCAATCATAAAAAGGCACGCCTGCACTGGACCAAAAAGAACTTCACGTAGAGTGCTACTGACTGAATGGAAGTGTTTTTACTGATGAGAAGAGTTTAATTTGGGTGGCCTAGATAATTTCTCTTACTACTGGCACAATTTACTTAAGGAGCTGCAATATTTCTCCACTCCTCAGCAAGGTGTAAAATCAGTAATGAGTTGGGCCGCTTTATCCTACTATGGGGTTTCGGATATATCTTCTATTTCAGAAATACAGGACTGTTAACTGGACTAGACTGTTCTAGAGGAAGGACTGCTACCATTTGCCGAGAAATATGTGGGAGAAAGGTTTATATTGCAGCATCGCAATGCCGCAACCCATCGAAGCAACTATACAAGAGACAGGCTAGAGGGTAATGACTTTTTTAACCTTCCGTTTCCTTCCAAATCCCCTGATTTAAACCTATTGAGAGCATGTGTGGTATTTTGACACGCAAAGTTTACCCCAATCAGCGAGATTTTGCATCCATTGAACAGCTTTAGAGGTTCATTCATGACACTTGGCATGAGATGAGTGGGGGCGTTGTTGTGAATACATTTTAAGTTGGCTCCAAATCTTTGTGTACAGTTCACTGAAAGGAAGGGTAACTGTCCCAATTACTAGTGTTAAGATTAATAAAACATTAAAAATATTTCTTGGTCTTAATTTTTTTCGTCCGGAATTATGGTCCTTATGTAACTTTTTATTAATATTTTGATGATGAAGTCTTTTGTACTTGTGGGCATACTCTAATTGGTTACGGAATCAAGCATGTTTAATTGAATTGATAGGGGTAAATATAGGGGATTTAATGTTTGAAAGATATGGTCGGTTTTTGCCGGGAATATCCTACAGGTTGCCCAGTAATACCTCCATTGATAGGTGATTTCTTTGACTACAGTTGCGTTACATACAGAAATTTTTTTGATTTGATATTTTAATTTTTTTAGGAAGTTTACTAGATCTCACCGGGTCCCAAAATATTTTACTATTATTAATCAACTCGCTCAATCAAAGGGGGGAAGTTTCGATTTTTCTTCTTTTATGCGCACATTTATGCGTATGAAACTATAGAACATCAATGGATAGCAAAGTGATCCACGGCGGTGTCTTACACGATGCGTACGTGTACTTGCTACGCTTTGTTACAGTGCATTAGAGTACCAATAACACCTTCACTGCACTTTGCACTTGTACTCGGAGGCGACGATACGTCGTCCTGCAATGCCTCTCCCTTTCCGAGAGTACCCATAACGATTTGGCGGTAGGTGTGTTTCAAGTCAGTCGAAAGTAAAAGATCAAGGTTGCTCGTACGGCCAAGAATGTGAAGCATCTCGCTCTTAGAAGATCTTTTGTTGTCAAAGGCGAAGAGCGTCGCGAGAGGAAAGACGCTAGAAGAAGCAGGTATCGACTTCGTGTGGCTGTAAGCCTACGCTAATTTCGAGGAATGCAATAACCACGTTTGGCGTTTTGGCTCAAGCCGACACCCTCAAGAGGCCAGACCTTCAATTGGCGCGTTTTTTGGAGTTTTCTTTGACCAAAAGGAGTAGGAATTGCGCAGTCACTGGAGAAGCAACATATCGCGCGAACCATCTCGGAATTCGAAGCAAGTTGTCTTAACGTGGGGGCTCTAGAGTTCTTTCCACCAGTCTGTCATCTTCTTACGTCAAGAGGCAATCAAGGAGAAGAAAGAAGTTGAAGCCAAAATATTTACTGTTTGGTCGATCATTGCAGTTCGCTACGGTCTTCGCGTTCTTTTTTTGAGAGCGGAGTTCTACAAGGTTTCCGCAGAGTATCTGATGTACTCTAAGACGAATACTACTGGGCTCGAACTTCGTGAGTATGTTCCTGCCGCCGAATATTTTCACTAGAGAATACCCAACTATCAAAACGGTCGATAACCCTCAGTTACAGCAAATTCACGAAGAAGACGAAGGGCAAAGGGGAGCTGCGGATCCTCAGTAACTATACAAATAGATTTAGCCCGCTCTGGCTCGGACTAACGCGCCAAGTTAGGAAATAGCGACAACTGGCGGCTTTAGAAATTCCTCTACTGAGCCATCCAGTTCGGAATATGCGAAGCGCCGATAACTTCTGTCACGGTTTGAACGATAATCTAGCTTCTACATGTTCCTAAAACATAAGAAGAGGTGAAGTTTGCATTATAAGATCTAATTGTAGGCGTTCATAAGGAATTTACATGAAGATCATGCCGATCCACACCCGTCAGGTGTAAGAGAATTTCTTCCACGTTCACAACCTGAGAAAATAAAATCAGCACTTCCTTGAAACCGAGGTTCTTGTTGAACTTTTCCGTGCAATCAGCCTGATAGAAAAGGTACTTATGAGGATAGGTACCTTATCGAAATTGTTAACGACTTTAAAACAAGGTAACACGATAAATTCTATGGATGTGGACCCTGGATTCCGTCATCTCCTTCTACACCTAGCTATGTGGGATTTATTTATTTGCAGGTACCAATGACGGTGCTTTCAATGCGTTTCACTCCCTTTCTGATGGTAACATCTCCTCTCTGGTTCACTCAGCTCATGAGCTTGTTCACGAAACATGCGAGCGCTTGGTTTCCGGATCCTCGCGTATATCGATAAATTTCTCATTGCTCCGTTTCCTATAGAGTACTCTCCATGGCGCACCGCTGGGTGCAAGGAAAATCTTTTATCGTACGTTTTCTGAAGGATCTAGGTATCAAGAGAAACCCATAAAAGGCTGTTGGTAAGGATCAAAATCCCTCTAACACCTAGGCGTGATCTTGGGAACCTCCCACATGACGTTCATAGTCCACCTAGTAAGGTCGAAAATTTGCGAGAACACGGTGGGAAACTCCTGATGGATTTTATTGTTGGATGTGGCTTTGTGTCAACAGAGCAGCTCAGAATATTTTGCGATATCTGCATTTTGCTCTCACTAACCCTGCAATAGTCCTACTTCTACACGCGCAAGATGTAGTGGGACCTTTCCTCCTCTCGTGCGCAAGATAAGCGAGGACATTTCCGCCTTTTGCACCATCCCATCCGGTACCTGCGCTTCTGTAACCTCCTTTCCAACAGAGACTTAATGGGACGACATATTTTTCTCATGGTTCCTCAGGCCGCTATGCACTCGGATGCAGCGGTTCTCGGTTTTGGAGGAAATGTCATGTCATACAGACTTGAGCGGCTTTACTGTCCTCGATGACAGAGACTACCAGACAGGCGACCGAGATAGAGCGAAAAAGGACAGTCGCACACTTGGACAACTCTGCCGCAGTACAGAAAAAAACGACAGCTTTTACCCTGTTAAGTTGGATGATCCCACTAGGATACCCATCCGTCAGGTATCACCGATCGTGCCTTATATAGGCATCCGGAGTTAGATATTCGATACAAAATGCAGTACAGAATAGTGCAGTATAGTACAACATAGTGCATTACTGTAGATTGAGATACCATGCAAACGTTCAAACTTAAAATGATAAAATAGAGCGCCCTTTTGTCCTGTCACATGATACGCCCGTTCCCACAAATTCCATTGCTTCCGCTTCCGATCTGACTGAGCTTCAACCACTATCAAACCTCCTCCCATTCTCAGAGCACCATAGGCTGTCTGATGCTAGATTCTCCCGCTCATCTTCACTTTCCATACCCTGATCGTCTGCGTCCAGTTGCGTTGGTGCCAAACTCTCTGTTCCCCCTGCAACTCGTCGCGGTCATAATACAGCTTAACCACAGCAGTGGGCAAATCTGATTCTGGCGTCCAGCAAGTAGAGCAACTTACGCTTATTCGCACCTTGAATTGCCACACCATCTCCCATTTTTCTTTTTATCTCTGGCTTTCATTCCTGCGATGCGATCAAGTGTCCGTAAGCTACCAGGAAACCCTGTCCTTTGGGTCGCCCCTCTCAACTAATCCTTCTGGTATCTTTCTCAGCCGATTGGCGTGGACTCTATCTACCTTCTTGCTAACCTCTGACTCATACTCATACGCGACTCGGCCCAATCTTGCTACAAATTTGTAAAGACGTATCCACGGCTTGACCGTCTTCCTACCTTCGGCGCATTTGACCTTGACCGACCACAATAAGATGCGATCACCGACAGTTTATTCCTTAGGATTCACCTTCTGGTCGAACCGCTTCCTAGCCCTTGCCTTACCTCCTCTCCTTTGCTAAGAAACTGCCTGAATAGCAGCACGAAGCTTTTCTCAAGACTGTCCGGCTCATCCTCAAATCACACTCGATCGAGTTCCCCCACGGCATCACACTCTTCCACGCCAAACATCGCTTTGAAGGGTGTCATACCGGTTGCTGAGCAAATTCCCGTATTCTACCTAAGGCAGGTAATTGCGATGTTTTCATCCCAATCTACATCTCCCGTTGCCATGAAACTAGCTAGATCGCGAGCTATCTTCCTGTTCCAACGCTCTACTGCGCCTTTTGCTTGTTGATGTAAGGAATACATCTGCAGACGCTCGATCATTAGCATTCCGTACAGTTTCTTGACGACATTGGACGACATTCCTGAAAACGCTAGAGCCTCCATCAGAGAGTGTGGCTTCTATTAGACCGAAAACAGAAATCAATTCTTCGATCGGTAACTTGGCGGTAGTCTCAGCCTTCCCATCAGGGATTGCCTTCGCCCTCGCGAATCTTGTAAGCATGTCGACCATCGCGAATACTTTGATTTAATGTAAGCGACGGGGAAAAAGAGTGATGGTATGATGTGGTAGATTTCAACGTATGTTATTGTTTCCTGACTTTACTTGATAGCATAGACACACAGCAGTTTTCTGTCTCTGGTCCTTTCGACTCCCTTAAGTAGCTAAACTTTTTCAATTCCGACAAACTCAAATTATCTGTTTGTATAATTTGAAGATACTGGAGTTGTCCCTTATACTTCTAATTAGAGCAGATACTGTCTCTAAATTGCCAACCTCAGATGAATTAGTAATTTCTACTTCAAAAGAAATTGACAATATCTTAATTGCAAGTACCAGATGAATTATTTGAGCAATCCTCCTAGAAGAAAACCTCATCAATATGACTTCGGATACACTCATTCTCTCGTTGACTTCCAATGATTGACAGGATGCATCAACTTGGTCATCACATCAGCGACCATCTCAGTGGTAGCAGTGTACTCCAACGTGACTGTACCTTCTTCGATTTGGTGCTTTAGAAAATTTTACTTGACCTTGAGATGCTTTGACCGCTCGTTGACTACCTCATACAACGCGATCTCGACAGCACCCTGGTTTTCAGTACGTACTTTGATAGAGAGACAAGTATTACCGTTTATTTCGAAGTCCGCAGCTAGACAGGGCAACCAAATAGCCTCGCGTACTGCATAGGTCATCTCATTATGCTCAGCGTCAACCGTAGATTGCGCAATCACTGTTGCTTTTTGCTACACCAAGGAGCAATTCCACCAGCGTTTAGGAAGTTATACCCAGTTGTCTATTTCCTCGTTGCTTTGTCGCCAGCAAAGTCAGCATCACAATACCCGCGTAAAATTGCGCCATCACCCCGTAATACGATACCGTGATTACTTTTCCCTTTTAAATAGCGTAATACGTGCTTAGCAGCATTCTAGTGACATTGGCGAGTGTCCTCTATGAATCTCAATAGCAAGAAGCATGCAAAATCAATATCCGGTCTAGTAGTATTCAACAGCTGAAGAGGGACTCCGAAAGCTGCTTATATAGTACATTTGGTAGACGCTCAAACTCCCCCTTGTCACGATTCTTCAGGTAAAAATCAGAATTCGGCTAGACCGTAACATTTGCCGGCTTTGAATTCTTCATCCCAATAGGCTATAACATCTGATCAACAATGTGCGGATTCGAAATTTTCAGTGTGTATGCAATCTTATCACGCTCGAGTACCATAGCCAGAAACTTCTCAACCTTCACCTCAATACGAAATTCAACGTTCTGCGACATAGCTTGAGCAATTTTCTTAAATATTTCCAAATATTTCCCAGCTAACAAGGATCGTCAACATGCACCAAGACATGCACACGACAATCAGCTTTGGTGGCGACATACAAGCACGGGTCTGGTTGTGAGTGGATAAATCCAAGCTTGTCCAGAATCTTGTGAATTTGTTTCTTCCAGGCCTTCGATGCCTGTTTGAGACCATAGAGTGACTTAAATAGGCGACATACCCAACTCGGGTGATCTGAATCAATGAAACCTTCAGGGTTTTCATATGTAGCTCTTCCTTCACGGTCCTTTTCAGAAAGCAGGCTTCATATCAAGCTGTAGCCAGTAAAGCTTTTCTTTGACGACAAGAGACAAGAATAAACGGAAAGTTGCATAAGAAACGACCGGAGAGAATGTGTCGTTGTAGTCTATGCCATGGCGTTAAGTGAAACCCTTTGCCACAAGTCGAGATCTGCGCCTTTAAAGCTCTCCTTTCGAATTTGTCTTTTTGACGAACAACCACTTGTTTCCAGTTGGTTTAACGCCACACGGCGGTGGAACAAGTCTCCACGTACCGTTCTTCTCGACAGCAGCCATTTCAACTTCCATTGCCTCATGCTATTGAGCAGCATTTTTACTTTTCTGTGCTTCCGTAAACGTGAGAGGTACCTTCTCGTGTTGGTTACAAATCCTTATATTCAAAGCAATGCCCTTCAGATATCCAAACCTGTCTGGCTTATTCAAAGCACTACAAGGGCTGGTTGTAACAACTTCTCTAATGTGCTCAATTGAAAACGGTTCAACCACTGCATCCCCTCCGTGGTCCGGGTATTTAGCTAGAAATGGGACAATGTCATCGTCTTCAGGTACCTCGACACCTTAAGCAACGGGGTTAGTCGGTTTTTCGGCTGAGTGTGCTGTATTAATCTTTCCCAAGTCCATCTTTCTTGACTGATCATCCAAGAAAATAACTCTGCACTTGACTGCTCCACTTTTTGTCCTGACATAGACTGATCAAATGTGACATCGAGGGAGATAATTACATCTTCTCTTGTCTGTCATGTAGATCTTGGAGCTGTTCCCACGTCCGTATCCCACCAAAAATCCCTTCGTCGCTCGAGTTTCAAGTTTGCTCTTCCTTTTCTGCTTTTTAAATAGACGTAGGACAATGCACCAAACCTGCGAAAGTGTCTTAGTTGAGTTCGCTTACCCATGATCATCTCGAATGGTGTCTTATTGCTGTCACTACAGGCCGAACTATACATCCGATTTCTCACATAGTTCGCCGTATTCATTGCCTCAGCCCAAAGCAATCCAATACCCGGCACTTATTTCATGTCCAGCAGCATGTTTTGCGCCTTGTCCATTAGCGTATAATCGAGTCTTTAAGCCCTGTCTTTTGACTTTGGTGAATGGGGTGGAGTCTTCTCGTGACTTATACCTTTGTCTTTCAGCCAAGAAGTGAATTTTTACCCTAGAAATTCGCCACCGTTGTCCTTTCTAGCCTTCGAACATATATGCGCTTCACCCTGGAATTAACCATATTCTAGATTCCCAAAATCATGTCCTTCAATGTTCGTCCTCCACAAGACTTCTTGCGTAAAAATCGAATCAGCGATAATGCGCTGGAGTCGTCATAAAAAGTTGCTGCGTAACGAGCGCCGTTCATAGAAGGCTGTTTCATCTGACCAATTAAATCATAGTAAAACAGATCCAAGGGGCCCGTATCCTTGTCAGACGCATCATTGCGTGGCTGCCTTAGGGACTTACTGGTGCCGAGAGCGTCATATCCACTGAGATCTCCAGCTTTTTTGATACTCACACCATCAACTAAAGGAATATTCTTGCAGATAACTCCCTAGCTAGCGTGCCCAAGTCCCAAATGCCAAAGTTCTTGCTTTGTTAGTAGCTTTTTCCTTTCACTGGAAGCAGCCACCACCTTGTCATTCCGCTCGAGTATCAATGAAATCTCGTACACGCCCCGCTCATATTCATGTCCAACGAAAATAATGCATCCGTTGTTCTCCTGGCGTATCACAAAGGTTTCAAGACCGTTTTTATTTGAATCAAATGTAACAACAAGCCAGCATTTCCGAGCTTAGATACAGAGATAAAGTTTCAAATCAGATCCGGAATGTACAACAAATCCTTCATAGCCACCTCGACCACGTTTTTACCAACATCAATTTCGCCTCGGACAGTTCCTATGTCAAGAATTTCTACCGTCTTTCCATTTCTAACAGACACACACTTGCGTGTCAGGGGATTAAGATCGAAGAAGTAATCCTCGTAGTTACACTTATGCCTAATAGCTCCAGAGTACATGACCAACTTATCCTTGCAATCCAAAAAGCTTACGCGATGGGAATGGGTCAGACTTGGTAAGAAAGGTAATGTACCCAGAGTCTACTCGACGAATACGTCCTTTGCCACGGCCTCCACTGGCACTACTTCCTCGGCGGTCATTCTATTTATTTCCATAGTGACGGTTCGGACGGTATAAATTGCTCTCGGGATTGTCCCAACAGTTATGCTTTGTATGGTTGGGCGTTCAACAGTGAGTAAACGTCCCGATTCTGAATATGGAGCGCCGATCCTGTTTCAGCAACATCTTTATTCACATTCAGCATAGCTTCTTTTGTAACCAGTGATCCGACAGCAGCTGAGCGATACTTCTCTAGCTCACGTATCATATCCACCGCATTATCAAATTCTTCAGGGAGAACACGCAGTAATGAGCGATGTTTATCTTCCTTCGGAACGGTATGGCCAATCGAAGCAAACTTGTTCTCGAAGTCCGTCACTGCGTTGACAAATTGCATCACAGTCTCATCCTCAGTCATCTTGAAAGGGAGATATGTTTCAATATGAGAGTCGACAGCTGCGGATGAGACAGCACTGAACTGTTCATTGAGAATTTTGCTACACATTGTAGGGTTACTCCTCATCGATCACAACAGCTTTACACTCTTTGCTGACACTCAACAACATTCTCGCCAATGCTGTGTTTCTGGGAGCCTTGTACTTGGCGCGAGCCTCGACATCTACAGCCGACGGCTCCCTCTCAGATCCATTCATGATACACCATACTCCTTTGCCTGGAAGAACCAACTTGATTTCTTTCGACAAATAATGATAGTAATTTGATTTGATTTTTTCGATCTGAAGCCGGCTGACGTCCACCATGTCCACTGTGGTACTCATGGAGATGTGACCAGTCCTCAATACTTCAACTCTTCAACAGCAGCGCTTGAAAAGAGGTCTACTTATACAACCACGTTAATGCCTCTCCACACCCTAGACCTATAATCTAATGTAAGTGATGGCATAAAAAAGGATGATCATATGATGTAGTAGACTTCGACGTAGGTTGTTGTTTACTTACTTTACGTGATAGCTTAGACCCATAGAAATTCTCTGCCCCTGGTTTTTGACTCTCTTAAATAGCTAAACTTTCTCAATTCCAACAAAATCAAATTATCTGTTTGTCTAATTTCAAGCTGCTGGAGCTGTCCTTACTACTTCTCATTAGAGCAGACACTGTCTCTTCTAAATTGAAAATCTCAGATTAATTAGGAATTTATACTTCAGCATAATTGACGACCTCTCATAGTTACAAGTATCAGATGAATGAATCCAACAGATTTCACCATTCTTGGTATGCGAGGTAATGGTTTGGACATCGAACGCAACCAGTTGCAGCTGACGTTTTGGATTCGTTATCTCCAAAACCCCTGTACTCCTGGTTGTTGATCCTCAGCTACGGTATACTGTAAATAGTTTCTTACGAAGCGGATAGCATTACGTGCCTTCCCTTTCTACCAGAATCTTCTCAACAGCTTGCCCATACTACTTTGTAGCTTGTAATGAACAGTAAGGCGCGATCCATTGACAAAGTTTAGCACATCCTTGACCATTGATTTGGGCACTACAATCGGTAGCTCGTCGCGTTTAGTGCTGCGTAACAGAATGCCATCATCAACAACAAAACTTCTGCGTCCACGCGCGAACTCCGCCAGGTCTCCGTACTCTGCGACTCGTGCCACTAACAATTGGTCATCCTTGTAAACTGCTGTGGTCGTTCCAATCGGATATGATCAAGCTTTTTCCGTGGAGACGTTTGTTAGGGAACCTAGCGCCCTTCAGGATAATTTATAGCAGTGCAGCGGGACGTTTAGTGATCAATAGTCAGAAACATGGTTCATTAGGTCCAAAAAGCGCATTAGATCGACTCTGGACTGCGGAGTCTCCGAGCTCCGGATCGCCTCCTTATGTTTTTTCGAAGATCTCAGTACACGGGGTCAACGACACACCCAAGTCTTTCAGCCCTGTGTCATCCGAACTCGCACTTGAAGAAAGCTTAAGGTGTAAACCAACCTCAAATAAAATGTCCAATACCGATGCAAGAGAACCCAAGTGTTCGTCTTCGTTCGCTGTACCGACGTTCGTATCGTCTATAAATTCCATTACGTCATGACCTTTCCTTCCACCCAAAATCATTTCAATGATTCACTAAAAGGTACTAGGGGATTTTGAGCCCCTTCGGAAGCCTTGTAAACTGTAACAGATCAAGTAAAGTACGTATGGACCTCGATTTTGGATGTAGTTATACTTGATAAAACCCATCCTTGAGATCGAAAAAAGAAAATACACCTTCGTGGCAGGCCATCCATGCGTATCCCGAACAGTTTACATGGGATATAAGCCCGTCACAGCAAGATCATTCAAACGTCGAAATTGAGACGTTACCGTTATCCCCCATCTTTCATGCGGACGAATACATTATTGGCCACCCACGCTGTTACTGCAGTCTCTAGCACCCCGATCTTTATGATTTTTTTCATGGCAGCTAATTCTACTTCTTCTTCTTTGAGTTACCTGCGACTGACGGAATCACAGACAGGCTGGGCACCCGGCTTTAATTCAATGAAATGCTGTATCCCGACTATCTTGCCTAATCCTTTGAGTATCCCGCGCCGCTGCCACACCAGTTTCCGTAAGCGCTTTCGATTAGATGGGCTACGAGAGAACGCTTTGAAATCCATATCCTTGAAATATTGATCCACATCCGCGTCTTCGATCACTGCACGAACAGTCTCTTAAGGCTCACCACTTTCTTACTTTGTGCGATTACCAATCAGCCCATGGGAACGCTTGTCACCGCTTTTTACAGAAGTCCTATCATGCACCAGACCAAACTGTAAGCACAATTCCCGCCGAAACCTTCTACCAATGAGCATCATGTCTGGAAGCTCCGACAAGATACGCACTACCTCGTTGAGCTTCAATCCCCAGATGCTGAACTACAACTTGCCGGCGCCTACTGCATCGATTCCCCTACCATCAACCGCACATGCCGATCAATCCTTAGGCAATATCTGGCCACAATGTTCGATAAACCATTTGTGATCAACCCATATGGATAAAGCCGCTGTGTCAATATAATCCATGACCTTCTCAACAATCGCCGTCACCATCGCAGCGACCTCATCCTCCGACATATCATGCCTCCAAAGAGGCTCATAGAAAGCGCACACAGCCTCGTGCTTATCCCTCCAGACCCCATAGCCATTTCTAAATTTCGTGCTGGGGGTTTCCAGCCCCCACCCACGTTATCGGCCCCGTCCATTTCTCTGATTGGGCGTTCACCTCCTTATCTTTCTTCTTTTTCTCACAATAGCGAGCATTATGTCCCAATTGTTGACAGTAATGGCACTTAACAATCGCGAAATGGTCCCCTGCGCCGCTAGGAGGGATATACGACTGAGGTTTATGGCTATTCGGGTCAGGATCCTTACTTTCCTTGACCTAATGGATGTGCTCACGTAGCATAGATTATTGTGCAGTTGAAAGCATTGATACCGGCGAGAAGACAGTGTTGAAATCGCCCACGACCAAGACAGCTTGGTTCTGTAACTTCTGCGGGAGACAGGTTCTGAACGGTTCAATAGAACGTCGTTCCCCACGTGGATTGGCAGCGCCATACCGGCTGAGCGGAGACTCTCAACATATTGTGCGATATACTCCTTCCTCTATTTCCACTTCATCCAAAAGAACTTATATTTTAGAGCACTTCGGTGCGTTTTACTGCACAGAAAAACTTCCAGCCTACCCCAAATTTCAGCTGCAAATGATTCCATGTGTGTGCACTTGATCTCCTCATACACCCTTCTAGCATGCTTTTCAAACGCGTAAGACATGAGGCAACTTTCTGGGACGTAGTGATTTGCAAATCCTTGAGAAATCTCTGCCATATCCTCTTGGCATCGAAGAACGAGCCGTCTCCGATCTTCTTACAGTGTGTACATTTGAAAGCACTCTTGTATATCTTGTAAACAACAGATGTGGCATAGACTTCCTGGTACTCCTCTTTGGCATGCGTCGTGCAGCGGCTCTTGTTATTCTTGCGGACGTGACGCACCCTCGTTGCCTCCATTCTTGGTTCGCTTGTATAGCCATTACGATGGGAGAGTTCCTCCCCCGGCCTCTCCAGATAGTGCAGCTCCTTGTCACTCTCGTTTCCATCATTCGCTGGTTGGTTGGGGGGAATCCTAACCTTGCGTCCCGTCGGTAAATGGAGGTTGCTTGGCCCCGAAAAGGACCATTCTTTCTCATTCTTCATCTTGTTGAAGCGCTGATGTGTATGTTCTATCAAAATCCTTTGTTCCGCCGCACGCTTGGCAAATTCTCTTGACGTATTTTTCATATCGGGCAAAACGCGTCCGATATTTTCAGCTGCCGCAACCTCCTCAGGGTCAGCGTTCTAAGCTGCACTACTCAGCTTGACAGCATTAATTTCAGCCTTCAAGCTCTGTATAGCGTCGACCATAGTAGGCGAAGACTAAGGCACGGGCTGATCAGCGTCCATGCCGGAAACAAAAGGTTCTTTAACAGGCATCGACACACTAGTACCAGCGGCGTTGGACGGACCCGCGTCATCAGTACCTTCATTCGGGTTATTTCTCGTTCCATGCCTGATTCTCTTTTAAGTAACTCCTGTACATACTTTACTAGCTCACCCGATGCCAGAACAGTCACGCGCGATAAAAACGCTTTTATGTCACGTCGTACAGACCTGAGCGGCTTTACTGTGCTCGGTAAGAGAGACTACTAGACAGGCAACCTCGAGACAGCGACAAAGGACAGTCGCATACTGGGACAACTCTGCCACAGTACAGAAACAACTCAACAGCTTTTACTCTGATAATTTGGATGATCCCACTTGGATACCCATCCCGTAAGGTATCACCGGTCGTGCCTTATATAGGCATTGGGACTTAGATAATCGATACCAATTTCAGTACAGAGTAGTGCAGTATAATTCAGTATAGTTCATTCATGTAGACTCACATGCCACGCAAGCGTTCACAAATTAAGTAATAAAATAGAGCGCCCTTTTCTCCTGTCACATGATATGCTCGATCCCATTACGTCTATTGTAGTGCAACAAAACTCTTCATAGATCCGGTATTTCAGAAAGGGCGCAAGTGATGTGGTCTTCACAAAGCGCTTGGAGCTGGAAAGAAAGAGCGAAGAGTATCAGATTTCCAGAGCTGTGCGGTATTCGAAAGCTCCTCTGCCGTCAGCTTGGGAAACTCATTTCAGATTCGGGCGTGCGTAATATGCTTTTTCACATTGAAAACCAAGCGGTCGTCCACATAACCAACCGCTTTGCCTCCGCAAGCCGTGCTATAGTGAAGGAACTTCGACTTTCAAGGCTTTTACTTGATCGTTTAGGGATTCAAGTGAAGTCCGAGTGGATCGCATCAGTTGCAATTCGCTTTGCTAATGCCTTACTTCGGCACTCCCCAAGCGAAGACCTGCTCATCCATCGACAGCTACGGCGTTCAATCGTGGCTAGAATGCAGGCGTCGCTCGACAGTTTCAATTTTCGCTCCCTAAGAGAGCGTCCTACATACCTACATCGAGCAGTGGTCAAAAGACTTCAGGAGACCTGGAATCTGGGAACAGGTCGACTGCTTTGCCCGCCAATAGAAATCATAGGACCGACAGTGAGGAATCTCACACAGACCTGCGCACCAAGGATCCTTTTGATTCCTAGTTTGGCTCGCCAGCCGTGGAATCAGGCTTCTTTGAGTATCATGAATCGCGTGGAACGCCTGAAGTTCCCACCGAAGGATGTTTGGATGGCTCAGCGAACGTTCAATCCGAAATGGCGCCTCCTCCACTTATAAATCAACCTCGAAGGACAAGATCTTTAGCTTGCCTCGCTCTCGTAAATTCAGCGAGCACATTCATATCAGCCATCGCGCACTCTAGAGGAGCACGCATGACAGCTGAAATGGTGGCCGAATTTCTCTTGCAGTGAAAGGACCAAAAAAGCTCGTATTTTTCAATGGAAAATGGTGAAAGTTCTTCGTGTGTGGAAGAGCAACGTTCTGTCCTACCAGCAACCGAAGCTAACTTCATTGCCTCTATGGGTTGGTTGCGCGCAGAACGTGAAAAAATCCGGAATTTTCAGCTGCGCTTCATTCCTACAATACATCAGCGCTGTTCCACAGATGCAGTTAATGGTAGCTGTGAATCCAGTTCCACCGTTCCCATTCATGTGGAGCGCCTTGTTTGTATATGTTAAATGGGAGGAGAGCAACTACCCCCATGAACAATTTTGTTGTGGGCGTTCATCGCGCAACAAGTATGGGCTATAGGTATGCGTAGCAGCTTTATCGTCAAAACTCGCGATAACTGCGCCTGCTTCCTCTCTTACTGTAGAAAAGGTCTCCTGCGCTCCTTCATGTCCTTAAACTTTCAATAAGTTTCTTTATCTCCCGAGGGATTGAATGCGATGTTGTGTGTGGTGAAAGGGAGAATGGAAAGGCAGTGCCAACTTCTGGCCTACCATAGAATCTCTCCTTTTCCGTCCCCATGGACCTGTTTCTATGCCGTGATTCCGTTTGCATCAAATATTACCGCTTCTTTCCAATCGTTGGGGAACAAGTTGAATAGTCCAAAGGTTGTCGATCTGGTGCTTGCTCTCGAGTTTTGAGCGAGCTGAGCCGCTCACCTCCTAGCCAAGGAAAGTTTACTTTTCTTTCATTGCGCATCGGGGATCACAAGGAACAGGTTTTACAAAGAATTATTATTGAGGTAAGCCTTGCAAGATTTGGTTACACAAAGGACAGTGGAGGCATGGTTGCCTTATTTTTCGACCGAACCATCCAGATTTTCGCAGAATAGTTTTGGTTTTTTTTGGCAGTTCCGTATCAATTCCTGCCGTTTCCATTTTGCCTCTTGAAAAGCAGTAGACGAAACATTGGTTCTCTCCTGCAAAATTGTGAAACACTATGATTTTGATGTTCCGTCCAATGTACAGGAGACAAATTCATGCGAATGAAACCATAGAACGTGAATACATACCAAGGCGTCCGCAGAAGTGGTCTAGATAATGTGTACGTGTAATTGCTAAGCTCTATTGCAGTGCATTACAGTACCAATGCCGCCTTCACTGCAATCTGCACTTCTACTTTTAAAGAAGTCCTCAATCCAAGGCACGCCGCGTGGCATCAACATGTTGTGTCAAAATTCGTGGACAGTATGGCAGTACACTGTGCGCACAAACTTGAGCCACGAATTATTGCACTGCTACAGTACGGGTGTTTGTATGGAAGGAAGGCTGGCGATTTCACTACTGCTGGGACTGTTTCTTAATCAAAATATTTTTAGTAATGTTTAGAGGTATTTGAAAATTTGAGCAGTCTATATAAACCCTTATCTTAAGCTCCAGCCTGAACGGGAGCATCAAAACCCAGTTCAAACCTTCGATTACCCGGTGGGTGCCCCAAAGTTCCACACCTGGTAAATCAACAAAGGTCTGTCAGTGCTGCGAGGTATTGCAATTCGACAGATGGTCAAAATCTTTATTTTATTTGCCTTTCTGTCCTATTGCAAGCGCGGTATAACATTCTGGTTCACTCTTATTCTTTGGGATAACGCCTTATGCCGATAGTAAAGGCCTCCATAGACCGACTCTTACGCATGCACCCTTGCCATCGACATCATCAGGCAAGAGGAAAGGAGGGTTACCGCGACTATTCTGGTACCCTGCGAACATCGAATACGAAATACTGGCGAGCAGTGCATCAAGACTCGCAGTGGGATCACGACTGGAAGTGGAGAAAATCTAAACAGCGACCTTACAAGGCCCTCGAGTTGCGAGCTACAGATCCGATAATTTACATCGCGAATATTACCACCGTGACCTCTGAATTGAAG
Source organism: Kappaphycus alvarezii (assembly GCA_002205965.3). Classification (NCBI taxonomy): domain Eukaryota; phylum Rhodophyta; class Florideophyceae; order Gigartinales; family Solieriaceae; genus Kappaphycus; species Kappaphycus alvarezii. The sequence continues at coordinate 346,022 of NADL03000631.1, read as the reverse complement.
CTCTCTATGACAGTCGGAAACAAAGGGAAAGAATTAGATTCGTCGAAAGAAAGAAGGTAGGGCGGTAGTTATAAGAAAAGAGGGCCTAGAACTACTTAAAAGTCTCAGAGTTATCAAAAAAGCATTCTTATTATTTCGCTATGATAACCGTTTCATTTATCAAGAGAGGTGATTGCATTAAAAAATCCAAGTTTCACGAAAATTGAGCCCTTCCGAGTCGAACATTTTCTAAACTCCACAAATGTCTAATGCTGCCTGCCTGATGGCCGGACTCCGGCCGGTTTTTTAGGGTGACCCTGCCAAGCAGCTAAACCCGAACTTTGTAAGCTCACACCCATTCACCTCAATCCCTAATGGTAAATGTGGACTCACTTCAAGAAATGATATTACTTTCCAAATAATGACATACTTTCCAAATACTAAATTACCCGAAAATTCCCCCTTGTAACAGTCAGGTACTGTAGGTGTTTGTAAGACAGGTCATTTCCAGACTGCCTTCTCTGTTTTTCTTAATGTCCCTCATTTCGGAGAAATTTTAAATAATGCAAGAAAGTTGTTCTCGCTACTTTTGTCCGCCACCATCATGAATATGTACATATGTGAGGCAAGATAGGAGACGGACCAATGAATATCGTATATTCAGTTTTATTCTGTACTGCTATATTCATTTATTGAATTTTTTAAGATAGGCCGTTTTATATTTTTAATTTCCCGATAAAAGGTTCTGAATCCAAAAAATTGTCATTTCTGTCCGACGAGCTCCTTTCAATCCTTTTTTGGTCGCCCTATACGCAACTCAATTCCAAATGCTGAGACCAATTCTGGCAAAAGGAAAAACCCGAGGCGCTGAAAATGTGGGGAGGAAGTATGATTTCCGACAAAAACCTTGGTCAGCAACTCTACCTTCTTCTGCATTACCTTGACAGAACTTTCAACCGCAGTCCCATTACCTCCCATAGGATTATTCTTGGCTGTACGGTCCACATTAGGTTCACGGGACTTGTTTCCGGCCAAAGCTTCCCTTGTGGTAGTACTTCGAATTTGGATTGTGACGCTAAATGCGGAATTTTTGGGACTGGCCGGTCCTTTGCGGAAATTAGTTCTATATCTAGTCATCCCTTCAGCTTACAATGTACTTTTTGCCTCTCGGTCTTCGCTCGACATTGATCGAGACCGACATCCAGATCTTCCAATCGATACTGATCGGGATAGACTTCTAGATCTTCCACTCGACACAGCACGAGATCTACTGCGGGATCTTCTTGCAGAGGCATTGTTACTGGAGTTTTTCATCACAAAAACAATATCAGGGCTGGCTGTTCCATAATTATTCCTTTGTTTCTTTGGACGTCTCACTTTCTGCACACCCTTACGCTTCCCCTTAACCACAGTTCGGACCGGATCCGTAGCAACGCCGCTGATATCCATATACGTCTGATAATTTTTGCCTTTCAATCGCTGGATCTTCAACATTATCAGTTCTTTCTCAAAATAGCCTTCGGAGGCCTTTTCCTACACATTATTCTCCGATTCGAGTCTTCTAATACAGAAAACTTAAAATTCCTTCTTCTTTGTCAAGTTCGGGTTTTTGGCTTCAAGCATGTCAACGTGGTGCTGAAGGAGCTCGCCAAGCTTGCGGATGGACATCAAACCTGCATTCTTCACATGGTTCTTCACGAATTCAGTGATCACAATGTTGTCTTAATGCATTAGGACATCCAAAATATCCAGGTTGTTGCCTACCTGCAGATGCGGTCGAGACATGCGACCCTCAATAGATGAAGTACTCCTTTCAGAAGACGATTCTTGTGACGGGGGGTCACGAAATCCATGAGTAAATTATTTAGGGCGTGAAAATCAGAGGTAGGTAGCCGAAACATCGGGCCTGTACTTGCTCCCATCCGCCGTACGCTTTCCCGTCCTTGAACATGGTAATTGTCGGTTCCTCAACAATTTCCGTGCGTATCACGTTTGCTTGCGCCAGAAAATACATCGTCTTCGGGTATTGTCTTTGAGCATTGGCTTGAGCAGCGATCTTCCAAACAGTTTTCGGCTTCCAAGTACCGAATTCCTTACCTCTTCTTCGGTAGATTTGTACAACACGGTCATTTGCTTAGAGGGATTACAAAAGCCCAAAATAACCGCACTTTTGAATCACATGACGCCGAAAATCGCTGATTACAGTTCAGCATGTAGCGAAGAATTTACAGGTTAACACCTTCGAATGCCGGAATGATATCAGTTCTTGTGAAACACTCATAATGGCGGAACCCTACGTGGTTAATCTTCACTGTGATATGCAAGACACTTCTGTAATCAATTGGAAGATCCATGGAATCAAAATGGGGCATATTTTCAATGAGTCGAGTCAAGGAGATGCACGGATTCAAGTTGAGGACATCGCGGACAACTTGCTGTGCAATCGCAGTAGTGATTGGAATAGAGAGTTCCATTCTGTTCTGCCGCCGTGATGGGGATTTGTGTTAGAACAGTAGGTGCCAGAACTGGTCAGTCCGGATATGTGTCCACGACAAATCGACGAGTGGTCGTCTTGGAATGCATACTGGCCAGTACTAACCAGGAAGTGGGGTGAACTGAAAATTGGATTTATGTGGTAACGTACAAGGGATGCGTCAAGCACTGATATCTTCAGTCAGTTGCGATGAGGAAGATTGAAATTGCCAAGCAGATGATGATGTGATGGTGTGAATAGTTTGATCAATTCGGTACGGTATCCTGTGGAAGATTCGGCGTCTTCAAGAGGGTCTTTGAACAGAAAGTCGGTTGCATCAGAATTTCAGAAACACTTTTAAACCAGCCAATGGTAAATTATTCTTTGCCAATTACCTAGTTATTTCAATTTTTGGGGGTGGGAGGAATCTATGCAGAGCTTCAATAAGTCCCAACTTTAAGAATCGAAAACGCCCCACAGAGCCGACGATGTAAGGACTCTCAAATTTATCACATAATGACTGCCCCCTGAGTTCACCGTTAAAGGAATATAACCTATAGAGCACTATAAATAACAATCTATAAATACCTATTCTCATTAATCCTTATCCATCTCCATTCATCTCCCTGCTTTAGCCATCAATTCCCCCTTCCGTTTCCATTTTTACATCCCTGTGAACTCCTCCCGCGCTGACATTGTCGTATAGAAATATAAATGAACCGTACATTAGTCTCCGATCATATCCGCCGTGTACGGAGGCTTTTCGATGAAAGCATGGGAACAGTCCATGACCACTCACCACCAGCGAGTCGAAACCGTCCAGTAAGGTGTCAACGTGAAGTTATTACTGTTGGTGATTCTGACGATGAATTTAAACAAGCTTAGCCTAGTGGTAGTGTAACTCGAAGCAGGCCACAGGCAGTGTCACACTGGAAGTCGGAGAATCCACCGATTTCCCGCCTTGGAATGGCGACTCCGATTGATGAGGTGCTGAAACCATTCACAGCAGAAGAAAAGCAGTATGTGGCCAGTGGTGAACCATTTGAAATTCACGGCATCAATGAACATATTCGCATTGGTGAGAGTCAGTTGATGCGTATGAGAGGATCATCAGGTATACCTGTGCGGGGTTAGATCGATGAAGAAATTTTCAGCATTTTTGTCATCCGTCTCAACAGCCGTTATGTGAATCGGAGACAACACTTGCTGCCAGGAGAGCACTTCAGCAGAATTCATATATTTAATTCGTTCTTCATGTTCAATTTTATGGGGAAGTGGGCAACGGTTTGCTATCAACGTGTCAATCACAATAATGGGGGGGAATGAGGCACACAAGTTTTGCTGTTGTCGTCGTTTTGTTCGTTGATGATGTTGTTGTTGGTGATGGTGTGCGGGATGCAACACCATCTCTCTCTTTATACTGTAGATTCCCCTGCCTGAGGTGCCCAGTTCAGGAATATACTGTAGACTTGCTGACAAAATGTAGTAAAGTTGCCTTTTCCACCCGCGAATTTAGGTTAGCACCACACTGTTTAATCAAGAACCATTACAACAATTTTATCGAAAAATAAACTTAATAGTCTGTTTTCGATCCTTGCCTCTCTAGCAACTGTGTACAGCGATTCAGCATGTCCAAGTAGATTTTTGATCAAATTGTGATCCAATTTTACCCATTCGCTCCGTACAGTGTCTTTGAGCTCCTCAACAGTAGAAAACTGCCGATTGTTAGCATACCCGGCCCTTGCCAGAACACCCCACACGTTTTCAGTCGGATTCAAGTCAGGGGATCGCGCAGCCTAAATTGCTCTGCATCCATTCCGATGACACGTGTGAGGTGTTAATGGATGCATTATCTTGCATAAAAACCCACCTTAACGGCATCTTCTCGTCTGTATAAGGAAGTAGGTAGTTCTCCAGTGTAGCACGGTACTTCAGACTGTCTTGATTCCCTTGCAGAATAGCCAGATCAGAAAAACGTAGGCTGAAAAGCAACCCCAAACCATCACCCCTCCCCTCCTACCCTTCTCTTAGATAAAACAACTTTGGACTTGCGCATATCATGCCAGTAGTGACGAAACCCGTCTGGGCCGTCTAAATTAAATTTTTTTTCATCAAACGAGACAACCAATCCTCATTGATGCGAAGATTTATTGTAGTGCAAGCGTGCCCACTCCAGACAGGCTGTTTTGTGTTCTTTGGTCAAAGGTGGTTCTCTTTCACCTTACAGAAAACGAAGCGCTCTGAATCAGTTAACAGCTGCTGGACGCGATGTTTGCCGATCGGCAGATCCAGCTTGGCCTTCAATTCTGAGGCTGAAGCCCTAGTATTTGAGGCGCTCCTCATCAATGCCCGAATAGCTGTTTTTGAGATTTTAGTGTTTTTCTTGTACTGTAGTTGTTTCTATAGCCTTCTCTGTCCTTAAAAAATCTTGAAACAACGTTTTTGTCCCTTTTAATGCGCTTCGCAATGGCACGGTTGCTTAGCCCCTCCCTTTTAGAGCTAAAATTGACACTTTCTCTTGCTCGCTCAGCTGCTTTCCTTTTCCCATTCTGTTGAATCTGAATTGCTGTGGCTCTACTCTTTGTATCTACTAGTAGTCGGTTCTCCTGTTTAGAAAGCTTTAAAGCCTTCTGTTCTATTTCTATGTGCTTTGAAAGACTGGTGGTGCTAATCTAATTTCGCCTGCCTATTTTTTGTTTAGTTCATAACATCCATTTTCCTGCTCCATTTGATGTGGCGTTTACACCCTTTAAATGAATTGACACAGCGGTCCGATTGACGTGCAAGTTATCGAGAACGGCCATCTTTTTGCCACTAAAGGTTAATATTTTGTGGTGGTGCTAATCTAAATTTGCGCACTGTAGCCTAACTGACAGTATAAAGCACAGTAAATTAATCTAAAATATACCAATTCTAGTCATCATACGTAACGAATTGGAACTACTGTCGGTTGGCATTGTCCGCCTGACAAATACATGTACATCTTCTAATTCTAACAGTCGGAGATGGCAACTAGTGCGTGTCTTCGCGAAATTTCACCGCATTCCTTCCGGCCAAAGAAGCAAATCTATATGCTGATGCCATAAAGTTCTTCACATCCTTAAGAGGAAAACATGGGGTTTTCATTTTCTGTAACAGATATGCTGGCTGAACAGGCAACTTGTGAGGTAGTGTGCATCCTTAATTATATTCCACTCAATCCGAGTCAAGTCTCATCAGAAATTTCGTTCGAGGCGCACTGCGCGACTGCAATTACCAGAAGGGGAGAAAGTTGAGGTTCTTCATTGATCGGAGCAGTAGGGCGGCTATTTCCCAGGACGGTGGAGCGGAGGCAGTTCTCCAGCAGTGGGGGCTAGGGATAAAAGCAGCTGGGAGATTATTTTCGCTGTGGAGCAGCGCGTTTCCTCTCGTACGTCTGGCACACATGCGACTACTCCCTACTCAACGAAAAAAAATATTCAGTATCCGCAAATGAAATAATGAGAGTCAGGAAATTGCGTTGTGGACAGGTAGGGCAGTACTCAGCTTGTCTCCAGTAGCGTGGCTGATGAGTGTTTGGTCAGCAGGGCTCATATCTTTTGACGACCGCATCTCGCCAAAGCAAGCAAAGAGGTTGGCAGACAAGCGGGGTGACGAGATGGGAAGGGCCTGATCAGTGATGTGACTCAGAATCAGAGACGGAACTGACTGTTCACGTGGTGGTGGTAGATCTTTACGAGTTATACAGTATAGTACAGAAGCGTGCGGAGGGTATTCAGAAATTAACTACGAATACAGGCGACGGGAGGAAACCTGCATCATTTGGAGACTAAACGCAAAACGGGTAACGAAGTCGCGAAGCTCCCGTTGAGGGGAGGGCCGCGACGGGAAGCAGCGAGGGAAGCAAGGCGGTGGAAGAAACCCTAGTCGTCGTTGTCTAAGGCGCCATAGATATCAATCCCGACCGGGGAGAAAAGGAAATCGTTTTGGTCGCAGTAATCGCCGTAATGACGATGCTTGTCGCGCTACTGCAAGTGTCGCGGCAGCGCCTGCGGTAACCGTACTAGGCGAGAAGTGGCGGCGAGCGGAGGGGTGGGCAGCAGTAAGGTCGACGGCGATATCGGCACTGTGAACCCCATAGGCAGCGGAATGTAGATGTTCATTCGTAACGCGGAGGACTCCGAGTGCCCAGATGAGTTGGGAACCTGATAGAGGAGCGGATGCTCGACGAGGGCGACGATCCCCACTTCCTTGCAGAAGCGGGCGAGAACGTTGCGGAGGACGTGATGTCGACGAGTCATGCCATCTTCGTACTTGCAGGTCAAGGCGTGTTGGCCGCTTGGATCTAAGACGAGTGCGACGTCGGCCGAGCGCCGGGAGCAGTACGCACAGCAAGTAGATCCAGGGAATAGCGCGATGCCGAGACGGACAGCCAGAGCGACCTTCCACGCAGAGGAGGACATGTACGTACCGCGGTGGGGGTGAAGAAGCGAAGAGAAAAGCAGAGGAGGAAGATCTGCGTATGGAGGGGAGCCGTGCTCGCTCGGCTGCTGCTGCGGACAAAAACAACCTGTCAGACTTCGAAAGCATGAGTTTAGTTGTGATCGCAGACTGGAGCCTTTCATCGGGGACCGGCGAAGAACAACGCTCGAAAAGGGTCGTAGCTGTACGCGACGAAGACAGCTGCGGATGGCGGGAGGATAATAGCGAGATGGCAGACCGAGGGATCTCTTCCAGGTGGCGGTCGTGGGAAAGTCAGCAGGACGGAGATAACTCCAGAGGAATCAATTACAGATGCTGCGTAAGCAGCCTCTGTAATTGATTCCTCTGGATGCTGCGTAAGCAGCCTCGGTATTGTCCAAAGTTTGCAGGAGACCTAGACCGCCCATTGAGAAGGATAGAGAGGCCTGGAGCCAGGCCCGATCCGGGCAGGGCAATTGCAATTGTGGAAGCTTCCCTCTGCTTTTGATCGAAGCTGGCGGCGAGTACCGCAGATTGAGTGGGGGGAAGCGTACGTGGCAGCAGTGCATGAACTTGGAGGCGTTTGCACTGAAGCGGTGTAAGTGGAAAGCCAATTGAACATCGGCCAAGTCTCGAAGGGATTGGAGGATACGGTCAACGCGGTTTGGCGGCCCGCGAAAAATTGGGAAGCAAAACACTCCGAGCCAATCGGAGATCCCAGCACGATGAAACCGGGGGGGGGTAGAAAAGGGGCAGGGAAGTGACAAAGTGGGGTGGGAAGAGGAGAAGCCGTAAACATGGGTCTTGGAAAGGTTGAGCTGGAACCAGAGTGGATCTCCTTCAAGCTGGATGAAACGGATGGCCAGCGCGCTGGCGGGAATTGCAATTGAACCGTTGCGAGCGTCAATCTGGACCAAACGTGGTAGTGGAACTCGGAGCTCTGGGAAAGACGACGTACAGAATGAATTATTTGATCGGTGCCGTTCTTGACGCCTACCCCGACCTGATGGGGCAGAAGGTAGGAGCGGAAGGCGGGGGAGGCTTTGTGTGCGGCGATCCTAGAAATTAGGCGTTGGAAGAGAAGCCCAACAGCGAGGAACGTTAACCATTCCTTTACATCCACTTGTATCACTGTATCAGATGTGGATGCTCACAAACTGCTTCCGTCGCAGCGTGAGTTTCTAAACAGTGCATTTATGGTACAACCAATTCTCTGCAGAACGATTTCACGGTTTGCACAGTACATGAGCCATCGACGATAAGAACGTTAAGTCGACGACAACAAAAGCAACTTCACCACAGTGACAAGGTTCAGAGGGTAAGAAACATACCCAAAGAATCGAGAGGGCGTGAGGCGCTGACACTGTGTACAGATAAGGCACGTTAGGAAGCCTCATCCCCGGTTGACACCGCCCCCGCGCAAAACTCATGTAGGGCAAAAAGGTAACAGTATCCCTAGCAGTTACTACGTCCACCGACGGTACAAGAAATGATCAACTCGTCCGTATCTTGGCTGTCCAAATTTGATCAGTAGATTTTTCCGTTTTCTCACTGGTACGGGCATTCGGAACTGCGTTCCAATATATGCGGCAAGAGAGTACCCCTTGCTGAATCTGGCTGGCGACTCAAAAACTTACGAGATAAACCTTCCTCCCTTGGTCCTCCAAGAAAAGGCAATTATGGATGACAACAACAACATGTATCGGTGTACAGGGATGAGTCAGTTCTCACCCTACGACACACCCTGATGACCCCCGCCGACAAGTGCCTATATACAAGCTAAAGATCACACTCACGGCACCGTTCCCACTCGAAATACCAGCAAGCCCTCTCTACACATCTGACTACCTCCCATCACCCCACCCTTCCCAAGCTGTTTGCTTCATGCCTTATCCTGCTTAATTCTACCAACATGCATACATCTTCCTCCATTTTCCCGGCTTCCTTGAACAGCACCCTGATCCTCGCCACAACTCCCCTCACCTTAGGACTAAACACACACATAACTGCTGTCGGGACCAGCAACACCAAATACAAAATCATCAACATCCACCCCCCCACCCTCCCTTCACCCAATCCACGTAGAAGGTCAACACCATCCTCGCCACGACCCCCCACCCCACCATCTCCGACTCATAAACATCACAGGTATCCCCATAACCATAATTGCTCTCCCTCTACCCACCCCCTGGCCCCCCCGACTCTCTAACCTTACCACATACCCTCTGGCAGGCCCTCCTTCTCCGCCCCCCCACCACGAGCCCCAAATACCGTCTGGATGGCCTCACCCAATGCTCTACCTCCTCCTCAACTCGATACCTCGGATTTGTGACCAGGGTCCTCACTCGCTTCATAACTCCCTACCCTCCTCAACGCTCCCAGAAAAACACTCCACCTCACTTCGACAACCCAATAACTATCCCACTCCTCATTTTCCGTCACCCCTCACTTCAACAACTTTTTCCAACATTCCTTACTCTTAAGCCGGTATACAAGACCATACACCTCATGGCCGCTCTTCGGCCGTATCCCCGCCATGACAGGCTCTACTGGCGGTGCACCAAGCAAATCAAAACATAATCTCCAATCCTTCAACCGCCCAATCCACGTGCGGTCATACTCAATTGGGGTATCATTCTTGTCCACTCGGTTGGCAAACTTTTCGCGATCCAAGTTTGACCCGTAGCAGAAGTACAAGTAGCCCTCCTCTGTCGCCTCTACCGGCACCCTGGGCGCCGTGACTGGGATTGACATTTTCCTAATGGATTGTTACTAAAGCTGACGGACACTGGCTGTTTGAAAAACCCAACTGTGAGAACCGCGACCGCAACCTGAAACTCGTACACAAGTGGTGCAAACTCACACCACAATATGTGCCAAGTACACAGACGACGGTGCAAAACTCATGAACAAAAAATCCGGAGCTGGATGGAACGAAGAGACACAGTGTCACGTGAAATGGACACTGAATTTGCGGCAGTGTGATGGTGCGCAAGCGATAATGAGAGTATCAATAGCAATGTTCTACGCAATATTTTTGTAGGGTGGAAGATGGAGGGCCGGAGGATGAGGTGGTACGGGAAGAGGCGGTTTGTGGTGACGTCAATGTCACCATTATCAATTAGCGATTTGCAATGATGGGAACGGAGGCTGGGGCGAGGAGGAAATGCTGCGTTTGTGGGTTGTCGATGACTGGGATGTACAGTACTGTACTGTACTGTACAATATGTGGAATTTTTCTATTGGTGTGCAAGGCGTGTACGGTGTGCGAAATTGACATAAGTACACCTTTAAATAATGTCGAAAACAAAAAAAACAGTTGAACATTTGAAGGCCATATTGCTGGAAAGTGTACACGAATTAAAGGCTTTTACAGGTACTATATCATTCAAGCCTCTTATTGGCTGCTCAGAAAAGCTCGAAATCAATGCGAATTCTATAAGTTACGCGAAATAGAATATGACCCACTTCACGTCTATACAATACTATGGCGCTTTGCAACCTTCTATAATTTAGTACTTCGTAGCCCCTCCCTTTCTCTCCACCACCTCAATTAAGCGCTTTGGGATGGATGAATACAGAGATTGAATAGTTTCCAGTGCAATCCCAGCCCACTCCTCATCCACGGCCAGACAAAGCTCGTGCAGTGACTTAAACTGCCGCGAACAATCATAAACACGCCGCACTAATATGCCCATAAGTTCTCAATTATGTTGAGACCGGGAATATTCGCAGGCCAGGGTAAAACAGATATGTCGAAGTCAGAGTATACTTTGACGTGTGGACAGCGGCATTTTCCTGCTGATGAATCCAATTTTCGCCTAGATTAACAACAGCGAAAGGCTTCAGTTCTTGCTCTAGTAGATCGCAGTACATTTCAGAGTTCATCTTACCGTTTACAATACATAAATTTGAAAGTTCGTGATAGACATTGACCCCCAGAGCATCAGCGAACTACCACCCATTTGTCGGCAAAAAAATCTTCTTTTCCCTACGAATATCATACCATAACTTGCAAAGCCATCGGGCCGTCTAAGTTGAACTTTTTCTCGTCGCTGAATATAAAATTTTTCCAATGACTCATCCGCCATGTTAGATGAATTTTTGAAAAAGATAGCCGAACAAATTTATGCCTTTAAAGCATAAATGGAGCTTGTTTCATGCGCTGGTACTTTAAATTTTCACAAGAAGAAAGAAGCTGCTGTACGCGGCGCACAGAAAAGTCCAAACTTATTTCGTTTTTAAGCTCCCTTGCGCTATTTTACCCCTTCGAGGCTGCGCGAATGACAACGGTGGTCAGATTCCGATATGTTGCGCAGCTTACGTATTTTTCTGGTAGGTTTTGGGAGCTTCTTAGAGCTCAAATAGCTCTGAACTGTACCTTTGGAGCAATTAATTGCCGCTGCAATTGCCAGGGACGACATTTTGCCTTCAGAGTAGGCATCAGTTTGGCCTTTTTCAAAATCTGTAAGTACTGAACCCCTGGCCGTTTTTGACGGTCTTTATGGCTTCAAGGGGAGCGTGTTCATTTATTATAGTCAGAATTGATGTTTAAATACTACACTGGGTTGGTTAGTTGGCCCGAAGTGAGCCATAGGATATGGGTCATATATAATTTCGCGTTCTTATAGAGTTCCCCTCTAAAATTTAAACTTTGCTCTCCTAGTATTTAGTAATGTACGACAAAAACCTCAGGTCTGAATTGGCGGTAAATCATAGTTCTGAAAGACGGCTACTCATCCCCAGAATGGGCATCATGGCACAAACACTAACAAATTTTTGCCTGTACTTATGTGAATTTCGCATACTGCAGGTGTACTGCACGTTTAATGGTTTAACAGTCATGGAGCTGTTTGTCGGACAGTCCATTTCTGGCATACATTCGCCGATTTTGGAGTTGGCCCGTAATGGAGGACAATTCCGCTATATTTTCATAGATTAGTACTCAACGAAGTAGGAAATTTGTATAGTTTTGGTGTTTACTTGAATGGGTTGCTATACTTAAATTTCCTGCTAAGGGCAATTTGTACAGCTCATATACTGCGAATCTATGCAGATATGCAGTACCCTAAGTATCATTCGTAATTCCATCCGAACCTATGCAGTACAAAGCCCGCCCCTTTCTGGGTTCATGACCCGGTTTTGCTCCACAAACCTCTTTATCTGTTTCAAATAGAACACAGTAATGTGTACAATTGTCTATGTGTACAATTGTATGTTGTGAAATGTATTATTCTGGGTGATGAAATACGGATCTAGATGGCTATGTAAATAAAGAATAACTTTTATAAAGTTGAGGCTATCAAAAGAAATAATTACTAAAGAAAGGGAATAATGCAAAAGCCAAAGATTTATTGATACACTATAAAAAATTCGCTACACTATAAAAGATTTTCAAGTTTTTTCTCTGCAGCTTTCTTTTGCTCAAAACGGTTTCTAGTTACTCTCTTGCGTTCTTTGAGAGGTCTCAGTACGACGAACTGTTCGCCGTAGCGCTCGACGCAGTTCTGAGCCTTGGACCTAACAATTGCATCCATCCAGGACCTTCTTCTAGCTTGCTGCGCATCTTCTTGTGCTCTTTTGAACTCCCACTCAGCTCCTTCTCTGCTTGTTCTTCACGCCTCTTTGCTTCCAGGGACTTTAACAATGCAATGGCATCCCAACGTGATACCTCAATACCCATGGTAGTGTCAACAATCCAGCCTTCAATTTAAGATCAGGCAGTTTAAGATCAGGAGGGCCTTCCCGCATCATTCAAACAGTATTCATCCTTGTTTCTTAAAATATTCGCTGACATATATCATTTACTGACAGCGAGTTGACTCTCGAACAAGTAATCCTGCAACAGAATTCAAGTTGAGAGGGCAAAGGCCAGCCTTTTTAATCCCCTCATGATATTTTTTGCGTAGTAGCCTTCTGAAATCCTACTTGAATTGAATCCTAAACATGTCTTCCATGCAATTTTGCCAACCCTGTAGACATCTGACATCCATATGTTAACGAAAATTTCATGACGGCTTCATTCGCATAATGCTTGAAAGGCCCGAAAAATGATAAATCCAAAGGTTGCAAGCGATCGCTTGTGTTTGCTGGCAACGCAATTGTCGCAATTAGCGCCCTTCTCATCTCCTCAATTGAACTTGAGAGCAAATGGGAGCGGCATGCGTCAAAAAGTAAAACAATCTATTCTTCAACAGGATGTAAAGCTCGAACGGATTCTGTGAAGCGCGAAAACCATTTAAGGATCACACATCTATCGAAACTGCCAACATCACGTCTCCAAAATGCAACCCAGCCTTCAGGAATCAAATTAGACACACTCTCAGTACATATTCCGTCACTTAGTCTTGGTTCTTGAATACCCTTGAAAACTGCCGCAGGAGTAACTCATTCGCCAGTACCACTCACGCACAACAGAACAGATATGGGGGTCCCGTACTAAAAACTAACTCTGGGCCAAGTTGCTTTAACTCAAACAGATGTGACTACACGCTTCTTCTACTTTCCAAATAAGTCCCGCCCAGGAGAAAAGCTTGTTTCATCCAGATATAGACTCGACGAGGGGCCTTGATGTTGTAAGTCCTGTAAACCAACTCAACTTGTGCAAAAAAGTTACGTAATGTTTCAGCATTAAAACATTGAGTACGGAGCTGATACACAGGAAGAGCGACGTAGGAGCTAAGCTTGTCCGAATTGCGCTCCAGAAAGCTATGAAGCTAGAAAAGAGAGAATTTAGCCTGGAATAGGCGTGCAGATGCTTTCCTATTCCTTGCTAACTCAACACGGTACTGATGTGCAATGTTGCACAAGTCTTCATTTGCCAAGAAGGGCTCTTTTACCAGTCTAAGCGAAACTCGACCAACAATTTCTTTCTCTTGTTCCAACGGGAAAAACTGTGGCATGGTTAGGCCTTTTCGAAGTGATAAAGAAAGAACCATTCTTGTTTTGCCTTATCTGTGGTTCTGCCCGTTTGCTTCAGCGCTGCAAACTTGATTTGGAAATCTTGAAGATTCCGTTGTCTGTGGTGACACAGACGCTCCGAAAAGACTCACCCGCTCTGATTCTTTCCAGTTCTTCGAGCAAGGACTGTGGGCCTTCATTGCCATCTTCTTCGTCGCAAAATGGGAATGGGTCAATGCTGTGTACAGACGTGTATCTGAATTTGAAGGTGAAGGGATCAAAGAAGAAGCAACCAATAGATGGTGTTGCGTCTATTAAGGATCAAAGATGAATTTAACTAATGGATACAGTTATGACTGCTTCATTTTTGTTATTAGAATATTAATTTATTGCAAATTTTTTATAGGGCTATTTTCTATTACAAGTTTCCCGGGAAAATTGTTCGAAAGCGCAAATAGTGCTATTTGGGCCCTATTTCTCCAATTGGAACCGTTGGTTTTCCAGTTGTCATGATAATGAATCCATTGCAAATATTGTCGCCAGGTTTAGTGTTCTACGCATGGTTTTTCCAGAACTACGCGCTTCCAAAGATAGGTGACTTGCAAGGAAGAGAAAAAATTTGCGAAATTGTTCAAAATTTGTTTTGAGTTTTAGGTTTTTTACAGGGAATGTTTTTTTACTGTCCCACGAACAGCTTTCGCACTGTTACTGTACTGTACATAAAGGACTTTACAGTACAGTGCAACATGAGTCTACTTGTTACAAGCGCCCATTGCACGCGTATTGCCATCCTCCTCCGTAGTAAACAACCCTTGCTCTCTACAAATCTACTGTATTTTTTACAAGGGCACTGTGTATACTGTATCTTTAACCGGGCCTGCCTCCAATTGTGGGCTGGCTCCTCAGCCAGAAACGCTGAATCGGAAGAGTCAACACTTTTTGCACAGCATGTTTAGCAGGGCCAACCTCTACTAATGAAACTGACTTCTCAACTGGAACACCTGCACCAGAAGAGCCAACATTGAGTCTATAATATTATAGCTGGGGCTAATTCTACTAATTCTATCGACTTTTCAGTCGGAAACACTGCTCTCGGAAGGTCACTATCCGAAATCGTTGCAACGTATAGTCCACACATTTGCTACATTATGGGCACAATGCCCAAATACAAAACGAGTCGTGTCAGTGAAAAATGGATTACATACAGTGCAGTAGTGTAAAAAATTAAATAAAGGTCCCAGGTCCCCCCTTGTAATCATACTATTATATCTACGTTCCGCTTGACCCTCTGGTATCTATCCGCCAAAGTAATGTTGTCATATGAGGCACACCTTATGCTCATATAAGGACAATTCTCTTTGTTATTTTTGTCATACAAATATTTACAGTAATTGGGGCGATAATTTTTTTGGGCCCGTAAATATTTACCAGAAAGATACTCTAGAACTATAAAATTACAGTAACATTTTGCCCACTACTTCCTAAAACTCTATGTTAGAGAATTTACAAAAAAATTTCAGAAATGCAGGAGAAAAGATTCGGGGAAAATATGTATGCTGTCATACTTATTGCAGAAATCATTCCCTTTTTCGTGATGAGAGATACTGAAAAACGACGATTTGGTGTAGTGACGGGAGTATTGCAACCGTAAATATTTTAGCGGGAAAAATGCCAAAGACTCCAGCTGGCAGCATCCTAGCCAACTTTCACAACTCCAGCCCGTTTTCCGAACTCCTTCCGTTGTCGTGCAGTCCATCTGTTTTCGATCACAGACCTCTCATCCCGACAAAGACATCCCAAATATGGCAAAAAGTCGAAAGAGATGATGCCTGCCCGAGCTCGCCGCAACATGATAAAGTAGCCGCTGCATGTAACCTCTTAAACGCTTCCGGGCCAGACTTGACGACTATTCCATTACCTACAACCGCTCTCACGCCTCCCGCGCCGATTGAAAGCACTTCGCCTGCATCCTGATCCGCTGAAGTCCCATCATGTGGACAAAAATCGGTGCAAGTTCGTAAGGGAGCAAGGCAGAAGATCTCGTTTCTCCGTTGGAGAAGGTGTTGTACTCATGACAGAAATTGCAGCATCTAGTGCGCATGTAGCACCCAAAGGAGAGGCTCGAGAACGTTTCGAGATTGCTGCTTGTCGAGCGATTACAACAAAACAACTATCTACTGTTGTTACTTGGAAAGCTGTAAAAAATAGATACAAGCAGTTACAAGAACGCTTTGATAAGAATCAGAGAATTGAGGCTGGTACGAGCGGTGTTGGATGTGAGGTACTTGAACTGGAAGAGTTGCTTAGTGTCATAAGGAAGCCAGAGATGATGTTGAGAAATAAAATTCGGCAAGGAGGAAGATAAAAGACGAGGAAGAAGAAGAAAGAGAGCGACTTGGAGCAATTATTAGGCAGCGTGCTACAAAGAGAAGAAAATCGCCTGCTCTGCAGAGGGTTGAGGAAGAACAGGCTGGGTCTAGCAGTGATTTCGTTCGCAGTTCGGCTAATAAAACCAAGTTAAGAGCACCCTATATCGATGAGGAAGCAACATTGCTCACTGCAGTGATTGAAAAAGGCGATGCAGAGCGGAATTCAATTGCTGCCGAGCGTCTAGCTCTTAATCGTATGAGATTCGAAGAGGAAAAGTTAGAGCGGGAAAAATATCGATTAGAAAGCCAGGACGAGAGTAAAGAAGCTTCACTTGTTGAGTTGGAAAAGTTTAAAATGTTGATGGATATTCTGCGGCAGGAATTCAATAACACAGAACCATAAAAGCGATTTGATTCTAATGCCAAGAGTTAGATACTTTGCTATATCTATCTAGAGCTCTTTTTGACAACTTTGTTTCAGCCTTACATAAATAGATGAAGTAAAGACATGTTTTAATTTTGATAGCCTTTATAATTCAAGTACTTCTGCAGATTCGGTGAGTTACATCTGAAATAATTAGCTACTTGATAACTATATAAAGAAGGGCGCATATTCATGAAAAGAATAACAGCTAGATAAAAAGAGCCAGCTGGGGCTTTGGAAGACCTTCAATTTTCGGGGAAAGTCGATAGCGGTCCAATAAAGTTTCATCTCTTTGAACAGCCACTGAACGGTAATCCTTCCGCATGACATAGCTGTACTGAATCGACGTTGGTTAGCATTAAGTACTGCCCCTTGAAATGGGACTTCCAGGTATGACCGCTAGTTATACCCGCTATCGCCATATATACAGTAATGTATACCTCCAAAAGCATGAATTCTTCCAGCTGTGTATCCACTTCGGATCGACTATAGAGCGTCCAATCATGATGTCGAACCTCTACGGGACCATCAGTATGTAGTATAATGCCGTCAGGAGATATAATTGCCTGAAACTTTAGGTATTGAATACGTTTTTGACGATTGTAAACTACTCTTTGCAACCCATTGTCACTTGATCTAGCAATCTCATTATTGTTCCCATCTATAAACACAATACATTGGGTAAGAGTTTGCTTATTGTCCTTTATAGCTGCGGGGAAAGCTTCAGCCCTACTAGCTATGTAATTAGCATGCAATGGCGCGGTAAGAAGGGACTCCGTTTCGTGTAAGGAGACGTCAATTCCTTCCTAAAAATTTTTGCTTAACTGAGAGCTACGTTTCCTGAATAATACCTCCCTAGCCGCCCACCGAAAGGGTGTAGCAAGTCTGCTTAGTATTAAACATGCAGTTACGAGAGGATCAGAGTTGTAATGATTGCGAACAGTACTACAGTTACCTCCTTTCGAGCATGTGATGGGAGCGATTGTTTTCACGTCGCTTTTTAGGATTCTGAAGTGTAGTGAACATACATGAGCAGTCACATTCATAAATATATCATGAAATTTTTTTGTGGCAATCAAGGATCGATGCGACAAGAACTCCATAATATTTTGTTTATTTCATAGGCATTTGACGTATGCTCTCTGCAGATGATCAGAGGATACATCTGAGCCAGTGCTCCGTCGATGCAGAAGGGTGAAAATAATTGTATTCCACAGCCCTTGTTTGCGTTGAGCGTGTGCATTGGAGTTTGCACGTAACGTTGTTCTCCTCATCGTGCTGTGGTGGGTGGACTTGATGGGTGTTAATACTCACATGTGTTGTTGCGTGAATAATATCGTTATAAAAGAGAAATTAATTTCAACAATTGCGTGAAAAGGTCGAATTTCTGAAGCAGTACAGAATAATTTGTGAATTCCTGATTGCGTAAATTATTTATTTCTTTGGCTTAAAAATCCACCTGCAGGTACTTTAACGGTAAAATGTGGCACATTAGCACTTCAGTCGATAGTTATCGAGTGGAAAAAGTGGGAAGTATTCGGACCATCGTTAAAATTACTACAAAGCATAATATAGAATTTATAGATTACTGAGAAGACTTTCAGTACTCCATTGTGTCTAAACGAAGGTCCTTAGATGATAGTCTGAACTTTGACGTGGATGATTTCGGTTACTCCAAGCATCAGAGGAAAGAATATGCGTTTTTGAGGTTTAAGGTATGAGTTGGTAAAAGACACCAAAATGGGAAAAGTTCGATATGAATTTTGATGGAAGTGCCACAGTAGTAGGAAGTGGTTCGAGTGCACAGAAGCGATGCGGTCAGCAAATAGATAAAAAATCGACCAAATGTTTGGGAGTCAGCTCTTAATGGAATCGAAGTATAGAAATGCATACAATACTGCAATCGAAGTGTGATAATTGTTGCCACTCGCACTGCAAATGAATGAAAAGCGGATAAAAGGTCTTGAATTTAGGAATTTATGAAGAAAGGTCAACAGTAAGACGCATGTAAAATTTAAATTCTTAACCTTGTTTACAGTATTGATGCAACTTTCTGTGCACACAATTGATTCGGTGGTCAATCACAAGTGGATCGATGAGGAAACCTGATTTTGCTGTATGTCGTGTCATCACATCCTCGTGGGAAATGAGGGGATTAATTTACTGAGGTATATATGTGGGTTGGTATGCTCGTGTGATGTGAAAGTGGTGATACTGTACTAATGTGCTCATGTGATGTCAAGGTGGTGTTAATGTATTGTTGTTGAGTGAATGGCTACAAACAAATAACGCGTGGGCGAGTGTGACAGTTCACATTCATTACTGATCGAGTGCACGTGTAATCTGACTGTACTGCAGTACAGTACACTGGTCATAGTACATGTGACGAGGATTCAATAGTGACAATGTGACACCATCAAGTGAATGGCTGACAGTAAGCACTGTCAGCCACACTACTGGCAAACCACAGCATTTTATATCTACGATCATCCCACCGTGCTGGTGCGGACGAGGCAGAAGAAAGAGTATTGTAACCGTTTTGCTTAGTCAAACGCTACATACCGCAAGGTCGACGCCCTGGGTCTCTTTCAACTAAACGTCACTTCCCTCCGCCAAATAACTCCTCTCTTTCTAATCATTCCGTGCCTATCGAGTTTACGATTGTACGCAAAATGGGTTAAGGGTGAGTAATCGCGGGTCCTACGACAACATGGTGTATGTTTAGTGATTGTAACAGATCACACTCGTTACTACATGAACGCACGTGTATTCGGACTCTACTACAGTACAGTAACTTTTTCATATTAAGTGGAGTATACTGAGAGATTAGTGGGTTTACGCCTTCTGTTTTCAGAATAAAATATGACTAACACTTCGCAGAAAATTACAGTCTGCAATTCATATGCAGAATTCTGCAAAAGTCTCGTGACAAACATGTTTGAAATCCCAGTAGTTAGTGAAAACCCGTGAGAAATGTTTCCAAAGGAAACCAACAATATGACTAGGCAGCTCACGACAACAAAACCGTTCTTCCTATCATGAATTCATACCCTTAAAACCCCCAACGGCATCCCCCACCCATCACCGTATCCCACTCCGCCCCACGCCCATCATCGTATCCCACTCTATCCCACGCCCTATCCTACCACATCTCCTGCTGTATAAAAAAACAGCCTCTCCGCCCAACTTAAACCACTATCATGTTCACAAACAAATTGTTCAACATTCATCCGCTTGCGGTAGGTAATGCAACAACCGCCAATCAGCAATCTGAGAATGCGAATCAGCAACCTCATCAAAAACCAGCAACCATGGAGCCTGTGCGGGTCTAAGTGCCTCAAGCAAATGACATTCTTGTGGTAACTCCTCCGCCCTCGCCAGACAAAGAAAAGAAGGGTCGCCATACACGTTTCTCTGCAGAGGGAAATCTTATAATTGTTCCCGAAGTTGCCGCCGCGAAAGCCCCCATAGAGGCATATGGTAACGTCCTAAAGGGTTTCGAAGTATTTGCAGATAAGTTCAATAACAACCTCCGCATTCAGCAGAACGTTTCAGCTAAATGCGCTCAAGACAGGTATAAAAGGCTACATTCGTTATTTGACAAGTCTGATAAAAAAGATATACTTAGATCAGGAGGGCGGAGATGTAAAAGAGATGGAGGAGCTTCTTTTGATGATGTGTGAAGCACGGGATGATATGGAGACGAAGAAGAGATTGGATAAGAAAGCATCTAAAGAGCTTGAAGAAGAGAAGGAAAGAGTTGGGAGCGAGTTGATGAACTTGGAGGCAAACCAGTCAGGGTCGGACCACTAAGATGTTGATAGTGCAGCTGATGCAAGAGAAATATTGGGCAGCTTGCGTCCTCATAAAGCAGCACAAACGACCAACGATGGTCTGGTTTTAGGAGAAATAGACAGGTTCGAGATTCATCCCCGTGACGCCGACCTCGCTCACATTGAAGTCGATAAAGATCGTCTGAAATTAGAGCATGAAAAGCCTGCGTTTAAGTACGAAGAGCGTGAACAGGACCACATCGAGAGGCGCAGGGAGTTAGAAGCATCTCAAAAGTTGGAACCAAGGAAGTTCAAGCTGATGATGGAGGTGTTCGGAAGGAAGTGGAAAAACACGATTTGTTACGCTTTGGGGACTCATTTGATACTGCTAAATTTAATTTTAGTCTTCAATCTTGCTAGCTTCCCCGCTCGAGGGAAAAGCTAGTCCACTCGCGCTTCGCGCGGGCTGCCACACGTGGACGTTGTCCTCGCTCCTCTGCCCCTCGCGGTCGATAAATTACTTCATTTTAACTCATTGGGAATGCATTTCTGCAAGTTCTAGATATTCATCAATTGACAAAGGAGCACAATTTAAATAAATGGATGTCTGTAGTGGTCGTAAACACATCCACTTATGTTGTATAACATTATTTATGGTTTGTGGAGAGAACTGACAGGAGACTCCATCACCTTCATCTTCCTCTTGAAGTCAAAAGTTGTAAAGTACGCCTTAATTTCTTTAAATAACCACTCCACTATAACGCCAACAGCAGTCATTCCCTTGTTGAAAGCAGATTGATGAGGTTGTATATTACTTCCCTCGTATGAAACTTCGATAAAAAATCTTCTTTTGTACCAGAGTCTCTGAAAATACAATGCTGAGTGCCAGCGACGTTTAGTACTGATGGAAGGATTTCCTCCATATCAATACGAATGAAAAAAGTCCGATCGTGTCTGTGGCCCTCTATATGGCCAAAAGAATTCAATATGAGCCCATCCGGAGCAGTAACAGACTGAGACTTCATCGCATGTGGCTTCCGCTAGGTCTCGCTATACCAATGGCGGTTCCATTAGTTGATCCAACAAAGTTAATGAGGCCGCTTTTTTTCATTCGTATAGCTTCGGCGTATAGCCGTGCCCTTCTATTCATAAGTTTTGGGCTAAGTCTTACGGTGAGCAGTTATCGGTTTGTAATCAAAAGCCATTCAAGTCCTTCCCAAAATATTTCTGAAAGTTGGGATGCGTGTTTACCAAATTTTATCTACAGATCAGACCATCTGGCCGGACTTGCCAAATTCCTCAGTATGACACAGGTAATAAAGATTACATTAACAGAGTAACTGTTCCTGCGTGTTGCCGTTTGAGAGTTAGGCCATGCAATCACCTTTGACACTAACAAAACATGGCGCGGTTCTCAAATCGGAACAGGCGCAAACAATCGGCGTTACCAAGGGAATTAAAGTTGAAAATGAAACAAGGAAGTATTTTTCTTTTACTTCGCAGTAAAAACCTCATGTAGTCTGCTTGAGTTTGCATAAATTGGTTCTTGTCAGAGGGATTGCAGGCGATGTTGTAATTAATGAGTTTATTCTTTTTTGACTCTGTGTGGTACTGTGGATAAGTGCCTGTCGCCATTTGGTCGCTCTTGTTCGGCATGCCGTCTTGGAGAAGTCCTTAATCCGCCCCTATGTTATGTCTCGATTCGCTTAGTACGGACTTCCGACATCAGGTTTCGCTGTGACGAAAATATTTTCCTTGAGCGGGCTACTAATACACGATAAAAAAAGGCCCTCGCACTGTAATAATCACAGAGCTACTCCCCAAAATTAGCGTAATGATGAACGGACATCATAGAAGAATTACATTTCTTTTCACTAAGTTTTATGATAGCGGGCTACAGTACTTAAGATTATTCCGGAATTTCTTTACGCGTTAACTCACAAAAGTCACATTCACTACTGCTCGAGTGCAAGTGAATTCTGACTGCAGTGCAGTAAAGTACATTGGGCACATTACATGGTGCATGTTGAGTGAGTGTAAAAGCTCGTCCTCGTTACTGTATGAATGCACGTGTATTCGGTGCCCTACAGAAAACTCTAATTAGTACACACGCTGTACTCCGGTTGTGTCGATAGAAAGTGCTATTAATACTACGGCTTGAATGACTTGAGTAAATGGAGAGACAAGGGACCAAACGACTTGATACATAGTACCAACATTGACAATCACACCATCAACGGTCGTCTAGACCACTCTCAAACCTACCGTTTCTAACCAACGATAGTAAAACTTAGGATTACCTTAAATTTGGCTAAAGCGACGCATTCTCAATGGCCTTCATTGAACGACAAGCAAAATTTGAAAATAAATGAACAGGAACTTCACATAAACTTAGTTTTAAATTTAAGATACATATCTCAGGAATAATAAAAAGATTTATAGCATTGAAAAATTGAATACATACATGAATCAATATATATGTTTGAAAACGTTGTAACCTAGACATCAAATGTTTCTAGAATTCGATAGTCTGCGGTGATTTAAAAAGGATCAATAATCTTCTGCTTTAATTTAGCGCGAGTTGTACCTACTATACCAGTAAAGCATCTGAATTTGTAAGTAATGGATCATTAATGGAGAGAAATTGGCCCACTTTTAGAGTTCGAAATATTTTCTTTCTGTTCACCAATTAGGAGGGGACTTTCACTACTTTGAGATGTAAACGCATGGACGCGAAGTAATGAAAAACACATGTTTTGAAAAATTTTGCGAGAATCTTTCGTCTCGAAAGCACAATAGTTTAATTATTAAACTTTTTCAGCACCGAAATCGCTCTCGGTTTGCGTCATTGCTCTCGTAAATTTTACCACCAGGAAAGAATGAAAATTAAGAAAACTACATGCTGGCCGAAATTGCGCGAAATTGAGTGGATGAAAAAAGTATATCTTACTCAAAAATATTTGCATCGAAAAGGCAAATGGTTGTCGCAGTGTAAGTCTACAAAATTCATCTGAGTGTTTGCATTAAATTCTATTCTTTTAAAGTCTGTCTCAATTTATCTCACCGTTTTTGAAAGATTCAGTGTAAAGAGTAGGTATAATTATCCTTCTTTTGGCGAATGAAAACAAGATCCGCGTCAATCACTGAATAGCGTGGAGAAAGGAAAGTAATCTGCCCACGTACTCTATGTAAATCAGAGGGCCTGCAATAAAGAAATCAGTAGGTGTTTTGAATTAAATATACCATATTTAAAATTCTAACTATTTTATCCATAGATAAAGTGATAAAGTAGCCCCTGCCAGTGCTAACTTTCCGATTTGGAAATAAGTTATAGCAGGCTGGATATTGGACTCTTTATTTAAATAACTGTACTTCATTGCAATATATGCGCTTCTCTGCACCTTTCCAAAAATATAAACATAAATCAAAATCAATTCTTTTAAATGAAAATGTAACTTTACTCCCGAAAGGTTACAGACACCAGAAGCACATAGTACGTTTTGAATGGAATTATTCATGTATCAGAATTTCTAAAAATGTTTTCTCGTCAAATCAAATATCATTTGCATTTCAAATATGTTGTTGCCACTCTCGATATTTTGTTAAATTATATTGAAAGCATCTAAGAAGCACGGAAAGCTAAAATTCGAATTACGTGCGATATCCGGTTCCTAGAACTTACAATTTCTGTTTTTTCTCTCCTAAGCTGCCAAAGCCTTTATTTGTAACCTTTCAGGTCCTATTAAGAACTTCATATGACTTATACCTTTATAAGTTATTGTTTCATTCGCAGGACTCAATTGCACTTACCATTTTTCTGCAATAAAAACATTCATTGCAATTAACGACGAGTTTGGGACTATTTATTAAAACAAATGACTTATATCTAAAACTTTATTTCAATTAATATCTGACCGCAGCACATTTAAATATTCAGGAGTATTTTAATAAATAAAATGAATGTGACTTGTTTCTGGATAGATAAGTTCGATCTATCGAAATATAGCACTGAAAAACGTCGCTGATACTTGAACTGTACGATATTGTGTGTGGTGTTGTGGCGCCGATTCGGTGAACACTAACCGGTGCCATTTACACGGGGGGT
Organism: Kappaphycus alvarezii; assembly: GCA_002205965.3. Lineage (NCBI taxonomy): Eukaryota > Rhodophyta > Florideophyceae > Gigartinales > Solieriaceae > Kappaphycus > Kappaphycus alvarezii. The sequence continues at coordinate 321,559 of NADL03000631.1, read as the reverse complement.
AAAAGTGACAGCGGAAAGGATAAAAAAACAATGCGAACCAAATTGTCGTAGCGCAGCACAATGTAAAGCGGGTGTGTACAATGGTCCTTAACGGTAGAACTGAGCGGTAGAGTTTTAGTGTAATGCGTAATCAGTTTTTTGAATTTGGTGCCGGCATGAACAGGATCATTAGGGTTGGTGTAATTTCCCCAATGGGTGCCGGTGTGTACTTTATGGATACTTGACTTCTATCTCCTTACGATACCAGACAAATAAAAGGTAAGCAACCTTCTACAATGTAGTAACCCCTAACTTTATCCAAAACCTTCCTATTCTTTTTCATCTTTGTTACTCCGCCCGGTAATAGTCACTATGCTTTCTATCGCGCCGTCTCCATTCACGAGTACACTCCCCAACCGTGGTTCGTGAAGCTCGTCTCGAGAGTGAACCAAACTCATCCTTTTGCTTCCCTTGAATTCCCTCTCTGGTCCCTTGAAGGTAGTAGACCACGTGTACTCTCTCTACCGAGTTATTTAGATCCTCGTGTTACCGACCGGAGACTTCCGAGAAGTTACACGGGTAAACTCTAACGTTTTTATACCTCATCTTGCATATTTTTCTTGTCTTCTATTGCGCAATATCTCGAAGAAATTGACCTTGCAAATTTCTTACACTGAATCTAAATTTTTCTGGAAATTAAGCTATCGTAAAGTACAACTACTTTATTTATCTAAAGACCAGTGCCCATTTGAAAGCAAGGGCAGTTCTGAGTATTCCATACGTAAGTTCTCCGCAATGGTAGTAGGAGAATAAAATTGATGAGATAGTGCTTTATTTCTCGTATTTAGCACTGAAAACTATTGAAAGTGTATATCTATGGAACTGCCACAAGTTTTACGTCGACTTCTCTTGAATCAAGTATTTTTATTGTTGTCATAAGTTTTGATAGAAATGCTTCCAAATCCCCAAAGTTGACAAAGGTCACTGAGAATGCAAGGAAGTGAACCAAAATGTTCCGTCGACATGCCAGGCGGCCAAGAAGATAATCTCTGGAATACTCTTCAGTAATTATTTTCAATGGTTTCTTAAATAGATGTTAGGATTTCCATCGAGAAAGGGATTGATAATTCTCTGGAATCGAGAGTATAAATTCCCACAAGATTATCTGAGACTCCCACCACGGAAAGAGATACAAAACTACCGGGACACATCTCTTAGACCCTCAGCAAAATATTACAACTTTCTATGTACTTTATTCGTAATTTTTTGGGGTTTGAGGACTCTTATTTTTACAAATTCTCTTTGTTAGTTCACAAAACCGAAAACGTAAATATTCCTATGCACCATATGGCTTACTGTAGCCAATAATACTTTTGGAGCCTTTCAGAAAATGAAATAGCCAAATCACGTATCAATGTATTCGAATCGCGAATTTTTGGCATTGAATTTCCAAATCTGTAAGCTTTTTTTACAAGCTTCGAACTGCTGTGAAATCCCCCAAAAGATTAATAACTAGAGTAGTCTTAATTTGACCTTACAATTTTCGTTACATCAGTAACAAAAAATTAAATTTTTCTTTTCAAACCCTTTCGTGACACTTGTCCTAAGGCCATAAATCTCCTACCCTGAATGATTCTGATATTCTAGGGGAAATTTGACAACTTTCATCGGCATCCAAATCAATTAATCGACATTTTTGAGTGTCATACAAAAGGTCAATCACTTCAAAATCCTGAAAAGCGTCCTAGCAAAAAATACAACACCCATGCATATTTTCACGAATGAACCAATACGATTGCAAAACAAGGCTATGTGTAGCAGATTTCCGGGTGTCCGGAATAGACTGCACGGTAAAGAATAGCTCGATTTCTTATAAAAAGAAATAAAAAGGTGAAAACCTACAGTTATCCTTGCTTCTTAAGCATTGTGAAGGAAAGGAGTCTATACCACTTAAATAATCAGATGATACCATGTAGAGTCCTCCAAAAACGCAAGCGACAAGCATTACATCAGAAAACTGGAAAATGTGTTCTGTAATTCTGGAAGCATACTAAGAGGCGTTTGGCCCCTACAGGTCGTAGAATTATTTCTAGCGGAAAAATTTTGAACAGGAAGGATAAGATTAGAAAGTACGGAAATTTTACTAACTTCAAGGGTTGTTATTCGGATAGACATTTCAGTCGGGGTTTTGGAATCAAAAAAGTCAAAATTTTGTAATACGCACGAAATTCATCAATATAATTCTGTATTTTTGCTAGGTGTTATCATTGAAACAGTTCAGGAAATACTGAAAAAAAATTTATAGAAGCATATTTTCAAAATTAATACAATTTAAGTCGTTTCTCACATAATAAAGCCTCTTAAGAATTTCCTGAATCTTTGAGAATACACTAAAAATTCCATCATTCAAGGTACTCGGAAATATTCCATACTACTTCATTTAATCCTTTACTTTGGTACTCATTTTAGACTTTTTCCAGTTGTTTTGCTTCGCATAGATGCGCAGAAATCTTACACACTAGGTGGCACACAAAGTATATCTAGATGAATTTAAAAAGAATTTACCTAAAGCCTATCAGTCAAAATTTAGACCTATTGTAGTAAAATGAATCTATACCTACCAATGAAACAGTTATTTGGTGTTTTTACAAGAATATGAACGAAGGTACTCATGATGCGTAACTATTATTCTCTTTTTGATTTTTAATATGTAAATAACAAATTCAGGGCACCGTTTCAATTTTTCAGAAAATTAAAGTACCTATAACGGATGGAATAGAAAAATTTCGACAAGTCGCCCTTATTTACTTCCTTTAAAATATTATTGAAACATCAGAGAATAAATCTGTAAGTATATCCTCAATTAGCCTCCAAGAATATCAAAACTACCGGAATTTGAAAGCATTGTCATTTCGTTCTACTAACTTGCAAGCTAAGCTACCGATACAATATTTTTTGGTAAAACCAGATGAATCCGTTTTTGATCATTTCTAGTTGCTAAATTGATGCATTTAGCCGTAATTTTATGTAAAAAAGATTTTCCCCCAGTGTTCTATACTGTTTTGAAGTGGAGTGAGAGTGATTAAAGATGATATTAAACAGAAGATTCGGGGATGGATACTTCTGGAGGACTATAATAGACCTTTTTGACGCCGATGTCTTTCACTCTCCATTGCAAAAGATTGCCGGAAATATTGTCCTATCGGACCTAAATGTATCCCCTCAAAATCATTATAAAATAAATTACAGTAAGTTTGTCTAGCATCCTATCGTAACGCAAATAAATTCTTTAATATGAATTAACCGAAATAAACAGACTTTTGGTCATTAAATAAACTTTTGAACGTTCAGGTAACAAAACATCCCTTTTTAGTCATGTATATGATGAATCGATGTAAATATTTTTGCGAATATCGTCGACTTTAATTTGATTGAAATTACAGTTATGTATGCTTCCTAGTTTGTACCAACTTCAATATATATATATTCATTCATAGAAGTAAGGAACTCGGATTTGAATATTAAATTATCCTTATCTCTTACAGTAAAATTAAAATATATAAATATGCATTAACACTCAGAGAAACTTACCTTCCTGTCACTATGTAAAAGATTACAAAAAATCTATTTACCGACGAACTTGTCCACTTTAAAATTCAATTTCTTATATTCTCAATTTTTGAATATTTTCTGGAATAAACGCTTCAAAAAGATATCTCTGCTACGACATTAATCCGGTGCGTAACTGGACCGAAGATTAATCAGTTAATAATTATTTCAATGTTTCGGACTCATTGCGAAATATTTTCGAACCCTTTTTTCGGGTTACTTCTTTCACTGCGGTACTTAATATCCTGAGAATGATTCACAGATAAAACAGCTTCAAACGAATTTCAATTTTATCATTCTACGTAAAGCATTACAAAAAAACCACCGTGTTAATATAAGAATTTATACCAGTTTAAAATTTTATACAAGGAAGGAACTCGATTGAACTTAAAATTATTTGTCAAAAAGGAAAATTTTCTTTACAAAATGGTGGAAAATTTTATTTTGATAGTTAGTTGTATTTTCTAATATTTAGAGATTGGTTAAAGTATAAAATAAAATATTTAGCGCAATCTGGAATGCTACGAAGTCAATCATATGAGTTCTAATTTTTAATTGGAGCCGTTTGCAGTTTTCCCAAAAATTAATGTTATTAATTTTCAGTCATATTTCTTGGGAATAAAGTAATTGTTTTGAAAGTCAAACAAGCAAAATTCGATAAAGAATGTAATTGAAACGAATTTGAAGCCATTTAAAAGTTTCAATTGAAGTAAGACATTAGAAAAAGAATTAATTTGATGATGAGTCAGTTATGGGAACAAATTCTTAATTGAAAAAGCTAACCGATGGTATCGCGAAAGCAGAGAGGTAGGGAAAATATTTTGAATAATTGATCCCTCGGGATGCAGCAGCAATACAGTCCCTAGGGTGTTATAGCTGTACTTAAGGCGAGTTCAGAAAAGAAACTTTGCTCTGATCATAGTGAAGGCCACCAATCTTATGTTTATGAGCACAAAAGTGAAGGATGAGCAACAGTTTGTATCGAAATTATGGTCGAGATTTCCGGTTAGGAAGGTTGTATTATATGTAAAATCAAGTTGAATGGTTATGGCAATACTAAGAATTGCGACTAAATTATGACGTTGTCTTCGGAATTTTTTTTCTGCTGCGTTGCCAGTAATGGATATGAATCACGAAACGAGCAGGAAACAAGAAAAATCGGATACTAACAGACATTTGGCGACATAAAGAACATTCACGGGCGAGCTGATGTGGTGTGGTTTGATTCAATGCCATGAATGACCTACTGTGCCTCTGTTCAGAACAAAGTGGTGCTGTTTCTACGTTTTTAGCATCTGATTGAGATAGATCAGAGTTCACAAATGTTCCCGAAATTTTTTCCTTTGGTTCGGCAAAGAGACACTAGAGGCGAGGATTAAAAAGTGAACGATGTGGTCAGCTTCTTTTATGCGGTTTTCAATGTGAGCAGGGCTCCTCAGTATGATCACAAGGGGGTGCTGGACGGTGAGCACGTACTGGAAGACAGCGATTCACGCATTCTGCATTTGATCGATTGAGCGTCTACCGATTACAATCGTTTACAAACCGCGTAATTCCTATGGTCCATTATTTCATCCAAAGGAGTTTTGTGGTCTTTTCTCCGGAATTAAAGACACGTTACATAATTAATGTAGATTTGCATGGTCTGTCAGGTACTATTATAAGTTCAATTAATGGAGAGATTATCATCTAAAGTAGAATGATTCCAAGAGTACGGGAATTTTTTGAGACGAAAGACCTTAATAAGTTGAACTGTATTAAAGTGTTTTCAACCGAGCAGATCCATTAACATAACGCGACCAGATTTTTAAAATAATTATAAACCGAATTACTACCAGTTGCAGTCATGAGATTCCTCGCTATAATACTATAAAATTCAGAAGAGCTGAATGGATATGACTTTTTCTCATTGTACTTCAAACGACGGAGGGGTTATTGCTTGAGCCGAAGAACCTCAAAGTACAGAAGTAAGAGCAAATAGACCGCACGATGACACCGGAATCACTGGAAAGTATGTTGAGAAGCTGCATGAGGAATGAATTTAAATGCTATTAGTATGTTCGGATGATGGTAACAAATTAAAGATGATTACTTGCACATAAACCGTAAAGAATTACCACTGAATATTTTGTTTGCAGGAACTGCAAGGAATTAGTGATTGCGAGAGCCATTTTAGAGGTTCTTGACCTGACATTTATCGTGTTTTGTCAAACAGCAGGATATTGATACTAAGAACTGATTTGGCAATGGTTCTATATCGCACAAAGTGGAGAAAATATAACAAAAAAGAAGTATAAAACAATACTGTGCCAAAACTATCAAGGCAATTGCCATGTTAAAGGGTTTTCTGACTGTACTTTAATGTTACTGACGCGATAAAAAGTTCAAAAACTCTAACCATTCAAAAGGAAACTGCATTAAGGTTTCAATAGTGGAAAATATCGACAGAACCAAAAATTCCAATTTATAGTTAGGGTTGTAGCTGCACAAGCTAAAACTGGTTGGAAACATATTTGGGTCACGATGGTAAACGCACTCGGCCGATTTTAGCCCAGTATTGAAAGTGACCAAAAAATATGCTTCCAGATAATCAGCATACAGAATTACAAAAAAGACTAATTGTGGTATATTAAAATAGCATAATTTCACGAGCAAAGATTCCAGTAGAGGTTAGGAATGCGACAGTTTTACGCAATTACTTTCGACACCCAAAAATTACTGCAAGTGTTTCTGTCCAGGAAGGCGGAGAAAATTTTCAATCTTAGAGAAGTGAAGCATCATATTGGCGAAGACAACCATGAAAAAGTCTCAAATAATTTGAAGAGCGTGAAACTACATTTAAGCACTCGCTCCACACAAAAAGTGCTCAGTGAATGTCCCTTCTTAACATTCAATAATTTAAGTAGGATAAGCCTTCGAAAAAAGATTTAGTAAGCTTGAAAAGAGTGGGTGTTAAAAAAAAGATTGAAAAAGCAGATAAATGGAGAAATGCAGCGAGCTCTGACAAAAAAATAATTTAGGTGCAACTTATGGACTTTACATCAAATAAAAGGATAAAAGAGAGCAGCGGCAAGACTTCAAGAGGCAATAAACGGTCATGAGAATATTTCGGCTTTGACGAGCGAATTTTTGGAACCAAGAAGACCGAGTTAGGTATATTGGAAAGTTCGGAGAGTAGGTCGACTTTCCTGCACATTATGCATCGTTAAACGCTTTCGTTTGCCGAAGACTTAACTGTTAATTGAATTTTCTTGCATGATAGTTACTCGCGGCACAGAGCACGAGTTGTCCAATATTGCGAGAGAAATATGTTTGTGTATTTTATGTGGTAGGTCTGTTTCAAAGAACTCAACTATCTCAAAACTCGTAAATCATTTTTATCCAGTTTGTTTTATGGGGGCGAGAGATTGGTTCTGGGGAATCCATTCTGGATACGGTTTACCAGTACTGGTCTGATATTGGTGAGAGAAAGTCAGGGAGGCTAGTAAAAACAATACCAAAAATGTGACAATGGCGTAAGAAAGGTATATAGAGATATTATCCTCCTCATTAGAGAGCAAACTAGACCTTCAATCGGCATACCCTGAAAGAAAATAGATGTTCGCGCCTCTGCGCACTCATCCGCCGGTTCTCGGAGGCCATCGTTATTGACTCTCAGCGACCTCAACTCCGACTGAACAGTCTACTGTGCAGTACGTACGGTAGCTTCTTCCCTCAACAAAATCTGTCTTATATCCCATCGAAGACTTGTTATCACCAAGTTTTTAGTGTGAATAGGTTGCTCCACGACCTCTGCGACTGATCCTTGCCAATATTTTGGTTCGCACCGATGACGCCTGGGAACAAGTTTGTCTCCCCCTCTGTCTCGGGGGGCACGGTTTCTCCAGGATTGGCCCTGCACTGCACGCGGCTGTCGCCGCAAGCATTCTGGACGCTGCCCCCGCCCGCTTACGCACCGCAGACTACGCAACACCCCGCTCCGTCGCCGTCCTTGGGAAACAGGAACGGGGCGATCGATACTTCCTCGTCAACCAAAGGCACGCCGGCCCCTGCGCAATTTCGTCCGCCAGATCCAAGTTGATCCGTTTGCCGCCACCCTAGGCCCCTTTCAACCCGCCTCCCTTGCCGCCATGCCGGTCAACCTGCAATCTCATCTAAATCGGGCGCAGCAAGAGGCCAGGGCAAAGGAGTTTTGGGAGGATGATTTATGGAAGAGAGTGCCTCATCCTAGCTGCCACTCCAACTCGTCCACACGTCGCCGGATTCGAGGCTTGGCCTTCCGTAACACCGGTGCGGCGGCGTTCCTATGGGCTCATCCCACCACTGCGGCGAAGGGTCATCACCACACTGGAGCATCATGCTGCGCAGGCACCTCGGTCTCCCAGTCTACACAGACTCGGTGCCATTGAAATGCCACCACTGCGAGCAGTACATGGATGTCCACGGTGACCATGCCGCCGACCGCTGCGTCTCAGAGTTTGGACGCATTCACCGCCACAACTCAGTTCGCAATGTGTTCGCGTGCCACGTGTTCCGCGCGCCGGCCTTGACTACGAGTTCGAAGCTGATAATCTCCTCCCGAACGGACTACAGGCCCGCTAACATTCCCCTCGTGCATCCCCCCGGTGACACTGAAGATGGCCTACCAGACCGACCCATTGCATGTGACGTCGCCGTCACGTCACCGTTCAAGCAGAGCTCCATCACCAAAGCGACGCAATGAAACAGAGAGGGAGGCAGCTGGGGCGCTGCTAAAGGAACAGTAGAGACGATGGTAGTGGGTTTCAGAAAGTTGGGGCAAAGGGTGTATGGAGTGTACCTGGATTCCCACAAGAATCCAGATGAGCCCCCCTTTTATAGACAGTACGGTAGCTCTACTCTAAATTCTATACTTTGTTAGCTCAGTAGAACTTACTAAAAGTAGAGGTGTAACTATAGAATTGTACTATCTAGAATATAACTACGTAAATAAAACGATGACGTGGGGCTCCACGTCAAATAAAAACATTGAAGGAAAATCAAATTTCTAAAATCATTCAAGACGATACAGTTTCTCTGTTACACCACTGTGTAATAGAGAACTGGAATAGCGACAGCGAACAAGTCTCTATTACACAGTGGTGTAACAGAGACATTGTTACACTATTCCCTCCCCCGGACTATTGACGTCCTCGTCAATGATACTGGGAGTATATTATGTTTCCGAATATACTCTTGGAAAGCTTCCGTTACTACAGCAGATCCATCTTCCGTAACATCAACAAAGTCCTTTGTTGGTTGCCACTCCGCCTCATGACGTGGCACACCACGCATCAAAACCAAGAACTTGAAACCGCGTCCAACCTTTTTGTGATCCAAGATAACCTCAACTTCCTGTTCTGGTCCATCAGGCAGTTCAAGCGGTGCAGGTGCAGGAGGAATGGGTAAAAATGTCATCGGGCTGCTCCAAATGTGGTGTGGTGTGAATGATATGAATGACTGGATGGATTCTAAAATGAGCAGGGAGATCCAGTCGAACAGCATTCTTACCAATTAGCTCTTAACCACAAATGGCCCATATCTGCGCGCACCAAGCTTTTTAGAATCCTGGACCTAGAATAAACATCCGTAAACAACGAACGATTGATCCATAGCTTTGAACCGACTTTATAATCTGGAACCTTGTATCGCCTTGAAGCATATGCAGCTTGCCGAGCTTTTGCCACTTTGTAGGCAAATTGCGCATCCTCAAGAGAAACCTTGAGCTTGGCACGAAAGTCGTCCAAACTCTGAAGAGGTATGCTGCTGCTAGCCAAGAAGTCCAATGGCGATTTAGGTGTCCATCCCAAGTCCAGCTCAAATGGTGACATACCCAGATCATCGCTCACAGCCGAGTTGTATGCAAATTCTGCAGAAGGAAGCAGTTCATCCCAGTCATCCTGATGATACGAGCAATAGCAACGGAGATAGTTCTCGATCATCCTATTCATAATCTCGGAAGCACCATCTGTTTGTGGGTGTCTACTTGTAGACATTCTTAATTTCACCCCACAAAGATTCATCAGTGTCTTCCAAAACTTTGAAATGAACTTGCTGTCCCTATCTGAGGTCACATCATCCGGCAACCCGTGGTTCTTGAAGATGTTCGCGAAGAAGTCTCGAGCCGTGTCCTCAGCAGTATCTGATGTTTTAGATTTCAGAAAATGGACTCGACGAGTAAGTCGATCAACCCAAGTCGTGATCGCATCATGACCGCTCCTCGTCAGGGGTAGCCTCACAATGAAATCTGTAGCTAATGATCCCCATCTGCGGTCAGGCAATTCCAGTGACATTGGATCAGTCAACTTTTTTGATTAGAGTCCTTATACTGCTGACACGTGAGACATCCTTCACAATACTTTCGAACATCCCGGCTCTTATGTTTCCAATGGAAGTTATCAATCTGGACAGTGTCTTCGCAAATTTAAAATGTCACCAACTTTCGAGTCGTGAGCAATTTGCAAAATATCCGAAACTGACCTTCTTGGTACGCACAACTTTCCATTGTAAAACAGCCTCGAACCATCTTTTCGGAACATCGGCAGAATTCTTTCAAGTTTCTGCTTCTGAACCGTATCCTCAGGCCACTCTCCTTCCATGGCTTTTACCACTGGACCAAAGAACTGGTCTTCATCATACCGAGGAATGATCTGATCAACATCAAGGTAGGAACTTCAACGTCATTCACTGAGACGTCACGATTGAGGTATAAAACCGTTAGGGTTCACTTCTCTCTTACCTAACGGACGTCTCCGTTCGGGAAAGGGAAGGACCTCGGTAGATTGGTAGAGCGTTAGGTAGATCTGCGACCAGCGAGGGACCACCGAACGGAATAACAAGGGAAACACAAGACAGAGGCTGGCTCACTCTCGGGACGAGCTAACCGTGCCGCGGTTGGGGTAAATACGCGGAGACGGTGACGGCGCGATACAGGCCAGAGGGGGACTAGTAAAACAAGGAGTAACCGAGCGGTAAAGGAAAAGGTAAAAGTAAAACAGGGAACTCCAAGGTGGAAGGGTGCTTACCTCTTTACTTGACGGGCACCGTAAAGGAGACCACAGTTAAATATCTGTGAAGTCCGTACGGAGTCCGATTGGACCTGGCACTAGACCCTAATGGTCCCGTGCATACAGGTGTCAATTTCTACTAATTATCATAAGCATTACTAAATTATACCCTACTGTACTCTCCACAGTCCTGTAATTACCTTACGGATTCCTCACCCTGGCGCGGTGTACACTGCTGTACGCCCTCACTTTTTCCACGTGGTCGCCGACTGGGTCAACGCGTGCATCGCCAAACAACCGAACGGCCGGGTGATCCTCCCTCGGATCATTATAAATTCAGCCATCCCACTCACCGTGCGGTCACTTCACTCACTATACCACAACGATCTCCTCTCGTCACGTGTGGAGCTCGGGATAATGCGTCTCCTAAGACGTGAATTCTTCCAGGCTTCAGTGTGATGGGAAAGATTCCGAATTTACCGAGAGTTTCCAACCAACGTGCTTCTTTCCGACACAGTTTCGTTTTTGTGAAGAACCTCTTAAGCACCTGGTTGTCTGAGAAAATCTCAAACTCAGAACCTTCAAGATAGCGCCTGAATCTTCCCAGAAAATTAATCAAAGCCAGAAGCTCTCTGTCATTTGCAGTGTAGTCCGACTCAGTTGGTGAAAGTTTCTTTGAATAGAAAGAAATTACACGATCCCTTCCATTCTCATCCAACTGTGTTAGAGTTCCACCGACAGCGAGCTGTGAAGCATCTACATGACCACGAAATGGCTTTTTCCAATTAGGAGCGACTAAGATTGGAGCCAATATCATCGCTTCCTTTAGCTTCTGGAAATCTTCATCACACTGTTGATCCCATTTCCTATAACTCGACCTTTCCTTTTCAGATTTGTGAGAGGTGCAGCAATTGCAGAGAACTTCGGAATGAACCTACGGAAAAACTGTATAAGACCTAAGAAACTTCTCAACTCCGTTAGAGATTCAGGTTTCGGCCAAGTTCGTAAGACTTCGACCTTCTCAGGATTGACACGAATGCCGTCCTTATCGACCAAAAACTCCAGCTCAGTCTGAAAGAAAGAGCATTTATTCGGGGAGATGTACAACTTGTGATCCTTAAGTCTCTTTAATACAATTTCCAGATGTTGGTAATGTTCTTCCTCATTCTTTCTGAATATAAGAAGATCATCCATATAGACAACCAAGAAGACTTCGATGCAATCATAGAAGATCTGTTTCATCAAAGTTTGAACGTAGCAGGAGCGTTGCAAAGTCCCATTGGCATAACAAGATATTCAAATTGCCCATACTTTGTATTGAACGCAGTCTTTTCGATGTCCTCGGTTTCACCCTTATCTGATGGAATCCGTTTTCAGATCAAGCTTGGAGAAAAATCTCGCATCTCCAAGTCGATCGAACATTTCATCAGAACGAGGGAGTGGAGCATTATTCTTTTTGGTGATGCGATTCAAAGCGCGATAATCGACAACACCTCTAAGTTTTCCATCCTTTCCTTTCACAAAGAAAAGTGGTGCTCCATATGGCGATTTACTGGACCTGATCTTCCCTTTCCTCAAAAGAGACTCGACGTACTCTTTTGCTGCCCTAAGTTCGGATGGGACAACTGGAATAAAGGTCGATGAGGTGCCTTTGCTCCTTCCTCCACTTTGATCTCATGATCAACTGATCGAATCGGAGGAAGCCTCTTGGCAATTCATCCTGAAAGACCTCTTTAAAATTATCCAGTAATCTGCTCAGTCTTCCATCGAACTTTGAATCTGTCACTCCTCTCATACTGTGAACTTCAAGTAACTGAAATACTTCGAAGTCACCCCATGCCTCAGCATTCGTCTAAATTTCTTCACTCCCAAATTGGACACATCAAACGGTTTTCGTTATCTGGATCAATCACTGGAATGGAAGCATCTTTCACCATCACAATCCGTTTCCGATAGTCGACACGTGGATTGTGGGCAACATGCCACGGCATTCCCAAGAACATCATACCTGGTTTGGGACACAGCCCAACTAGAAGTATATGTATGTTCGCCTAACTAATAGTTCCGTTGGAAATGATCTCAGATACTTCCTCAGTAACTCCCTTCTGTGAATGGCAAACAATGACTCGTTCACGCCGAATCTCAAACAAGTTCCTATTTCGCTTCAGGAACTCGGCTGAAACCACGTTTGTATTGCATCCATCGTCTTTAGTACTTTGACTGCTATTCCATTCAGTCTACCTTCAAGTACTAACAAAGGCTCCACTGGTATAGGTCCATCAGTGGGGATGCTGTCATCATGACTAGACGTGATTCCATTAGATCGGCTTCGGAGATTCTCGACTTTTCCCTGTCCTCTGAGAATTTAGCTCCGGTGATGTCCACAACACTGCTTTGGGACATCTGCACACTCACTACTGGTCTCACCTGAGTGTTCACCAAGTCTGGTGGACCAACTAGTTTTCCGAGTCAAAGCCATTCAAATCATTACTGTGTCCTGCCTGTGTATTGTTCGCCACTATGCGAGTACCACTCCTGTTACCTTTATTCCCGTTTCCTTTTCTGTGTTTCCAAGGTCTACATCCCACCTTATGGCACGTAAAGCATCGGTTCTCCATCAAGTCTTTCTGACGCTGCCCATCGTTTTTACGTTCCAGGTTTCCGATCTCCATCGGCATAGGACCTGAGGCATTTCGATTGGTGTGAAATGAACCTCTGCCAGTGAAGAAACCTGCACCGTAAAATGCTCCATCAACGTTAAGAGCAATGGTAGTCGCAGCTTCAAACTTGGATGGGTTCCCTTTACGAACCTCCAACAGAATGTGGGGTTTGAGACCTTCACAGAACCGCGCCAATTTTTCCGACTCACTGATACCGGGAATATTGATAACCAAATTCCTGAACTCCGAGAGGTACGCTGCCACACTCGTTTTCTGGCGGATCTTGGTAAGCTTGTCGCGAGCTCGAATGACACTGTCCTGGGGACAAACTCTGCCTCAACAGGAGTTTGAAAGCTTCCCATGTAGGCGGAACAGCATTCTCGGACACAACTGTATACCACCAGTTTGCGGCAGTTCCGGTCATGAATGTCGAAGCAAAGTCGATAGCATTCTGGGCACTGATGACTTCTTCATGGCCCACCTGAATAAGTCTCAGGTACTTTTCGACTGAATGCAACCATGACCGAACCGTCAACGCATCTCGAGTCCCATCGAACAACACAGGCTTATTTGGTTTGAAGAAAGACATGTTCAACAAACCTCTTACTTAAAGCCTTAACCCACCTAAACTTGAATACAAGCACTTGAAGTTGAAATCTGCAAGGGATTCGTCCCTGGACGACGGGTTGGCTCCCTACCCGCGGAGAAGTGACTCACCAGCAGCTTTGATCACACCTACACTCCGGTGTGACTCAGCAATCCGTTCGGGATATCCCCACCAGTCCACTACGTAGACCGCGATCGGTGTCCTTACCCTATAGGAAAGCCTCTCAAGCCGACTTAAGCTAGCGAATAACCAAAGAATACCCGTTCTGAGCACGTACCCCTAGTCCAAGTCCAGTCCAAGTCAACCCTATGAAGCGTTTCCTGAAACCCGTGACCCAGTCGGTGCACCTAGCTAACAGCCAACGAGTGCAATAGGATTGTATAGGAATACTGTGAGGGGACCCTCAAATGGGGACTTGGTCAGAAGTACGGCTTTACTAAGGCAACTTAGTTAAGCCTAACTGTCCAGTCTAAGTATTCTGAACAGGATCACGCAGCTTCGTGAGGCCTGCACGCTACCTGAACAGAATAACCTAGAGAACGCAGACTGCTGCACCCCAAGTTCCCGGTTACCTAGTTCTCCAATTAGTAACCGCGACCTGCGTAGAACAATGGGGTTTAGAGTACCTGGCACTCCAGCCCACAGTACTCTCCTGTACTTGGCACTCCAGCCCACAAGTACAGTATATGATATTGCTTACAGTAAACTGTCAGCAAAATTTTTCCAAAATTCAACAACCCAAAAAATACACGTGTAAAAAACCTCGAACTAGAGCAAGACGAAAGCGAAAAAGCAGCGGAACCGGCGAAGCGATGCTACCAGTGAAAAGAGAGGGGGCAGCCGGGGCGCTGCTAAAGGAACAGTAGAGCGATGGTAATGGGTTTCAGAAAGTTGGGGGCAAAGGGTGTATGGAGTGTACCTGGATTCCCACAAGAATCCAGATGAGCCCCCCCTTTTATAGACAGTACGGTAGCTCTACTCTAGAAATTCTATACTTTGTTAGCTCAGTAGAACTTACTAGAAAGTAGAGGTGTAACTATAGAATTGTACTATCTAGAATATAACTACGTAAATAAAACGATGACGTGGGGCTCCACGTCAAATAAAAACATTGAAGGAAAATCAAATTTCTAAAATCATTCAAGACGATACAGTTCTCTGTTACACCACTGTGTAATAGAGAACTGGAATAGCGACAGCGAACAAGTCTCTATTACACAGTGGTGTAACAGGACATTGTTTACACGCAAGTCGCCGGTGGGGCTGCCGCCCTCACGTACCACCGCAAGGTCCAGGACCTACAGCACAAGCTGTCAAGGCGCCTGGTCCCCCCCTTTCTGCCCTCCCGCGACCCAGGTTTCCGATTTCAGCCTCTGGTTTTCGACTTCCTCGGTGCCCCTTCTCCGGATACCGCAGTATTTATCGAAGAGTTTGTGCCACGTGTAGCCAGGAAATGCCACACCTCGGACGCTACTATTCGCACACGCATCTACCAGCGTAACAGTTGCACTTTGTGGTCGTCGGTGGCTATGGCCATCATATCGCGGGCCCCACTGCACGTGACCGATGTGGTCCATCCAGTTAAGTCTTAAGTGAATAGTCGGTCAGTCGGTGCACACTCAAGATAAGTAAGAGTAGAGAAAAGAAACTATCCGTCATAGCACTGTCCTCATGTGAGGCACACTTGTCCTGAATTGAGGACAGTTTCCGCCACATTTTGGTACGGCAAATTTTTTGGAAGCCCGACATTCTTACGGCAAAAAGGTTTTTTAAACTAAATTACAGTAAAGTAATTCTTACTGTACTGTACTTGTGCCCTTGTTTCTGAAACAGATGGTAGAGCTAAAGCGTTGGTAGATCCTGCAGCGAACCGTACCAGTGCTCGTAAAAAGCGTTGTGCGATTGCGGGTATTAATGCATCAATGAGGCCAGTGGTGGCAGTCGACGTGCCGCCAAGAGAGTCAAACGCAAGGGGCTGGAAGGTGAACTTGGGAGAGGGTAGTGGTGCGGAGGGCAAATTGAGAGGCTGGCGGGCCAGTTTGCGCTGGAGGTCGCGATTCTTGTCACGATGGGCGATCTCGACCGAACCGACAACGATTAGACTGGTCTTTGTGCGTTTGTTTGATTTGAAATAGGAGCCATATCACACGCGAGGGTGCGGGTATCGGAAGCAGAAGGCGAGGATGAGGGCTGCAGGAGAATGTCCGCAAGCCGCGGCTCGGTTCCAAGGACGAGGAGGGGGCCTCGATCTCGCTCCCAAGTCCAGCAGCGCATTACACGTGGAACGCAAGCGCGTTTCAAACCGATTTGTGACTGTGGAGTCTGCCGAAACCACAGGGGCCGAGGTCAGCAAGTTGGTCACCATAAATGTCAATCGGTCTGCGGTAATAGAGTCATGCTAATGGCGGGCTCTCAGGGAAGACAGAGAGGCCTAAGTGGCGCCCAAGCATCACTGTCCTGTGGGCGGTGGGGATAGCGACGGAGTTGGTGTGGTGAGCGGTAAGGAAGGCCGCGGCAGGGCTTTGGGGGAAGGCGAGTCCGCGATTGCGAAGGCGTAAGTCCGCGTCACTTTGTTGGGTTGGTGAGGGGTTGGCGTTCCAGTCATAGTCGTTCCAGTGGGCACGTGCCGTAGCGTCCTGCTGCACATTGTTTAGGATGGAGAGAGTATTACTCAGTGAGGTTGCAAGGACACTGGAGGCGTTGGGGCCAAGGTCCGAGGATGACGTGTAGCTGGGGATCGTAGCGAAGAAAAGTCTTAGAGACGGTTTCGCTTGCGCAAGGAGGGAATTGAGGGCGGCATAGCAATTGTCATCCTATTCGGGATTGGTCTTAAACTCCTTGTTTTTGTATATTTTTGTCCTGGACTGCCAGATCGAGGCCCCGCTCCTCGTGCCAGGCACTGAGTTGAGACCCGCCGACATACTGGTCCACCCAGCAGCAGCCGACGACGGCACCGTGGTCCGCCCGATCGCTTGCGATGTCACCGTTTTCTCTCTGTTCAAGGACGACGTGCGATCAAAGGCCACTCGGGAAGTGTGCGGTGCTGTCGCAGTTGTGACCTGGAGCGAAAACTGTTGCGTCGACTCCCCCCACCCTAAGACAACCCCACACAGGCCCCCAGTTTCGAGTTCCATGCGCTGGCCTTCGATTCCCTGGGTTCGCCTTCCCCTGCAACCATCCTCTTCATAGAGGGTCTGTTACCGCGTATCGCGGAGCTGTTCAACACATCCGTTAGAGTTACCCCCACGCGGATCTGTGAGCGCATTAGTTGCGCAATCTGGTCGCCTAGTGCACAATCTATCTCGTCGCTCATGTCGCTGCACGTGGCCGACGTGGACCACCCGGTTAGCTTTTCGCTATCAATGCAGTCGGATCCTGCTGCGGACACCAGTCAAACTAATGCTATAATTATCATCCACCACTGTACTGTATGGCTTGCTCCCTCGTAAGGTGCGCAGTGGCACGATGGCCAAGTCTTGATGAATCATACTGATCCCAGTGACGAGACGCAGTTCCTCCAGGAGAAACTGCCTTTGCTGCATTCATAGCAAGGGAAAGGGAACCCGCAGCGCACTTTGAGCACTGTACAGTACGGTATTGTTACAGTACAACTGTACAGTACTTTGAAGTTGCAAAGAACGGACCAGTCAGATACATACAGTATCAACATACTGTACATATCAACACAATCACAGGCTCTTTAGCCTCGGAGACCAGGTCAGGGGCACTTTATATACTGTAGACTACAAAGGGCACTGAATGCAGACTAGGTAAATTGCTGACAGTAAAGTACTGTACGTGTTAGTGCACTTCAGTGACAATACACTTGTACATGCCACGCACTGTAAGGAAGGTCATGTACTGTAGTGTTACCCATCAGCGACGACTTATCCCACATAACGCATTAGCCGCGTGGATATAACCGACCACATCTTCCATGCATTAAAATAACCCAAAATTCCCCCACTGTACACGTACACGTACTAATTGAATCCTAACAGTGCAGTACAGTACATATTACTGCACTGTACTGCGGATAGTTAATAGCTGAGGTACAGTACTGTACATTGCTGTGCGGTACAGTATTGATTCCATGCTTTCAACGCCAGGGGTGGAACGAGCCGGATCAAATGCCGGCATTATATACTTTTTGCGGCAAGGGTAAGAAGGGGCTTGGCTTGCCTCAACTCTGCCCCACACTCCAAGGATAGTCTAATGGTAAAGTTACGCCATTTATTAGCAGATCAAAATGGTTGTAGACGTTCCGTTTTCGACTGCCTTGCCGCCAAGGTCGTTATGAACCAGCGGCAGTGCCCAAGGGAGCTCCGGAGATGGCGAACGTGCAAATTTGCACTAGCGAATTCACACCTTTTTCCCGGTGACATCGATTGCCCCAGTCTCTTGCTTGATATCCGGCTCCACCAATAGCTTGGAGTACTCCTCCAGCAAAACCTCCACATAAGCCTCAATACCCTTCAAGGTCAGAAAGTTGTGCGCAAACTCATTTGCATTTTTCACAATATTTCTGGCCAGCTCATCATTTTTTCTCGCCCAAAGCACTGTTTCCACTGTGTCGGTAAAAAAAAAGTCCGTGGCAATGTAATGGGTATTCGGGCGCATGAGCGGCTCAAAAAATTGCCCGCACGGCGTCTCCTGTTTGATAATCGTCGACGGTCCAAACACCTGTGTCCGAGACCTATCCGCCCACATGCAGTTTCCCTCGGCGTATACAATATACTTGTAGCGATATGCTCCCTCGGCTCCAATCGTTCCAACTTTGAGTGCACCCCCCACACGTCCCTCCTATAGAAACATCCAAAATATCCGGCTGTTGCTGCGACAAATACTGCAATCTTGTCCTTCCTACGTGATGACAGTGCGAATCCGCGTCCGTCTTGTTACGAAAGTACATGCTCGGGCGATTGCCGCCGCGAACACTGCGCGGTCCTGCTTTTCCCCCCAGGAATGTCATCCTCTGCATAGCGTTTCACAGTGTCATCCCAGCCGAGAACCCCCATCCCGATGCTTGCTACCCTCCCACATGGGGAACGGAATATTATCGGAAAAGTTACACGTGACAATTGTAAAGACGGGGTTCGACTCTTGATAATGCGCGCCGCGATACTCATGCGGCTTGTTCACCGTCTGGACACAGTCATGAATGGCCATCAAAAACTCGGTGTTCCCCAGACGACCCTCTGTGGCCAGCTTGGACAACAGCCAATGACCTGATTAATCCTAGTTCTATAAAACGGCTTTGAATTACGCGGCACTTCATACGGGTCATCATATACACCCTGCGATCAATAATCTGAAAACAAATGGTCTGGGCGCCCTTGTTAGCACCCGGCGGGGTAAGCGCATAGGTGCGTCGCCTAAGAATATCAAAATACATCTGACGATATATCCCCTTTGCAAAGGTATGCAAATAAGCCTTTGCCAGTGATCGATAGTATCTCTTGACTGCATCCAGGGACAATATGCCAGTATTGGCGGGACTTGCAACTGGACGACATTTCGGTTCATAGGATTCCTAGGCAAATGGTCATTATGATCTGCGGCAGGGGCCGGTGGACGAGATTGTGGGTCCTGTGGGTCCTGTGGATCCTGTGGGACCCGTGGATCCTGTGGGACCCGTGGATCCTGTGGGACCTGAGGGACCTGTGGGTCCTGTGGGTCCTCGAGACGGGGGCAGGGTGCGAAGCGGAGGACGGGCATCGTTCTTGGTGGAACTACCTGGTTCCGACGAAAGCTGATGCGACGAGTGGGACTGCAAAGGGGGTGATGAGTGGAGGGCGGGGTGCGGGTAAGGTGCGTGCGAGAGGACGGGGCTTAAGTTTGTCGGTGTAGAAGAGATAGAAAAAGTCGACGAGGTAAACGGCCAGGAGCAGTGAGAGGAGGATCTGGAGTTTTGGGTGGGTTAGGCAATGGTGGGGTGTGTTTGAATGGAGGGAGGGAGGGGAGGGGGATGACGTACCAGGCCCCATTGGTGGGATGTGTGTGGACGGCAGGGGTGTGTGTTGTGACGGGAGCGGCGCTTTCGTTTGGAGGGGTTGATGCGTTTTGTGGAGGTGGGGTTGTTTGTGTGGGAAGAGGGTTTGAAAAAAAGGAGGGTGCTGTTTTGACGGGGCGACGGTGGGGTTTGGGGGAGGGGTCAGAGTCGGAGGAAGGGGCTTGGGTGGGACGGGAGGGCCAGAACATGGGGTTGGGGGGTGGAAGGGCGGAGAGTGAGTGTGTTTTGGTTGGGTTGGGAGGAGGTTGGGGTGAGCGGAGGGGTGGAGTATTTGGGTTTCGGTTGGTTTATAGTTTTGCGGGAGGACATGGTGGAGGTATGGAATATAATGGAGTATAGGTGGAGTGTGGGGATGTGGTGATGCAGTGCTGACAAATTTGCGAGGCTGAAGGGGTGCATTGGCTAAACGGTGAGGGGTGATGAGCATGAATGGGCGGGCGCACGGCAATCAAGCTGGCGATGAGGAAAACCAAAGGTGCAAGTGTCGGTGGCGGTGTCGGTCTACAGTCCAATACTGTACTGTATAGGCAGCATGGTACTGCACGCAAGAGCTGTACAGTGATAAAGGTCCACGGGCCTTGTGTCTTGTTTGCATTGTACTGTACAATAGTAATCTTGGATCACTTATTCTGGAAACCGACAGTGCTGTACTGTACTGTACAGTACTCGGTGGTGGATGGAGGAACAAAAGAATCTGCGCTGTTCATGTTGATGTAGACACTAGCATTACAGCTGTATGCAATCGACGTGATAGTCGTGGACTGTAAAAGCTGTAACGCACCAACAACACGCAGAAACAGGTCGAGGTCCCATTGTAGAAAGAATGGATTGAGGAAAAAGGGGAATGTTACTGTACAGTACAGTGATTCAATGTACTGTACAGTACTGTATACAGTCGGTGTGGTGGTCGGTACAAATAAATTTAACTGGAAGCGCACTGCGTTGCAGCGTGAAATTTGGGGCAATAAAAATTCTGTCCTTTGTTTGGCCCAGGAAATCCTGAGGTTCTTACGCTACCTCGAATATTGCAATGACAACATGTGTCGGGCAGAGAAGAGCGGAGGGTATTAGACACAAAGTTGCATCCAATCTACCTACTGTACTGTACATACAGTACAGTACAGTACAGTAACAAGAAAACGTCAGCGGCACTCATACACCACACCGTTTATGAAGGGCCCCAGCTTGCAAGGCACATGACGTTGAAAACGGCAATAAGTACAGTACAGTATTAAACTGTAAAAGCGGTTTGCAGTCGATGACTTGCCCCCCTTGCTCTTTAATCAATCCGTTCACAACTTGCGGCATCTATCGCACGAATCAAAACTGCCAAACCAAACCGCAGCAATCTCACCCCGTTAAGGTTATCTCAAGCTTGTCGCCCCAATTCCTATCCATTCTTATTCCGCTCCAATACATTACTTACCGAAAACTTTCACAATTCTAGTCACCAGCTTCCCAGCTCCCGCCTTCCTCACCCTCCGCACCAATCTCCCCTCCCCCCCCCCCCGCCAATAAACTCACCACCACCTCCATCACCATCACAATTCAACCCAATCCCTGCACCCCTCACAATGGACAACACCGATACCACAGACGCAGATGCTCAGACAACAGCTCTCATCTACAACGTCGCCATCGGTTCAGCCATAACCCTAATCTCCTCCGTCTTTGACCTCCTCCGCAAACATGTCCCCTCCGTCTACGAGGCCCGTCGCACCTTACACGCCCGCTACTCAAACCTCGACTACTTTTCCAACCGCGTCTCCTATCCAGGTTCCCCATCCTACCGTTTCCTCCGTTGGGTCGGTCCCGTCCTTCGCATCGAACTCGACAACCTCATCGACTCCCACGGTCTCGATACAGCACTCTACCTCCGCTACTCCGCTCCATGGCCACCCTCTACCTCATCCTCACCGTTCCCACCACCGCCCTTCTCATCGTCTATTTCACCGCCTCCAACAAGGATCTCCCGCCCACCGACATTCGCCGCACACTCGGCGTCAACAAGTTTTCCATCGCAAACCTCGACCGTGACGACCCCTGGCGTTTCTGGTTCATCTTTGCAATCGAGCTACTCAACACCGCCCTCATCTCCTACATCATCTCCCTCGAATTCCGCTATTACAGCACCGTGCGCCGCCGTTACCGCTCCTCACGAAACCCCGCCAACTATGCCATCCTCGTCCACGACATCCGCAAACCAGCTTCTCTGACAACGCCGTCCACCACTACTGGAACAAACTCTTCCCCGATCAACTTGCACGCGTCTACATCATCCACGACGGTCGCAAGCTCCTTGCCAAAAAGCTCAAATTCTGGAACGCCGTCACAAAACGGGAGCGCGCAGAATGGGAAATGGAGTTTAATCCCAAACTCGACGGTGGTCGTCCGGTCCACAAAAACGGCTGCTGCGCATGCTGCTCCGCCCAGTCGACTCCATCGAATTCTGGTCAGACAAGCAGAATCACTACGCCTCCAAGGTTGCACTCTACCAGAATGACCTTGATCCAAAGTACACACCCCCCACCCGTGCCGCCATCGTCGTCTTTAAGACCGCATGGCCGCCTCCATTGCTGCACAGACCCATTTCGCCAGCAAGGAGCGAGAGTGGCGCGTCATTCGTGCCCCAGAGCCGAATGCTATCAATTGGAATGGCCTCGCCGTCCCCAACTGGCAGTTGCCCATTCGTAATGCAGCCACAGTCTTTGCCGCCATTTTGCTCACCTTGTTTTGGATCATTCCAGTCACCTTTATCATGAGTTTGACAAACATTTCATCCTTGGCTGCCATTGAAAATCAATGGAACCAGGCCTTTTGAGTTTCTCGAGGGCGTCGCGGGATGGCCCAGTGCCGTCCTAGGCTTGATTGAGGGTTTGCTTCCGGCCATTATCCTTTCTGTGTTCTTGAGTCTGGTACCCACATTTCTGCGCATCTTTGTCAACCTTTCCAGGGTCTCCTCAACCGCCACCGTCGATCGACTTGTGCGAAACTACTATTTCAACTTTCTTATTTTCTCCAACTTTCTCTTCGTCGCCTTGCTGGTACTTTGCTCACAGACCTGCAGACCATATCTCAGAGCCGCCAGAAGTCGTCAATTTACTCGCAAAGGCTTCCGCAGCAGGGAGCCTTTATCATGAATTTCGTCCTGCTCAAGGCATTGTCTGAAAGCCCGCAAGAGATATGCAGCTGCCGCGTGTAATCGTCAGGAAGATTATGCGCAAGTTTTTCGCCAAAACCCCGCGCGAAATCGAAAACGTGGATACCGGAAACACGACCTTTGTCTACCTGAGATACTACTCGATTGGCCAGCTTATTGCACTGCTTGGGATGATCTACAGTACCATTCAGCCCTTCATCAACGTGATCTGCCTCGCTTACTTTGCCATCAACTATGTCGTCTCGAAGTAACAACTTGTGTTACTCGATGCACAACCGTACGAAGATGGTGTCGGATGTTCGGCGGCGTCTGTATGGTCTTTGGACAGGTTGTTCTTGCATCAGCTGACAATGATCGGGTTGTTTGGACTCAACAGAAACCCTGGCCCAATCAGCATTAATTGTCGTGCCAGCGGTTCTGTCGATCTTGTTCTTGAGGTACTGCGAGTTAGTTTGACCGAGTTGTCGAACACGCTCCGGCATTGAAACGCAGCGGCTGATTGAGGATGAAGGAGAGGACGACATGATTCAAGACAGTCTTGCCAAAAAGTACATTCATCCTGGCTTTGACCCGCTTCCGGAAAACGTCGAAAACATGAATGGCGTTGGAGATAATGACGGGAAAAAGAAGTATGCCGAGTATGACGATCCTGACCTGAAAACCCGCCGGCGGCGATTGCCGATGATGCAGATGTACAGGATGCAAAGCCGGCGAAGCTTCCGAAATCGATGTCCTCGGAGGATTGGAAGGACGCCTACGCGGCAGCACCTCACGACAAGGTGACCGATGCACCCCCATAATCCTATCGCGTGTTAACGGTATGTTTACATATACTGATGAAACATTGGCTCCTCCATCTCTTGATTATTGAATTAAAGGGCTCGCTGTAGTCGGACCTTCACCTTTCAGTTTTCCGGTTGAATTGCTGTTAAGCATGCGTGGACCACAGTTAATAATGCCTCCCCCAATCGACGAGAGAGACGATAAGACTCGCGACGTGCATCCTTGGAGTGTTCTGATAGGTGGTAATCTTGAACCATCATTATGGCAGTATCTACAGCTTGCATGAAAGCATGTAAAGAATCGTTAACGGGTTCGCACGATCGATATCGAGTAAAGCTGTGCCTCGCCTGCCCCGCTGCCTCTCGCAAAGTATGGTAACGTAGTGTAGCGGTCCTTAGATAACTCTAACCGTTGGATCTCTAGAGTGGTAACAGGACCCGTGTGGGAAATACAAACTCTGTGTACAAAGTGTTGCAACGGGTTTGCATTTGATTTCCCTAAAAACCGTCTGTCATATGACACGCTTCTTCTGTTCATTCGCTTCTGCTCTTCAGCCCACCATTTCCCTGGCAACTTTGCGAATTCGTATCGAAGTGCCTCTCTACAGTCCCCTTGTCACAAGTATGACCATCTTCCTTCAAAAACCAGTGCCCAAAGACAATGGCTCTTGTCTTCTTCTTCTCGGTCCCAGAGATGAAGTTGTTATTTATGATGACCGGACGCTTAGATTCTTCGGTCGAGTACATCCCAGAGTACCATGAGCCCCCAACAAACTTTTGAGAATTAAGCAGCCCTAGCGCCACGGGAAAGTCCTGAGTGAACTCTGTGTCATACAGCAATAAAGCACTGAGCTGATACTGGTCATGATTGACAAAGGTTGAGGAGCGCTTAGGCTGCATGTCAATCCCCTTTTCGTCATAAGATATCTTGAAGCGCTTATATACTTCACCCCACATCCTTTGGTTGAGATGACGGACTTGAGCAATATGGTGTTGCCGGCCACATTATGCTGTGTGTCCAATGTCCCAACCATATCTGCACCTGCGTCAAGCTCTTTGTTGATGTATTCAAACGGACTTTGGAGCCACACTTGATCTGTCTCGAAAAGGAAGACATCAATGCCTCTGTCAAGGAGATCCCTTATAAGGCGCGTCCGCAATCAGCATTAACTTCCAGTAAGCCGGCTGCCCGTATATGATATCCACGGCATCCATGTTATCAGCAGTCAAAGCATCTGTGATATCTACTGTTTGCCCTACTCCCGCCTCTTGAAGGGCCGCCTTTGACTCTTTATCCAGTGCGATCCAATAAATGTTCGGCGGGTGCAAGTCCATTAGACTTGATATTACACAGCCAACTCTTTGTAAGCTCAAGGAACTTGGAATTCACTATAGTCAGTGAAACCATCTCTGGCCGATCTCCAACGATGGTCTTCAACGCACGAAGATAACCATATCCAAACTCTGCGTCCACTGGCTCGTACCAAATGCTCCCAACTTTACAATATCTCCACTCTTTGTAGCCAACAGCCCTTCCGCAGGAAGGGTGGACTCATCGGCTTGCTCCGCCGCCCAATTGTTGACAAAGTGACACCCATGTTCGACTCAGCACCCACAACCCTCAAAGTGTAATTCGATGCCACCTTGGATACCATCGCTCCCACAACAAGTACGGCCTTCCAATGTATTCATAATCCTCCCGCCCTTTTCCCAAAGGCGATGAGATTCTTATCGCGTCGATTCCGATTATTACTTCTCCAAACGCAGGCACTGAGATATCCTCCTCCCAATATATGCGGCCAGGACACCCATTCCCGTCGTCTGGCGCCGTACCAACTTGACAAAAAATGCCCAGAGATCCTCCCGACCAGTCCGCACTGGGCATACGCGCATGTCAAATTGATGGGTCCCACAGAAGGGACCACCATGGTGTAAGTGATTTTTCTCCCTCACATCCAATGCGGCGCCGACATAATCCCTGCGACCGCCTGCTGCATAAAACTGGTCAATACCTTTATGTGCCAGCTTAACCCACTCAAGGGCGCGGTTCGTGAAGTGACGCCGGCACGCAGAAAAATGACAGTTGTAGAGGCAACATCGTCAAGGGGAATATCGCCCACATACGAGCGTGCCGTAAATATTTGATTTCGAGAGCGCAACGGGTGTTTTTGCCGATGCAATGTTGATGAAATCGGGAGGCGGCGTACTGAAAATCTCGCTCGGTGGTCGTGTACAAGCGAAAAACACATGTGTCTCCGAGGGGATCAAACTTTGAAAGACCTGTGACGGAATCGTGCAGGGTGGTTGAATTGACAAGAGCGACAACATGAGGTCTGGACGCAGGGCATGGGAAGCAGAGAGAATGCATGATGAGGATGAGGAAAAGGCTTCACGAGAAAGAAGACGACGGCGAGGGCGAGTGTAATGAACAAGGCGAAAAGAAAGCAGGCACGCCTAATGCGCGGTCGCGAGAAAGGCGGGAGAAACGACGAATTTCACCCATTGTCGAAAGGAACGGCGAGGAAAGGGGTAGGAAGGGGTTTGCGATGAGACATTGGGAACAGGCGAGTGGTGGGAGGAAGGAAGGAAGCGCATATTAGCCCTGGGTCGGCGGTGACTCCGAAGTTGCCTGCGCGTGCTCGCTGCTGCACGGAAGTCGCCGATGACGCACAGGTTGACGGGGCCAGGTGCAATTGTCGTATTGCTCTGGCCTAGCAAGGTAATTTGACAACTCCATTGGCGAGGAGTTGGCTTACAGACGCTGCCTGAGACAGATGAACCCATCTGTATGCCATGCATTACAGTACATTGTCGTTGTACGGTCATTGGTGCAAGTGAAAAAATAAAGCCGCTTGTTCCTAAATACAGCACAGTACAGTACTGTACCGTACCTTACCGTACCGTGCTGCACCGTTTAAATTTCGGTGACAAGCAGTGCTCGTACGTGTACGAATTTTGCCTGACCATCAGAGCATCCAAGAGGTTGAGCACAAAGGGGATCCATACGGTACTGTACAGATGCTCCCTGACCCCTCCCTCCTGAGCTACTGCTGCTGTTCAAACCTTTATACAGGCAAATGTAACCTTCCTACTGCCATTATGCTGTTCACTCCAACCCGGATAGCGGCCCTCCTCCCTTTGCGACCTGGTTGTATACAAAATGTCCGAAAAATTAGACCCGATTAATTATAATTTCTTACTCCGCCAAGCCGCCGTTCCCATCCGCGAGTTTCCTCCGCATCCCCGGCCATCCCTACTCCGTAGACCTGGGCTCCTTCGACCGCCTTCCATCTCTGCAGAGCACACCACGTGAAACCTACCGAAGGGTGTGCAGCGGGAGGCGCTGGCCAAGGCACACTGGGACGACAAAGTCTGGTTTCGTTCCCCAAATCCTGATGATCACACCGCCGCAGCAGTGCTGCACCGGATACGCGGCCTCGCATTCCGCAAAGGCCTGATGCCGCTTTCCTCCTCGCGCATCCCACCACCGACTCGGAAGTGTAAGCGCTCCACTGGAAGACCATGGTACGTCGCTACCTCAGACCGTCTGTTTACGATGACTCGCTCCCTCCGAAACTGTGAGCACTGCCAAAGACCCATGGAAAGGTTCAGGACCACAGCAGTGGACCTGTGCCCTTCCGGGCTCAGTCGCAAACACCGGCATGGCCCGCTCCGCATCATCATTGCCGGCCGTATTGCCCGTGCAGCTGGCCTGGACGGCCAGTCCGAGGTCCCGCTCCTTATGTTAGGCACCGAGCTACGACCGCTGACATCCTCGTTCATCCACCAGCAGCTCTCGACTGCACTGCAAAACGCCCCATCGCCTGCGACGTCACCGTCGTCTCACCGTTAAAGATCGACGTACGATCAAAGACCACCCGTGAAGTGGGACGTGCTGCTTCAGTTGCGCACCGTGACAAGATCACTGACCTGGAACGCAAACTGTCGCGTCGACTCCCGCTCCCTTCCGACAACCCTACAGAGGCGCCCAACTACGATTTCCAACCGCTGACTTTCGATTCCCTTGGTTCCCCTGCCCCCGCTACGTTTTTGAAGCTGGTTCTTTCGTTGTATTTTTGGACAAAGTCTCTCGATGATTTGGGTTTGTTGAGTAGAATCTGGGTGCCGATGTTTTCGGATTCTGGGTTTTTCCTGATCCAGCGATTATGAACTTGACAGTAATGATGGGGTCTGCTATGTCCGGGTACTGTGCAGTGAGCATGCGTGCGCGAAGGGCTTCGTTCTGTCTCTGGGACTCGTTGATTGGCATGTCTGGCGCGAGTACGATTGTGTCGGCGATGGACTTGAGGTATTCGTGGTCTTCGGGTCGAGTGGGGTCAGGTGATTTTTGACTGCCTCAATGACGGCGTGGGGTGTGGGCGGGCCGGTTTGAGGGATTCTGAGGGCGCGGATGTCCTTGGGGATGCTGTCAATGAGTGCGCCAAGTAGTAGATCTCGTTTGTCCATGTAGTGCTAGAGTTGGGCTGGGTCTTCTGGAGTATCGGATCTGTTGTGAGAAATGTTCTGGTGTCGAGTACGGCGGCTGCCGTGACCGAGATGAGCCAGGAGAGCCGCGTCATCTCTGTCGAGTGAGTGATCGCTGGATTGAAAACCCCAGAACCGAAAACATCGGCACCCAGGTACTACTCAACAAACCCAAAACACCGAGAGACTTTGTCCACAACTACAACGAAATAATCAGCATAAAAAACAGACGCACCAAAGCCGCTAGACCTGCTTTAACACCGATAGAAACAACAAAAACCAACGTCGCCCTAGCAGAAGTCCTCAAGCAACTCGCACCCATACGCAATGGACCGCGGCACAACACGTCCACAGTTCCAACCCTGCCACCAGCACTTGTCACTGAGGATAGCCCACCCGCGCCACAAGGACGCACAATGTATGGATCCAAACCACCCACGCAACCGCAAACCAGGAGAAAAGGCTCAATAATTGAAAATTGACGTCGCTGCCATCGTCAAGGAACTCCAACGCGCAGTTGTGCACGAAACCGTCGAACCCGACAACGACGATACACTAGGTACGTACATTTTGACTCAGGAGCAAATTCCACACTAAAACTTGCCCTTCCAAATCCCAGCCGCTATCGCCACTTTCGAAAACCTCACACTGCATCCACGGTGGAATCGCAGCAATCCAGACGAAAACCAATGAACTCCGGCTACCAGCCTTGACCAACCCTGACTGCGCAAAAACCTGATTTCCATCCACGACTTGGCGCGCGCACATGGACCCGTCATCTTCACGAATACAACCTCCGTCGCAACTGATACAAGGCAGCCAAAAAGACGCGTCATAGCCTCACATCATGGCAGACCAAGTCACAAGCGTACCTCCTCTAACAACAAGCCAGGCCCAAAGCTCGCACCCGTCTCCACAGGACCCTCCACACCCCCAACGTAAGCGGAAACCGCGAACAACCTCCTACACACCAAACCCGCCGCCCCACCTCACCAAACCCTCCACAACGCCACCACACCCCAAACGCGCAACCTCCACACCACCCCTAACCCTCAAACATCCAACCAAAACGTCCCACACCATTAGTCAACACGAACCCGAAACGCCACATCCGCACAAAAGTCAATTACCCCACTTCCCCCCACACCCAACACCAATCTCACAAGCTATATCACAAATGGTACTTGACCTCAACCACGCCCCATTCCGCGCCATCCAATTGATGTAAAAACGCCGCACAATTCCCATACTCTCCGCCTCATTAGAGAAAAAACCCGCCCGACATAACCTGTCTGCCTTGCAGGAATGCCAGGCTCCCAAAGGATGCGCACAAACCCAACACTTAGGAATACACAGTCGGCAAATACTAAGGTACGGACACTTGCGGCCCGATCAGCCCGCAATCCAAACATGGCAGTCGCCAGTTCCTCACCTTCGTGTATGCCCAAAGCTTATACCTTACAGTGTATTTCCTCGAACATCGTACCCAATCCCATGGTACACAACCATCCACATGGCAGTAATCAGAATCCTACACGGTGTCCCCGGACAAGCAACTCATCAACGACCTATTGGCCACACTGCAGCGCAAATACACCATTCAAAACCTCGGACACCACACCATCTAACTCAAACAGCATATCAACTCCAGACCCGATAGCACAATCTACATCTCTCATTGCATTTAGTGCATTCCCTCCTCCACAAAACCCGTCTCACACAGGCTAAACCCCGTCACACACCAGTCCCGGAGAACACAAACTGGACCGAAGCACTGAAAGCCGCCAAACTGATTTCACAACATGTCAGGCAATATCAAACCATACTCGAATACTTACGCTAACTCACTGACAGCACAAGATCCGATATCATGTTTGCGGTGAACAAACTCTCCGAAAAAAATACACCAGCCGACACAAGGACATCAGAAACTTCTCCAATAGCTATTCAAATATATCAAAACGACAGCAGCATTCGGCTTTAGCTATGGCATATAGTCCACTAGCCACCCCTGTGCCCACCCCCTCACATCGTCCTGTGACGCAGACTTCGCGAAAGATCGCGATTGACGATCAAGAACGGGTATAACACACACAGTGTACGGTGCACCCGTGGCATGGGCCAGCTCCAAACAACGCACAGTGGTAAAATCAACATGCGAGGCCGAGTGTTCAGCTGGCTCCCAAACCACACAACAAGTACTATGGATACAGCCACTACTAGCAGACCGCGGCATATCTATCACTAGCCTCAAAACTACTCATTGACAATGCTACGACAATCCAAGTCGCGAATAATACGACCAGAACCAAACGCAGGAAACTCATAGACATAGTGCACCACCACCAGAAACAAAGGCAAAATCCAAGTCCACTATGTCCCAGCGCACCTCAACACAGCAGATGCAATCCACAAAGCACTCTGCAAACTCAAGACCAAGCCCCATCGTGCCAGCATGCGTATCGAACCACCCACCTCAACTGAAGCACGCCAAACAGCAAGCACGCCCCTCACCAACCCTCCCGCACTCAATAGTCACAAGAAACGGCCAACAAAGAAAACATCGGCAAGTGATCCACCGTTTTAACTCCGGACTATCGGAGCAACCAAGAACAACTCAAGAAAACGCCAACCACTTTGCAATCAACGAAGCAACCAAGACAGACTATCCTGCTACAGAAATAGTATAAAAGTCCGCTGTTGACACGCAATACAGAAAAAGTAAAGAGTCAACAGAGTACGGATCTAACATTCTATTCACCATGGTTTTACTGTACAGTGGTTCTACAGTAATATCATAAAACACGCTACACTTCCCTTGTCGGTTGATAAAGCACACAAATATAGCTACAGGAAATAGTCGGTTCCTGCACTGGACCCTTAATATTAATTCCGTAAAGTTTGTGTAATCCTACTAATAGAAAACGATCGAATCAAAATATAGCTACTGTAGTTACAGATAATAAAGTCCATCCATATCACTACCGCAAAAATCCAAGAGATAAAAGGCAGACGGGCGGCGTTGGCGGCAACTCTGGAAAATCGGTAGACTTTTTTCACAGTGTAGAACGGTTTATTAGGTTGAAATAAAAATTGGTAGTTTTCATCTCAACGTCAAAGGTCGCGAGGTCTTATATGGCAAGTAGATGGTGAAGTTCTATCTATGGCACACTAAATTTTCTACTAGCTTCGATATATATGGCGGATGTTTTATCGCACCCTACTGTAAAACCAAAACTAACATTATTTCTGAACAAATGTAAATAGATGACTACAATAGGCGAACTATAGACTGAGTAGCCTAAAATAGTAGCCTAAAATAGTAGTAAGGATAAAACAGCTATCTTATAGTGGTTTCAATAGAACACCTTCAAATTGTACGTATACATAAAAATAGAGACATTCCTGATAGGGTTTTTGCTCGCCGCCAAGTGCCTAATTCCACACTGCAGTGTGCCATAGATGTTTTATACTATACTATACTGGCCAAGTTGGGGACTTCACATAGGTTTCAAATTTTGTTGTAATTCAGATGTGAAATCCGACCAAGGAAGTCCTTTATTTATTTTATCTAGTTTCCATTCTGTAAAAATGAATCTCTGCTTGGAACCCATAGAGCTGATATTTCTTATAAAACAAAGCTTTCACTCCAGTATAATTCCACTTGGTGAATGAAATTGATCGAAATTTACATCAGTCTAGTATTTTACATATTTGAAATTGTGAAACGGAACAATGTCACTTCATAGATTATATATGGTGCACTGGCAATCCGAGAAATCAACAACAGAATTGTAGTGAAACATACCTATCAATTTTCCAAATAATTCATTAGTGCTTCAAAAGTAGGTTTTTTCTTAACAAACAAGCGTTCCAGAAAGTCCCCTGGTCAGGATTCCTGAGTACTATTAATTTCATGAAGAGCGCGGCTTTAACTGAAACTTAATATCTCTTTCCTTGGCCCACGTTGTAGTGCGTTATTAGAAAGTTGCCGAGAAGGACCAAGTGGTATTTGAATTTCCCCAGGTTAAAAGTACAAATTTCGCTATTGCTTTGCTCCTCCCAGTCTCGTAAGAATTATTGATTGTAGGGGATATAAAACCGTTCTCTAGGTCTAAATTCTTGATATTATCATACTTATAGGCCCTATTTAGTCATCTCGTTTGATAGTAGTCATGACTAATATTCCAGGTCGCTCATATCATCTGGAAGGTAAAATAGCCAAAAAAATTTAGCAGCATTGAATTTTTGGTTCTTTCTGGATACTTATGGAACATGATACATGACAGAGAAAGTATAGTTTCACTATAGTGGCCTTTTTGGTACAATAGTGTGATTTTTTGGGTGTCAATATGGCTTGTTTATATCCGCTGACTATCAAAAACTCACTAATACTGTAAGAAAATGCCATGCTAGCCAAATGAGCGGACTTTTGTTTTTCTGCCCTCATTTTTTCGAATTACTTCTGCCTCGCTGCAAAAACACGTCTTCTGCAGAATAATAACTGTTTTAATCGAATACTTGATTAGTTTTTAGTTCATCGATATATATTTGTGTACTTATTTAGTTTAAAACAAATTTCAATAATGCAGAAGCCCTTACTTTTCAATATATTACTTTTCAACTGTCGAAAAAAATTGCTGTCTGGAACAATATTCTCTTTGACCAACCTCTGAACGTTTGAATAGTTTAAATAAACCTTACTCAAATATTAACGATTAAGACGATGGCCCAAGGTTTTACCGATGATGACGGTCCTTCAAGCATAAACATGGTTTCGCGTGAACTAGGGAATATTTAATGTAAGTAATTAAATTACTGTAATTGAAATTAGTCGTAACGTTGTATTGTACAATAGGAGAGTTTTTGAACACCACTAACACAAATATAAACGTTAAATGGAAAGAGATGGCCGTTTTCGAAAATATTTATGGATATGAGGCCACAACAACAATTGATTTCAAGATTATAAACACGAAAGCAAATTGGGCAAGAATGTCTCTTATGAAGAAAAAGAAGTTAGGACAGGAGAAGTTATATTAAAAGAATTAGTTGTTCTGGCATATAAATTGAAAATGAAGCCTCAATCGTTTCGAAAAATATCCTTCCTGCCTCTAGTAGCTACCAAAAACAGGTATTCATTAGCTGAAAGTCAACCAAACTGGCATATGAACGCAACTACGTGAACTAGGAAAAATGTAAATATTGGATTTGAAGGTAGAGGGGCTCAAAAATCACCCCGTTGCGAAACTAATTAAGACGAACAAGGAATTATATAGAGATTTGAAATGCCGAAAATATTATTAAAAAAACAGTACAAGAAGCAACATTAAAAGCTCGACAAAAGGGTTGCTACTATTTATTAGGAGTTCATCCAATATTAAGGCCTCAGCCTCAAAATTGAGAAATAAAATCGATCTGCCAAATGTAATAAGTCAAGTTCAACAAATTTTAACATAGTCAGGGCACGTCGTTCTCTGCAAGGTAAAAATATAATTATTGTTGAAAAAATATCATGAATCTGCCTGTCTTGGTGTGAGTGTTGTCTTGAGCTTTGGAAGCCGGAAACATTTAAGTACGAGGAAAAGAAGACTTGATATTCGCTCCCGGATTGATTTATTTGATAATTTCAGCTTCGACAGCAGTGTAGAGTAGAGGGGAAAAGTTGATGACAAAATCAACCGTTTAAATTGAAGTATAGGCCTGTACTAACCACTGATTTACGGAGCTGACACTGTGCAAAAGAACCTGCTGATTTTTTTGAATATTGATACAAATGGCAGCATTGTCATGCCGTGGATGCGCCGTATGGTATGTGTAGATCACGCGAAAGGTTGAGCACCAACAAATATAAATTTGAAACATTTTCGAGTCACCAGAATGGTTTTAGGGTTTGTTTTCAAGTTGAAGTGATTTTAGCATAAAACAGGGATAGGTAATTAAGTTACTTTCCAATGACCTGCAATCGGTTCTTGTAGATAATTCAAATCCTATCCGTCCATTTTACATTCTGCAAGGGTGAGATTGATCCATACTTACTCTCTCTATGGAGAAAATTCTTTGAAATTATGCAGAAAACTGAATTTATCTTCATTATTTAAAAAATGATGGTAGATTTTCTCCAAAAATCACTCACGAAGCTATAAGATACCTTTTTTAAAATTGCAAAAATTCTAACCTCATAGTGATGGCGATAAATTAAGCTTCAAAGATATCTCAGATAATCGAATAAAAAGACTGGCTTCCATATAAATAATTTTGGTTTTGGAAAACGGGGAAAAGGGTTCAAAAGGAAGATTCAGATATGCAACACCCCTAAGGAGTTGACTATACCTTCAAACCCCAGGAATATTTTTACCTCGCTAGCTGCAGTAAATATTTTCTTCATAACCCTAGGCAATTTGCTCCCTGTTTCGGTTTTATTCAGCAATTTTTTAACTGAAAAGTTCTCCAAGAGATAGGCAGTACGTTTAGCTCTTGATTATTATTATTATTTAAGTTCTCTGCTACGTTGGTCAGCGTTATTATGTTATTCAATCCAGTCTTGTAAAAAATCAGTAAAAATGGTGTAATCGCTTTAACAAGTGGTGCTTGGGTGTCAATTTACCCCGTATTTATTCCCCAATTCCGCCTGTGGTGTTTTTGATCATTCATAATAATTCGGTGAGAAATATGGTAGCTTAAAAATTGTAGATAGTTGCCGACTACACCGGCATTACTTTTACACATCTCGGTATTTGACATACTAATCCTCTCAAACTGATTGCCCTATCTCATAGAATTCCGAATATCCCGTTTCAAAATCTTAACCCAAAGAACAACATATTAACTTAATAAAAGTCCAAGCCACAGGCCAAAGACACATGTTTTGAACACTTTGCAAATCAAATCGGCTTCTCTTGCGTACGAGTTACTGAACGACCCAGTTGGAAATCGATAAATCCGCGCCATTCTTCCACCTAACTCGCACACGTAGTCCCTCCCGCTGATGTCGCTCTTGCCCATTATGTTCCGTTTATCTCCGCCTACTCCATCCCGCTTTCTATAGTAACGGACCACAGACGCTCTGAGTTCAGCGATCATGAAGTTGGGATGCATTTGTCAACTTACACCAAGCGATACTGCTTGACATGAGATATATTCACATTAATTTCATTAAAATTATACCAGTCAACGCTTGTGTCCTGCTTAGTCCTGACATTTTGAAGCCTAGTATTGATCGCCTAGTTTCTCGGAAGAACCGATTTTCTATTTCTGATTCTCAAGTATTGTGGTAAAATCCTTCGGATTTTGATTAAAAATTTGCCCTTGTTGTTAATAAACTAAGTAAGAGAGTGCTTTTTTGTGATATTGTTAATTGTAGAAATCATAAAATTAGCTCTTGGATTATTTTGTTGCTATAAAGAGAACAAATAATGTAGTTCTAACCATTTGGCATGAATACTCGTTGATTGGAATTCTTGATAGCTCGTACAGCCTCATAACTGCGAGTTTACCCTCAACTCTCGTACAGTAGTTCCAAAACTCTTCAACTTGAATAGAAGCTGACCTTTTTCGTTTTAAGATTAATGAATTATAACCTACGACTAAAGAAAAACTGCTGAAATCTAATTTTCACAGACTCGGAAGGACAATTGTAGGCTTGAGCACAGGGAATTAGGCATAAAATAATAACTATGTTCAATTCCTTGATATTCCTTGAAATATTTTAATTCCATATTCCCTATTCAGAGATTATTTCTTAAGCATTCAAGCAATTGTTTTAATTCACCGATGGCTCTTGATTTTTTCTTAATTCGTGAGCCATCATCAAACGTATTGGCCAAAATGTCGTCCATTATTTTATTTTTACCACCAATTCGAACATGGATATAGTCCTTCGACCGCTTGTAGAAGCTTCTTGAGCCAAATGTAAGGTCATTTATAGTTTTTTCATACCTCAATATACGAATAAGTCCTTACATATATTTTTTTGAAGCTAATTTTCGCTAAATTGGTTTTAATCCTCGTGCATGGAATATTTTTCAGGATACAGCGCTTGGTTTCCATTAGAACAGTTTCTAACTATTTCAGAAATTTTTATGTACCTTCTAAGTAGTTCGTACCCATTTCCTGATTATTTACCTTCTAAGTAGTGCGTAACCATTTCCGGAATAGTTTCTAATGATTTCAAAAAGTTTTATGTACCTTTTAAGTAGTGCGTAACCATTTTCTGAAACCTTTTGCATCTCAATTACTTTTTCCAAAGGTTACGACAACTCCCGCATTTTCTCGCATTCTTGAGATTTTTTAAGCTTTCGCGTAATTTAATAGATTTAACTAATCTCCATTTGATTCTTGCAGTAACTTGACACTAAATCAAAAATATCGACATTTTCACTAATTTTCTTCGAGTGGTTTCGAAAAAAGTTCGAAGAAACGCTCTCATGCAAACACTGCCAAGGAATAAAAATTGAATAGATTCCTGTACAAAGAAAGACAGGTTAGACTGCAATATTTTCAGTCCTCTTTTTACAGCTTCGTTGCTGTGCACATGTAAAGGGTTTCTCGCCTAAAGCTGCATTCCGATGGATATTTTTATGTCTTTTGAGCAATTAACCCTAGTTTATACATTGTTATGTTATTTACTCCGATTTCATATTGGAACATTCGAAATTGTAGTACTCACAAAAATTCAGTCATTTAAAATAATTTCAAGTATGGCAGAGTATTTTCAATCAGCCACAGCTCTTTTATTTGACCTTTTCAGTTTTATTTGAGCGATATCCAACTATTTCAATATCAATTAGAAACTGCTTGACTTTTATTCGCCCTTAGAAGTCCTCCAAAGCGACTAATTTTTCCCCGCTCTGACTCCATAAAAAGTGTCATTGAATCGATCGAATGTATTTGGATAAATTCTAACTATAAATATCTGCATTTCCAATAGTAATTATTCCGGCTACGATCAATCTGAATTATTTGAATTTGTGTTATTTCTGGAGATATTTTCCTATGGCATCCTTTGGAAAATTGAAAACTTCAGTATAACCAGGATCTTATCCGATGTCTTTATATGTTCATCCGGCTAGCTATTGTTTTCACTGCCTGCTTGCAACATTTTATGCTCAGAATAAGAACAAAAGAAGATGACTCATTGAAGAGATTGGATCGCGAAATGTCAACCAGGGGTCAGCTGCTCAACTGTATTGAATGGAAAAATAATTATATTAGTCTCCGTCTTGGGCTGTAACAGGCTGTAGCCTTAATTTTTATTTTACGGGCTAAAAATGTATTTCCTCAACATAGGTTGAGTGGGGTGGATCAGTATGGATAATATAAGCGATAGAGGCTTCTTTTATTTACATCAACTGTCAGGGTACAGCTCAAATGATTATATATTATTTTTTTCTGTAATTTTCATTTGACACGATTCTATGGTAGATGGCTACGGTGTAAATCTTAGGCAGGATTACAGTTCTATAGTCTAAAAACATTCTAAAATTTTTTTTATTTCTCGCTAACGTATTTTCCGAAGCTTGCCTCCGTCGATCACTGCGGTACTGTGCGGTCATTTGCAGTCAGATTTATTATATTTAAGCACCCGAAGACATATTTTTACATCATCTTATTTGCTGCAAATGTGGTTACATAGGTAATGGAAAGTCTCCTAAGGAATAAAAAGGTCCCTATACGTAGGCATGCCGGTAAAGAAGTCCTATTGAAGGCCCATGTCTTCTGGTAGGCGTAAAACGGTAGTTTAAGCAGCCTTAACGGTCTTTCTATGACTTTCCGAAACCTTGAAATCCTGAAAATTGAATAAGATTATATTAAACCATTTCTTTTTTGCCCCACAGAAAATCATTGTATGAGTTCTAGAGCAAATCGAATGTCTTCAGTTGCAACAAGGTGACAGGTACAGTTTTGAATTCCAAGAATGACATGCTGTATCTGTCTTGTCCCGGTGAGTCGAAAGACATTATTGGATTTGTTTCGTCTCAAACCCCCAAAAATCCATCAATGAGTATCCATAAGACCTCCTTCCATCCCTCAGCTCCAACTTTTCCAACTGCTAATTTGTATAAAACTTTAAATCTCGCTCTACTTTTTAGAAAGAAGCAGGTGCCGTAAAACTTTTTGTTTAATTGTATGTATTGTGTTGGCCTATGCCAAAGCTTTCATTGATATTTTTAGGTAAGGTGGTAGATCAAATCGATCTGTAACAAATAAAAAAACACATTTTTACTTTTCAAAATGCTTGTAGTGCAATGCGCGGTGCCCAGTTTCTCTTCTAAGTACGGAATTCCGTAGGACAATGAGAAAACCAGCACACACACACCAAGACACACAGGATGTCCGCTTTCCATCTTTCTATTTAAGCAACCTTCGATACAGTAGAACAGCTCGCCGATGGCGAGGAGAAGTTCGGATGGTAGAGCGGGAGTGATTCACTTGACGGATGGACGGTATTCTTGTCCTCCGGGTTTTATGGCCATACCGTGATCCGCGGAATGCAGAAACCTTGCTAAGAATCGAGTCAAAAGAGATTTAGACACCATGGGTGCAATATTAGACAAAGAAGTTGTAGTAGTTGGTCAGCAGCGCTGAATATCTCCTTTGGAAATAAGGATGTTGTCACCAACGACATCCTTGAAATTCCTACTTGTATATAGACGCCGGAGTTCGGGGCGCCAGGTGTAAGTAAATATTTCAAGCAAACAGCGAAAATTTTATTATAATATTGGATAGAGAGGGGGGAATTAAAAGAGAGACCCGGACTGATAAATGTGGCTACAGCGAAAGTTACCTTTGGCAAGGTTGATGCAAAGGCGGAAGTTGGGGGTCAAGTTAACAGTCAACACTGGGGTGGCTGTTTATTATGGGCCGCTAGTGGCCAAGTGGGTACTAATACTAGTTAGCTACGTTAGGGTTACCTACGACGGCGGGGTAAGTAAAGTCAATGTCAGCCAAGTGCATGAGATCCAAGTTAGAGATAAGTAAAGTCTACACTTGGCCCAACAGGTGTCTTTTACCTGCGAAAATATCAAGTCGGAGTTGGGAGGCTAGTGGTACGGACTGCAAGCCCTCAGACCCTCTCGGGTGTTTACAAAGTACAAAGGGTATTGGTGGGCGACAATCGAAAATTGACTTTACTGTACAGTAAGGTGCCTGCTGATAGCAGTGGTATGGCCTGCGGAGAGAATTAGATCAAATAAGATCACAAAAATCATCCATGCCGGTGACAGTACAGTGTGAGTGCAAATTCCACTACGATACTTTCATTTTAAATGGAGAACCTAAGTTAAAGAGACTCTACCTTATAATAATATGCAAATTTGATAAATTATGTACCCTTTTATCTCCTTCTCTGTCGAAAGGTGTACGAGGACAGAGCCAATAAGCCGCAACAGTCTTGGAAGCCACTCTTTGCTTTACATTGAGGATACTAGCAGTTTTAAGTTGTATTGACATCATTTTACCATATGATAAAGAGAAGGCAGTTTATCTTGTATTCAATCACAAAATCAACGCGTGGAACAAATACTTAATCCAATAATATTACCTCAGTCCGAGCAAGGAATTAGGCGAGAGGTATATCTTTTCGGCAGGGAGAAGTATCCTATTGAACGGAATCTTGGCTTTACCCTTTCAAATGGCGATCTAAATTTAGCATGACTGACTCTCAAGATCGAGGAATTTTTACATAAGCTTTCAGGACGCCATTGGTGAGAAAATAGCAAACACAGTACAAATCTGAAATGCCGAAAAGCCACCGATGCTTCTAACCCGCCCCGTCGCCCCTGCCCATTTCCCCTGTATGCGACTCTCCCGGGCCTTAGCGTACCGTTTACTCACTCCAACCCCCAGGGATTTACAGTTCTGGGCTCCCCAGTTGGTTCTAATGCTTTCATATAGGACTTTTTGGCTTCTCGTCAAGGCCGTCAGCTTCGATAGGAAGCAGCGGGAAGTGCTCACTCAGATTTGCGGCCCTTGGTCCGAGCGTGTCTGGGGCCAAACTTTCCTGCCCATCTCCGAAGACGGCCTTGGTTTACTTCTGGCCACCGCTATTACAGAAGCTGCACTCGCTGCCTCTGTGGTCGATTCTTTTCGACTTTTCTCTGTTCTTCTCGCGTTTTCCGCCGAGTTTCACGTCCAGAAAGTGCCCCGTTCCGCTAATTACCTGCTCAAAGCTCGCCATCCATCACTTTCCTCTACCCTGACCATCACTGCTCTTTTCAAACGCTGCAACTCCCCCCTGCCTGATAAACGCCTCCAATCTAATATAACGTCTGAGTTGCTTTCTTCGAATTTTGATCTCCGTTTCCAGTCTGTATCTGAGGCAAACTGGGCCCGCTTACTGTTTTCCTGCGAACCATCTCCTTGCTCTGTGTTCTCAACTCTCCTCCAACCTCACCGCAGCACGTACCCCTCCCGCACCCTCCCCGCTTCACGTACCTCTTCCCAACCTTACCGCGGCACGTACTTCTCCTCCCAATCTTGGATTTTTCCTGTATCCCTCCGTCTCAGTGTGCCTCTCTTTCCGTGAAAAAACTATCCCGTCTGTTCAATGCGCTCTAATGGGATGGCCTCGGTTCTAGATTCCGATGATAAGCATGCTCTTACTTGCAAGGACGGTCAGGCAAGCCTTCATAATGTCCTTCGCAATGCTCTGCACCGCTTCTGCAAGGAAGTCGGCATTAACGCTCAAATGGAAAATCACCCACACCTAGTTCCACCTCTGAATCTTCGCCTTCGTCGCTTCGTGCTGACGTTTATATTCAAAGGGCTTACGGTCTCAATCACCGCGACCCAGCCTTGGATGGTACTGCCGCCCATCTCCTCGTCCTCGCTTCTGAAATTTAACTGCAATTTACTTATGTGAATACTTCATACATACTACTGCGAGTCAAATGGCTGTCCATTTGAAATTTGCACGCTCTAAAATTAAACTCACCGAAACGCCTTCTTTTCTCGCGGTAGGCCGCCTGTGTAACACGTCGCTTATTTTTCCCCCTGGTTCCGATTGAGTTCATTCGATTTCTCACTGATCTGTAAGTTTGGGCATCCTTCGCCCTCAACAGGGGGGTAGCCTATGTGAAAATTCGTGGGAGCTGCAAAAAGCTCAAACACTGCACCATAGCGGGCCTTCCTCCACCTCCACTTCCCTCCAATTATTCCCCAGGGAGTACATAGTCGGCCAAACCAGTTCTCCACGATTATGCAATCGGTAGAAATTTTTCTGTTCCTTTCCTCATCCTCAGCTGTTAAATACCAATTATTGGGTTTCTTTTTTGGAATTATTGCCTGAACGAGCTCCCCAGCACTCCGATATCCCTTATCCATCAACACAGCCCAGTTTTGAAGATACTCTCCAGACAGTTCTCCGACATCCGCTATGTCCACTTCAGACGGCGCCTTTTTTAAAGTCTTTTCGTGAAAACGCCCATTTCTTTGGAAAATCTCCAGGTCTTCCACGCTTTCCAGGTAATGCGCGCTGCAGTTTATAGCTTGCCCATTTTTCAAAACACTAACTTCCACTTTGTAGCCGTCGAGCTTGTACTTTCCCGAGAAACATTTATCCCCTCCTGCATGTTCCCTAAGGCCTGCTGCCTTGCTGAAACGTGGCTTCTGTAGCGTAACGCACACAAGGAAATATCTGAACCGGATGTGATTCTCAAGCAACTCACCGCGTGGATAAAGGCAATCCGTCTCCTTAATTAAAATATCTTACGAAAACTTCCATATTGCTTCGATAAACTTAGTAAACATCTTTTCGAATGTAGGGCCTTTTAAATTAAATACACGAGCTGCGATGTCCCACTATGTCCCGCACTATAGTACGACTAGAGTCATGAACAATAAATCCATGCCATTAGAGACGTGTTTGCGCATAGGCCCAACATTATGAGTGTCACGAACTGTGGTTGAAAATCCATTCCAAAGCTGCCTGAACTGTGGAGCATCGAAGATGCACATCTCGTGAATCCCTTTGTTGCCGACAGATTCATAAAACACGTCAAAGACCAACACAACGCTTTCATTCTCATGATCACTGTCGTCTTCCGGTCTCACGATGGAGTCTTTGAGAAACTCCTGCTCTCTAGCTACTGCTGTCGAAGCTAGCAAATGGAGAACATCGGCACCTGCTGAGTGTGAAGGAAAATTTATTTCGCCGGGTTCTGGCTGGGAGGAGCTCATAATTTTAACAAAGAAGGGAGGCAAAACCTGGGACGCAAAGGATTCTGGAGAGTATCCCAGGTGACAATTTCGGTCTTAATGGCTGCTAGGCGGGAAGGCTCGTCGGAGTGGACAGCAAGGAGGGAGTAGATTTAAACGCAGGACGGCGCTGGAGCGCAGGATTATGAGGGTCGAGAATTGTGACCGGGGATGGCTGTGTGCAATAAAAATCCCTTTAATGGGGTATTGTGTGACATCTTTCAACGCCTTTCGAAGCTCATCGTCAGCACTGTACTATCCATTTGGAAATGGCGCGCTAATTTTTTATATCCTATGCGCTTTTGGAAATGCCGCTTTTTCATTTTTTGATTTTGTGTATTTTTTCAATAGCACAGTTGTTTAGTTGGCGTACAGGAAAAAATAGAATCAAGCGTTATTTATGGAAATATTATTCTTTTATTTAGAATTCTTAATTTGGTAAAATGCTTGATAGTATACGAATAGGTCTGATCGGGAGACCCAACATTTCCAGTTCATGTCTTAAATTTCTTGGGAATACCTAGCCCTATTTGTTTACCTAATTGAATTCTGCTTTTTCACTTTCTCATTTTCTAACGTTCCGAAAAATCTTAGAAATTTTCCTTGATTCCCAGTGCTCCAAATCAGCGAGCTGCTAAACTCTCAGCCCTCATTACGATATATTGCTTAGTTCTATCTGGACGCTAATTTACAAACTACTAAGCAATTCGTAATCCTTTTGTTTCCTTCTCTGATAGCACCGCATCAGTGTAGTTTGGTCATTCATAACAATGCACATTCTGTCCGGTACTCCACTCTCCATACTTGACGGAGTACATCCCATTAGGTTTCCGCAAAACAGCCTGATAAGTCAGCGTACTATAAAGTTACTGCGAAGTCACAACTTTAATAAATAATATAAATAATCGGAGTCTAAGGTTCACGGAAATTGACATAAATACGGTAGGAGCCACTTACCTCAAATGGAAAAGACAGAATTTCATAATCCATCACAGAATTTCATAATTCATCACTTTATTTATTGTGGCACCATTCGAGATCTGCATCAAACTAAGAACGTTACATGATTCAAGGTCAACGAGAGTGAGCGAGGATTTCGGAAAAGCTATCGGGTACAAAAGTCCCAGGAACGCTGTTCCGGTCCCGTATTGACTCTTTTGTGAGTAAACTTACGGCAAAAGTGAAAAAATGTTGGTGAATAGTGCTTTTGCTTGATTTACCGCTCGCCCTCCCCTTGCGCCCCTGATCATTGGTTCAATACTATCTTACACCCTAACATCCGACACCATAGCCAGTACTCTAAATCATGGTTTCTCTACACTATTCTACTCTATTATATAAAAAGATTCTGTGAAATAGTTCAACTTCCCATATGTATCACGAAGAGTTCATTTTAAAGCTAATATAAATTCATTCTTAAGAAACTTCCGAAAATGTTTCTGGAGATGATTGAGGTCATAGCGCACTTCACCTTATATACATTTGTTTATCAACAGAGCCACAACTATTGATTTAAATTCTTTTCAATTAACTAGTTGAGCACTTCTATTTCCCCAGAAATACCCTGTACTTCCAATTTACTGATAATGGGCGTATAGAAGCAATAGAACTGCTGAAAGTCAGCAAAGAGCATCTCTTATATTCTTCGCCAAATGTAAAGGTTGCTTAAAGTAAATGAAAATATATTCATGATTTTCGGTCCTATACTGAGAATAGCGATCGCAATAGTCGTCGCAAAACTACCGTTGTAGGCGAAAAAAGCTCCTAAAATAGTATCATACCATTCATTGAGCTCTCACGGGCTTCATGCCGTCCCATTCTCGCAAACCTCAGTCAACTGAACTCGTTTAAATGTAAAATAATAGTAGCTGTTCTGTTTTCTGTGTTCATGACAAGTTAAAGTTGATAAATCTTTCTGGCGATATCATCACTATTTCAAGAATTTGGAAGAAGATCTCCGGTGCGTACAGCCAGATCATCCATAGACAGGTTCGACGTGGTTTATTTAATAGAATAGCCAGTCTATTCCCCGAAATGTGATGCGATCGGGATATCATGGCAAATATTCGAGTGGAAAGTGAGTTCTACATGCGTAAACGCAAGTTTAAAATTCAGAAGGATCTAATGACCTGTGTGACGGCCTGTTGGAACTCTATCCCGCTAAAATTGATGATTAATCTTACTTTATATATGGGCAAGCGTACTTAATACACCTTGGACCGCCAGGGAAAGCAAATTGACTGCTTAATGTTAGTT
This sequence comes from Kappaphycus alvarezii, assembly GCA_002205965.3. Lineage (NCBI taxonomy): Eukaryota > Rhodophyta > Florideophyceae > Gigartinales > Solieriaceae > Kappaphycus > Kappaphycus alvarezii. Next base: position 276,787 of record NADL03000631.1, on the reverse strand, counting down.
ATTCCCTAGACTTGAGTTGAGTTGAAAGAATAAATATGGTATGACATCAAATGACCTCTCAAATTTATTCTGGTCAGCATTTTTAAGAAAAAATGCTGTACTGTACAGTCAGGGAAACGTGACTTTCTCCAACAGTCCCTAAATGCTCCCTGCAACAAGATGAAGTAGTTTTTTTTTAGTGGTTTGTGATATTAGCTAAACGATGGTACTAATTCTTTAGGCTGTAAGAATGAATAGAGCGTCAGCTACGACAGGGGGGGATTAGCAGAACTAAATAGACGAGTACCTGAAACTAATGAAGTTCCAATTGATACAATAATGAATGTAAAACTTTATTTCCAGCTCAGTACTTATTAGGCTCCCCTCCTCATATTAAACAGCAAGAAGGTTAGGTAAAGTTACGGTATTGCTTGAAAATGTAAGAGCTCTCAATTGTACCCCACGCGTCTTCAATTGCTGATTTCAATTAATCAACAGTATTGAACCGTTTTTCCCTACAGTTCACCCTACGGGTAAGCAATCCCCAGACATTTTCGATAATATTGATGTCTGGCGACTTTTCAAACCAGGACAGAACGCGAAATCCACAATCAAATAGAAACTATTACGTATAGTGCGACAGGTGAATGCTTGCGCAATCATACTGAAATGTCCACAAAGTAGTTTCCCCGAGCGTTTCAGTAGTCTAAGAAATAAACTTGGTCTCTAGATTCATGCAGTATTTTCAGAATCCTGCTTGCCTAAAATAAATACCAAAGGCTATTAAAAGTAAAAACTTATTATTGCCCAGATCATGACGTAACCGCCACCACTCTGGGGGGTCTGAAAGCCATGCAATTCTTTTCTTATATCATGGCAATACATCATCAACCTGTACGTTCCATCCAAGCTGAACTTCTTCTGGTCCGATAATACAACTTGTGTCCAAAATATTTTCCCTTCGATATAAAACGACGTACCTGTTGAGGGATTTTTGTGATCTGCGTTCCTTGTTGGTTTCTTGTTAACTTTTCTACAGCGGATTTGTGGAGACCATGGAATTATCTGCACACAGTTATCGGTATATTGAGGTCTCTTTTGATCTGCGCTGCACTTCAATCTGCCTTAGATGCCATCCTACATTTTCTTCTCTTGTTGTGCTCTGAAATTTTCAGAGCATTTTAAAGGTCCAAGTGTTGTGACGGTAATTTTTCTTCATTAAAAGGATTTGCACTGTCCCTAGCCTTCAATTTAAAGCAAAAGCGATGAAGCGCACCGGGATGAGCTCACTTCCCATCGCCACTATTTGCACCTTCTCGAATTCTGTCAGTTTCTCCTTTGGTATGATTGAGCAGCTACTGATGAGTGAGGCAGCGATTGAAATGCTGGAGGAGGTTTGTAATTCTATATATCTGCTTGTTATAGAATTTTTATTTGGCATCCTTTTAGAAAAAGATAATATTGGCGCTTAGATTTTCTTTCTCAATCGCTTTTTCGTTGTTTTTGGAGTTTTTTTTAAGTTTTTTGCAAAGATTTTGGCTATAATTGTGCATCGAGTGTACTGATGGGCTTGATACATCGGTACAAAGCGATTGGTTGTACTTATGTACATAGAGGGGAATTTTACCGTGATATATAAGCAAGTTTTTGTTTGTTCAACTTCTAATTTCGGAGGCTGCAGCTATATCCCGCAATTACAAAATATTACTGGTGTATTGGGGAATTCAATAGGCCTAAAATACAGTCAAATCACAATACGCTGAACACATGCTAACGGGAACCCCACGCTAGGTGGAACCAGGACCTGGCTCCGTCGAAAACTCTCCACAATTTAAATTTAAGGTTGATTCGCTTCGTATAATTACAGCCCCGAATTTGAGGATCCCGGTTTGGTTTTCTTACAATTTTAATTTTAATAATTTACAAGTTTCACAATATATAGCCAAGTGCACCAACTGTCCAGAAAACCATTGATTAAACAATTAAATAACATTAAAAAAGCGAATCAAGTCCTATGCTGTACTTTATGTAAACTTCGAAAAGCCTTTAGACGGTTACAAATGCTTCTCCGCTTCAATGAATTGAAAATGCTGCGAACGGAAGCTTCATGGAAACGACTATTTCAGTAGTTGTAAACATGTCCCGTTACCGTCGCCACGACCACCATATGCATACTTCTCGCTTGATCCGGCGGTGCTTGGCTGTTTGACGGCCCGTTGATTGGAGGGTCCCTCTCTAGACCTGCGCATCTGCTTGCCGGGCCTTTGACCCGACGACCCGGCCTCCGTGCCCCGCTTTGACTTGGATTTGGACGCAATACTTGTGCGCTCCGCCGCCTCCTGTGCCGCCGCATGACGCTCTGCAGCCGGTTTCATGCGGTTATCCCCGGCAGCATGTTTAGCAGTCCTCTTTATATCCATTAGTACCTCGAAGATGTATGGCACAAACTGAAAACGAGGAAATGGGTGGTAGCGGAAAGGATTGGAGTTGGGCGACTTAGAGGAGGAGGGGCGCGCTTCAACTACAACAATCGAAAAACGCCTCCTTTTGTGTTTTTTGTTTGGAGCTATTCACATTGGGAGTAGCTCGCACTGGAAGGAGACATTTCGGAATTCGGCCGGACAAAATAGCGTGCAAACGCATATTTGCGTCTGAAGCCAAAATAAAGAAGATTTAGAATCTGACCCGGCAAACCGACTGGAAATGGAGATCAACGCTGGCAGGTGTACACCGCATCCACGTGGCCCAAAAATACTGCAAGATGTACTGTAAGCACCTTTATTTACTATTTAAGGCCCGCAGAATTGTTTCGTAGGCGTAATGACTCGTTTATTAATCCGCACAGACAGTATGGTAACAGTGCCCTATGTTTACCTTTGTAGATATAAATAGAGGCACTTTAAGTAAAGGCGAGCTAGGAATCGACTTTCCACCGCTACTTACACAAAGGAAAAACTGGCGAGAACATTACTAGCGAATCTTCAGAGGACTGGGAAAATACGGCGTTCAAACTCCATGGAGCCCCAATCAAACAGCTTTGTCGCGAATAATAGCACAATCTGACTCATTTATCAGACCGAACGATAAGACATATATCTAAGAAGGTGGAGGATAGGCAAAGTAAGAGTCATGCTGTTGAACAGGCTGCCTTTGCATGGATATGTGAAAAAAATCGGCACGCATAAATATAAACAGCGATATGATTGACGCGAAAGCCTAAGCTACAGGAACTGGCAATTGCGAAGCGCCCCCTTGAGACCTAACAAAATGATCAATTTTTTTCACTGGATGGAAGTAAATGTTCAAAGAAAGGTGAGGAATCCGTGTGTTTAGATCGCATGGGGAATATTCGGATGCTGATATGGATTCGCTTCAAAGGCAACTTCCAGAGATTGAGCAGAAAGCATTCAGTATGCTCCCAGGGATATATTAAATGCAGATGAGTGTATTCTTTTCTATTGTATAGCCACGGAAAACAAAATAGCAGCGGAGGCATTACATAAGCGTAAGAAATAAGAACTGATAATTACCTTTATGCAGTGCACAAAAATTATGACGGAACGGAGAAAATCGAACTGATAATAATTTTTAACTTTTTTCACCCTCTTTTTTCAAATAAGTAGACTGGCAATGAGTTGTTTTTTGATTTTCATGCTCGAAAAAAGGCTCGGATGACCGCTGCCTTGTTCTTTGAGTTGTTTCGGTGCCTCAATGACTACGTTAGTCGGACAACCCGCCAAAAAGCAGTTCTGGTGATTGAAAACTGCATTGCTCACAGGAAAACAGAGCATCTTTTTGACCTCAGCATTCAGATTGTGGCCTCTCTACCTCTACCTCCTAATTGTACTTCAAAATTGTAACCCATGTAAATGGGGATAATAGCAGCTTATAAGTCGCGGTACCGTATATTTTATATGGAACTGGGGCTGGATAACAACGGTGTTCATGTCCAGCACATTCATAAAGTAGATTTTATAGTTTCTATTCGGTGGTGTAAGAAGACATAGGATGAACAACTGGCGTCTTTGATCGCTAAATGTTGGGACCATACTGGTGTATTGAAAATAGATGAAGTTTATGCAGTTCAGAATGAAAATGACGAAGGCTTACAGTTTTCTAGCCAGGAACGAACTATTAGTTCAAGTTTAGAAACTGCTGGTCGTAGTCTACAATCTGCTCCCACTTCAAATGTTTCAAATCAAGATACGTTGAATCCTTGCAGAGGGAAAGACGAGTTTACGCATACTGTTACTGACAGTGTTTTGGTTGCTTCAAGAGTTGTCTTTTAAGAAGGCACCAGCGATGGTATTGAGGAAGATGCTGACAAGGAATGCTTCCCAGCCGCAAAAGAGCAGCTTCAGACACTTTCCATCTGGAAATCTATTTCCAACCATTAAAAAACCCCAATTTTTCTCCGTTGCTATCTGCAAAGAGGTTGCGAATATGTTTGAAAGTGATGGTCTACCTGCCGTTATGCAGTGGATTCGACGGAATCAGGCCAATCTGAGGAGTGAAGTGGCCCAGTTCACTGTTCAGAGAACTATTGATCAATTTTTCGATCAAAACTTTGACAATTTCTTCATGATTGGACAGGTTTTTTCCAGCATGATAACTTTGATTAAGGGGAACTCGCCATGAACACGTTCCAAAAACGGTCCAAAACCTGAACACTGAGTACTGCACAGCCGTCCTATTGTACTTTGTGATGTTTGGTAACCAACCACCCAGTTGATGACGCTGCTTGACCCTTTCTGTTTATTGCAAACAAACAACAATAAACAAAACTACTACGAATACAATGATTTTGATCTGAACCGGGTCATAAGGACAGTGCAGTTTCACTGAACCGCCATTTCATCTTCGAACTGACATCTGAAGCTGTAGCCTTCAGACCAAAACTGTTCCGAGATCACGATTCACGCAAACCGAACCATGGAGGCCCTAAATTCGCCAGATCGAACCAATTGTTCGAACGTCTACTCGAACATTTCGTTCGATCGTCCACTCGAGTTCGTTCGACCGTCCAACAAAACCACTGGATCGACGGTCCGACTGCTCTCCATCATGAACTGCGTGGCGTTTTCCTAAATTACAAACCTTTGTACTTAATCTGGAGCTCTGGTTAGATGGCAAGTAAGGGCAGAGGAGAAATGGTTACTGAAATTTGTAAAAGAAAGAAAGTTTAGGAGATAGAAGAAAGTCAGAGGAAGGCTGAGGGTATAATTGGCTAGGCTGTCCCTCTAGGACAACTGATATGGCATGATGATTTGATGAAAGACCGAAGACTGAACTTCCGGGGGTTTTCCCTCGAAAGTCAGAAACTGGCGCCACGGATTATTTGCTAAACGATAAGTTATCTGTTCACATATAACTGTATCGTTTAGTGTTGACAGATAACTGTGTCGTTATTGATATCATTAAAAGTACTAAACTTGCCTCAAAATCAACAATCGTAGACCAAGGACCGAAATTCTGAATTTATTACCCTCAGAATTCGGTGACTGAGGCCTTAAATGAATAGGTAAACGACAAATTTATCTATTGGTAAATGTACTTACTCGGTGCTGGTGCCAGCACCAAGGTATGTTTTTCGAATTGCACTATCAATTCCTGCAATACGTTTTGCTCCCTTGATATCTCTGAATCCTAATGTAGAGCTTTGCGAAATCCTGCGCAGCAGTCCTCGTAAATACAGTCTTTCGATTTAAAGAGCAACGTCAGTGTCGGGTCCGTTATCATTACAAAAATGGACGGCCACGCTTATGGTGGTGAATGAAATTGAAGCGTATAACACATAGAATTCTGCCGGTAGGCAACGAGTCATGGAAGCTATTTTTGGCCTCTTGAATACAATAAAAGACGCTGCACAGCATGATAAATAGTAATTAATTAAGCGCATCACAGACGGCATCTTCACGTTGTGGGACATGTACTATCAATTCGAAAGAATTGCAAAGTTAGGGACGATTATTTAACCACTACTTGTAATAGCTAAGCTACGTTAAATGAATTCCGTCCAACTTGACGCATTATCTTTAAACACAGCTAATATATATTCATAGACGGTCGGACTACATTGAAATCAGGCATGTAGTAACATATTCGTTTAACTGTTACATTTTCTCCCGTTTTAGAGGTCGCACGATCTGTTGTTGCACAAGATTAACAACCTGCACAGAACTAAATGGTTTTATTCAAGAAAAGAGCTTATTCCATACCTTTAGTAACACTTAAGAAGTTATGGCTTCATCACTTATCCGCAACCGGGCCTCGTCCAATACTCTATTTGCGCCGGAAAATGTACTCTCACTTGACACCGATGAGGCCTGAATGGCATGCACGTCTCTTGCAATTACAGCAATGTTTGAGTACTTGTGCTCGTTTGCTTTCCACCACTGTAAGGGATCTGAACCTCTACTCGAACACGACCTAGCTAGAACAAATTTGCCCATCCCATCGTTTTCCGTGAACTCAACAATTTTTTCATTCATTAACTGTTTTTGTTTTGAATCATGAACCTCTCGATTCTGTCAACCGTTTTCCTCCTCATCAAGAGCTCTTACATACCTACGTAGTAAGACAGGGTCAACTTAAAGCTTTTACCATTTTTAAGAAAAACCTTATCGACGGATAACGGTGGCAATCAAATATTAGAGCCGATTGTGCAGAGAACGCTGCGAAGATTGTAGGCTTAAGAACGCCTAGTTTTTTCTGATTTGTCGTTATTAACCAAAATAATACGACGTCTGTAGAGAAACGCGGGTCAAAAACTTTTGCCAATCTCCACAAAATAGAACAAACTAGGCGTTCGTAAGCCTCCAATTTGCGCGGCATTGTCTGCGCAATCGGCATTAATATTTGATTGTCACCGTTAGCAGTCGTTATAGATTTCTTCTAAAGAATGTTAAAAGCTTTCATTGACATACTCAAAGTTATACATATAGATCCGAACTGCAATTCCGTTAATGAGGCAGCAGTTTCCATAAAAGTGCAAATGATTTCCGCTCTCTCCCACTCAGCTTCACGAATACGTATCTCTGCCAGATCATTGATCCTATTACAAACGAAAATATTCACTCTCCGCGCTACATACGCGGTATTAATCATAAGAAATGTGGACTACCGTCGTGGTTTGACGTCCAATAGCGGTAGTCTGACCATCTCACCGAGCTCAACGCTGACCTTTTCGAAAATGTCACGGCGTTTCACAGAAGCTCTCATGGAGTTGATGAGTGACCGAATAGATACTATTTCAGTTCCTTATCATACTCAAGCACTCTTTAAATGCAATACTCACCACGTGAGCAATACAGCGAACGTAAAAATTCTCGATGTTGGCAGAAATGTGTCCGTTGGAATTGGGCTTCGCAAGCAACTTAGAAACACCGCTGCAAATGTAATTTGCGTTATCGGTTGTAATCGCTCGGATCTTTTCGTTAATGTTCCAATCTTATATTACATCATGTAGTGCGACAAATTTCGTCTCACCTATATAGGGTGTGGAACCGTAGAAAGTCGAGAACGGTTGACTGCAAAGTCCAGTCGACGTTTATCCAGTGTGCAGTTATTTCAAGATACCCGTATACACTTTCGAGGACCAAGCGTCCATGGTTAAACTGATTCGTCAGCAGCTACGATAGAGAGATCATGCACAACTGCATGCCTCAACTGAAGACAACGTTAACTGTAAAGTTCCTCGATTCTGCGGCTGACAGTGACACAGGATGGCCCTTTGAAGTCCTCGTCAAACAAATATATGCGCTTTAGAAACTCGCTATCTTCTACGCAAGAAAAGGCAGGCTCCGATTAACAATCCACATTCACATTTGCCTTGTTACCTTTTCTTCATGCTCCCTCTTCAGTAGTTCCACTGTCGCTTTCATAGTGCCTTCACTCATTAGGCGCTTTTGTTTGATTGTTTCCAGCAACAATCAGTGCGTGCGAACATGGGAGCGAAGTGTTGACATTCCACTATTGATAGTGCATGTTGCCGGTCACCGAACGCACTTCTTCCTGGATTCGTTTCCACAGTCATGGTTGTAAAATAATCATGTACATCTGCACTCGGCGCCCTTCGCTTCCCAGAGGATTAGTTTGTTTGATCCATCAGTAGTGTTGCGCTTGGTGGTCGGTTCAACAAGCCGATCAAGGAACAGGTCTCTGATCTCAGTATCATCAACATTGAGTTGATGTCAACGTCGAGTCGATGATATTAAGATTATCATTTCAATGGGGAATCCCAGTACTGGTACCAGATCATCCGTTACAGTGTCGTTGATTTCAGTTGTATTTTCCAGTAAATTATCGAACCGCTTGTGCTCTGATAGACAACAGTTCGGATCGCGGTTCAGGGGGAAATGTTAGACCGACCGGGTATTCGCATTCGCAAAAGCGGATCAAACCATTACATGTTTTTCTAAGAAACCGATCGTATTTTGACTGAGGGACGCCGAACCGGTCCGGAACAGCTTCCCGTGACCCCAGACCCTCCTTCAGTGGTGGGTCCCCTTCGCGGACCCACGTTTTTCACGGTTTGACTGGTTGTGTTCCTGATGAAGGGGAACCATGTGCTAAGTGGAGCCGAGGGGTTTCGCTTATCGCGATTTGACTTTATTTGCTAGGGCGCAAGTGAATGCATCTGCCAAAGCAGCTCGGTCGTGTTCCGTGATTGGGCCCCGAATTTCGTACAGTGAGTACTGTATAACAAAGATACTGTACAGTAGTGCTTACACTTCCCCTTCCCATCATGGTCCGCCGTCGCAAGCATTCTCCCGCCTACACCCATCCTACCTCTGAACTCCTTCGACATTCCACACAATCTCCTCCCATTGGCCCTCAATATATGACACTCCCCTTGCAAATGAGATCATTGGCCAGCCGGCAAACGTCGACCCCGCCACCCTTGCACGCGCCAAGAGTTTCCTCAGCCGCTTTACCAACGACCCTCTACGTCTCGACCCGCGAACGGGGGAGCCGGAACAGCCACTTCCCCGACCTCCAGCCCTCGTTCACGTTGCCCTTTCACCCGCGCCCGATATCACGTTTAAGTCCCACGGGGATGCCCAAAGGTCCTCCTGGATGCAGCTCAGGACGCGGGCACCACTCTCCCGCCGCATGTAATCGTACCCCTGGTCGGGATGTGGACTTACGTCTACTTTCCGGCCTTCGCATCTGACAAATGAAGGCCATGCTCTCGCACTTAAGTGGCCTTCTTCCACAACTCAGGGTCTCGACCCGACCCCTACCCAGAGCCGTTCAGGCCCTTGGGGCGTTTGCTGCAGGTGGAGTAAAGACTCGACTCCGCGGGAAGCATCCCGTCTCAAGAGGGCCGAGAATCGCTCTCGGGTCCCGCGCCAGATCTTACAGGCCTTCGCAACTGCTCTTCTCAACCATGTTCAAGACATCGAGAAGGGCCGCTCCGCGACAAGACCGGCGTTCTACCACTGACACCCCCGCCATGGAGACTGCACTCGCCATGGAGACCGCACCCGCTATGGAGAAAGCACCCGCTATGGAGACCACCCCCGCTATGGAGACCGTCCCCGCTATGAAGACCGTCCCCGCTATGAAGACCGTCCCCGCTATGGAGGCCGTCCCCGCTACGGAGACCGCCCTGTCCTTCATGGAACCGGAACCCGTCCAGGGGATCCTGCTTTGGATCCCACACCTGCTGAGGCACAGCGGATGACCTCCGCCCATGCCAGAAAATCACCGCCCAAGATTGCCGCTCCTGCCCACGGCCTCGCCGCCGCGTCTGCCCTGGGGCAATCGGCAAAGCACGGGGCTCGCAGGCTTCCACAGCTATGGCCATCGCCCGCGTGGTGCCTAAGCAGGCCAGGGAGGCAGCCGCCGCGGGCCCTCTAAGTAACCCGCGCCCATGGAGTCGCCTGCACCTACCCCTGCTTTCCTGTCCTCCTTCCCCACCCCGACCCCTTATCACACTCCCCAGCCCCAGTCCGCTTCCCCATTGCCGACACCCCACGACATCCTTCGCTCTCCATACCGAGACACTGACATTTTCCAGGATATCCCCGCTTGCTGTCTCCACCAGTTCGTGCTCCTCTTTATTAAGCTGGTCCGTGCTGCTGCGTCTGCCCAAGCCGAGGACGCTGTATACCGAGCTTTCCTTTATCTTCACATGTTCCCCATAGCGGTCATGCGTCGCAGCCTTCGTGGCGAAGAAGGATGGGGCCACGAAAAAGGACAACGGGCTGCGCTCCGTGACCGCCTCCGGCGTGCAACAACTGGCTCCCAATGGAACGCCTTATGGGCCGAGGCCCTCAACGCTCACAAGAACCGTGCAGAGTGGGTTGACACCCATCGCCCATATGTTGGCTCTCCCGTCTCCACTGAGGCTAAGCGTTCCCGCCGTGCGGAAGCCCTCTGTGCTGATGCGCGATATGGCAAGGCTATGCGCTCCCTACACAACGCTCCCTGCGCAGATGTCAATGATGTGCAAATCGTCCAGCAGCTTCGGGACCTACACCCGACCCCACCACAGCCAGTCACCCCACTTAACGAAGATAGCCTCCCCCCACCCCGCCCATAACGGAGGCCGCTGTCGCCTGGGCTGCTCGCCGTGTCCCGCGTGACACCACGTCGGGCCCGGATCGCACGCCCTCAAGATGGTTCCACCTCCTTGCTAAGACCCCGGTCAGCCCTGAAGCCGGTGTCACGGGGCTTGGTGTGCTGACCAGACTGGTTCACCGGATAGCCAACGGAGACATTCCGGATACCGTCCTCCCCCTGCTCTCAGCTGCGACTCTTCTCCCGCTCCAGCCAAAGCCGGGCAAGATCAGGCCGATCGCGGTAGGCTCTGTCCTTCGTCGCATTGTCACAAAGACTTTGCTTCCGTCCGCTATTGATGACTCCCGTGACTTTCTGGCCCCTACCAGACGGCTAACGGAATCAAGGCTGGCATGGATGCCATCGTCCATGATACACGCATGATGCTTCGTCGAGTCTCCCTGCATCCTCAAGTTGCCACGGTCTTCATTGATGCCCACAATGCCTTCAACCGTGTTGATCGGCAGTCAATGCTTGACCTGCTTCCATCCCGTGCCCCTTCGCTAGCCCGGTTTGTCAATATGTTGTACGGTCGGACCCAGCCACCGCTAATCTTCCGAATCGGGATCGCACGATCATTGCTAGCGCCCAGGGCACGCAGCAGGGCGACCCTGCTAGTATGCTGCTCTTCTCCCTCACAGTTCAGCCGCTTATTAGACAGATCGCAGAAGAACATGGCATACTTCTCAATCAGTGGTATGCGGATGACGGTACAATAATCGGAACACTCGACGGCCTCCGCAGCGCACTTCGCTTGCTTAGTCTTCATGGTCCGTCTCTGGGACTCTTCCTCAATCCGAGGAAGACCCGCATCTACTGGCCGCACACTCTGCCACCGGATCGTGCGGCGTTTCTCTCCGAGTTCCCTTTCTTGGAGTGCTCCAGGGCAGGGTTCGACCTTCTCGGAGCTCCGATCGGCAATTCCGCTTTCACCCAGGCCTTCCTCCGAGACAAGATTGAAGCATGTCGCCGCACCCTTGCCCTTCTCGACACGATCCGTGACCCGAGGGCCCGTTTCCATATGCACCGCCTGTGTGCATCGGCCTGCCGGGTTACGCATGCGTTCAAACTTGCCGAACCTCAATTTGCCGCCGACCCTGCACGCGAGTTTGACTCGCTCCAACGGTCCGCATACGAGACGCTACACAAGGTGACTCTAACGGACCAAGCCTGGGAACAAGCCTGTCTCCCCCTGCGCCTTGGTGGCCAAGGGTTCTCCGCTGATCCGCCCATTCCTTATGGCGCGGTTGCTGCGAGCCTCCTGGATGCCGCCCCTGCCCGCCACCGAACGGCTTCATACACCTCAGCTCGCTCCTTCGCCGTTCTTGGAAACCGTTTTCGCGGGGACCGTGCTTTCTTTGTTGCCCAGGCTCGCCCCCCCTTCGCCAATTTGCTCACTGTGCTCTCGGTAGCCCGTTGCTCACCGACCTAGGCTCCCTGGACCCCACAGCTCTTGCTGACATCCCTGTCAACCTGCAAACCCATCTCAATAGGGTACAGCAAGAGGCTGCGGCAAAGGTGCACTGGGAGGACAACCTCTGGAACGACGTTCCCAGCCACACAGCTCACCGTCCCGAAGCCACCCGTCGTCGGATACGCGGTCTAGCTTTTCGCTACTCCGAGGCCGCTGCGTTTCTACAAGCGCATCCGACTAATGCGACCAAAGTCTCTGATGCCCATTGGAGCATCATGCTCCGTCGCCACCTCGGTCTTCCAGTATACACGGACTCGATTCCGCCGAAGTGTCATCACTGCCAGCAGACGTTAGATCTGTATGGAGACCATGCGGCTGACCTCTGCCCCTCGGGGTTTGGCCGCCTACACCGGCATAACTCCATCCGTAACGCCCTCGCATATCATGTCTTCCGCGCTGCGGGTTTGGACTACAAGTTCGAAGTCCCTCTGTTAATTCCTGGAACCGATTTTAGGCCTGCAGACCTCCTCGTGCAACCCCCGGCCCCTGCCATCGGCCCCAAGGAAAGGCCAATTGCCTGTGACGTTACTATTGCTTCGCCGTTCAAACAGGCATCTGTCACGAAAGCAACGCAAGCCGCCGCAGGCGCCGCTACGCAAGCTTACCGCAACAAGGTCCAGGACCTTGAGCGTAAGCTCTCCAGGTGCCTTGTATTACCATATGGCAACCCGTCACGCCAGCTGAATTTCACATTCCAACCGCTTGCTTTCGATTCCCTTGGAGTGGCGTCCCCAGCCACTGCACTGTTTCTGGAAACGTTCATTCCCCGGATTGCGACCAGATATCACACCTCTGATGCCACTGTCCGCTCGCGAATCTATCAGCGCATCAGCTGTGTTCTGTGGTCCTCGGTGGCGATGGCCATCATTTCCCGTGCCCCACTGCACGTGACCGATGTTCACCATCCACTTAGTTCTTAACCAATAGTCGGTCAGTGAGTGTACACTCCAGAAACATTATTAGTAAATAAATATTATTATTGTACTGAGCCATAACCAGGCGAAACTGCTTGTTGACTGCAGCGACAACAAATGATTTTGTTCACGCTGTCAACAGCGTAAGGATAAAGTGCAGTACAGTATTGCACAGTGTGCAGTAGCGGTATTGCATACCGAAAGGCCAAAGGCAGTTGCCAGGTAGAAACCTGCTGCAACCCATCCCATGAGCTCCCATCCATGATAGCCCCTAAGAGCGCCCTTCTTGTCGTTGACATTCAGAATGATTTTCTTCCTGGCGGAAGCCTTTCCGTTCCTGGGGAGATGAAATTATTCCTGTTGTCAACTCGCTTACAAACTGCCGTTTCCCTGCGGAGTGTTTTTCAGCCAGGACTGGCACCCGCCGCACATGTTTCCTTCTACACCCAGCATCCATCCCGAAAACCTTTCCAACAGGTAATCCTTTCAAATGGCATTTCTCAAACCCTCTGGCCACCTCACTGCGTTCAAGGCACGCAAGGTGGCCAATTCCCCCAGCCTTGCACTTCAACGCAAAACATACGCTCATAAGAAAAGGCAAGGATCCGAGATTCGATTCCTACTCGGCGTTTTGCGATAATCACGCCCAGTCCCAGACCGAACTCAGAGCACTTTTGCAGGAAAGGGGAGCGGAAATTCTCTACGTCTGCGGCCTTGCTCTGGATGTATGCGTCTTGTACTCGGTTCTGGATGCTCTCAAATTCGGATTCACCACTGTCCTTCTCGAAGATGCATGTGTACGTTTGCCATCGTACTCCATCCACATCATTGGCCCGTACCACAAATCCATCACTGTCACCCCTCCGTGATTACATAAAGGGCAGCATCTAACTTGTTCTCCTTGCATATTGTGTGATCCGGCTCTCCGGTGCGTGTATTATCCAATTCCCATCCTGGCTGTCACAGAAGGTCTTTCTAAGGAGAGTAATGCCAATGCATTGGCACAAATGAAAGCTGCAGGAGCGGTCATTTCTAACGTTGCGCAATTGATGTAGGACAGACGGGCGATACTTGCAATGTGTTTATGTTACTGCACAAGTGGTCCAGCATGGTTCAAACTACGATCTATCTATCCTTGCGCCACCAATGCAATATTTTGCTGCTCTTCTCCTCACAGGCTAGTCCTTCTCTGCGCCAGACTCGCATGAGCAACAGACGCTACGTAGAAATCTAAAGTCTTGTCGCCAAACACACAGCCGCTGGAATTTCCCGCAAGCTACTCACAAGCACAACATCCCGGCAACACTAGCACTATTTCTAGACAAGCAAACCAACATGACATCAAAAAAAACACGATACATGCCATACCCGTTTTACACAGACAGCCCACAGCCATTCGGCGGTCAAATGATTTTTGACAGTTGTTCAATCTTGTGACACAACTGCTCGTCAAAGACCCTCGCATCCTCGATCATAGTCATGACAAAGGCGGTGATTTTGCCCAACATCAACAAAGCGAAGCTGGAATTGGGATCCCAGTGCAGCATACTAGGCGCGACACACTTTGCCAAACAGTGAGCGTTCATCTTGCTAACCTCCTCATTCGCACTGACTCTTCCCAATAACCTCATAATTCTAGCCAAGACATATGCGCGCTTAGTCCCAACAATTTGATCCATAGCGATAATAGTCTTTGCAAGGTGGGTGTCAAGAAATGAGCGATTCAAGGAAGCTGAGGGGGTATGCTCTTTCTGATGTTCGATATAATCGCGGAGGCAATCTTTGGAAACCAGAGGGGAATCTGCATGACGAATCTGTGCCTTAATGACACCGGCGGCTACGTGCGGGTCTGTAGAGTTGGGTAATGCGTGGCCAAGCTGGACGGACATGTCACGAACGAGATCATCGACAGCGGAGACGGCAAAGATGTTGCGTTCACCGAGACCGTGTTGCTCGAGAAAGTCGACGCAGGCGAGAATGAGCCATTGCATAGACTCTGACCAGGGATGACGTTGGGGTTGAACGGAAAGGTTGTCGGGATAGTATTCGCGTTTAGGACGGGCTAAATCGCGATCGGTGGGACGAGGCGGTTGACGGGAGGTGCCGAAGCAGAAACATGAGGAGGGTTGAGGGGAGGAAGGTTGGTTGGAATGAATGGCGGGAAGGGAAGAGGTGCGAGAGGCTGGGTTGAGGGTGGGAGGGGAGGAATTGTTGTGACGGGCTTGGTTTGCTGCTGGTTGCATTTTCATGAAAGCGTTGAGGGCTTCAGCACGGGCAATGAGAGAGGTTCCGTTATCAGAGAGGTGGGCTGTAGATTGGGGAAGCATAGAGGGTAGAAGGTCTGAATGACTGTGGGTTGGGGGTTGAAGGCTTGTACTGGTGGTGGTAGTGGTGGTAGCGGTGGTCATTTTGAGAATGGTGCTGAGTTGTAGGAATGTTTCTGGTAAAGTGGTGGTGGAGGTAATGGAGTAACAGGATGAGGGAGGAAGATGTAGATGTGGGGAGGAGGGTATGGGGAGAGAGGTAGGAGGGACGGGGAGGGGAAGGGAAGAGATACAAGCAAGGCGTTTGGGGGAGATGGGAACAAGTGAACGTTTGTACGAAATTTTGTTTGTTTGTTTACTTTAATTTTTTTATTTTTTGCTGTTTAAACTGGATGGGTGGGTCAAAGTCGCACTGAGTGGAGGTGGCGTGTAAGAATCAGGCGGGATTTGGATGTGCCACATTGTGGATGGCTGGCATGTTAAACATTTCTACTCATGGAGCCCACGTGCTTGAAGTTGTTTTAGGGTGACGCGGTGAAACTTGCTGCATACATAGATATTACATATTGGAAAATCGAGTCGTTCATGGTTTGGATATACAAAAGTTCAAAATGGGCGGGAAATTATTGATTTAAAATAATCGTATAATATTCCCAATAAGGAATATTATTGATCCTGACGTTATGAATATCATTTATCACAACGTAACCCTCCATTTTTGAATTTTCAAATCTTCCCCTCCCCTCCCCCGCAAGGATTATGCCGCCGATACTGTCGGTTGCAACACTTTTTGTGCAAAATAATACTCAAATTATAACATATCAAAATCCAACCCTCAAACGACTCCACATACCTCCGTCCCTCATCTCAAGCTTGAATCAACCCAGCTGCCTGCTATTCAACCCCTCCTCACCTCCACCTTTCGCCGCCTCGCCAACCTCTTTCATCCAACACTCTACCATCTCATCTCCGCCAGTCACAGTCACACCTTTTTCTCTCTTCTTCATCCCTCCACTCTCCCCCTCTCAACACTAACCTCTTTTCACACCACACGCCTTTCACACCACATCATCCTTTCTTCCTCATGGCACGCGGTGGTTACAGTGCCCCTCCCAATCCTTCCGAAGACAACCTCGTCCGAGTAAAAACAGTCCTCGTCGGTGATGGTTCCGTCGGCAAAACATGTATGGTTTATTCCTATGCCGAAAACAAGTTCCCCACCGATTACGTCCCCACTGTCTTCGACACCTTCACCGCCACCGTCCATGTCGATGGCCGCCCGAGAACCCTCGAGCTTCTCGATACCGCCGGACAAGAAGATTATGAACGACTTCGTGCCCTATCCTACCACGAGACCGATGTCTTCATCCTCTGTTATTCCATCGTTCACCACCCATCCCTGGAGAACATTGAACGTCGTTGGGCTCCAGAAATCAAGCGTGTGTCTCCCGGCTCCCACATGATTCTCTGTGGCTGCAAGATGGATTTAAGAAACGATCCCGTCGAGTTGGACCGTTTGAAACAGAGGGGTCAAAAGCCTGTCACTACCGCCGAGGGAGAGAAGGTCGCCCGTGCCATAGGTGCCGATTCCTTCTTTGAATGCTCCGCCCTTACGCAAGAGGGCTTGAAGGATGTTTTTGATGAGGCTCTATTGAGCGCGTGGGATCCTTTGCCCAAGCCAAGGAGGCCCGGCCAGGCGGGAAGTGCCGCCACCGCATGTTGTACCATCGCTTGAGCCGCCTCACATGCATCTTGTGTACCCATCCTCACCGCTCGCCTCAACCCCCACCGCACCAACCCTCCCCCCGCGCTTGTCGCTAGGTATTCCAATCGTTAGGTTTTGTCTTTTGTGCTGCCCGACATTGGCATGACTGCTTGTTCATCCTGCATCATCATGTTGGTGTCGCGTATCTTTATATTAGCTTTACGTGCGGGTTTCTTCTTTCTTTCCTTTTTTCAATTACCGTACATACTTTATGCTGGTGGCCTCGTCTTACACACGTTAGTCAAAACCGTCATCCCCTGCCCCTCTGTCAACCCCATGCTTCCCATGTCGGTTTTCCCTATGCACAAAAAAGAAAAAACTTGATGCCTACAATTCTTGCCCTGTCCATTGCCAGTCTTTTGTCACATGCGTGCTACTTGCACTGCTTGTCTGAATCTTCTTTGATTGTGTGCCACATGCAGCAGTGGCGCATTTACCACCCATATGAGCTATCGCAACTACTTACGGACGGTTGGAATTAATGGCTTTAAGACAAGAGCTAGGTGCTGCAGGCGATCTCCATAGCCATTCTGCCAGCCTTTTCGAAGATTCATATGAGCGTTAGAAACATTCCACTCCATATTGCCGCCGTAGGGACGTGCCTTGCTGGTGCCGTTAATGTTTGAGACGAGGGGGATCCCAAGATGCGTTAATGAGTGGTGTTTATTCCTGCTTGTTAGTATGGGAGATCTGGTACTGTAGTCATAAGGTAGGTATGCAAGGGCAGGGCTTGTTTTGAGCGAATAGTAGGCGGCAGCGGAAAACAACTTGGTTGAAAATGGTAGAGAGCCCTTGAACAAAACTGTTACAAAATGGTTTTTGTGAGGTGATGTCAGTCACCCTTTCGACAGATGTTTCCGAAGACTTTGGGGTCAGGGCGTATCCACATGGTAAGCGCCATTGACAAGTTGGTGGCTCAGTTGATTATACGTGATTGGATTTTGTTTACTGGCCACCTTGGAGAATCATGGGCTTGCAGATGCTTTCAGCATGAAGACAAGTTTGGCGCAGAGTAGGATAGGATCAAAATGAGCGTCAGAGACAGGGGACCTCATCACAGATACCGTAGGAGGTAATAATTTGTATCAATTGCGCTGTAGTACTGTAACCTTACTGTACTAAAAATTGCTGCACATGCAAGTTAAGTGTACACATCGGAAAAAAAAATTAAAAAAATTCAGCATTTTTGTTGATGCGTCAGTGTGACCGTATCGACTTGATTCGGCTTCGACAGGCACTGCTAGTTCTGGTGTAAATCACACCTTATGCCGCCATATCTTATCTCCTTGTCATCATCGAGCTTGACGGACTCACAAGGGAGAGTACTGTGTTTACACGCGCCACTGCTGCTGCTGAAACGTCCTGAATAGTATCACCAACCTACCTTGCCACAGAAAGTTTGCGATGCTACACTCGCTCGATTCCTTCGAGTAACTTTAGGTAAACTTGCGTGATTACTCTTCCGACGGTTCCAAAGCGCCCCAAAGGGCTGCACCGGTAGAGAGGAGTCAGTGATGCCAAGGATCGCCGATATTGGGCAGGCGTACGTATGTTGATTTTTTGAATCGCAGGAAAAATGGCAGGAATAGCAGTAATGTAACAATCTCTCCAACAAAGCAAAACAAAGTTTTGTGAATCAGTGTATGTTGACGATATTAAAGTCGCAGCCTTAACGCCTTGTAGCATGGCAGTAGACAGGAATCATGGAGCCTCCAGATGTGAGAGAGGCGGTTGCGAAGTTTTTTGTTGATTGAAATCCGAGCGGCCCTTGGACCTTCCATGGCTCTCATGTCGCATACAACTTCAGGAGTACTGTGCTACGTGCAGTAATACAGTACTTGTCGGCCTCTCCTCTGAAAGGGGCTAGTCTGAACTTTGAATAACCAACAGACAGCTGTATTGGAGTACAACCTGTTACAACTACCTTTCAATACCCCATACAGTTTGTCCCGCAAGTCAGGTAGTGCAGACTTGGCACAGGTCTCCCGAATCCCCACGGGAATCTACCGGAGCCCTGGAGCCAACACGTCCATGCCATGCTATATTATCGAAATTTACTATATTTCAAAGCTCCTGCGTATGAAACCCAATGCGCTATCTAGACCGCCTATCCCCCGCAAAGCTCTGTGATCCCACGCAATTACATATTTCTCTCATCAAGATAACCTTGTCAAATATCTCCTCATCTATGCCTGATTCGAATCCTTTGCTGATCACCTCTGCATTTAATCTCAAATCTCAAACAAAAAAAGCTCCCTGATGAAAAGATGAGAAATGTGTCAATAGAGCAGGCGCTTATCTACGTTTTTCTCACCAGCCGCTCTTTCTCTCCATGTTTGTTTGATCTGCTGATGCAAACTGCCCAATTCTAAGAGTTGAACTACTTGCTGAATCAGCAAAAATCTCTTCATCACACACGTTCAACAGCTTGATTCAAAGTTTCTTACCCCCCCTGCGAATCGCACTTGCACCTCTCGTCTAAACCCGCCCACCAGAACACTTTTTCATCCCATTCAACACAAGCATCATGCTCCCATCCATTAAAAATCCCATCGCGGATCATAAGTTCTCACCCCCACAGTTAGCAAACAATTGAAACTAGTTAACACTCTCAGCAATTCTTACAAACGCCTATCCTGCTCAGCTTTAAATCAGACCCCAGCCTACCGTATTCCCTCAATGCGGAATCAGACCGTGCCCCGCTTTAACCTCCGTCATGTGTAGGCCTACGGCTCAATCAAAGTCACCCAGCGTGTCGCAATCATATGATGCATTGTTGTCTTTTCCAACACAATGTAAATGGTCAAGGACCATGCCAAATGCTCGCCTTCGATGTTTAAAGTCCTCGTTTCTGCTGTTAGGAAAAGCCGTGCCATCTCATTTGACAGATGTGCAGTACGGTACAGTGCAATCCGATTGTCATCCAATTTGGCAGTTGTTACGAACCTCTGCGTCCCATTAACAGCAGTTGACTATCAATTTCCATGTAAAGAATTTTAATCTTCCTTGTGAAATCTTCGTTGTTATCAGGCAGAAAGCTATGACGGCCAAATTTTTCATCCGGTTAGTCCAAAATTCCGGACATGTCCTACCGCCTTGCTCAAAGCAGTTTTCCAAGTTACTTGTACCAATGAAGAGGCAGAGTAAGGATATCTGCCCCTTCCTGTTGAGTACCCAACATTTTTCTGGGCGAACTACTTTCCAACGTACTCAACTGCAACTGGATTCTGTGGCCAATTATGGATAATATTTGGGCCTCTGTTTTACAAGTACCAACAGCCTTCTTGAAACAACTATAGCTACTGTGCTAGATATGTCCCTGAAATCTCTCATGCAATGGTATTCTGTGCTTTTATTTGCCAGTCTTATTCGAATTTACGGGAAGCTTATTTGCTTTGCGGAGATATTTTCTCCTTTGCGGTCCTCCGCTTGCGTTTGGATGCCCTCTAGCTAGCTGTTAACCAATGCGTACGTGGAGAATGTCTCAATTGCCGAAAGAAGATACCCAAAAAGGGGTTCAAGGGGTCGGTTTACTGCGAATGGTGCAAAGGTTATGAGTCCTATGAATTTCTATTCAAACCATGTTACCAAAAAAAAGTAACAATAAATTCGTGGGAGTTCCGGGCTACAAGATGTTAAAATTCGCGAAGTCCTGAGAAATGGAATAAATACGGTACAGTACAGTATATGTCTAATGTAAGATGCTATATCTCGATTCCTATTTTGTGCACCGAGTAAGCAAGCTTAGATATGAGTAAGCTAGCTGAGAGAGTGAAAACAGGGAGCCAACCTTCCACAGAATTTTTTATATCTACCATTAATTTTTTTGATGAAAATAGCTGCACTTCAGCAACTAAAAACTGAGTGGATGTCTTAATGTTTAATTGGCTTCTATAAAAAGTCACAGTTGACCTCCTATCCTCGAGAGGAAGTATATGGTACTACCGCTTATGAATACATTGAAGCATGGTGCAGTGCTGCGCTCTACGATACAGGTTACCGCGCTTCCGATATTCCGAAAAGATCCGGTGTTTTAGCGGTGCGTCAGTGCTCATGTTAAATCTAGAGAATTAGGAATAGCTAGAAGCTCGTTCTTGAACCCCATGCTGTACTGGTAGCTGGTAGAAACAAAAGACTACCGCCACGTATAGAATCCTCCAACGAAAGCACCTATATGCTTGCGGATCAATGATGTTAAATACTTTTCAAACAACAGTTGCCGCTCAATGTCTAAGGATAATGGGGCTTTGTATTAGACCAAGCACATTAGCATTCTGGTAACAACCAGAAGAGAAAATTATCAATTTCTGTGAACAGGTGTCGTTGTTAATTTACAATTAGCACTGATATTGTAGAATCTTCATTTAGACACGCAAATGATCTCCCTTCAAGTGCATAGGGAAGTTTATTCGATACAAACCCAGTTTCAAACTTTGAACTTGTTCGAGAGGTACGAGATGCTTTTTTACATGCCCTGCTTAGTAGCTTTCTTTGAATTCAATATTTGTATCGATTTTCATCACTGGGCTCCCGTCAGAGAAGAACGAGTAAACTTCAAGAAGTGGACAAGAATCACTTTACACCGTGAACTTCCACCGAAGTCTAGAAAAATAACCGGTAGAGATTTATTTCATATGTAAAAAATACGGATAGATTTATTAAGTTGACGGAAAATGATATTCTACACGAGTCCACGGACATCACGGGAATCGCATGGTTGTAATAACTTGTGGAGATACTTGAAGCTGTAAACTTTTTAATGCCTTTAACGATAGGATACCCGCAACCCCTCATTAATGAGGGAAAAATACGATAAGTTACGTTGCGTTCTTTTGCTATGAGCAGGACCAATGGAGCCAATGTACACACCATTGAGCGAGAGTATGTTCCGAGTTGGGGTGGGGAACTTTTTTTCTTGACATCACACTGAATTGGTTACTGTGGATGAGGTAGGCAATGCTCTCCTTTTACCCTGCCATCTTTCCCGTTTGAGTAAAAGGTTTCAAATAGCACCAAATCTTAACGGCATGGCTAGGTGCGGTCAAATCCGAACTGATTAACTCACATGGAGGTTAACAGAAAAAGGGAAATTGTAAAAGATTAAGTGCTCTAATTTAACAAAAAATTACAGCGAGATAATTCTCCTGTTCTTCCCCTTTCAGAGAATTTTAGGAAAAAAAACATGTTCATATCTCGTGATTGCAATGGAAGATACACTGTTATAAAGGTCAACAAAAACGGACGCAGAAACATTGCTTAGTGTACAGTATTAGAGTCAACATGGACGATGTGATCAAAACCCACTTCGCAATTTCAGAACAGTCTAATAGAGTTTGCGGTATTGAAGGGGGGGGAATTTTTGGGTTATTTTAATGCATGGAAGATGTGGTCGGTATTGAAGTGTATGTATTTAGCTGACGCCTATAAAAGCAGGATCTTTTCACCATCACAATAAACGCGTCACAAGTTAGTATTAAATTTGTGATGCAATTGGAAAATATCAGTACGTCCATTCAAGCCAACCGTCGGCAATAAAGAAATTTTACTGTACATGTACTGTATACAGTGTTGTACAGTACTATACAGTACTGTACAGTACAGTTCCGTGCTGTATGATTCTGCACAGCAATTGTTCAACATGACAAAAAAATTAATTCGAAGTTGCACTGGTGCCATCCGCAACAAGTACATATATCAAAAAATACCTTTCATCCCGTCGCGGCTCAAATCGCGATTCAGGTGTTCACGCCCTTTACGGCACTGCAAATCCATGGAGGGCCCTCTCCGAGAGATCACAAAATTCCATTTCCAAAATATTCCTTCAACACAACGCTGTGTCATTACTGCAACTCCCGTCCAGAAAACAGAAGACTTTAGAGTTCATGAGCATTATATGTAATCAGGTGAAGGGGATGTACCACGCTAAATCATCTTCAACAACGCTTGCGTTCCGAGGCATTGCATGCTGTAATTACAGCTAAAACAACTGCTGCGAGCCGGGAAGAGGAGAGCGATGACTTTATATTCCACGTGAATAAAACTTTCTACACAGTGCTCTGACATTATCTAACCCACAGCTATAACAAAAAATACCTTCCACATGATGCCAGATCCGTAAAGAGGTCATCAGAAAAAAATTAGAGTAATTGAAAAAAATTGAAAAGATTCTGAGAAGCGAGCTTTATAAATTCTTCATGAAGCAAAATTGCAGTGCTCACTTTCAAACATTTTATGGGAACGACATCATAACAGTTTGTTCGGTGCGTAAAAATCAAAAGCTGTGCCCTTCTCCAACTACGTGAGTCTGGTGTAAAATCAAATCAGTATTTATTTGCAGTTAAGCAAAAAACCCGAAAATCAAGTACATTCCTTTAAACTCAACGCATCAAGAAACGAGCAAAAGGATATGATTCCTTTATCACGACTACCTACAGAAGAAGGCTTGTTACCGTGCCCTTCTCCACCCTCGGAGGTCAGCACCTGGAGGACAAGGCGCTGCTAATCGTCGTTGCATGCCACGTGGCTGTGCTGCCAATGGAGACCTTTGGAAAGGTTAAACAGGTCCTGATACAAAGGCATGCCGCAGCGGCAGTAATGTCCAATGTAACGTACCTGTTGAATGGCCTCCACACGGTCCTCATGGGAGTTAACAGCATCTTCCGGACTCGTTAGTTTGCAACCCTGTGCTCATTTACACAAATCCATCGAGAAATACTTGGCCTCACTTTTCAAATATCAAAACACACGAGCTCCCCCCTTATTTAAAAGTATTGCGGTCTTGAAATATTTCAACCTCCACGGTGGATTCCTTACTGGTCTGATTATTGCCATATTTCGGAATTTTCGTCCAAAGAAAGGCAGTTCTTCAAAACGTACAGATCACAACAATGGAATGGAACCAATTTCAATACTAATCTAGCAATTATATCTTTCCGTTTGCGGCGACCGGGTGTAACTCATTCTGGAATTTTTTTGCTGATCTGTATCTACTATCAGCTCGGTTATCAGAGGAAGGGCTCAATAGATTCAGCCTTGTTAAACTTCTGAATTGTGTAGATTTTCTACGTTTCGCAACAGTGCGAGGACCTTTGGGACTGATTATTCGAATTTTTCCATGATTTGCATCAGACTTCTCGTCTGGGAAGTCAGATGTAAGGGATTATTCCCGTCAGATAGCCATGGAAAAGACGCGACTCAAAATAGCTGAGCAGGGGACATGGACGAGAAAATGATTTCGCAGGCTGAATTTTGACTTGTAAACAGAAGTATATTTCCGAGAAGAGCAGATAAAAGGAATGAAATTCCGAATGATGACAGAGCAGGGCTTCATGGCGATGTATTTGGGGTGCGTGCATAGCCATTAATGATATATGGAGGATATCGACTTCAATGATCAAACTCTCCTTGCTACGTTTTGTGGCTGTTTAGGAGCTGATCTCTGATCAAGAATTTATGGACATATTCATGGGGCGATGCAAGATTCTTCAAATCAGACCATCTCAGTAGACAAGTATGTTAATGGAGGATGTGCTGTACACAATCGTGATCAAGGCGTTGTGTATGCCCACAGTAGCAATGCTGTCGCTGGGCTCCAAAATTACTGTCGGTATGCAGATATCTGAAGAACATCGGCGAGCCTCGGGAACATCTGTAATTTGCGATACAGGGCCAACGAGCAAGGTATATGGTGCTGGATAATAATGTACATGGAAAATGTCTTTCCATTGCGGCATGAGATTTTGAAGTGTGTCATTTTGCTTGCAAAGCGCTTTACAGTTCTGGAAAAATTGATGCATAGGAATGGGTTTGATTATCGTCATTTCGTCCGTAGTGAAGCAAATGTTAGTTTCACGACAAAAGCATAACACTTTCTAGCTAGAACTGATGCAAGAGATGGGCCATGATCCTCTGGACAGATACTGTGTCTGGCATGCGCCAATTCCCAAATTTTCTGCATAGCCGTTCAGTACTACTGTATATACAGTACTGTACTGTACTGTACATTACGTGAATTTATGTTCTTTTTTTTGTCGACATTTCATGAATGGCGAAAGGGCGAAAGGGGGCTTCATTTACTGTAATGGGGATTTTGGCTAAAACCCGCAGAGCGTTAGCACCTAGATAGTACACATTTAGTTTCTCCATTGCCCACATTTAACGACAGCTACGTAGTCACAACCTGAGTGAGACACAAGTCTCGTTACATTTTTCCTTGCAGCAAAACTCTTCGAACCTTTTCAGAGAAGAAAATCTTTGAGTGAGGAACCACTCAACAGCAGAGTTGACTTTGCTCTCTAAGATGCGTTCAACGCATGGGCCGCACTCTTAAGCCTCAGGAGAGAACTGAATTTTGCAATATTTATACCTTCTATTGATACCTTCTATTGAGAGGAAAGGCTCATAAAAGGGATCCGGCTATAGAGGGAAAATGCTCGGGTGCTTTATTGTTTAGAGACATACGTAGACGAATGTTTCCAGAGAGGGAGACAAACATTTATGTGTTAAGAGCAAACAGGAGGGTGCAATCTTACAAGAACTCTGTGAACCGAGACAGAATAAAGGACAAGCACGAATTAGCGCCCATTAGTTTTACTGACAGCGAAGAATTATATATGTCATAATCCAATGGTGTATCAAAGTACACCATTGAAAACTAAAAAGTAATTGTACTCGAAAATGCCTAAAAAACTCCCAAATAGTACGTAAGATTGTAAGAAATTTTATGGTTCCCCTGTCGGAGGCAATGATACGGTTATCTGGTGCTTGTCCAGTCCTCTACCTTTTCCTTTTTGGCCTACTGCACAATACCCGATGGAATTTGGTCATAGGAGCTGCTAAAAAAATCTGGAGCAAGAGCTTGTAGGAAGAATATATTCCAAAGAACTGCAAATCAGTAAAAGCTGTCCATGTAATGAGTTCGTGAGAAATCAGAAAGTAGTGAAAAAACTTCGCATTTACATTTTCTAATAACGCCCTGGGGTATAAAGACCTCCTGATAAGTTTCCTAGGTGACATCTACCCAATTCTGTTTTTCTTCAATTCTTGCTTTACTGGCAAGCTGATACTGAGAACAAAACTAATCGCTGTCGGGATGGAGGTCATAGAGGTCAACAGCATACATCACTGCTATTCGGATTAGCGTTAAGATCACTACTCATTGTAGGTGCGTACTTTTTGAAATCCAGAATAAACTAAGAAAGCAGAAACACACTATATATAGTGGAAACTATCACTTCTCGTTGGAAAACGAAGGCAAATTTCAGGAACTAGATCATTACATAAAACTCGAGACTAGACACTACGTCCACAACAGCCTGAAAAACGAAATGGAGACTGGAAAGGTACACAAGTTGAATCAATCCTGAGGAGGGAAACGTTTCTGTCTGCAGCGAATTCGTATTGTTTAGAGTTTACAACTCATACAACATAACCAATATTTTTAGATCGAGTGTAAGAAAATACGGATAAGTAGCCTCATTCAAATTGAGTTGCATCTGGAGTTGAATTAACTTGAAAGGACTTAATCGCCAGGATGATGTTCTTAAGCAACTTTGAAATATCTCTAAATTTTCAGTGGCACGCTCGAGTAGTTTACTGGTCATGAGCCCTACTCGTTTTATTACAAACTACAGCGGAAACACCGTTCTCGTTCCACAACGCCGACTTCATTCATTAGATGTAGCATTCCCAAAACTTTTGTCCCTAAAAAGGTTCAAAATTACGTACAAATTCATGAGTAGTACTACAATAAGTAAGCATCAGAGAATTGGCCAAGAAGTAGCGAAAACAAAAAAATCTCGTAAAGTATACTGCCTAGACATAATCGAATCCAGTATTTAACGTGAGTCGGAGGTTAAAACAGGGTAATCAAAATTTCATGTACCGTCCGTGGCGTTTTTGAGGCAGAAATAAGGCAAGGGAAGTGTATAAAACACGAAATTGTTTTCGAATGAAATTTATGAAGTCGATATGTGCAGTAGAAGGTTTTGTGACGAAAGATCACTATATATTTCCTGATTTTCTAAGTTTATTTCTCTACCTTTATAGCTTCTAGTTTTACACCATTACTTCTGGTACCGCTTCGCAGCCTTACGCAAATCACTGTTGCAGAAGTGCTCTTTCTTGAGTCCTAACTGATATGATAGAGACATAAATTCCGCCTAGCTCTCTCATAAACTCATTTTCCCTTTTCTTCTACCTTCATTTTGTTAAATTTATTTTTGCGATGAATCTATTGAGCACTAAGTTTTTTGAGTATTATTTTAGCCTCGAAAAAATGATTTATCACTGTTCTTGAACTCTTCCGTGAATTCATGCGGCATGACTATATACTGTCCGTAATCTAGCCATGAATTTATTTACCTTTTGATACCTTATTTGGCTATCTTCCCAAATTTAAGGCATATTTTAAAATTTACCAGAGCTTCTGAGTAAATCAGTAATAAGAAATAGCTGGCATTTTCATTGTTTCCCACAAGCCCCAAATATGCTCTCTGTTAAAATATTTTATCTTGTCTTTTGGTAATTGGTAAATGAATTACAAAGGAACATTAAGTATGTTGTATCATTTGTCTTTTGAAAAGTTCGTATTAATCTCAGAGATCAGCGTGCAGCTTTATAGCAGTGAAAAATTCCATGCTGCCCCATCCGATATTCGTTTCATGCCCAAAAGTACGGAAATTTTACTCCTCTTAACCGCCAAGTTACTGATTTTATCTCTTTTGGTGGACTCATTTCATTAGTTTCCTATGTGAAGTTTTACTACGAGCAAGGTGATTAGCCTTGCTGGAGACTCAAAATATCAAATTTAAACAGGGAGCTGATCTTCAATGCTAGCAAAAAAATTTCAAAACGATTTAAGTCTATCGTTGAAAATGTCCTTTCTACCGCAGAAACTTTTCGAGGCATTTAACGGCTTCCTGCATATCTGGAAGAGCTAATTACGCGAATTTTTAGAAGCTATTTCACTCCTCTGCCAACCGCTAATTACTATATAACTGTTAGACTGAGAGATATTTGTGCTCGTAAGGTTCCGATATGGAATTTCTTGCCGGTATATTAAATTTTATACAATCAAGACTGATTTTTCTGCTGCTTTCTGTTGCCTCGGCCATTTTGGGGTCTACCGGCCGCCAAGATCCCAAGAAATCACCGACCCTAATTCATAAATCGAAGACAAAAAAAGTTTCGTTCTGTTACCTTGTCGCAGTTTCTCCCCGAATTGCAATATCATATGTCTCTTTTTATGTCCTCTCCGAATGTGCCAAGAGATTGTTTCCCGGTATTTATCCAATCTCGGCAAAAAATACTCGTGGAATCCCTCTAGCGGATACGTACCTAAGCTTAGCTACTTAGCTAAAATTTACGTCAATATATTATTATTATGTTAATAATCAAAATCGACTCTCTTTAGATATTTAAGGTAATCTTCCGCGCCGGTAATAAATCAAAAAGTGGTGTATAGAGGCAGTGAATTTATTTAAATGATATCTGGGGGTTCTCTATACCCACAGATTTAACCTTCTACTAAGTCTAAGTCCCCTACTAACCCTGAAGAAAATTCGGTTCCTACCGTTACACACAGCCGTGAAATACTTCCCTGCTTTACTTATAATGTATACGTTTCAATATACGAAATTATACCTTCAGAGCTTCAAATTTCTCCAATTGCTTCTTAATCTCGATTTTTTGGAATGTGCTACATCTTGCACGAAATTACGTCATGTAAAAATTTTACTGACTGCTCTTTTAATTGCTACGCAGTTCGTTTAAATCTTTTCATATGTGGGGATCAGCTGAGTTGAAAATCTTAACAAGCACATTTGCATCACTTCTATAGAAAAGATTCTAATGAATCCCGATAAATCTTCTTTACTCCATAAGTAAGATTCGGCATGATCATAAGGGGCTATTTCAACAATTTTTGTTCCTACTCGATTAATTTTTGCCCTTTCCGGACTTTTTTGGGGATTTTCCGCGATCTAAATGGTTTAATGCTTGATCGCTTTCACCCGTACTCCTTTGAATCTTGTCGCATGTACTATTGTTCAATATGCTTTAGAGATGACCTAGAATGATCTTATCAGTTCCTTTAAAGCGTATTATTGCTGCTCTCCGATAGATAATTTGTACAGGAGCTGTGGTCCTTACCAAGGCCGTAAATTTTCCCCCTCTTGAGGCTGTTTTGAAATATTCAAATGGGATATAAACTTCTCTACAACTGAGAAAGTTACAGAAGGATGGCATAAAACTTCGATTTTTACTGCCTGAGCTTACTATTGAAGCGCGTAAGGCCTTAAAAAGGAACTGTTCATTGTATTAGAGGCAATTAATAATGTTAATGCAGATGATATATGGAAGTATACCGCAAACTCCTTTCAATTTGGAGTGCTTGGAATATCAGAGAAAATACCGCTTTCCCTTATTGCCTTCTTCAGCCCACTTCTAGTACCTGCAGAATTTTATGGGCTACTTTGAATGATTCAAATCATTATCTCGTTCTTGCCGCCTGTGTCCATTCTCGTTCACGTTAATCTTCCATGGAACGTAGATACAACTGAACTATAGCTTTTGAACTTATTTAGTTCCCTCAAAAACCACAACTTTCTCTTGGATACTCAATACTCATTTATCGCCGGATGAGGCCGTTTATGACACGAATCCAAAACCGCAGCTGTTGCGGCATCGAAAATGTCGTCAGTTCAGAAGACCAAATTCTCATTTGATGTCCTTAGTCCTCATTTGTTACACTTATTGGTCTACTTTCCCTCGGCTCCCAAATAAAAGTTGAAAAGAAATTATTGGACGTTTATATATAATAGAGCCACGCCGCAGCCCAGAAAATTGATTATCAGGAAACTATCTATGTAATATTCACTGTGTTGTTGCTTCTCTTACCCAATTCAATACCCGAAAATTATAAAGGAAAAACACATGATTACTTCTTGGAATCTTTTAGTATTTATATTCACATCATAAATAAGTAACCTAATATCCAATTTTTCATTAGAATACACTATTCTTCAGCCCAGAATCATTTTATTCTAATTTGTACTTGCAACAATATAATTGAAAGGAAATACATGTGCATGTTTGAAGGCAGTAGAGAACTATACCGTATAAATGTCTTTGGAGTATCCATAATTAGTTCATACACTTCTGTTGCGTTACTTAGGTAGCTGATCCTTCGCTGAAGCTGTTGTCCGTATTTAAGCCATGATAATTGAACACAATGACACATTTGCTGATTGCAAATCAACTTCTATCTATTTGGCTTGAAAAAACGGATCATTTGGAGAGATTCTTCAAGAAATCCTGAAATTATTGGATAAAAATTTGTAAATCTTAATTAAAAGAAATGAGCCGTTCTATTGTAGTACCTCCTCCCCATAACATCATCCTTTACTGTGAAATAAACTACTCACGCTGTCATAATGAGGTTAATTTTCTGTGCTTCTCCTTAAGAGTAGCCCATGTATTTCCGTTTATAATTGTTCCTCATTTCATGACTTGTGGACAATGTATATTTTATAATCTACTCTCAAATAATTATAATTATGCGTTGAGTGAAACTTGTATTTAACTCATTAATAGGCAACTTTTTTGGTTTTAAATTCACTTTTTCCTAGAGGTTAGAATGTGAAAAGGGAGTTGTAGATTCTTAATAGTATGATTTGGTTTTAATAGTGGAATATTTCTAAATACGGCGATTACAAATTTTCGCTTTGGGATTATGGTTAATTTAAATTGAAACCGTGGATATTGATTAAAAGGGAGAGATAGAGAGGAGTTAATTTTAATAAAAATCGGCGGCACAGAGGGCAAAACTATTGACTTTTGGTTTTTGCAAGACCATCACACAAATTCATGTTGTGAAAATTATGATCTCTGAGAATAAAACATTTTCAAGTTACTTGGAAAGTCAAACTGCCTAAAGTAGTTAACTTGAACTCTGACATGGATACTAGGATACATTTGAATGCTGCTGTCTCATAATTATAGTCACCCACACAAATATCTGAGGATTGGCTAGACGAGAGAAGCTTTTGAGATTACATTTTGACGGTTTCATATTTTCTTCAACTGTGGATCATTGTGCTTTGAATTTCCAGAGAATCCGATGAAACCTCAACGTATAATAATGAACGTGCGAGTCTTTCCAAGCGACTGTTGTATAAATCGACGAAATCTTCATTATTTCCTTCATAGAAAGACCTTGGATGAAACAAATTATATAATACTTATAAGTATATTGCAGAGCTGCATATATTGAGAGATAAAGAGATAAATAATTGCAAGGATTGCGATGTGAAAATGAAGAATAATCATAACTTTACTAAGTTAGTTTCAATCCTGTCGAATTCACATAAAGTGTAATTACCTTAATAATTGTAAAAGTGTTTTGAGGAAAGTCACACAGTCTCTAATTCACTCTCAGACGTCCTTGAAGCTTATAATATGGGGAAGAGTTATGAAAAATGTCATGGCTTTCTGAAAAAAATATTGAGAGATTTTTTGCGAGCGATAATCATTAAAAGAAAAAAATGGGTTAAATGATATATCAAAAAGTCTGTCAAAACGAATTTTTGTTTGAAATTGAGACATTTACGCTATATGAATCGATTAAGCTTAACAAATTTGATCTTAATGCCGGCAGTTTATCTCAAAATGCTCATGACATTATAAATGAAGCAATGGAATAATGAGGCTCAAAATTCCGGAAAATAGTTTTAAACCTCCATCTTTGTCTTCCGTAAATATACACGATAGTAACGGACCAACCTATTTTATTTATGCATAAATAGAGAGAAACAGAACAAGAGTAAACAACAGAGTATTTTACTACTTTTGGAGGAAAAATTAATTTCTTTAAATGGCCATGATATATCCAAAACCTGACTAAATAGTTCATTTCTCATTGGGACTGCGAGGGAAGCACAGATAAAGTAATTCTAGTTAAGTTATTAATCTATTGTTATATGTAATGCAAGAGTGTGCTTAATTTCACGGAAAAGGGGAAACATATCGGCTTGCACAGTGATCAAAAGGGTCCCGTTCCATTCCTAAGAGGTTTATCGTAGTTTGATGTTCAACAATGGCACGCATAAAAAATTATTGCATCAAAAATGAAAACCTATAAATAATGACTTCATGCTATTCTGTTGATAAAATGCTTCCTACTGGTTTAATAACTTCGTGCAGTGCCTGATTATGCATGCGTGAACCTTTCAATACCGATTTATTTTCAAAATTGACGACATCCTGGATATCACTTGATAATACAAAGTTTCAACTAGTAAAGAAATGAAAAGCAGACATTAAAATAATAAAATTCATCTACTGAAATTTAGAACATAAAGAAACCTTCAAAATGGAATTTTATAAATGTCGTTTGGATTGCACTCCAAGTGCACTAAATTTTTAATACCGATTGAATAATGATTTAGGTTCTTCAATGAAATGTTATTGAGACTCAAAATGAGAGCAGAAGAATTCAAAAGAAATACTAAAATTTTTTTATAGGTATTTTTGGGCGAAGTATGTTAATTTTTGACTATTGCTGCAGGTTTAATAACAGTAAATGCATATTAGTACTTAGATCATTTTACATTTCAGGCTGCATTCATGAATTTTATAAATCTTTGTTGACTTCAGTACTCGCTAAAGCTCCTGAGTTAATAAATAAATGAATTATCCATCCGAAAAATCGAAGCAGTGCTCTGAACATCCACCACCACATTTATGAGGACATACAATTCTAAACTGGTTCGTTTTCTTAATCGGATTTCTGCACGGAGTAAAAAATTATTTAACAAAAAACCGGTAATCATGCAATATACAGTATGTGCTACGTCATCAATTGAAAGCCTGTTTTTCAACTGGAAACTTTTCTACGATATAATTTCATCATACTACATCATATGGAAGAAATAATTGCACGTCTTACCAGGAATAAGACGAATTGAGCACTAAAATTTAAGAAAATACTCAAAGCGAAATTAGGAATTTTAGAGTATATCTAGGATTAATGGCAAGTTTCTTAGATCTGAAAAGATTTCAATGACATTGAATTCAAGTTGAATGCATTAATGGTTAAAGGGAAGTGAATATGAAGAATCAAGCTCTTAATAGTAGTTGAATGCTGCATATAAACTAGATGTTAAGGATTAACAGATTTTCGAAATTGATTCCACAAATTTTCGAAGAGAGTATAGGAAACGAGAGGGTATGATTTTCTCTTCTCAGTCTTATTTGATAAAATTTAACAGCAGTTAGTATAAGAACAGATATTTTTCAAAATAAAGAGCTGAAAATTCTAAAACGAGCTAGGGAACTTCATCAAGATAATTCAGATAGATCAAAAGGACTGAACGGACATTTTGAAATTTACTTAACCTTTTTAATTTGAAATAAAACAATGTTCTTATGCTTCTATTAGAATGTCTGCTATTATTTCATAGACATGGATGAGACTTTCTTAAAAAAATATAAGTTGTTTGTTATTAATTATTAATATACAACTGAGATAAAGTACGAACAATTGTTTTAGATCAATTATATGCTTGGATGAAGAATTTTAAATAATTCATACTACAGCAGGGATTGAAAAGACCTTCATATAGAGATTTTTCTAAGTATGCTGTAATATTTTGATTGTTGCAAAAAAAATTATTCAGTGCTCTATCTAGTCTCCTGGCAAATTTTTAAATAATTGAAACGATGGTTTTCCGTGTTTTTTTGGTCTAAGAGACTCTGAAATAAAGTATTTGAAGATGTAATAAACCTCATTATATAAATGAATATCTAAGAGATGAAGAGGGTAAACTGAATCCTGGATTTCAGACACAATCGCCAAATGTCATTTTTTACAACGAAAACTATATAAATAAAATTAATTTGATCAAGAAAAACCTGCAATGGAAAAGGTTAGTGGAAATGGAAATATATATCTCATTTTTGCCGCAAGCGAAGGCGAATATATGCGATTGATCAAATTTGTAGCGAAGAATGTCATTTCAGAATTTATAGGAAAGATTAGTTTTAAATTATTTGCTACAGGTTTATGGTCAAAATCGGCTATCTATTTATGTCCAGAATTATTAAAAGGCCAAAATATGAAGTATTCTGAGCATAATTAACATTCGAGAATAACTTTACGAGAAAATTTCTTCAAACTTTCATGCTTAAAATTCAAGTTAAGTCTGAACCCCATATGATAGTGATTGGACAGCATTGATACTTTCGAATATTCTAATCTCATCTTTCCCCTAAATATGCTTTGAGAAGAAATTAGAATCTGAATAATTCGCTTCCAAAGCTTTCGTAGAGATTTTACAGTCTCAGTTATATTTTGGACTATCTTGGAGGGAATAGACATTCTTCCTCGTGGAATTTAACAGTCTGTCCGCGACTTTTCACCAGTTGATGCCTCTAAACATATCCAAGAGAGCATATTAATCAGATCTTCCTCCATACTGACTATTAATAGTATTCAAGAACTGTACAGGCTCTATCAATAAATTTACAGTCACTCAAATTCATATGAATTATAGCGTTGACTCATTTTTACAGAAGGAAAGAAAATGAGGTTCTAATTATTCCAAAATTATCCTACCAATCCGTTTTGTTATGAATCATTTTATACAAAAAAATATATATTCTCTAAGTCTCCTCATTTTTTGGTATATGATAATTTATGCCCTCTTGTATTGGCAAAAAATGAATAAGCTAAGGTATAAATTATCTAAGCATATGGAAAACTGACTTTACCTCAATGTAATTTTTCTTGATTGTTTCCTGATATAATTTCAAATATTTATTGCTATATAGCGGAAAACAGAAATCGAAGCCTTTTTGGAGAACAAAAGTATGCAATTCCTTTTGACGGCGAAAAAAATTTACAACATGACATGAAATATGGATTATTCTGGTACCAGAATTATATTTATTATCATAAACACTAGTTTGTGTACCAATTTTCTCTTTCGAACAATGCAGATCTTTGGTTTCATCTTCTGTATATTTTTACTGCTTGGTGAAATAAATCTTCTGGTAAACTGATAATTAAATCGAATTAAAATTTTAGAACACGCAGCATGATGATCCACATCAAGATAGATTTGATTTTAATCAAAATTATAAGTTTTATCTGGATTGAATTCTTAAAGAATATTTTAACATTTTTCGTTTACGAACAGCTGTTTTCTTTTGAGTACTTCTTTTTCATCACCAGAAAAATTAAGTAATTGATTTTTAAATTCTTTCAATGTTAATCAGCAATTGGATCTATTGGAAATAGGATTAATTCCTCTAAACTATAGTTGAGAAGACTTCCTAAATAAAATGAACCATTTTTTCCCTTAATCGGATACAACTTAGGATAATATTGAAACATTAAAACAGGGAATCTCTTCTCAGAAATTAATGCAGCAATAAAGATATTTTGTAATCTTTGTACAGCATTAAATTAACTCGATACAGTTCTTGTGATTTTCCCTTTGTCAACAACAAAATAATTCGTGTTTGGTAGAGAATTCTACTTCAACTTACAGTTATTCTTTAGAATAGACCAGTGGAAATGCATGCTATTGTAAAATGTGTCGAGTAAGATGAAAATGACATTCATGAAGTTTTTGTTTCGGGTTTATTCTTAGCCACGCAGTCCGCAGTCGGGTTATTCTCATTGCGCAAATTCGAGATAAGAAAGATTGAAGATGATTTTAACTCGGACAAGGATAAAGTGAATGTACGGAGATTATATCTAGAAAAAAGTCAAAAGGCAGACCCTGATGCATCAAAACTACTTTTGTCTTACGATTTCGGAACTAATCTAGTTTTACTGGCGTTTTTCCTGTGAAAGGCTACTGTATTGAGCTTTTCGGTATTAAATGTATATTTATTGTCGTCATTCAACTGTGTAGTCAAAGTCGCTTTGAACTATGTAGTCAAAGCCCGGGTAAATTAAGCCCTAAAAAATGATTTATGTTAATTTTTCATATAAATAATTCTTTCATGTTCAAAAAATTATTGTACGTTGCAACTATTTTTTAATCAATGTAGCAAACTGCTTTTTCTACAAATGGAGAGGAAAGGGATTGTGTTGAATTTGTGAGCTCTGCGGGCTGAGAACCGGGAGTTTGCGAGGAAGGTGTATTGTAGCAAAGAAGGTAGCAATAAACAGGCCGTATTAGGGCAGACCACTAACGCGTCGTGCCTTTGCAAATAAATCTATATCGCATTCGAGAGATTCTCCATGGCTCTATTCTCACAGTCAGTTCCAACCGCGTGATAACGGAGAAAGCCTACCGTTGCCATCTTCCCGTAGCGCAGATTTGAATGGGGAGGATGCTTTCCCTCTCGTGCGTTGCAAAAATGAAACCTTGGTACAAACTGTGCTTATCTTACATGGTGCCTTCCAGACTATTGAGAGGGATGAAGTTCCGAATACGTCAGTCCGGGAGGGGGCTGGTTGGTTAATAAATTTATGCTGTAAATGGAGTTATAGATGGTAAATTTAAAGCACACTACGTACATTTTTCCGTAAGAATATCAACATAAATTTAATCAAAACGTTTCTGTGAAGGCAAAAAGAAACACTGAAGAATGCGTTACTACATAAATTCAAAAGCTTGATAACTTTACCTAAAAGGCTTATTTTCTTATCTGACTGTACATCTTTCTCGACTCCGAAAACTTACATTGCAATTCTGAGATTATTTGCTCTTTTCTTGAATTATGAATAATTGTCCAAG
Source organism: Kappaphycus alvarezii (assembly GCA_002205965.3). Taxonomy (NCBI): domain Eukaryota; phylum Rhodophyta; class Florideophyceae; order Gigartinales; family Solieriaceae; genus Kappaphycus; species Kappaphycus alvarezii. The sequence continues at coordinate 240,074 of NADL03000631.1, read as the reverse complement.
CAACATGGGAAAATTTTTTGTATCTTTGATAAATTCGATTTAACTGTACGGTCTGCGCAGTACAACAAAACTATTTACAATTTAAGCCTTAGATAATTTCGGAAAAATTAAATATGATAAACTAAAACTTTTGTTGCTACTTTACGATAGAAGAACTCAGTTCCTCTTCCGGTATTTCATCTGTAACCAATCATGATCCTTATCGCGCCTTTCGGAATTAGCATCTATCAAGCCTCGCTTCCCCCCGGATTTTCGAATATTTTATACATAAATATTCATTTGTAGTAATCTATTGACCCAAAAATGATCAAGAAACATGGTCGAAATTATTTCAGATTCAGGTATTTCGTACAAGAAAGATATTGATCGCTTTTTGGCAAGAGTATTTGCTCAGTCAGCCTTTCGTACAGCTGTTCTAACCTTTATATCTTTTCTTTATTTACAACTCTTTTCCTGATATTTCTGTATCGATTTGAATAGGAAAATATCTGCTACAGTTTTTTAGAAAGCGCTATCCACGCGGTGTGCTTCAGAGATATTATTTTAAATTTCCAGCAGCTTGTTGCCTGGAAAAATTCAAATCAATATATTAAACAGGTTAAAATAAATATCTTTTAGTTTCTTGAAAATATTAACCATTTCGGCTTGTAATCAGTCTGATCCTGAATATTTCTTTGTCCCACTTTTTCTATTTTTTTAATATTGAACTTATCAATGTAGAACAATGCCAAATAATTCGCGTTAAAAACTTAAATGCGTATACCATGACAGGAGAAAACTTTTTGGAATAACCAAATGGGACACAAATGACACGTTTTATAAATTAATGAAAACATTTTTCTCCTGAAACAGCTAGAACGGTCCAACTGAAAATTTGAGATAAATTAATGATTACAGCAGCCAAATTGTGCTTTATTGTATGTATCTTCGCATTCTTATACCAAGCACTTCACTATATGAATATATTGAGTATGATTGCGAACGATAAGCAATGAATAGTACCAAAAGAAACTGTTTTAAGTTATTTTAAATTTAAAAGAAATTATTCACCATCAAGAAACAGCGAATACGCAATGTAAACAGCACTTCCGACAAACCCCTCCTTCTCTGGTAGAACATGTAATAAGTATTTTATTCCATCTCCTGCTAATTAAAAATACAATAATTATCCCTCCCGATACATAATAATATTCAATTTTGTCCCCTATGTTACAAGATATAGTTATTCTTAGTTGCAGTTAATAAGAAACCACTTACTACGGTTCCAAAATATGGTTTGAAAATGGAAACGATTATGATCCTTCAGTAGCTTCCCAGGCTGCTTTAATTGCAAAATTCAAATGTGCAAATGTTAAAGGAATGAAGACGTAATTTTGTAAGTACATTATGACAAATACTCATGTAATATTCAATTTTTATTGTCCAATAAGTGTAAAACTTGAATATAAATTAAGATGCTTGTGATTTCTCAAATATGCTTTGTGTAATTTCGAGAAGAGATAAATGGAAACATGACAAAACACATATTTTCCTCACAGTTGCATCATAGAAATAAACAATAATAAATTAAAAACGGCTTTGCAGAAAAAATTTCCCGTTAATCGCTTGTGAAAAAATATTTCTAGTAGTTTGAGCACTATCTTGTGTCCTCAGTAAAAACATTGAACCGAAATAATGCTTTCAAATATTTTTCCATCCACTTTTCTCTAAATTTTCAACGAGCTGTAAGTTTCTGTATATATTGCTGATCGATTTAAAAATGAATACTAAAGTTGAATCATGTTTAAATGTATGTAAAAACATAAAAATGTATCCCTTTCAGGAATTTTTAACAATCTAAAAACGTAACTAAATTTAATTCTTTACATCTTCATGTTTCGGATAGGCGTACACAAATATTTTTCAATAAACCAATTCTTCGAAAAATTATTAAAATTGTTAGCTACCAAAATTCGAAAAGTGGGCTAGCAGATGGACTCGACATATTTTTTTGACAACCGTTCATACATAAACAAGTATTATCAAATTAGGGCGAGAACCGTTTTCGATGGTTCTAGTGGTTTCTTAACGTTTCGGTTAGATATCATTTCCATGTTTATTTTGCCTAAACTTCCTTAAATTTAAGTTATTTTCTCGTTTTACTTTGTTTATTCAAAGCATTCCTTTCGTTAATTAGATCACTGACTCTATTGAATTCATATTTCCTTTAAGACTCCTGTTTGTGTTTTCTGAAGATTCTTGGGTTATCCCATGCTCGAGGAGCATGTTAATCTGAACTTTTGTAATAAACTGATTTAAGAAACCAAACACTGAATTATTAACATTTACTAGTTTTTATCTGCAATTTTCGTAGTTACTTGCAACCATTCTACTTATCCTTAACCCCTATGTCGTCACAATGGACAACTCATTGATGTATTTATTCTTTTTTTGATCCTTAACTGTTATTTCAAATGCTATAAAGCGTTTATTACACTACTTAAAGCCATACTTTCAGTACAATTTTCTTGCATCATCAGGTATAACAACACTTCCTAGGCCTTACTTCAACATTTAATACACTTGCAATGTAGAAAAATTTGATGAGCTGAACTTTCTCAAGCTCTATTCTAAAACTATCCAGTTTTAGAATCTAAGGGTACCCTAGTTTTACACTCACTTCAGACCACTAAATTCTAACTTCAAGTTTCAATGTCTTCCCAGTTGTCGAATATGGTCTATCTTCAGATATATTTGCCTCAATAGCATAAACTAATTTCAAATTTAGAATTAAATTCATCTCAGAGACACTTATTACTAATTTTTGACTACTTTAATCCTGTATTACCCTTAGAGTTACAAATTAAGTCGAAATTCTCGGAACCCAAAACACCGTTGCGAAGCTTGTAACCCTTCCAATTATCTAAAATTGTGAAAACATTGCATGAATCTATAGAAAATAAACATCGAGGATGAAATGACTATCAGGTTGAGCCCCTGGGACACATCGTTCGAATTAAACATTTTTGTCGACATGTTACCTTTATGTATTTTTGACCCCGTCTCATCGGCTGCCCTGATACATTATACTAAAATCTTTTCTCAAAATGTTTATATTGTATTTCATTTCAGAAAATAACGGTTGGACTCAGCTATATAGAGAAATTTGCTTGTTTTAGGAGCGACAGTTAGATTTTGCATTTGCAATATTTACAAGAAGCTGTCTTCCGTTATTTTGTATTATTTTGTCAGATGTTGCGACACTCTTCTACTTTTATAGGTTTTCCGGAATAAACTCTACCTCATAAATTCTTCACTCAAGATTAGAATCGAGTGCAATGGGCAGCAGGTGGGACCAAACTACTCACAACACACGGTGACTCAACTTCAAGATGTTGACTGATCTCCCAGCCAGACCATAGTGATGTGTCGATGGAGGAGGTTCGAGATTTTTTCTGATAATTCAGGCCTATGAATAATTCTCAATTATGGTGCCTTCAAACCCTCATTCCTCCTTCCTCCCACTCTTACGCATTTTCTCTAGCCGGAACGCATATATCAGAACTCTGTACTTATAAAAAGCTCGATTCAATTTCGGGGGAGTACTTAAGATCGTGTCAATATTGTAAGCATAAAACCCATTTTTTATCTCTTTTGAAGGAATATCCTTAGCACAAAATTGAATATCCGACATTTTTTTCTGGGTGCATATTTTGATGCGGTTACTTGACGTACTTTCCCTGGCTTGGTAAGAGCCCGGTCGCCTTATATCACCGCCTCCTGTTGACTATCTTCTGCCTCACTCTTCAACTCAGTGCTCAAGCCGCCCATCGCAGAGCCCTTGATCTGCCCACTCCCTAACGGTGATCTCTCCTTCCCTTAAAAAAGGTTTCCTTTCCTCCTCTCAGTTCACAAGCTGTACGGCTCATGATGAATTCTTGCAGCGTTGTTCCCCTTTCCCTATCAGCGATTTCTTTCAGTTCCATGAATGTAGCAATGTCTCTGTTACACCGCTGTGTAATAGAGACTTTTTCGCTGTCTTTATTCCATTTCCCTATTACACAGTGGTGTAACAGAGAACTTGGGGAGGAATCTAGTTCTTTGAATTGGTTTTAATCCTATGGGGTTTTATACCTAATCTTTTTATTTATGCGTACCAATTTATTTGACGTAGCGGTACGCAACAGGTCTTTATAGTATTCTATTAGTAGTTGCACTTTATCAGTACCTATTTACTAGTTACTGCTGTAGCTTTTAGTGAGTGAGCTAGAATCTTCATTTACTACGCTAGAGCTACAGTACTGTCTATAAAAGGGGGATCCTCTAGATTCTTGTGGGGATCTAGCTACACTCCATTGACCCTTTGCCCCAACTTTCTGAAACCCACTGCCATCGCCTCCGTTACTCCTTTAGCAGCCCCCCGGCTGCTTCCCTCTCTGTTTCAATGAAGAACTCCAGAACTGTTTCTTTCTTTGAGGTTAAGTTACAGATAAGTTTGAAGAATCTCTATTCGAAACTGACTACCTTTGAGTAATCATTGCCATTAAGAGGGAATGAGGGTTAGTTTACTTCTTTTTCCGACACTTTTGGCTGGGGAATCTACCAACTCCGTTTATGTATTCCATACGTGTCTTAATTTTGCTCGGTACACTGGTGAGAAAAAGAGCCAATCGCTGAGCATTCAAATTCTCCGGGAGATATTAGCAGCTCATGGGGCGAACAGAATCACTTTTGCTTGGTCTGTTGCGACTGTAATCTCTCTCCTAGATTTCTTTCGAATTATAGAATGAAATCTATTACGGGAGACTGCAAAGTATCATTTCGCTTACATGCATCCGGGGATTTACTACTCCCTGAATTGCTATGTACCAGGCAGGAAAGTTTGGGCACTTTAATATTTAAAAAAATCGTTTCCTAAAATTAGCCCAGTTGTTCCCTAAGGGATTAGGCATAGTGGATGTAATAACTACAATAAGAGATGAGCGGCGAGCCCAGATTTGTTCAAGGAGGGCACGGAGGGTTCGTTTACTGTAACAGGTAGGTTAGCTGATACCCAGTCAATTTATATATGTCAACTATGGTCAACTTAGTATAGTAGTGAGCACGTACGTGAAAGGTTGCAGCAGGTGTTGGCGGCGCTTCACTCTACCAGCAGCAAGTAGTGGGGAGGCCAGCAGGCAATGCTCAAGTGTTTTGCATTGTAACTTTGTGTGTTGTATGCTTCAAAATTACACTCCAGCCTAAAGATTTTCTGCTTAGTTCTATGGCACGTAACTGCCTCACTCCTACCTCCAGGACTCCCCTAATTCTCAGCCCTCCGAGGCCTCACAGTAAATTCCCCACTATTTCACCTTCCTTGTCCGGATAATTCCTCGCGGATGTGTCTAGAGTGTTATAAATGGTACAATTTTCATTTCTGAGCTCTGCAGCACTTCAAGAAACATTTCATTTTGCATTCTCTGCACTAATCCGTTGAATAGATTAATCCCTTTCAAAGGATTGTATTCTTGACGCCCATCCCTCAAACAAGATTAAGGTAGCCTTTGCTCTGGTAACTGCGCAGTAACATATGCTTCATGCTCTCAGAAAGACTGTAAAAGTAGCTTTTTCCGTCTCGTTTCTGTTTTGCTTCTGTTCAATACCATAGGCAGCTGTATAAATTATGTACTTCAGCGACACCTTATTTGACAGACGTGGTACTAATTCCATATCTATCATGCCTGAGAAGGGATCGTCCGGAAACAGTCGATGCACACGACGATCACCTTATGCACTGCTTGCATGGAGCTCACAGGATCATCCGGCGTGATCGCCAAGTCATCCCCCTCGCCAAATATCTCGCAAAAGCTGCTCGTCACCCTGCCGTAGAGCCGCGACACGGCCCCACCGCACAAGACCGGACATCTAAGCAATGGAAAGCAATGGAGGGATCGACTATTTTGATGTTCACTTACTCAATCCCCTCCCTCCCGGCAACAGGAGAATGAGAGCCCTCAACCCGATGTCCTTTCGAAATGAAATGCAAAATACAGAAGATACCAATCTTTTAACTTGTCCTCTACCACAGGTAGGCTCGTGCCTGCGCCAACCTCCACTCTTTGAGGCCTATGGAAATGTTCAGGGGTTTTGGTGCAAAGGCATGTTGCAGCAACCGTCATTTCCAACGCGGCCTGCTGGATGGCTGGCCTTAAGTTGGGGTTCCGTAGTTCCTCTCCCCTATTACTGTCTTAGAATTCTCTTTTGAGTTGATTGTGTTGTCTGAATTACTTTGGAATAGAATCGAATATACCTTCCAAGAATATAGCACCCAAACGATTCCTTATATTTATCTTACATTAGTTTTCCATTTGCTACGGGAGTCGATTGTAGTTGTCTGGAAACAATGGGATAGATCGGAGATATCTTCCAAGAGTAAAGCGCCCAAACCTTTCCCCTTGTGTTATACTATATTCTCCATGATTCCTGCAGTCTGGACGATAGTTGTGCCTGGGTAGTTGTAAGGAATCGAAAACCACCATGGTCGGTTAAAAACGGCGCCCTCTGTCGCCGGGAAACTTGCACACATTCGCATTTAGTTGTGGATATTGATAAATGATGGACAACTCTGAAGGAAGTAGGAAAAAGTCTAATTCTTGTTCATGAATAAAGCAAACAAACTAGTGTCGATTTTCTTTTGAATATTTACTCTTTCCAGAATCAACATGTCGTGAATCTCCATTTCCATACGTAACATTGTAATGCGCAGTCTCGTTTACTTCAACTCTTTTCGATTTCTCTTTTCAGTACTTACATTCTAGTTTGAATGCTTTGATAACTTTGTTTAGTAAACACTATCACCACGTATATTCAATAATGTAGACTTTTGGAGAGGTTGCATCTATTGTGTCTCTTTCCAAAAATCATGGCCCATTTTGCTGAAGCAAGTCAGGTGCAGAAGGCTACACGTTTGGCTATGCTCATCAAAATTATCGTCGTCCGTTTCAGAGGAGATATGTTTTAATGATCCTATCATTCATTCTTTATTACTCCAGCCATTTGACTGGACTTCCAACTACTTCAAGAGTATTTAAATCGTATACAACTGCGAGTCGTTAAAAAACTTACTTGAAAAGGAACAATTATGCGGTATCTCACCCTTCCTTATGTAAGCGTTTTTTTGTTCTTCAGGGAGTGGCGCTGTTAGTCATTTCGCACTGTTGCCCATTTTGCGGTTTCCTCCAACCTCAAGAAGAAATATGCCCCATGATTGCTGTGATCCAAACCGGATCATGATCCGTTCAACATTCCAGCGAAAATGATAATTGTAATGCCATGATCATATTTGGGTTGCTGATACTGCTTTTCGTTGGTATCCCTAGTCTGCTTTCCTTTTCTGCCGTGACTTACTATTTCTTGGATGCGAAGCGTTCTTTTCACGATGGATTAATTTTCCGTTTCCTCACTTCCATGATATGGGTTGGCCGGAAAAACATAAACACACCACTCATCACAATGTCCTCATGAGCATGTAGCAGTAAGATTAGAGTTTCCACCCTCCACCTCTGGTCGAGCCACAGAGATCTTCATTCTATGCTCGAGAGTAGATCGTGATGGAAGGTGAAAGACATTGAGTTTTTTCTTATCTTTGTACATCCTACAGATTTCTTTTCTCCCTTCGTCACTCCCCCACCGAGGTGTGCATCACGTGCAAAGTCGAATGTCGAAGTCCGTTGCCGCTCACATTACCAGAAAACTGATTCGAAAACTATCCCATTGCTCAGGGAGAGGGATTGAATCACATGTTTTTGATCGTCGAGTAGTACATGGTTGTGTTTTGAACGGTTTGAATTTAACATTATGATATCATTAAGGTAAAATTGGAGGGAATTGTTTTCATTCCTGTACGCAGAAGTGTCCCTCTCTTGGAAATCAGTACAGATCAAGGTGAGGAAATGGTTAATGGGATAAGCTTTATGCAAAAATCCAGCGAAGATTTCGTGTCAAGATTTGCGATGTGTGCTGTGATTGGAAGATAACAAAGCAATAAGAATCTTCATTCTGAACGTGAAAAACGGACATCGGGCGGTAAGATGCAGCGGGCACTCGAGGACGGAATGTAAAATTTCAGCGAGGAGTGCAGGGGGTTTTACGCTGCTTGACAATAGTGAATTGCGACTTTCCCTAGACGTGCGAGGGCGTAGTGAAATTGAGTGACGGGCAGTGGGCAAATATGTCGATATCGTATAATATAATAACCTTGAGGTAAAATATTGTTGGTACTTAATTTTGCATTTTGAGACACGATAATACGAGGAGCAGTGAATAGGCGTGCCCGTGACGCAGGCACCGCTGAGCTTGGATATTGGGTAAATATGTCAGTCGGATCGGATGTTAGGAGGGACAGGCGGTAGAGCAATTTGTACTGAATTGTATGCTCACAAGACAAAGGTGGGAGACAGAGTTTGTTAAACTAGTTTGAATATGGTTTCGGCTCGGATGTGCGGGTGCGCGCACACCGGGAATTGATTTGAAAATGAAGATTTTCGTGTAACGGGGGAAATAGGGGCGGTAACAAGGGTAAGGATAATAAATGATGAATATTATGGCAGCGCAGTTGCGATGATTGGACCTTGATGGCAAAGTACGGCGAGGTAGCTCGGTCGACGTTACAATCCTTCCCTTTGTGATGATAAACGGGTGGGCGTCAACTGTAAATTAGGAATTGGTCAAAGCGGACTCGAGGCAATTGAAGAAGGCCAACATACCGCACAGTACAGGAGGTTTCAGTAGAGGCCTTCGACTTGCTCTTTTTGTAAAATGGAAAAGATGCGGTGCGTAATTTGTGAATCACTTTGATGTTGATCAATTTGGTTTCAAAGCAATAGGTATTGGGCAAGTAGTTGAAATAACGTTGAAATAAATGGGAGAAGTAAAATTGTCGACATTTTTTGTAAACTGCGGATTGAGGGTATACAGTGGTACGGTACTGTACTGTACTGTACTGTACTGTACTGTACATAGAATTTTAGACAAACATACCTTTATTATTGCGCAAATCTCTTGTCCTCACGAGATTGGGATGAATCAATATGTTGAACTTGCTAGGGGCAAAATTACAAAAATTCTGTAAGACATTCTACGATTGTACCGTAGATGAAAAGCACACGAGCAAATCAATACGGAATGACTTTCTCTGTGAAAAGTGTAAATAATAAAATAATGGCAAAGGTACCGCAGTAGGGCCAATTGAACAACAGGGCAAGACTTTTCTATACTGTACACTACGGTAAAGTAAAAGGAGAGTAGAGCAGGCCTTGCGAATCATACAGATGTATTTGCTAAAAACCTAAAACAATTCATATAATTTAATTAAAACTGATCACTGACGTGTATGAGTTGTTGCTCAGTAGCGAAAACGAAAACTTCAAGTGCATGCAGCATACCTGGTTACAGTAACAACTGCACATACTGTACGTCAGTACTGTACTGTACCCCGTGTACAGTATTGTACAGTACTGTGTTGTACAGTACAGTACAGTGCTGGAATTTGTCATAAAGCAGGCTGTCACACCTGACCGTAAGGGTTGGACATTTACATTTTAAAAGGGAGAAATTCAGTGGCTGATGCTCTTGCTGAGCCATCGCTCATTGCTCATGTTGGAGCAAAGAGAAAAGGAGCGTCCAGTAAATGGAGGACAGGAGGTCCAGAGCAACCATGCGTCGTCTGTGGCAAAACAGTTGATAATTTCAAACCCATTTCCCAGAATGGGGCATGCGCCGTGCACCGGTGCCAAACGATAATATTTTCTTGAAAAAGTGATAAGGACGCAAGGTGGACCTTCTGTACAACGCTGGACATTGAAGGATGGCGTCGCATGCATACATTTTCGTTGTGAGTTGAGGCCCAGTCAAAGCTCCCATCTTGTCATCTAAAATTCCTAATTTTTTTTGATGAACGAGCGGCATTAATTAACATATATTCTGCGTTGGGCGCCGCCTTTTCATATTCTTTTGCCCTGGCCCCTTTTATTGCCAACACCCCTCGAGCCCTATATTTGCCCATACTCCTCACCTCCTAGTCCCGTTCCCCCTCGCTCATATCAAAGCCCCCCCCACCCACCTCACTTTCTCCACTCCACCCTCCAACCTACCCATCCATCCATCTCTCCGCCTCCCAATTTCTTCTACATTTTCGTCGGTAAGCCTCGTTCAACGCTCTCGCATTTAACCACCTACGCTCTTCCATCTCCTCTCCACTCTCCACCCACCACTGCCACCCCCTCCGCCCTAATTCCTCCGCCCTTTATCCTTTTGCCCAAAACGTCTTCACTATCCCTCTACCACTGCCGCCTGCCTTCCTCTAGCTCTACGCCCTCTTCCTAAACATTCCTCCTCCGCTTCCCCAATCCCCATGGATTCGCGCGACTGGTTCTTTGACCCAGCCAATGTTGATCCTCCCCATCTCCCCATACCAGACGACATGCTCACATTGCCTGCCAATATATCCACCTCTTCCCTGTGGAACCAACCTCCGTTCGTAGACGTCAACCTCAACCTAGATGCCCTTCAACCTTTTCCGCATCTTCAAGAACCCTTACATCAACCACCCCAACCAAACCCCAAGCCTGAGGACAATGTCTCCGATGCAACTGATGCGCAGCTCACCACCTCTCCCCAAGCAAGGTTACCGGACCTCAAACCCGCTTCTCCGCCCACCTCTTTGAATCTCAGGAACAATTCCATCCCACCGAATCTTCTCAAGCCCAGGAAAAAGCTCTCCAAGCAAGTGAAACGAAGCTTCATGCCAGCTCTTTTCCTCGGTGACGGCCGTGCCCTCGCACGCGCCATTTCCCCAACACACCAAGCAGAAGCCCCCAAAGCCGAAAAGACAACCCCGCAGAAAAGGCCCACCGATGATGTTAGTCGCCAGAGACATAACCAAATGATGAGGGAAAACAGAGGCCGCTTCAACAAAAAGTTTAAGGAACTTGCCGACCTCTTGGAATCGTTGAAGAGTCCAGACAGTGAAGACAAACCCATGAAAAACAAAATCCAAACATTGGAACGGGCAATGTATCAGTACGCCCTTATGGAATCTCAGCGTGCCGCCTTCAAAAACGAGTTACTGTTTTCACCTCCGGTTCAGCAACCTGTCCCTTCCCACGAGATGGGTGTCATGGCGAGTGCTCCAACACTTCAGGATGCATGTGATATCGTCGTGCGAAATATGTGCGCGTCGATGAATTGGAAGTATGGGAGGTTTGGACTCGTAACTACTCCGAAACCTCATCTGCATCGCATACCAACGTCTTCACTTTATCTTCGGCATTCGTGTCACCTAAAAATATGCCAGCCACCCGCCGCACATTGCAGGATTTTGCCAAAAAAGGAAGGATGGATAAAATTGACCCCTCCTTTTGCGTCTCACACGATTCAAACACGCTATCTGGATTTCTGACCTAACCACTAAACAGCAAAGCAGCATACGGGCACAACAAGCAGTCGCTGCGGGAGCAAGCACAATGCTTCTAGCTCCTGTAACAGTGAAACCTACTCCATCTAATCGGCCCGATGCCATCATTGTCTTAATGCATGTCGACGACGAACTACTAAAATATCCTGGCAGAATGAGACCTTACGATTCGCAAAGTGTGTGTAGATTGACAAATCTTACCTCTGCAGTTGTTGATACAAGAACTAGTTCACCGTGACGCTCGAGAAAAACTTTTCCTGTTTTTTCGAGTCCTCCGGTTACCAGAATTGGGGCGGGCTAGGGCGCAAAGTGTGGTCGATAATGTACAAACACCGAAAGACTGGAGTTTTAGCTGCGTGAACAATGACCTGACTTGTAAATTGCAAACTACTGCATAAACTTTAACAGTACGAAGAGGATGGAGTTCGGAATGAATTTGAATGGAACGGTACTGTATGATGACTGGAATAAAGTGAGTAACCGTTTATTTATCAGACAAACGACCTAGTTCGCACTGTACCGTTCTGTACCGTATGGTATTTTCTTAATCTCGCACCCCGAACGTTATCGTAGTTATCTGCCAGAATTCGGCCTGCCTTCATAATTTTAACTAAACACTCGGCTAGTCAGTGTACACTTTAAGAGACACATTGAGTAAACGTTAATTTACGGTAGTGCATAGGGCTATAACAAAGTTGGAGCTGTACAGTTATATTTATTCGGCGATGCCTCCAATTCCTGATAATCTAGCGGTCATTTTTGGTGAACAAGTCTTATTCGTCATCTCATAAGCTAAGCGAGGCAATTCTAAGTTAGTATGGACAGTATGTACTTAACTGTTTTTCCAAAGGATCCCTACAGTCCCTGTTACTGCATGCGCAGTATATCTCAGAACGCAGAGGAGCCACAGGTCTATCGTCACACTTCCCCCCCTTACTTATAGTATGGGCATATGAAGGATTTCTTTGACCGTTTTAATAATTTGGTGTGAGCAAGCTGCTTTCCTTGATGCAAAAATATGAGCGCCACGTGCTGTTGAAAGGGACATACTGTACCTAGTTTACTTTAATCTATGCAAAATAAGTAATGAGTAAAGATCCTTTGCAATCGTTGTTCGTAAAATAGCTTGAGATAAACTCAGAAATACATTTCGAATCATTCCGCTCTTGAAAAGATGTATAATTCGAAAAAGACCCCAGTTACTTGAGACCCATGCACCATAGAAGCCAGAAGCCAACGAAGCCCTTGTTTGCCCCTCTCGTTTTAACCATCTTTACTTCATGGATTTAAAGGGCAAAAAAGTACTTTAATGGATTCCAAAAAGAGAATGCTACATGAAATGATCCGTAGATTCAATCATACTAATGTTAAGAATTAGGGTGCACACAGTGGCAAAGAATATTCAGCCTCGAGACAACTTGGGGTATCCATCTATCGAATCATCTCGAAAATAGCTTCTATGGTCCATGCGCTAGCAGCAGTCCCTGATTAGTTTCAGGATTATAGCAGTGATTTGCGACGAGGTTGTCATCGTCAAATTTTGATTTCCGTTGTGAGTGTAGCAAGGACGCCACTTGATTATATTAATCGGTAGATAAACAGCTGAAGCCCTACTTTAGTTAAAATTGGTCGAAAATCTTTTGAAGAAAAACATAGTACATATATACTTGTTGGAGAATCGTACGAGGAATATAATGTTTAGTTATTTCGAGATAGTAACAAACTTCTATGCCGAATACTAGCGTCATGGACTATTCTTGATTTTTGTTGGACTACCGTATACAGTGCATAGTCAAACAGAGAAAAAGAGATGCTTGCCTCTCACTGTACAGTATTCGAGCGATTAGAGCTAATCCGTTTAAAAGAGGAAATTATGCTAGATTGCTTCTTATAGCCTCCAGATTTAGGCGCGTAGTACACTCGCGAGATTTACCGCGGAGTAGGTATGCATGAGAGCCTCACTTCTAAGAAACAAGTGGAAGGTAAGTGCAGTGTGGACTGGGCTTCACACTAAGTCTCCTGCGAAAAAACGTCCTTTAATCGCACTAGAGTCTGCGGAGACTGCATGAATGTATAGTACTTTTGGTATGTACAGTACTTTACTTCATGATGGAGCTTTGGACAGCATACAGTAATTGCGGCATTATCTCCGAAGAGTCTCACTCGACGAGAATTTTTAGAGTGCATAGTTGCGTTTCTCTGCAACTAGGCCGTAAGGAATACTTGCAACAGCTGATCTCTAATCATGTTGAAACGATTTAGCTTCAGTATCATCGGAGAATCTGCTAGGGGTACGGGGGATTGGTTAACTGCGAGTAGTACGAAGGTCGGGAGTCCTATGAGCTTTCGTCCAAACCATGTTTCTAGGTGAACATGATTTGTTGAGCAGCGTCTGGGTAATGCATTGATTAAATTTCGGGAAGCAATGGCGCACCCTGAGAGTTGCAACGAATTGGAGAATTTCTGCTCCGTTACATTTTGATAACCGTGCGGAGAGTCTTTGCATTTTATTACACATGAAGCAGTTGTAATGATCCCCGGAAAAGAAATGAGCACTGAGCGTTTGGTGGTAACCTCATGTAACTTGTCTCTTGCGACAGCAAATTCATTAATTTTGCAAGGGAACCGAGTTGGTTAAGTGAAAGAGTATCATGTAATGGAAGATGAAATTTAATCCTTACTTATCTTGAGTGTGAACCGACTGACCGACTATTCTGTTAGCCACATCTTTCAAATATTAAGGAACCCAACCTTTTCCCCATTCAGTTAGGAGCTAACTGGATGGACCACGTCTGCCACATGCGAAGGGTCCAGAGGAAGTGCTTCGGTAGCAAATTGTTATACTTTTTCTTCCCCTACTGCACAGGCCAACGGAATAGAGCACCTCATGTCCTCTGCAATGGGGTTTTAGTGGGTGTACAGTACAGTAAGTACAGTACTGTACATTACTGTACTTCAATGTATTGGCCAAGTTTTGCCATTGTAGCTTAGAACTTTACGGTATAGTATTTACATATTACGGTGTCTACTGCAGGATCCGACTATACTGTACTGTACATTGTTAGCTACGAGCTAAACCTAGTGGTCCACGTTGGCCACGTGCAGCGACACTGTTTAATTGCGATTCACATTTACAAGATAACTCACCATTTTTACTGCTCAGCCTGCTGAGAAGCTATCTACTAAGGTGTCGTCGGAAAAAAGGCCGCCTTGCTCAGTGCAAAATCTCTTGCATCCCGTATTGTGGTATACCACAGATGCTGTATTATGGTATACCACAGATGCAATGATCCAGACTTCCTAAGTAACCTCTAATTCGTCTATAGCCCGGCAATTGAACTCATCAGCTTTACACCTACGTACGTACTGTGCTTGTTTTGTAACATAGGGCGTGATAAACATCTAGGAAAAGCGGCCACAGCGGAAACTGCTAATAAACATCCTTTACTGCACGCAACTACGGTATCGAGTATTGTAGCCTAGCAACCAACGCGAAACATAGCTCCCAAAAATTGAAAGCATCCAGTAGCATATGTACATAATAATTCTGTGACTCTCTTTTGTTTACCCTGTCCCAATCGTTTCAGGAATTTCACAAGTCAGAGAAATGCGCATGCGCCATATTTGTCTTGCAAGCCATAATAGCGAGTTGAAACCACAAAACTTTAGTCAACGCTACATTACTACCAGTTCTTCTAGTATCCAATGTTCCTTTCGAGTCAGTCATTTCATGTTTATCCAGACTAATTTCCATTGCAATTAGGCGCAAAGGACATCGTGTGGATGCCCTAGCTACAGAGACGTCCATTTTATCTCTCAAACAGGCGGGAGATTTTATTTTGGGAGGCTCAACTTTTACCTTTCTACAACATTGTAATTTGCTTCTCGAAATCCACGTACGAGTTAAATGTCGGGAGAACAGAGAGATCCCAGAAGACTAGTTCCTCAAAATTTAAGGGCATTATACCGTGTGTCGACAGGAATCATGGGTAGCATTCTAGTGGCGAGTGGTCGAATGGTCGAATTAAACATGTGTTTCAGGTGGAAGAACCAATGTGGTTCTATTCCTTCACAGCACTGGTATGATGCATATGCAAGAGATTGTAAAAGCGATTGGCAAAATAGGATTGGCAGAATTGCAATAAATTTTGGACGCAGTTGGGCTAGGTGGAAAGTGTGCGCCGTTGCTGGCAAACAGCGTTGAGGCACTACCGGAAAAATATCATTTGATTCTCATAAGGTGTTTCTGAGAGTACAGGGGGAATGAAGAAAAACGGGATGGACTGTGCAATTTATTTCGATGGGATTATCGCGTGTTGACAACAATATCTGACTGTTTTGAGTCTCAAGAGGTTGAGCTCGTTAACTGTTGCCAAAAAGAGGATTACCGTAATCCATCCCTACCTTGGAGATAAGATTGCTCTAACAGGCCTAATGAGACGTGCGATTTTTTTCCAACCATGCAAAAAAAGTGCCTCGTCTAATGCCTGACAACAGTGTTGCTCTGCTAGCTTGACTGCACTGAACCTTGAGTAATAGAGTTTACATATCGATAGTGATGCAGACACATTGGCATCTTCAAGCTGCAGTTGAACACATCACCCTGACTTGTACCTCTTCATCTCTCGTCCAGTGACTGCTAGTGCTCTACGCGGGCTCACGGTTCCTGTTCGATATCGCTTCATGGGTGGGTGCCTTGGATGGAATCGAGCAGGTGACGGTGGTCGTAGAGTAGCTAGCTACTGCTGTGAACTGGTTTTTAAAGTTCCCATGTTTCAGTACACACTTTCGCTGGAAAGCCAAAGTGAGGGTCGACATTTTGCTCAGAACGATAAATTGTATAGTTGGAGCATCGGGAAAATCATTATGAGAAAGAGCGTCAGGAGTCAGAAGTATAGGCATCATGCCCTGTCTTCCAGAAAGTTTGTTCTCGAGTGATGGAACGAAGCAATCATGGTAAGGAAAGTCCCCAATGAGCGGACGGTATTACAGGGTTTAGCAATGGATGTGGAGATGGCGATACACTTGGCGCTGAAATGTACTGCATTTATCCATATCAGGAGTGATAGTGGGGTCATTAAAAACCTGGTTGTTGAGGATTAGCAGCTATACAGTTTGAGTGGCACGTCTGTATGAAGTTTTTCCGTCCCTTCGAAAGGGTGCAAAGTGAAGAATAAAACCACTTCACAAAAAATGATGATGGTTTTAGAAGGCAACAGGAGTAGTAGTCGTTTGATACTACTGTACTGTACAGTACTGTACTGTACTATTGAGACCAATACTACACAGTACAGTTGTCAGTTGGATGGCTTGCACTTGCAGCGTTGATCGAGATCATGCAAAGATCCGATCCATATTGAAAGGGTGGCTCTTAAAAGGCACGGAGCATCGTATGCACAACTATCGTAACAACGCAGGAAGCGAATGAAAACATGAATGCAAAAGTCCCATGCGGGACAACTGGACGCAACTGCACGTTGCAACGATCTACCATGAATGCAGCAGTTAGGGAAAGGACTAGGAAGCGGCAAATGCGAGAGCAACGCAGAAGCGGTACATGCATGCGGACACTAGGCGGCAAGGACACGGACAATGAAAGAGCGCACGGCATTGAATTGGACCTCGGATGAGCGAGCAAGACGGAATGCAGGACGAGCACGCAGGCATTGGGCACAGACCGCAGGTGAGCGAATGCAAGAGCACGCATGGATGAGAGCGAGAAAGGCAATAGCAAAGCGAGCGTTGTAGAGGCTATATAAAGGATAGAATAGCGGCTGACCGGAAGAGAAGCGGGGGCAGCACGCCGGCGACTTGTGCCGACTCATCTTGCCACACAGTCCACAAACCCCTATTACCTCTGTTGAGATTCTACCCTCTGCCAGCAAGTCCAGTTATCAGCTTACAGCATTCTATTGTCTGCAGACCTGTTCAACAACAGTACTGTGCATTGCCTAGACCAAAGGGCGTTTCAATGGTTTCAATAGTAAGGTTGACGTCTGAGCACAGGCTTAATTTCAACCAATAAGATTCCTCTATCCATATGAAGTTGTTTTGTTGGTACTGTCAAAAATACCCTCAAAGCATAGTTACAATTCTTGCATGGCTTGAAACATTATAGCTCAAGCCAATTTTCAGCGCCCGCTTGCCCAGTTGTCCTTCCATGATACTGTAAAGATTGTCCAATTATTTACACATCTGTCTGCGCTTTACATTTCAAACTTGTTGCGAAGCCAACTGTCCTGGTCAATAAAGATTGTGTTTTACTGTGATTGATCCTTCCCATCTTTCCTTCATAAAGATGCACAAGTATGCTGTGTTGAGCTGTTCTGTACGTACTGTATGAAATATTACAGCACCACAGTTGAATTTGGAATAACGAAGCTAAAACTCAGTGACACAGGTCAGTATAGTTTGTAAGGGACTATGCAGAGAGGACATCCCCACGTCAAGTACTGCCGAGCCCTGGCAGGCGTGGATATAGGAGTATTCAATACTGCCCTACAGTGGCCAATTGGTGCATGGTGATTCACTTCCATAATTAATGATTATGATGAAAAACTTTATCATCAACATGCGAAACAGTGCATTGTGCAAGTGTTGAAGTAATGTGTATGGCTTCTATACATGCAACCTGTTCACTACCTGTATTGAATAATTTGTTCCCGGTTCAGCCACGCACGATTTTTCACGGAACTTCGGTATCAATTTTATTTACATTGCTTTACAGCCCTATACTTTACAGAACTGTCATTTCCTGGACAGTACAGTACTGTATGAAAGACGTTCCAAAAATGAGAGCTCCGCGCCATCCAGTGCAGCAATGGTTACGTTTTCTGTACAGAGCAGTCTAGCTAGTACTGTAGTGTATAATACTGTACTAGCTACAGTATTAACCAGTCAACAGATTACAATCCAGGACGACTGCTAACATGAACTGTGGTAAGTCTTTTTGAAAATTTATTTTAAATCGCAATTATATTTGCCACAAATTTCAGCCGATTTGCAATACTGCACTGTACTGTACACTGTACCTACAGCGGACACCTGTTATACTAATGCCATACAGTAAAACAGTACTGTGGTTACTGTGGTAACTTCAATCAGTTACTGATGCCATAAAGTTACACAGTACTGTACACTATAACTGGTGTCCGCTGCAGGATCCGACTGCTACGGTGGGGGGGGGGGGGAATCTTTTAATGTGTTCAACAACCTGAACCGTACAGGTAGTGGTTACACTAGAAGACTAAGAACATCTCCAGGCGACGGCTGAACCATCACCCACTCCAACAAGGACAAAGGGGGACTAGAAGAAAATTCCACCATCTAAATACGGGATCCAGACAGCTTGAAAAACTTCTAGTGTAAACATGCGAACTTACAGACGACGACAACCAAGACGAAGAAAACTCCGGACGAACGAACTTGCCGACGGACTGACAGGGCTGCGCAGACCACGTTCCTTCGGAGACTGCTACGTTAGCTACAGCAAGAGCTAACCGGGTCACTAGAGAAGAAACTTTACTTGATTGAGTATCTATCTTGTACAGTAAGTACGCCACTTCCCCTGTGGAGACCCAGAAGAGGGCACGCTACGCCGACCTTTGCTCAACAGTACACGCTGACTTCTTCCCCCTCGGGTTTGACACACATGAGGCACTGGGCTCCTCTGCTCCACACGCGCTAGGGAAGATAGCCGCCTTCTTCTTCACACGACGCGGCACTACCGCTGCCGTCGAATACGACCGCCTGGTCACTACCCTCTCCTCCCTCGTTCTCCAGCTCACGGCCCATGCCGTAGCTCGCCGTGCCTGTCTCTCGCATCACCTGATGCGTGAGTGACCCTGCTCGGTTTAGTGAACATGTAATAAAAGCGTTTGTTTGTTGTTTGTTGTACAGTACAGTACACTGCAGGTCTAAGTATATGGCTGAGAACTGACAGTGCGAGAGCTGTTTGTGGCACATTGTAAACTGCTACCACGCTGCGGCGACGTTTTCGTCCAACGCAGCACGCCTTACGGCTCGCCTCACACCAGCCCTTTAAGGTCGCACCTCATGACTGTGCATCATTTTCAGACTCCCTAATTCACAGACCTGCCCCTCCTGGAGTCTTCGGAGAATAGCTGTCTTACATCCCTAATCAAGTGAAAAATTGGGGTGTTTTAATGATCGAAAAATAGATTAGCCTATGTTCCAAAGCGCATCAAATAATTGGTACAAGTGGTCGGCATGGGTAAACCAAGAAACGGAATTAATCCGGTTCAAAGTTGCTAGAAGGCTGACGCGAGACCAGCCAGCAGGCAGGCCGCGTTAGACGTGGCAGCGGCCGCAGCGTGCCTTTGCATGAATATCCCGCGAACCTTCCCGTACGACTCCATGGCCCTGACTTCAACGTTTCTTGCTACTTCGGTTATGACGGCGTAAGCGCCTGGATGCCAACCGCCGAAGGTGGATATGGACACGGGGACGAGTCTGCCTCGAGAGGAAGTAGCAATGAAAGATTGGTACTTTCTGTGCTTCGCTGCTCGGGCTGCGTTAAGGGAGGTCAAGGGGTCGAACGTGTTGACTCTCCTGTTCGATGGCGCGAGAGGATTGACAAAGGTAATGTCGAAGAAGTCAGTTCCCCCTCGGCTTCCCATTGCCCGAATATCCGGTCTCGTGCGGTGGAGGCCCTCTCGCGCTCTACGATACGATGGGATAACGAGCGGCTTTGGCCAGGTCCCTAGCCAAAAGAGTCACTTGCAAGTCGTGACGGACGCTCCTGTAAGGGCCGTGTAGGCAGTGGGGGAGGTGGTCACTAAAATCGGTAAAGTACCCCAATTCCCTCACCCATTGAAAAATTATTCCCTGTTAAAAAAAACCTAAAATCAAAAAAAATAGAACAAATTTGAGGAGAGGTTTATCCCCCTTACCGATTCAGTCCATCCAGTTTGCTGTTAACGGAACAGTCGGCAGTCGATGCACCACGGGTTGTCCGTTGGGAACGCCTCCGTCAGTCGCACATGGGCTCACATGAGCTCACGTGGGCTCACAGTGGGGCGCCTTCTGGTCCGAAGCTCTCGCCACTCATCAAGCCGGGTTCGATTGGGGGGAAGGAAACACTCTATGTGCCCCTTCAGTCCCCGGCGACACTAGGTGCGCCCTTCGCGCACCCAGTGTGCCCTTCGCGCACCCAGTGTCGCGGAAGCACCTTGTGACGACGCGCGATACGGGAAGGCCACGTGCGCCCTCCACAATGGCCCGCTCGCCGACGATAACGACCCGGTGACGATTCCCCCGTTCTGGGCCTTGCACCCGTCCCCGCGGCGCCCTGTCTCTCTGCTCCCGGATCACCGCCCCCCGCTACCCCCGCTCACTGCCGAGGCCGCTGTGGAACATGCGGTCCGTGACGCCCGCGCTCGATTCTACATGCACCGGGTATGTGCCTCCGTATGCCTCCTAATGCATACATTCAAGTTCTCTGATTCGCGCCTGGCTGAGTCCGCTGCTGAAGAGTCCGACGACGCGCAACGGTCGTCATACGAAAAGCTGCACGGCGTCGCCCTTACGGACCGGACTTGGGACCAAGCCTGCCACCACATGCGCCTTGGCGGCCAAGGCTTTGACAACATCGCCCCGTACCTCAACGGCGCAGCCGCCGCTAGCATTATTGATGCGGCGCTGGCCCGACAGCGGACTTTGCTTACGCCACGCCGTGTGCCTATGCACCAGCCTACGCCCGTTTCCGCGGCCACCGGTCCTTCCGCTTGCGCCAGGCTGGAGCCCCGCTGCGCCAGGCTGGAGCCCCGCTGCGCCGTTTCGCCCTGCGCATCCGCGAGCGCGTTGACCCCGCGGCCGTTGACCCTCCCACTCTAACTGCCTAACCCACCAACAGTCTAACCCTTCTCAGACGGGTGCAGCAAGAGGCCCGGGTCAGGGTTCATTGGTATGACGAAGCCTGGGCGGCCGCCCCAACCCGACCGATCACAGCGACCCCGACGTCCGCCGTCGCATCCGTGGCTTAGCGTTCCGCTGCAGCCCCGCTGCAGCCTTCGTCTTCGCCCACCCTACGGCAGCAACAAAGGTGCACACTACGCACTGGCAGACAATGCCCCGCCGTGACTTTGGACTGCCCGTGTACGGCGACTCTATGCCGAGACCTGTCACCACTGTGATAGACTCTTAGACACCCTCGGGACCATGCCGCCGACCTCTAATTTCGGCCGTCGCCACCGCCATGACTCACTCTGTCATGCGTTCGCGACTCATGTTACCCGCGCCGCGAGTCTGGATACTCGGCACGAGGTCCTGCTCTTCGTCCCCGGCACCGAGCTCCGGCCCGCTGATATCCTGGTACACCCCACCAGCCCCAGAAGCCGCAGCGTCGCGTCCCACTGCATTTGACATCACGGTCCCCTCGCCGATCAAAGCCATAGTCCGCACAAAGGCGACCCAGTTTGCCGGTGGCGACGCACACGCGGCGGACCGCGACAAGGTTACAACGCTGGAACGCTACTTCGCCCAACGCCTCCCCGCTCCCTCAGGTCACCCGCCCTTTGCGCCAAACTTCATGTTTCGACGCCTGGCGTTTGATTCCCTGGGCGCCCCTTCCCCTGGTACCATAGCCTTCATTGAGGAGTTTGTCCCGCGGACCTTATCCGCCGCCGTACCAACCAGCGCCTGAGTTGCACCCTGTGGTCTTCCATTGCCCAAGCTAACCTCTCGCCGGCCGTCTCCCGCGTGGACGAGGTATATCCGGGAAGGACAGTGTGTAGCCTCCAGATGCTGGGTGCAGTTGACCCCTTTCTTCATCGGTACAGTACAGGGGGGGAAAATTGGTTTAGTTTACTGCGAGTAATGGAACGGTTGAGAGTCCTCTGTATTTGTAATCAAACCATTGGCGGGACCTACATTGCAAGTGCTTGAGCGTGTGTACCAGCTAGAAAGTAGCTGGTAGACCGGTTGACAAGCAGGCTGCGTTAGAAGTGACCATCAACACCGCGTGTCGTTGGAGGAGAATTGTCCTCACCCTGGAGTATTGGTCCAGGGCTCGGTTGGCGACTGCTCGGGCTACCTCCGTGATGTGGCGGAACGCTTCGGGACACGCTACAGTACAGTACAGTACAGTATATCTGCATAATATCGCGGTACAGTACTGTACAGTACATGCAGTGTAGAAATTGTACAAATTGCCTACCGCGTCGAGTACTAATTTCGGAAAAATATTACAGAATTCTCCTCCATTACGGGCCAAGTAAAGAATCGGCGAATGCTCACCAGAAATGAACTGCCACAAACAGCTTGATGACTGTTATACTGTATGCGCGGCACATGGCCATTTACAGTTCCGTATAGTATCTGGGCAACGGGCGCTGCTCAAGGCATACACTCCCCGAAATAATGTTAGGACCAAGCCGTGAATGTGAGCCCCAGTGCCAACGGAACGCTACTGGGCGAGGATGTTATTCGTGAACAATTGAGCTGCCAGTAGAAACTAAATGAACACCGAAATTAAAACACTTGTCTTGCATCTATGCTACATGAATACCCCTTTTCTTGGTCCTGTTATTATTTCGGACGAAACATTCTTAGGACCAACTCTGAAAACCAACTTCAGCGCCCAGACCACATTAAAATTCAATATAAAACGGACTTGCTTCTTTCCTAAATACCTTAGGGAGCAAAATATAACCAAAAAATCAGCAAAGACTGCCAAAAATGAGCCGAAGAAAACCATTGACAGAACAACAAAAGGGAGCGATTCTTGCTTTATTTCATCAAATGACACCCGAGAGATAAATTGCTGAGATCATTAGGCGCTCCAAAACGGCTGGGCATAACTTTATTGTGTCTCAAACAAAGCTGAAAAAGAAAAAAAGGCAGGCCCTCGAAAAAAATCATCAAATACGCAACTGCGGGCTCTTTTTAGGCATGCTTCAACCGGCAATTACACTGCTTGCGAACTGAAAACAAATCTGAATCTGTCATTTTCAGTACGAAGGGTACAGCAGATACTATCGGGAAGTGGTCATATGATATATCATGTTGATATAACTTTCGCGGAACCGCAGGCCCCGTCTCATCGCAGGATTAAAACCTTCAAACCCCTTACTAGCCTGAATGCAACCTACGCAACTAATCTACAAAATACCAGGTGTTTACAGCCGGATTAACTGGTAGGAACAGGCTCGTCCCGGTTCCATCTCACGCTTTACACTCTGAGGGTGGTCCGATGCGTTCTCCATTATCAAGGAGGTGGCACGATCGGTGGACAGCCGAACCCTGGACCACCGCTCACGAGTGTGAGCCATTCCCCTTCGACGACACGCCGCGTTGGTGGTCACTTCCAACGCCGTACACTTGCTGACTGGGCTACCAACTACTTTTTAGTTGGTGGATATGCTCCAATTTTCGTAATGTAGATCTTGAGACATGGTTTGGATGCAAGTTCTTAGGGCTCCTAATCTTTGCACCACTCGCACTCAACTAACCCAACAAAGTGTGTATATTCTACAGATCCTCTGTCCTCAGGGTATGTAACTGGCTACCCAAATTAGGCCTCGTCTGCGATTGCTGTTATCAGGAAAATTAAGTAAATCATCTCATTTAACCAAAATTACCCCCTGTTGTTGGAACGCAAGAGTTTCAGGGTGCAGAAACATTCAATCGAAGTTCGAGCACTGGGTGTAATTCTTGTGTAGATCTGGCTGGCTTTCGGGACTTCGGTCTCTACCTGACAATTCGAGCTGTTCCTGTAGTTGCGTAACTGCACTTTGGACGTCTGAGGTATCTTTTGGTTATGTGGATAACTGGAAGCACTGATAGGAGCAGATTCTGCAGAGAATGTAGAACAGTTGCAAACTAAAAACTTCTGCACAGTATCAGTGCAGGGAGTATCGGAGCACAGTGGGTACTGTACGGTAGATTACCAATGCCCCATGTGGGTTTCTGATACGGATACGTGGTGGTAAATCTTTATTGGTGGTACAATGTCGCACAGAAGCGTGCGGAGGGTATTCATAAATTAACTACGGATGCGGGCGGCGGGTAGAAACCTGTCGCGCCTGCATTATTTGGAGACTAAATGAAAAACGGGTTACAGTATACCGTAGGGTTGTGTGCGGTATGCTTCTACGGTACAAGGCCCCCTGCCAACGAAACAAAACATATCCTTGATAAAACAGAGCTGCAATTTTGGGGGAGCATGGGGATTCATTTGCTGCAGCAGATAGGTTGGTGGATGATGGGGAGTGGAGAGGAAGTTTTGGAAGAAGACAGATAGAGGCGTAGGTTTAGGGGTAGGGAGGGGTCGCTAGGTGACGCTACCTCCTGCAAGCTGCCCAGCCAACTCGGGTGCTACCTATATAACCGACACCCGAGCGGTCTGTGGCTGAGAGTCGTCGGTACAGTAGTGTACTTACTGTACAATACTGTACTTGACCATAAAAAGTAATTAAAAACTACGAGGTAAAAGATAGAGAGTACAGTACGTTACTCTAAAATATCGTCATAGATAGTACTCGAAACGCATAAAAATCACCTTCCAGCCACTGTCATCACACCACCCCGTCTCAAACTGCAACCCGGGTGCAGTATACAGTGAGCTCGGCCAGCTCAAGGTAGAGATCGGCCGACCCTTGCACACCCCCCCGACAACCTGCACACACTCGTTCCCATTCTTGCCCGCAACCCCAAGCTACCAACTCTTGAGGTCTTTACCCTCATAAGCTTCCATCTCCTCCGCGCACCGCCTTCGCCTCGAAGCTCAGTGTCGATTCAGGTCAGACAAAGCCTCCGCGACTGGCCTATCCACTGAGCGTGTAGAGGCGAAGGAATCCGGTGGTATCGTCGTCCCAAAATCCCCTGTGATTAGTAGGATGGCGCATACGAAAAGACCGCGGTTAGGGAAAACCAGAAGGCGATCGGAGCAAAGATCAACTGTGCGCAGTACCAAGCTTGGGAACCTATGGTGCAGTTGAAGAGTTCAGGATGAGAAGATAACACTTTGCGAGGGAGAAGAAAAGTCTGGAATCGGGCTTTCTCGCTTGGAGAGGCAAATTAAGATTCCATTTGGGTGCAATTACTCAACAAACAACAGAGAAAGACATAAAAGGCATTAAAGAAATGAACGAAACGATAGATATCATGGCTCAATCAAGTGCTCCTGGCCTTCAAGTGGCTCGAGCGCAAGGCAAAAGGACTAGTCTCCTCGCGTGGATGGCGCGGCGTGAATGGAGACCCCCGTATGAGATGAGCCAGTACGAGGGTGAGCGACTTCCAAACGCGACAAGGCCCGTAATAGCGAGAACGGAGGGCAGGCCACTTAGCGGCCGAAGTTAACGCCTGGCCATGTGCCACTAGAACCCAATCCCCCACGTTGAACATGCGAGGCTCGTAGAGGTTGAATCACCCATTCTATGCATCTGTTCTTCTCGACGCTGAGCTCGAAGGGCAGAGGAGGCCAGAAGTTCCAACTTGCGATGTGTATCGGAAGCGCAGTCCATCAACGCGACGGGGTCAGATGGACTCATGCGCGGAACTACTCCGAACATCAGTTCGAACGGCGAAGCTCCGCGGAAAGGCGACGGCGGCGGTATCCGTACAAGACACGGGGCAAACACTCTTCCCAATCCATACCTTGGCCGACAACCATCTTCTTCACGGCTGTCTTGATGGTTCGTACCATCCTTTCGGCTCTACCATTAGACATGGGAGCATACGCGAGAACAGTGGTCCAGGTAATTCCATGTTTCTTCATGAAATCAGCGACGGGGCAGCGGTGAAGCACCCAGCGTTGTCGCTGATAATGGTCTTCGGGGGACCAAAAGGGTGCATAACTTCACTCTCGATGAACTGGGAGACAGTTGCAGCCGACGAGTCTGTGGTGGCAACTGCGATTGGCCAACCTGTCAAATGCTCGACGGCGATGAGCAGATACTTCTTTCCGGCGTTTGATATCGGCAGAGGTCCCGCGAAATCGATCGAATAAGTTTCGAAGATATTCGTCAGTGGGACGTTCAAAGTCGTACGGTACGGCGGAACGGGCCTCGTCTTCTGGCACCCCTCACAACTTTTCACGTAGTTGTGAATGTCTTGGTGCATCTGCGGCCACCAATAGCGGTCTATGACAAATTTCTCGTCGTCTCCTTATCCCAATGTCCGATATCGTCGTGAAAGGTCTTCAATATCGCGACCCTTTCCTTCATAAACGGTACAGATTTTAGCCCGTTTCTGGTTCGTCTGAGCAGCTTTCCTTCCCACATCATGAAGTTTTTAGCCATACGCTTGACGAACGACGCTTCTCTTCATCATCAACTCGGATCTTTAAACCTTGCAAATGACGCGAGACGTCGAGGAGGAAAGGCTCGATTATGGGATTCTCTTCGTAGCGGCAGAATCCAGCGCCGCAACTAAGTCTCCTTCATCAGTCCAGAACAGGAGACGGACCGGCAGGTACCACACGCGAGAGGAAATCAGCTGCTCCGTTTCCCGTACCTGGCCTGTATTACCTCGAATTCATACTCCGCAAGGAAGTCCATCCATCGCGCCAGCCTTCCGTGAATGTTTTTCTTGAAGGCATAACGAAGGGCTTGATGGTCGTAATGAGCTTGAAGGGCTCCGTCGATAACAGATACACTCTGAATTTCCTTAAAGCGAAAATAACGGCGAGGGCCTCCCTCGCAGGCGGAATAGTTACGCTCTGCTGAGTTCATCGTCCGGCTTGCGTACTGCACGGGATGAATCTTCCATCTTCCTTTTTCTGGGCCAGGACTGCCCAACGGCGACATTAGAAGCGTCGGTTTCCACGATGAAGGGGGACTCGAAGTCCGGAAGGCTAGCACCGGCGGAGAAGTAAGCTTCTCTTTCAGGTTTCGAAGGCGGCAGTCATCTCCTCAGTCCATTCGAACTTCCTATTGCCCGAAGTTGCTGCGTGAAGGGCAGAGGATATTCCGGCAAAGTCCTTGATGAAGCGACGATAATACCCGGCGAGGCCAAGAAAGCTACGCAACTCCGTTGAGTTGGTAGGAACGGGGGCCCTTTTGATGGCACAATCTTCTCGTCATCGACGCGGACTCCACGCTTGTCTACGAAGTGACCAAGCAGCTTTACGCTTGGCATAGCAAACGCGCATTTTAATCTTAAGTTAAGTCCTGCGTCCCCGACTGCCTTGAAAACGACAGCCAAATGATCAATATGCTCCTCCATAGAGTTGGAGAAGATCACGACATCATCAAGATAGACACGGGCGAAGGGAATGTCCTTCAGTACGTAATCCATCATGCGCTGAATGTGGAAGGCGCGTTCATTAGACCAAATGGCATCACCTCGAACTTGAAGGTACCAAAACGGCTGACGAACGTAGTCATCTCCTTACACTCTTCGGCCATGCGGATTTGCCAGTACCCGCAAACAAATCAAGGGTGGTGAATATAGAGCTACCCTTTAGGTCGTCGAAGATCTCTTCTCTTAGGTAGTGGCCAACGATCCGCCTTCATCTTGCGGTTCAGAGTGCGATAATCACGCAGAAACGAGGCCTACCGTCCTTTTTCGTCACGATAACCACTGGGAACGACCACGCCGACGACGCTGGGGTGATGATCCCAGCATCTAACATGTTGTCGATTTCTCGACGGGCGATTTCGTTGTGTCGAGGCGACATTCGGCGAGCCCTGTGATAGATCGGGGTAGGGTCCTTCGAAGGAATGCTTCGTCGGCACGGCTGCAGGACGTAGCTCGTCTATAGTCCAGGCGACGATTCCCGTGTCGCGAAGCAACCATTTATCTCACTTGCGTTTCTTCTTTCAAATGAGCAGTCGAGCTCTCAGAGCATCCCGCATTTTCCTTCTTTCTTCTTCGTCGGTGTGCTTTCTTCACTGATGGGACCTTCGCTCGATCCGGTAAAATGTCCTCGCGGATGGCTAGGACCAGCTCTTCTTCCGAAGAGTCCGAGGACTCCGGACCGGCGTTCGAATCAGAAGTAAAATCTTCACTGGGAGTCCCTATCTCCTCGCCCTCGACCAGTTTCTTCTCGGTAGACTTAGTATCAGGCTCGAGCGGGAGCACAACTTCTTCGGAACCAATGGTTAAACGGACGCTCTGTGCCCCGAAATCCATATTCGCACGCATAGCTGTGAGCGTAGGGAGGCCTATTATTAGGTCGAAAGGAGACTTCTCGATGACAAGGAAGTCTAGTTTCACGGCTTGGTCCCCAAAGGTCGTCGGGACCTTGACCAGCGAACCTACACAGGAAGAGCTGTCACCATTCGCAACAGTTATCCTTTTAGACGTGTAGTTCGGTGAAGGTAAAGACGTCTAGACAAATCAGCTGACATGACGTCCGGTACGGCTCCGGAGTCTAGTAGAGCCCAGACCTCGGTACCGTAAACTTTGAGTTGAACCAACCGTAATAAACGAGGACCGAATTCGAAACGACTACACGTGAAATAGACTGTTTTCCCAACAAACGGCGCATGACTTTGGTAGCTCCTTCAGCATCTCCACGGAGAAGCTGACCGAATGTCAAACCACAATTTGCGTTTGCAAGCTCGGAAACAACGTCGTATTTCCCTACGTATTCCTGCAGCTTATTCGAATTCTTCTTCCCGCGGTTCGATTTCTTCGCCTTCTTCTTACGGCTAATGATTCGAAATTCTTCCGGGGTAGGGCTGGGCCCGGCTGCATAACGCGAGCGTGGGGACCAGTTACGAGGCGAGAGATCGGAATGCCTCCATGATTGTCCTGACGGGGCTGTTTGGGTAGTGCCTCTCCGTCGGCGTTTCTTTTCGCGACATTCACTCCTTCTTGTGAGGACGGTTTCGGACGAATCTTCTCGGAGGACATTCACTCGGTCACTTCCTTCCCCGTCTTCTTTTTTTCGGCGGGGGCTTCTTCTCGAATCGCTGCCCTTCTTCCACCGGACCAGCACGTAGCATCTGAGTGACCCATCTTTCCACAAAGGGAACAGCGGGTGTTACGATGCGGGTTCTTCTCGCAATTCATTGCGTTATGGCCAAGCTCGTTGCAGTAAGAGCATTGGCGGACCTTATTATTTTTCCTAGGGGCCGACGATGGTCCAGCCCCGTCATCTCCCTTAGTCTTCTTCAGAAAAAAGTCAACTTCGAGAGGTCTTCGGCTAGAGCGTCGACCTTATCTTCGATGTTCCTAGATCTAGAATCCGGGCGAACCAGCAACCTTGCCGGCGGAACTTCAGCGGTGCGGCTAGAAGGGCTAGCAAACGCCACACATTAGAGTGAAAGTCCTTCAGCGCCTTGACGATTCCCGGGTAATCTTGGGTCCCCGAAATGCCAAGAACTGCTGCAGCTCCTTGTGTCGACAGGCGGCAGTGCGAAGGAGTCCGAACCTGGCGATGTTGTTCTCGTAGAGGCGTTCAATTTCCCTCAAAGAACCAAGAATGTCTTCTAGTTCAAGCCCAACTTCTAGAGCTTGGCGGATGACGTCCTCCGGGTCTTCGTCCTTCGCGAAATGCTCGAGAAACTTCTGTTTAACCTCGGCGTAGTTTTTCGCTTCGGGGACGAGCTCACCATTTGACGCAAACGTATCGTAATAGAAGTCGAACGCTGCGCCGTCTAGGTGTGCGAGGAGAGTAAGAGCTTTCTCCTCGTCAGGTTTGGATGCCATCGCGACATTCTCAAAGAAAAAGAAGAATTTTCGCACGTCGCTCGTGCCGTCGAACACGACCGCGCTGGCGCTGGGAGTATCGGCCCTGCGCAAGAGTACCA
The DNA here is from genome assembly GCA_002205965.3 of Kappaphycus alvarezii. Taxonomy (NCBI): domain Eukaryota; phylum Rhodophyta; class Florideophyceae; order Gigartinales; family Solieriaceae; genus Kappaphycus; species Kappaphycus alvarezii. The sequence goes on along the minus strand of NADL03000631.1, from coordinate 209,924 downwards.
TGATGGGGTGGAGAGGGATTTTGGAAGAAGACAGATAGAGGCGTAGGTTTAGGGTAGGGAGGGGTCGCTAGGTGACGCTACCTCAAGCTGCCCAGCCAACTCGGGTGCTACCTATATAACCGACACCCGAGCGGTCTGTGGCTGAGAGTCGTCGGTACAGTAGTGTACTTACTGTACTACTACTGTACTTGACCATAAAAATAATTAAAAACTACGAGGTAAAAGATAGAAGTACAGTACGTTACCTAAAATATCGTCATAGATAGTACTAGAAACGCATAAAAATCACCTTCCAGCCACTGTCATCAACAGTGGATACCTAGTCAACTTGTTAGTGCGAATGCACGTAAAACGTTATGGCAGGCGCTAATGGTACTTTACATAGGCCAACCTATTTTCAATCATTAAAATACCCCAATTTTTTCCTCTACCAGAAAGTACTGCACAAGGGAGGTCAGCAAGCAAACACGTCGCATATGAGGTTATTGCCAATGTGGAATGTCTCTATAAAAGAATACATTGCACCTTCAAATCCAGTTCCATCTAAGACTGGCGACGGTTCTGAAAAGGTCCTTGACGCCGGCGAACGCCGTGAGATATCAGGCTCCCAGCTTTGAGATGGGGACGGAAACTAGCCTGCCTTGCTTCGGCAATTCAGCAAGAAATCCTTAGTACCTCCGTTTCTCCTCCGCATAGGCTACATAGAGGCTCATAAGTGGACTGAACCATTTCGCTCTGGCATAAGATGGGCCAGGAGGGATGACGAAGTTTACGTCAGAGTAGTCAGTACCACTGGCAGCACCAATCGCCCTGACGACAATACTAACAGTGCAGAACCTATTTGTGGGACACCGCAAATTGATTCGCCGTAAAAAACATAATTTTCAAATCAAATAATAAGCATTTTGGAAAAAGCGCACCCCGCAGCCAGCCACCCGTTTTCAGTAGCCCAAATCTCAGCCGCAAGCAACCCCAGGGCCCCAATCTTGGTCACAGCATTTGGAGTAGAGTTGCGTATAGGGCGACTGGAAAAAGACGGACTGAAACGAGCTAGTGGGACAGAAATGGGATTTTTTGGATCAGAACTTTTTACCGGAAAATAACTAATACAAAACAGCCTACCTAAAATAATACAATAAAGATTACAATACAAATCCTACACTAACTGGGTTCAGAAAGAAGTGTTTGTCTTATATTGGTTTAGAATTTTGTTTAATAAAAGATTCTATGTTGTCTTGGTGAGAGCAATTGCAGGGTTGAGTTCGCTTCGTCTTTAAGGTTATTCGATTCGACCTTTTTGTGTACTTTGCGCACTGCTTGGAAATCAACTGATATCCTTGTGTCACGTAGGGATACATGAAAATTTTCAATATTTCCAAGGTTGCTGTGCTATTACATGCCGGAGAAAGTAACCTCTATTATGACTGAATTGGTTAGGCTGGAAAATTAGTTCAATCAGAAAATATCATCTTGGACAAACCTTACCCTTTTGGTAAATACAGCGTACGCAGAGAAGCAAAAGATAGGAAACTATTTAAAATTAGCTTCCTTGATTTTTCATGCGGTGTGGATCGTTCATCAAGCCACAACTATTCTAAAGCTTCGATGGATAGTAGTTAAAAGCAAATAAATGGAAGCTGAATCCGAAAATATGACTCCGCTGCTAAATTATTATTAGTCTTAACAGCATTTTAAGCTTCTAATAATGCGAGCTTATCTAAAGAAGTATTCTATAAATTCTTACGATATCTTGGAAAATATAAAGGCAGAGTAGAGCAATTATTGACGATGAAGATGATTTTTTTCAATAAGAGTTTATAGAAAATTATAATGTTCTATAGCGAAATTAGGCGTTTCGTAAGGCATCTGGTCAGAAGTAGCCAAAATAGCTTTGAGAATTATCTGCTGAGATATAGTATACATAATGCACGTAAAATTCGTGATGAATGGCGTTTACACTCCTCAATCTGTGGTAATGGATGTGCGAATACCAATGAGTATATGTTCGAATCACATGTAACGTGCGGAAAATCCCAGAAAAGATGTTCAAACCAACAGCTGGAAACGCTATTTAAAGATAAAAGAACAGGAAAAAATGAGAAGAGAAGGATGAAAACTATACCTTGTGGCCAGAATAAGTAAAGAGCAGCGTAGGTAAAGGCTTCGTAGTGGATTAGAAGAAAGTAGCGAGAATTAGCGAGTAAAGAGCTTCACTTTTTAAATTAATAATTACCTGGAACAATTTGCTTATTAGATTCGTTCACTGTGGTTAGAGTTAAAAAAAGTGCTGAGTTTCACTGCAGAGGAAAGATTGGGTAGAATAATGGAAAATAGAAAATAATTGTTCGAAAAAGGTGTTCTGTTATTGGTTTTTTAAATTAGGGGTGTTATTGGTTTTTTAAATTAGGGGTATAGCGACCAAAATAAGCAGAATTTTGGCCACATAGTTTGCGTGAGATAAAAAAGTTTCTATTACCTTGTCAGACCTGGATGGTTCTTGCGATTTAGAAACGATGGTGTAATGCCATGGGAAGTGCTAAGTTGTTCTTTTTAAGTGACTAAATTCCGTTAGATAATGAATAGTCACTGTGTTCTCGTTTTCGATAGTTCTCTTTCTCTTTAAGTACCCTGTGATGCAGTAGCTTTTCTTTCGGGTGGCGACTAGAAGTTGAGGTGGCAGAGCGGAGGTGATACCATGGAAGGCTTGACAGCATGCGTCTCATCAGCATTGTAAAGCCCGGCCGTGACTTGTAGAATGCTAGAACTTTGCGACGAGCGAATAATCTGATTAAATGGAACGATGTTACAAGTGGTGCCAAAACGGAAAATAATCGAGGTAGAAGTGGAGTAGCAGCGCTGAGTATCTCCATTGAAGATAAGGCTACTTTCGTCATAGACAAACATGAATGTAGAGGCCGGACTCTCAGGGGCTACGAGTGAGTAAATAACACCGATGAAAAATTAAACAGTAATTTAATATGGAAATGAGAGGGGAAAACGGGGGGATACATGGCTTAAAACATGTACGAACCAAAACAACTGCTGACAAGCAGTTGTAGAGGGTAGTATATTCAATGCCAGAGAAGTAATAAATAGAAGTTAGAGATGAGTTAGGTCGACAATTTGCCCAATGAGTGGCGTTCACCTTCGAAAATATCAGATCCAAGTTGGAGGCCGGACTTCACTCGATCTGACCCACTCGCGGAAGTGTACAGTACCTAGATCAAATGTAATGGTTAAGTGATTTTCTGGAGTATCGAAAACTTAACTGAAGAAATTCAAGATATGCGGATAGGATCTCTGATTCGCTAAGTTTGAGATAGAAAATCAAGCAATTTCGGGCTCTCTTGGTACAGAATTTACAGACTTAACCATCGAAAATTTTTATTTATGCTAGTTTCGCCCTGTATCAATTTCTAGATCTTTTATTGTCAATGGGATAGCTTTTGTTTGGATTTTCATGTAAATGTTTTAATCTTTCATTAAAGAAAAATGAAATGTTTATGATTCATTTTTGGTGAAAAGGTTATTTTTACCGCTACTTATTTATAAAAGGAATATCCGGAGTTAATCAATCACTATTGAATATTATTTCTTTGGATAATATCTTATTGAACTTCAGTCGAACTCAAATTTCGAACATACTCACATTTCTTACCGCGGTATACTAAGAACTTTTCTCATTTTATCAAAGCTCATCATTTGTTGAAGACATCAAATTCAGATTCATTAAAAAAGAATGAATGTTTAAAAACGGATTTATATATACAGGATGAAAATTAAAGTCTCAACTGTTCTGTGCGAAAGTTTTCCGAAGCTCTATGTGAAAATATAGTGACCTATACTGCATTTGCACAAAGAATCATGTAATTTTACAAAGTTACAAAATTATACAGGTACTAATTACTGGTGAAGTTTATTTTTAATATACGTGTGCAGTTTCCTATTGCTCAGGTACTTTGGCAGAGTAGGGTGGTATACGGTATAACCAGATCTGTCCATCTGGAATACAGTAGCGCTACCTCCATCGAAGAATCCGTACAAATAGCGAGCAAAAGTCTCCAGTAGACGCCCGGCCCACTGGTTTTTTCCTTGCGAGTTTTTTTCCTTACTGGGTTTTATTACTAGGATGTCATCCTATCATGGCCTCTAGGACATTCAATTACAGTCATAACTAATTTTCAGCGCTGCTTGAAAAATTTTACTTAATTTTTGTGATTTTATCTGGAGATTTATAAGAATCAACGACCAATAATCAACGACCAACAGTAGACTGAATTGAACAGAGCAGGAAGCAAGCAATCGAAAATCACAGCATCCACCAACTTCTACCGCTTTATTTGGCTCAGTTACTCTCCAGCAGACCAGATCCTCCAAGCGCACCCATTCTCCATTACCCGCTCAGCCGTGGCCCTAATTTTTCTCCATGTGCACTATAAACCTCCTTCTTAGACAAACTATACCATCTATCCCGTCCAGCCTATACATCAAAAGGTCCCTCCCTGTTAGCTAATGGAATTGAGATGGATGGAAAGATGAACTGTTACGAAAGGTTTTTTTGATGCTGTTGCATTACAGCATTCGGCTAGTTAGTTCGGTCGATGCCTCAAACTGTAGATGAAAGTATAAATAGATATGAGGCCCGGTGGCTGCTTTCCTTAACTCTCCAATTCTCCTTTTTCCAGTAACAAGGACTGCCTTATATTGCAGTTTAGTTGGAAAAAAGATATAAATATAGAAGAAGATAGCAAAGGATTACCAGGAGCGCTATGTAAATGTATTCCCACTGGAAATTGTGGGCGTATATAATCGCTTACGCCAAACTTGCACACTTGTGGCCTGTAGCTGGCGAATAGTTTTTCTACGTGTGCACTGCGAAATACGGGCCCATATAGGAAACAATTTCAGTGAATATTGTGTATCTTGAATGAATCGTTAAGGGTGCTGCAAAAAGTGGCAAAATACGAGTATAATTGCGGACAATCCGCTCATTTAAATTATATATATATAAATAAGGGACATAATGATACTTAAGTGCTGTAAAATAACTAAAATATTACTTTTGCATGTTCCGTACTCTAGATTTTCCCCTTACCGGGTAACATTTTTTGCATTAAGGTGAGGTAAATATTCCAGACAAAACTAGAAACTAACTTCAGCCGCTACGTCAGCCCACCTCAAATAGAAAAATGTCGTCCAATCAGAGACTGCTTTCAATTGCCCCGAAATTCAAAAACTAGTAAATGACTACCCATCTCCTTCATTGCCCCCTCCTGATTAGAATTTGATATCCTCTTTCATGGTTTAAAATTAAAATGAAAGTTTAACTGATACAAAAGACGTAGTTGTTGTCATTATCACAGGCCACCAATTTGACAAAATTGACAGGGAACGGTTCCTCAGAGCGCAAACGTCCTATACTACCGACTAACGTCACCTATGGAAAGCTTATCCTCAAGGGATTAGCGGATACACCTGGCACTGAGTACAATCAAAATGGATTGGTGAATGAAGAGGCGTCAGTTGGGATTCTAGTGCGCATTGAGACCTCAGTCTGGTGAAAAGTGTTCATCGTGTGGATCAGGGTAGGATAAAATGGTTACAAGGAAATTCTCGAATCGACTGCCAGCTAAAGTAAAGAATAAAAAATCAGTGGAAGTGGCTCTAATATCCCCTGTGCCATATGATCTTATGGACTGTGAGCAGAGCTACAAGCACAGCTGCTTCGACACAATGCAACGAAAGTTCTCCGAGTTGGATCAGTGTCAAGATATGCGGCACTTGCCATGGCTTGTGTGAGTATTTCTTGCACCGAGTATGCAGCAAGGAATCTATTACCTAGACGACCGGTTTGTTGTACAGACTGTTGCAGAAGCGTACATATGTTCTCATGCACGAGAAAAGACACTCCGAGGTGTCAAGTCTATGAAGGCCAAGAACCGTATAACTGCGTACTTGTTTCGCGAGTGCCGATGGCTGCGAAAAAGATTTCTGTTGGCTATACCGGAACCGTCAAGGTCCGCGTGCTTTCCGACTTGGGACTTGTACTGTTCTATACTTAAGTAACAAGTCAGCATATTCAGACTTCGCGACCTTCCGCAAGTGGTTTATGTTTGTATTTTTGCCACATATTTGCGCTCGGACTTCTCGTAAGGTCGCGCTCATTGCGGCACGGATAGTGTGCTGTCCTACCCCTTCAGCCCAATGTCACGGCTGCTCACCAGCCTATGGACATGGGTTTGATTGCAGCCTGGAAGAACGGCTATCGAAAGCGCATGCTACGGTCAGTTTTGCTCCAAATTCGAACGTGTTCAGAGCATCGTCGCATGAACCAGCACCTAAGGGCTGGAATGCGCTGCATTAAAGAAGGGTACGGCCACCACATTCTGGATGTGGCAACGATGGAGAAAGAGGCTTGGGCGCATGTATCTCAAATTACGCATGCGAAATGCTGGATGAAGGCTGAGATCCTTCCTGCCGGACATTATGCTGAAATCAACCCCGGCAGAGGGCCGTATCCAGAACGTCTCGAAAAGAGCGGCGTTTGAAAGTTCATGACTGTGCTGAGTAATTTGCGCATTGGATGCTCAACAGGAGTCTGGTGATACAACGCTTCTTGACGCTGATGCTGAGATCATCACGGAATGGTTAGACATCGAAGATAGCGCTGATGTCCGACAAGCTTGGTGGAAGACACTGTGATGCGTCTAGACGAGGTTGAAATTGCCGAGCAAGATGAAAATGAGGAGAACGAAGGCAATGAGGACGAGGATGCGAACGACGTCTTTGTTGTTCGCGAACTACCATCAGCGTCTCAAGTATACCCGCTTTTTCAACCACTTCAGAATTTTATACGACTGAAACGTTGTACAGGTAGGTGCCGGCCTTCTTCGCGCACTGAAAGGCTTCCATATTGCATTTATCAAGCCAACACGAGGAAAAAGGGTCAAGTTCTGATTACTGAGATGCTCTCCATAGCTTTACCGAATAGTGCCGATTCCCTGTAGTGCCCGTAAAAGCCCCATATACGGGGGTAGCACTATATCATAGAGGTTACTGTATTGAAGGACCAGATCGGAATTGGTGTGCAATAATAATTGACCTTACGTGGACAATGTGTACTTATGATAGACCCGGAGGGAATATATGAGAAAATAGTGGAGCAGATTGGAATGAATGTGAGCAATGACGGCTCGGATCGAACGCTTGGTTCGAGAAAGATAAGGCCTGTCCAACTGAAGTTTAATTTCATAAATAATTATCCCCATTGATGCAGATCCCGTACAGATGCTATGAAAGCCCAATATCAAACTCTACCTTATAAGTTACTCCCACCAGAATACTTTCCAGCTCATTAATTTCCTGCAAATCAGTACACTCCTTGATATCCCTTCGATGCAGCTGTTGAGCAGTAGCAGCGCCCATTACAATCAACTAGCTCCCTTTTTCCAGAGACCTTTCCAGATTCTTCATTAACTTCAAACCTACTTCGTCCGTAATAGGAATATCAAACCTCTGCTTTGCATGTACAGTGTACAATAAAATTACATCCACCAAATTCTCAGAAATTTAGCCAGATCGTTCGTTTCTAACACGAAATTGTGGACCATGGAATGAAAAACGGCGCATATTTTACCTGAAAATACAGAAATAATTTGTTCTACAACTTCTTGCGGTACGTATGAAAACTATCTGTTTCCAGGCGTATCTAAAGCTGTGTAGGGATAGCAAGTAACACTTCTCACAGTGAAGAACTAGTATCTTGGGTCAGAAACAGATAAAAGACCATTGAACTGCCAACTTTCCATCAACTAGTCAAAGAGTCTTGCCCGATTGCTGCTCACACCAATTAAAGCAGTGAAGAACGTAATTTCGCTTGCAAAGCTATACGCTTATACAGAAAACACCTCTCTTGCGAGTTTTTCTTTTTTCTGAATCCCCACTTCGGCAAATCCGTAGTATTTTCGCCAGTCAAGGATCTATACAAAATTAATCTCATTTATTTAGTAGTTTTTATTCAATTTACCACCCTTGTGTAGTGCAATAGGCACTCACACTGTACTGCCATCGGAAGAGCTAATTTTGGTGATCTTTTCTTGATCTTATTCACTCCTAACCAGCGGTCACTGTGCTGGAGAGTACAGTAAGGGCAATTTTCTTTTGTCGCCCACTATTATTTTCGGTACTGTATACCCACCCGATGGAGCTTGAGGGCTGGCCATCTGGACCACTCGGCCCCCAAATTGGACCTGATATTTTCGCAAGTGAAAGGTACTATTGGGCCAAGTGTCGAGTTTTCTTATCTCTAACTTGGATCTCCCTATCTTCACTCACCCGCCGTCGTAGATAACCTTAACCTACCTAACTAGTATTTATACCTACCTGGCCACTAGGGCCCCAGATTAAACAGCCACCCCGGTGTTGGCTCTGAACTTGACTCCCAACTTCCGCCTTTGCAGAAACCTTGCCAACGGCAACTTTGGCTATAGCCACGTTTATCCGCCCGGGTCCCCCTTTCTATTGCCCCTCCTCTCTATCCAATATTACAATACCCCTTTTGTTGTTTATCTGTGATATTTACTCACGCTTGGCGCCCCGGACTCCGGCCTCTATATACAAATTGGAACTTCAAGGTTGTCGTTGGTGACAACATCCTTATCTCCAAAGGGATATTCAGCACAGCTGACCCAATACTACATCTTCTTTGTCAAAGTAATACACCCCTGTGTATACGATTCTTTGGAATCGATCCTTACCAAGTTTCTAGCATTCCGCGGACCATGGCCCGGCCTTACAACCCGGAGGACAAGTATACCGTCCAGCCGTCCAAGGAATTACCCCCGCTCTTCCAACTCCATTTCTCCTCGCCGTCGGCGAGCTGTGATACTGCATCGCAGGGTGCTTAAAGAGAAAGAGGGACAGCGAACACCCTGTGGGTCTTGGTGTGTGTGTGTTGGGTTTCTCATTGTCTAACGGTGTTCCGTTCATAGACGAGAAGAACTGCGCACCGCGCATTGCACTACACCTTGGTACTCATTACCGAATCAATAAGGGCTTCGTTCTTTTGCTGCCGATTCTGCCTGGTGCAGATTCTCTCAAAGAATGTAATTGTAACACCCAAAAATTTAGTTCCCACAGGACACTACACTATAGTTACATTTCTCAATATCGTGTCTCTCTCCACTATATTTTTTTCTAACCTGGAATCCAATTACTGACACCCAGAACCAATTGAGAATGCAATATATTTCTGTACTGAACAAATTATCTAACTTTGCGGGCACGGATTATTTTTAGAGTGGATCGATTACATCTGCCTATTGATTTTCATATTGATTCTGCAGAAGCTTAACAGCGTAGAAATAATTCTTGGGTTGAATTTTTTCTGCGCCGACTGCGTTCCAGTACTGTAGCTACCATTGGGTGGAAATCGGAGACAGCTTTGGCCTTATCCCACAATTTGCTACTCATACCCAAATTGTACTGCTCCAGTATCCTAGAGACAATTGTATCTATTAAGTTCCAAACCGTAAATTTACGATTGTTCGTATTAAATGCAGATGTCCACTGAAAATCATACAGGGAGGTTATAAGATGAATGTCAATGTCTTAAAAAGGTCTTCAAAATGTCTCACTGCTTAACGGATAACTTTATACTATTAATCGGTGTTCTTACTTCGTAAAGTTCTCCTTTTATCAAGCTGTAGCTCTAAAGAACTCAGTTCAAAATATTTGCCAGACATCAGACATGCAAAAAGTCAAAATATATATTCCTTCGCCGCTACATAACGCAAAAATATGCCAGCTTCATACCAGATACAATTTTTTTGCGTCACCCATGTACTTTCCACAGATTTAGCTTGTATTTCCCAATATTCTATAAAAATTCATGTCGTTTATGATTCCTTCTTTTGATGTGATGTAGTAATTAGAAACAGTTCTAAAACCAACGACTTCATTTCCCAACTATCGTCAACAAAAATAAGCCCTCACCCATAAATACTACATGAAAAATCTTAAAGAACATGAGTCTGCGGTGAGATCTACTCATGTCTTTATTGTGAAGATACCTTTTATTTCTCGCCACAAAGGTTCTTTCTTTCCAAAATGGGCCTCTCCAGCGTGTTTTGTGAATAAGTGGTGAAACATTAATCTAATAACCTGAGAAAATCGTATATTGTTTGGTTTTTGACAACCACGAGGACGAGCTCGTGGAAATTATCAATTTATCATAAAATTTTTTTGACAGTTTATATTTCGTTCATGCCGTGAAATCGTTCGTTATTTCGTAATGCTACCTTAAAGGATAGTGCCTTTTTGAATTAGCTAAAAAGCTTTGCATAATACAGTGACTCCTTAATGTGAGTTTCTGTTATAAAGACTGGAGATACGTGGACACATAGAGGCGTTTAATGCTTGATTATTTTGCTTTCATTCACTTCGTAAGCATTTTCAAACTTGTTGGGTTGCCTAGGAATCTAAATTTATCCTGCAAAGCGTTTTTAAGTAATGTACTATAAACATTTGTAAATTTGAGGAGGTACATTCCTAAATTTGATTGTGCATTCCAAACCTGGAGACAGTACTGCACATTATTAAAATTTTTCTTTTTCTTTCGTATCTTCCAGTTTCCTAGAGAAGTATATTACAGGACCCAGAATTTACTGTTTATATGGGCCGTTAATGAATTATTTATTTGAAGGCCGGAACAGCCTTTTGAGCTTGTTATTGGACCAGTACGTATATTTTGCTGAAAAATAATCGGACAAGGATATACGGAATTCAGTTAGGATCGGAACTTTTAAATTTTATTTTCCCGAGGAGTGGACTGTGGGATTTTTCCTATAATCCAACTATTTTCATCAGGTTTAATCTTCTGACCGACCACTAGGGATTATGCCCATCCATATGTCCAAGTATTCCTTCACTGAAGCAGTTTCTTTGATTTACAGTCTTGGAATATTTAACGTTTATTGAAAAGCAATGTCAAATCAGAAACGAATATTATAGCCTTGAAGCGTTTATGAAAGGGTTGATAGAAAATTTGAATCATTTATGAATTTTCAACGAGTATAGTCAACTGAGAATTTGGGAACCACAAAATCAGATTTTCAAATGAGTCACGTTTAAAGAATAAACGCGTACTTAGGGGTACATTATTAAGTCTAAGGTGGAACATCAATTACTCAACTACAAGCTTGCAAAGCCGATCTGATTCTACAGGGCTATATGTGGAGACGAGTTTCTTCCATAGGAAGAGACTATTCGTTGGCCACCATTTCAGTAACCTGCAATAAATTTTTCTATCGATTGTTACTGGTTGAATAAATACACTTGAGATGTCTATCGTTGGCGAGCAGAAAACAGAAAAATTGATGCAACAAGAATGGGATTCCTTGTAAGGGAGAAAATAATATAAAAAATTTCATACAGATGAAAATTTTCATTTTATCCATGTTCTCGTATGGAAAATCTTGTACTTCAGTTTCATTTTTTCACGTTCTCCCTTGAGCTTGACTTGAAAGAAAAATGAGACGATGTAAGAGTGGGATCTCATCGTATGAATCTGGAAATAAATTCCTCACACTATTTTTATCCTTATAGTGAAACTTTTCTTTCAGTAAGGATTCGCGAAAAAGACAAATTTGTGCGATTGAATTGATATTACATCCCGTTACATGCTCATCACTAGTTATGTTTCGAAATGTACTAATGATCTTTTGTGTATGAGATAGTAACTTTCGTGAAAATTTTTATCATACGCCAACGGAACGTTACATGCGTTTTATCTGTTCGGCTACTTCGTGTGATCTGTTTGAAATAGACTTCAAATTTACTAATTTCAGCCCTCTTAGCCTTTAATTTTTCATAAGAAAAGAGTTCGACCTTTAAAAATTTTTCTGAGTATCTTTAGTTCTCCGATACCACTAGGGAGCACTGAAAAAAGATTTTCCCTTAATACGTCTCCATCGCGGCGAAATATCTTCTTTAAGTATTTTTTCGAATATTTCACTTTTCAGCACATCCATTCGATTCTTTTTGCGTGAATCAACTATTTATGGGCCTGTAACTCGATTATTAATATCTTTTATTAATTCATTCGCCAGTGCTGAGATATCTTTTGTGCCTCTGATTTGGAAAAAACGGTTCAAATGTCTGGGAAAAATGTTGGTGAAAGGTTTTGAGGACCTTGGTAAGATTCCATTTAAAATATGTTGAAAATTTTACCGTTGCAACATCGCAGTCGTTAAGCAAGACCAGCAATTTTTTGAGATCAAAATTATAAACACGAGAAGTTCCAATGCATTCCCGGATGCGTTCAGAGTCCAAGTTTGTTGGCCAGAAGAGTAATTAGTCACCAGACTGGTACGGAAGATCTCTCTCTGGTGGAAAAGTTTTAGTAGAACTCGTTGAAGTTTGAGCCATTTTATTTGAGTCTGCATCTCTCCTTTTAAAAGTTATGCGATGTTGTCACAGCAAAACAATTTAAGTCTAATATAGCGAGATTCCAGGGTCTCAGAAAGTTTGCAGAAATCACATAACGCAGCGACCAAAAGAAAGTCCCTCCGATCCGATTGTATCATTCATTGGTTTCACAGAGTATGCCAAAACGTAAAATTTGTCGGTCTTCGGTTGATATACCATAAATATGTGGTAAATATGAAAAAAAACTCATATTATTGATCTTTTGTTCCGCAAATAGAGTGGAAATCAATAATATCATATTACGATATGATATTCGAGAGGAGATGAAGGTAAATGAATTTATCTGCAAACTGTGGTTTTTGGTCCGTAATTATTCGATCCGGGGGTCTACTATAAATTTCAGCCAAGAAAAAATAATTTATTTGAAAAAATTTTTCAAATAAGTCAAAATCCTTGTGAGTAACCGAGAAGGGCTGGGAATTTTTAATGGGGATCGAAGAAATCAAGGAAGGGATATCCGTCGATTTACATAATATCTACTCGCACAAAACCATTGAAGCGAACATATAAAGCCTTTACTGCTGTACAGAATTGTTTCTGTTTGTTTTAAATCCTTCAGAATGGGCCAAATGAAGGCAGAATGTCTTGAAGGATTTTACATCTTTAGGGTGTAGCTTACTCCGAGCGCGAGCGTTTAATAAGAACGAAAAGCTTATGTAAAGATAGGTGGAAAAAGTACGGTCTATCTGCAGTAGTCGAGCATGTGTTAAGTTATTATCCGCATAGAGTTTCATTGGTTCAGAGGGATGCTTGCTAAGTGAACTAAAAATTGGTATAAAGCTATTTCGAACGAATTAGAAAACTTTTTTCTCGAGTAGCCTTAACTACTACTTAACCGCTCTCTTGAAAAATTTTCAAGAGGTCAATAATTCCTTATCTAATATGTACATTCGAAGCAGCCCATTTGTTTCTGCATTCAAGACGAACGAGTCGATATGAATAGTCGGTATGCCTAGGGTAGTTTTGGGTAGGACTAAAAAAGGACCAAGGGAGCGATGAGATGAATTGAAGAACTTGAATTTGCTGAAGGGGTAGGAGTATCTTCTTATGGGGCAAATCGATATCATGGTGCATGCGATTTTTATCTTTTGAGCAAGAAATGGATATGGTTCACCGGTGCCACACAGTAAATCAAATGGGCGATCAAGGAAGGATTAATAATTCTCACTAATTACGTGTATGTCCTTCATGAGTACGAAACGATGCAATATTGGATCGAACACTCCAGTTTTCGAGGAGATGGGTCTAGTTTTCTCCACAACCTGGAAAAGAATCCGAATGGCCCGGGATAAAATTTACGAACTTCGAGGCTAATTGGGGTAGTAAGAATCAATGTTACACATCTTTGACTGGGTATTTATTGTTCGGCAGGTATTATTACTGGGAGGTATTCAGCGTCAGCGAAGTGGGAGTAAAAATACATTTAGGTCTATATTACGGCATTTTGCCTTTATTCTTGTCGATTCGAATAATTTTGCTTCTCACGTGTAATGATATCACTCGTGTTGTGCATTGATGACTTTCTGGTATTGATTTCGCGGTGGTAATGTTTTCAATTTCATTTGATCCTACGTTGTAAAAGATATAGACGATATTTTAACTAACTATATTCGATATGTCCTCAAAGAAAACACAGTTGCCGTCAAACAAAATATTCGGAACGACAAATCCCATTGCAGACCTTCGATAAGAATTTCAGTTCGATATGTCCGCAAATGAAACGAAAGCTATAATTTCGGGTCAAATAACAAGGAATGAATGAAAAAGATATTGGAGCGAGTTTTGTATCGATTCAGAAAGTGTAACCACATACTTACATTAAATGTATTTTTTGAAATGACATCATGAGCTTTGATGCAAATCTATTCAAGAAATTCGTTTACGGCTTTACTTTTGCTGTCCATATTTTAAGAACCTATGGTGCATTACGTAGAAAATTGAGGCACGTATTTTTTGGTACGAGCCTTTATTTGTTTAGGATTTTGGAAACTTCTGAAATTGTCCTCGCCTCCTTAGAGAGACCCAACTGGACATTTTCTATGTTCACTTAATTTATGCTTTCCTCGCATCTGAACATACTCACCCATCATGAAATTGAAAAAACTCATCATATTTTATGCCTTTATTGCATTTTTCTAAATAGAAAAATCGATAAGCGCCATCGAGGAAGTGAATAAAGAAATAGCAATTCAGAATGCTAGAAAACGATATTATCGCGCAAGCATTACGTTAAGGTTGCTTTTTTCCATAATTTTCTTCATAATCTTCCAGTAAACGTGTATTTATATGACGTTTTCTAAACAACTCGTTTTTTCACGGACCTAAACGTCTGTTGATATCACTTTATAGCCTTTTGCTTTTACTGGCCTGATTCTGGGGATTAAAATTTTCACAAATACCAATTGAGCTAGTGTAAAAAAAGGTTCCAAGGGAAAGTTACACCACATAATCCAGCTTTAAAATTCATGGTTTCTTCAAATCGAGAAAATTGACGATTAAACAGCTATGAATTTTGAGTATTCGGGCTATCCAGTGCCTTTCCGGAGATATGCCAGGATTAATTATCGTTCTGGACGCATCCTGAATTTGGGAGAACTTTTTCGTATCGCAATTTCACTATTAACTTTTCAACAATGCTTTGAGCAGAACCTTGACATATTTATGGAAAGAAGTAAATAAAGAACTAGTAAGAGTTTTCTTTTTTCAGATACTTAGCAGAAAATAGAGTTCCAAACGCATCTATAAGGTATCCAAAATCATAAAGAGAAGCAGCATTTATCGATATCGATATAAAGAACATCCGTATGTTGAAATTTAATCCGGTAAAGATTATTTTGGGCAGCGAGAGAAGGTTCTGAAGGTATGAATCGAAGTCATCTGCATCCGCCAATTTGATTGAGGCGTTCAATGTATTCTACTTGTTTTGATTGACAGAAAGAAGAATATTAATATAGATTTGTCTGTAATTAAGATGGAAGTAGCCAACTCGTAGTTAGAAAAATAAAAATATATCTTCTTCGATATATTTCCGACCGTGTACTTGAGCTTTGAAAGAAAAATTGTAGCTATAGATAAATTTGGGACTAGCAACTTGTTATTCAACAGATACCTGTTTTAAATTTGGATGGAAGGAAACGAGCACGGTGCGGTAAAAAAAGCAACGACGAACGAATCTGTGATGCTGCGATTACTTCGTTGGCTGTCTGATTCTTGTACTCTTGTTCAACAGGTAGTACTATAGGCATCAGTAGCGCACGTAGGGGTAGAGTACCTAGTTGGTGAAAATGTACATTAAAAAGGTAAAGTAAATTTCCCTTGTTACGAAGGATTGAGGCAGAACACCTCACCATGGCAACGTTAGCTGTGGCACTGCTGCTGCTCGATGATGATCGAACGGAGATTTGGAAGGTAGGGCGCACTGCGAACTCCAAATATGATACAACGCTGATACTGTATGATTTATAACAGTACCGAAATCAGCATTACACTCTGCAATACCTAGACCATCTATGAGTCCGATGCTCTCCTAGATCAGGTCTGTAGAGCACGAATCTCTGAATCGTTGCCATCCCTGTTCAAACTTGTACATAAGAAAGGCCACATTACAATTTATCTACAATTTTACGGATTAACACGACAAGAAGAGTGCGGCTATCGCCGGTAGCCGCGGAGCCAAGGAGAGTTTTTACCGTAGGTTCAGGGAATTAGGACTCCAGGTATCCTCGTCTTCCACTTTTTGACAGAATAGCAATCAATAGAATAGAATTTGGAGATGTCCTGAAATCCGCGACGCGGTCAATTTCTGCCGTAACAGTTCCTTCTATAGACTTCAAGAACCGGTCATGGAAATATTTGTTCTTGGCGTGTAAGAATAGCCTTTGTGTAAATGGGTGGTTTACTTAAATGTGTGGGTAAATGGAGTGGTTTCGTATACCTTATTTTTCCTGATTTACACGACAGAGGCATGATAAAAACAGGTACTGACATACCCTGAGAACTTATATTCCCTTTAATATACATATTTTCAAGTTGTAGCCTTAGATTTCGCCCAAAAACCCTTCCGACAAACAAGTGTCGCTATTCTGGACATGTATCGCCGCGTGACGAGCGAAAAATGTTTTTGCTCATCAGCAATCCGAACGGCTGCCCATGCATAAATTCCAGTCGCAGCCCGGTTGGCGAAGTCCCAGGCAGTCGGGTGTCAGCCCCCAAAGTGGAAAATGGAAGGGAAATAAAGCGATGGCCAGGAACTTTTGAACGTATCAAGTCGGTCAAAATGAGTATCCTTGCCAAGGCGAGCATGGTAAGGGGGATATGTATTAATTATTGCGATTAACGAGAAACTTCTCTTGTGAACTTCCGTTGCCAAAAGTTTAAATTTTTTGATATTCCAGAATTGGCTTTTCGCGGCAGTTTAGCGATATTTTTCGAGTATCGGGCAGCGCAGCCAATGAACCCCTTGTTATGGTTACCAATGATTTTGGCAGCCTTGAGAAGACCCATCAACTTTTGAACGCTCCTCTGACACCAACATGTCAAATTGATAACTTCACGGCATTAGTATGAAATGTGCCCCCTGCCGGATTTGACCACAATGTACTAGGGAAGCTTGCAAGTACATTGCAATTTCCTGAAAAACTCCTAATATTGCAACGAAGTGATTGATTTAATAAAATATTACATTTATTCAGCGGACACCTTCGAACGAACCATTTAATAATTTTAATAAATTTATTCCTGAGACAATATGAGACGCGAAATTTTCACGCGATTTGAATATTTCAAAATGAAAAGGACAGGGCAAAAAAGATCGCCTCATTCTTGCATGGAAATGCAATTCAATGTTTTCCTCGGTCTCACACTCCATAAATGTACCTTTCATCTAAGTTTACCGCTCTTAAAAACAACTCACAGCTTTTCCGGTACTTCATACAACAACTAAGCTATGCAGCTTCTATTCGACCAGATAACTCAAACTACATCCCGCTGCCTTTCCTTTCACCAGCACCGATAAATTAAGCCACTAACGGGCTCCGGATTCTTGCTGGAGCAGCTGTAGAGTGGTAGACACACATCAATTCGAATAGGTATGACGAAATGCAAGACTCTGTCGAGGATGCCGATACAGACTGCCCCATATTTGATCGCTTTTATGAAGAGGAAAAAAGAGAGGCAATCCTCGAGATTACCAGTTTAGCCCCGACAATTTTGAGCAAACATGGGGCTCTTACAAGACCATGTTGCGACACACTGCAATACTAGGAGGAGAGGAAAAGTGATGGCAGTGGAAATAATACATTTTTCGTGGATTTAGCTGTAGCAGGGAAGGAAGGGCAATAGAATTTCGTGGCGGGTGTTCTTGGGAGGATTAGCTCATCGTTCGGCAATGATCAACAAGTTTGTCACAATGGTAAGCGAATTTATGTTTAATTCAGTAGTTGTTGCTGTCAGTGCGCAGTTATCTAAGGAATAATTCCAAAAAGACAAGATCCTAATTAAAGTATACATGTACCAAGACCATGCCGTCGATGTTGTTGGTAATTTGGTCAAACGATGACAGGCCCATCGCTTCTATTATATGTTTGATACAGAGCCTGAGAAGCTTTAGACTGTACGATTTGAGACGTGTGGGGCTCAAGGTTGAATCTGAGCAATTTTAGATCGCAGAATATTGTTTATGGGTCATTTTATGTCAGGTAAGGTATCGTAAGTTGATGAAGAATACACTGTACGGGAGCTATGTAGAAAGGGTAAAATATATACCTTTACAGGGTGGCATTGTTGTATGTAATATACTCGTTGTACAGCAGAGCGTAGAAAACTTTGCTGCAGTGGTGTCTACGTGCTGTACTACTGTACAGTATGTGTCAGCTGTGGAACTGTACTTCGTACAGTACTTCGTACAATACATACTTTGTACAGTATCGCGTGCAGTTCTTTGTACTGTACTGTAATTTATACTATACTATACTATGTACTGTACTCGAGTTCATACAGTATGAGGCGGGTATGCGAATCATTGTCATAATTACACCGCTCTGTTCACTAGAAGTACAGTAAACAGTTGGCTACATCTCTGGCTGCATTGCACTACTGCATTGCAAGACTGTATCCCGTGGCTGAATTCCACTGTTGTACACTCTAGCTGCAGCATAGCTGAATCTCAACTCGATAGGAGTGTTTCCATTTTTCATATTTCGGCTGCCTCCATCGGATGCATCTTTCATGAATGTATATTCGGTATGAGTATATACGTTGTTCTAATCTCGGCTGCATCCCCCGGCTGCATCAGTAGTAAGTGTATATTTGGTATGAGTGTATACTTAATTCCAACTTCGACTGCCAACATCGGCTGCATCATTCATGAATATACACTCAGTATGATTGTATACGATATTCAAACTTCGTTTTCATCATACTTGAATGCAAATTCGTTATGAGTGCATACGTTATTCAAACTTCGGCAGCATCCATCTGATGCATCATTCATGTATGTATATTTGGTATGATTGTATGAGTTATTCCAACCTCGGCTGCTTGCATCAGCTGCACCATTCATGAATGTATACTCGATATGATTGTATATGTTATTCCAACTACGTCCTCATCATACATGAATTTATATTCGGCATGAGTGCATATGATCTTCCAACCTCGGGTGCATACATCGGATGTATCATTCATATATATACACTCGGTATGATTGTGTACGTTATTCCAACTTCGTCTTCATCATACATGAATATATATTCGGTATGGGTGAATACATTATTACAATTTCGGACGCCACCATCGGCTGCATCATTCATGAATGTATACTCAGAATGATTGAATACGTTATTCCATCCCTGGCTGCATCAATCGGTTGAATCATTCATGAATTTATATTTAAGTATGAATGTACACGTTATTTCAACCTCGAATGCATCCCCGGCTGCACCATTAATAATTGTATATTCGGTATGAGTGTACACGTAATTGTAACTTCGGCTACATCCATCGACTGCATTATACATGAAGGAATAGTTATAAGTAACAAAATGAAAAAAACACATTACAGTTGCTGTAAAGACACAAATAGCACATGAAAAGTATTATAAAACTATAACTAAAGCAAATAAATATTATGCACATGATGAAAATAATCAATGTGAAATAGGAGATATATATTCGATATGAGTGTATAGGTAATTCCAACTTCGGCTGCCTTTATCGGCTGCATCATATCCCTAATGTCCGAACTGATCGATATTGTGATCAGAATCAAAATTTGCAGTTTTGAACGGTAGACCCCTCCTGATCTATATATTGATCAGGGGAGCTGAATTGTAAGCCGCACTTGAGCCCATCTGGCTATCTTACAGAAGATCAGATCATGAATCCGTTCAAACAACTTTAAAGAGGGGCTCGTCCGGAACACAATGCAAGTTCAATCATTAAAATCCGTTCAGTCGTTCTCGAGATGTGCACTGCCGTGTCTCACCACACACTTACCCTTCCACATGACCGTCCCTATCGAAAACATTCCCGCCCTTGACCAACTTAACGACCCTACACCACCTCCAACACCCGCACGTCAACCCCCTACATCATCTCCAACAAACACACATGGCGAGCAGCGCCACGAAAACGATACTGCGCATGCTCCCGCGACGCGTCAAGCTCCCTCCGGAGCTCAAGTAACAAATTCTCCGGAACCCTCAGCCGAAACAAGACAGCCAAGGCAACGTGGACGGGGTGGGAGGGTTGCTACTGTATCGTGGAAGGGGTGGGAGGTTGCTACTGTAGGCCGTGGAAGAGGCAGGGGCAGAGGTAGGGCAGAAGAGGCGTAGCGTCGATTGGGTTGGGGCGGCTGGCGTAGGAAGTGCTGTTAATCCCCGAGGAAGAGGTAGGGGAAGAAGAAGAGAAGCTGCAAACTCTAGAAGCAGGAGAGATGACCCAAGTCAGGGGTGGTTGTTGGGAAATGATGCATGCAATTCCATTCAGATCGAAAAGCAGTTTATCAACAAGGCCATAGGGATCGAGCAAGGTCGTTCTGCTCAAATGCAGTCCACAACTTGGAGTTGGAGAGTAGTGTCAGAGGTATCTCTCCGACAAGGGCTGGAATTGTGGTTTTGCTTCTGGATGGTCTCTTGAGACAGTTGTGTCAGTGGCTTAATGAATACATCAGACATAAGAAGCTAGAGCGGTCGCAAATAACCTTGTCTGACATGTATTCGTTTGTTGCTGTTCTGCTTCTTTCACATGCTCTGCGACTCGGATTTGAACGTTCTATTCAGCTTCTTGGACAGATTGGGTGCATTCCACCATCTTTGGAGAGGATCCGCTTCATCTCCGGAAATATCAAGGCGTATTCGCCACTGGTAGAGGTGAGGATGGGAATACAAGATGGTTTGCACAGCGGGATCGGACTCGGCATTTGTCAGAATTTGAAGCGCTTGCGTTTCGAGAGACTAAGAAGGTTTTTCAACCCGCTGCAACTACTTGCAACCTTGACGACGAGTTACAGGGACGAGGGCAGCGGACAATCAAGTGAAAACCATTTCTGACAGGAAGGCTGACAGGGAGGGACATTCAGCGGATTTGGTGGCCGATGCGCTATTCAGGATAGTTTTTGCTCAGCGCTACAGACGTCGAGGAGAGCCGCAAGTTGACTCAGTGAGAAAGCTGCTGACCCTTTTATTTGACGGTTGTGGAGAGCAATCACTGAGCACCTGCATTGTCACTGCCGATAGGGGATACGGCAAGGAGTCGTTTATGAAGCTTCTGGCGGAGTTCGGCGTTGGATCTGTCTTCATCGTTTCAGACCATTTGTTAAATGCTCACCCGTTTGTTGCGATGTCTTTTCTAAATCCTTCTAGAGGGGACTTGTTGGAAGAAGGTGCTGAACGCAACGAGGAAGATAATGGATGTGGGAGTGAGAGTTTGGATTTGGAGGGTGGAGGGGTTGCTGCAAATCAACCAAGTCAGGCAGGAGATGGAAGGGATGTTAGAACGCAGTCTTATGTAGAAGAAGAACGGGGTGGTCATGCGCAGCAGTCAAATGGATTGGTTCCAGCTGTTTCAGACTCACGGCAGGACGTAAGCGAAGCTGCTCCGAATGACCCGGTTCCCCAATTTGACAGAAGGAATGAGTTTGTTATAGACGACAATCCTGCACTTGGGCCAGCATCATTTATCGCAACAAAGTTTATTGGGGCTACCGGCCGACGCGTGGGACAGAATCGCATGGCATCGGTTGCCGTTCGTGAGCGGGGAACTAAAACGTTTTGCAACGTTCTTCGATTCATGTATACAGTTCCAGCCAGCATTCAAGATACTCTTAACACATGGGTGGCTGTGGTTAAGCCGAGTGTCGACTTGAGGAGCTCCCTTTTCTTTCAGTCCCTACTTGTTAGCGATGAGAGCCAGGCATTGAAGGACATTGTGCAGAGTTGTATTCGAAGAAGGTGTGTGCCGTTGACAATTGGACAGCGTTGTGCCGATTGGTTTGTACTACGGCAATTTAGGATAACCGGAACAAATGCTGGTACTTTGTTGCTTGCAAATGCAGAAGTCAGGAGGGCACTGGGTTTGACTCAGAATGTGCGTGTTGAGCGGGGGCGGAACAATGGTTTGAGCTGTTTTATGGTGGATGGTTCAGTTCGAAAGTCTCAACAGAGGCTATGATGCGTGGAAGTGCAACAGAGGATACTGCATTATGTGCACTGAGGAACATGAGTTATGTAAGGGAGGTGTTTGATGTTGGGATGATATCGATGAGGGAGGACGGTTATTTTGCATGCTCACCGATGGTATAGCTCTCCTCAAAAAGAGTTCATTCCCGGACTGGAATTTGGAGGTGGATGGGGAAATTCAACGGAAGAAGAAGGTCTAGCACTGGCCTGTGTCGAAGTTAAGACTCGAGTGGCAGCCTCAACCCTTGGGAATCTGCAACGCTGTCTAATGTGGACCTAATTAGATGCGATGTTGGAGACGCTACCTTTAGAAAGTATGTTCCCCAAGAACACATGGGGCAAATTTTGCATCAACTCCTGGTGCTTGGCTTTGGTTTGGCACTTTACATTTGTGCGGCAGAGACAGGTGTTTTGTACGTAGTTCTGGTGCGCTTTCCGCCGACAGCCCTAAGCATTTGCAAACTGCTCTAAGGGAAACTGGTTCCGTGGTAGTACAATGGGCACATGAATCTGAGGCAACGATACCTGGGTTTGTTAAGCAGGAGCAAAGGGATGTCCTAAAGTCTAAGCTGACGTTCTGGAAAGGTGTTGACGATCATGTAAGGGAGAATGGGCCATTTGTACCTCTCAAGTTATTTAAGCATGGGTCACAGAGCTTTTACTCAAAGACGAAAGGGGGAGTCGATGGTGCTAGTGAGATGCGAGCTAATCTAAGATCTCCATCCTCCCACTTTCAATGGGAGCAGAAGGTTGTTTCGCAGACTATCAAAACGGTTTCTATCAATGCGTTTATTGGATGAGAATGTATGAGAAACGTGAGCTGTTGGAATCTGCTGACTCATTTGGATCTCTGGATAGCTTCCGCAATCACGTAAATAGCGTCCAATCCATTAATGCCTTCATGCTTGATTTGGCAACAGAGCTGCTCAGTTATGCAGCAACCGTATCAGAGCGAGAGGATGCGACACAAGGAAACGTATGTGTCGGTGAGGGGGAAGCTTGTGGACATAATCTGCCAAGAGAGGAGGTTAAGCGGTTGGTGGGTCTTGCTCATAACCGTAAGAGCAAGAGGATGGCCTTTTTCAATGCTGCAGATGGCGTATCACTAAGACTTGTGGTTACTGGACAGAACCAAGGCAGGGAAAGGCCCTTTACTGTGCTCTATGTGGTCAAACCTCCGCCTAGAAGGGGACATCGTTCATCGTATTATTGTTCCTTGTGTGGAACTACTCTTTGTATTCGTATTCACCCCGGTTTGCGTCGCAGTTGCTGGAGTCTTTGGCATACACACAAGGTGCTCAAGCTTCGTGTAACTCCTCACAACCCACGAGCTCGAGACGTAGTACAGAAAGCTCACTAACTGGTGGCAGCAGTCGTATTTCTTTGCGACAGACTGCACAGGTCGATTCTCCAAGAAATGAAGGAAATTGTAGGCCGGATGACACTCTGGGCCAGGGGGTTGAAGAGGAGAATGATCAGTCTGAAGGGGGTTCAAAATGACGGAGGGGAAGAGGAGATCGGTGCAAGTCCACGACAGACAAGAGCCAACGCTAGAGCTTCGTCGCACGCAGTAGAGCGCCCTGAACCTGCCTCTAGACTACGTTCTAAGCGGCCCAGTAGTTCTGCCACTGAGGCGCAAGGTGGGCCTACTCTACGCAAGAGACAAAGGCGGAGGAAGTAGACGTTTAATCGCAGTAAACTTATTCTTTGTGAAGCTTAGTAAAGGGACCTGGTGATCAATATATTGATCAAGGGGCATTTTTTGACCTTCTTTATCCCCTCCTAGAACCCCAAATTCAAGAGGTTGTTGTGGTCAAAATACACCACAAGACGACCTCAAACTTGGTGGGCTGACGCAGTACAACGTGTACAACAGCACTGTCAACTTGGTTTTGACAAACGGTCAAATCTGTGTAACTATGCAACGTTTACATTTTATGACACATATAACGATCATAAAAATTGACATTAGGGATATATGAATGTATATTCTGTATGATGATATAAGTTTTTCCATTTTCATCTGCATTAAACATGAATGTAAATTCGTTATGGGTTTATAGATAATTCCAATTTCGGCTGCGTCCATCGGCTGCATCATTCATGAATGTATATTCGTATGATTGCATACGTTACTCCAGCTTCGGCTGCATACATAGGATGCATCATTCATGAATGTACACTCGGTATGATTGTTTGCGTTATTTCAACTTCGTCTTCATCGCACATGAATTTATATTCGGTATGAGTGCATACATTACTCCAACTTCCGCTGCATGCATCGGATGCATCATTCATGGATGTATATTTAGTATGAATGTACACGTTATTCCAACCTAGGCTGCATACATCCGCTGTATCCTACATTAATGTATATTTGGAATGAGTATAATGTTTATTCTTACATCTGCTGCATTGTTGGGGTGTATTTACACTGCTAGTTGAGGAGGAAAAGGATCACGTGGGCTTATTTGATGGGTTGATGGGCTAGTGTATATATCGGAATAATAAGAGCTCTGATAGCAGGTAGATAATCGACTGAATAGACCTTTTCAGCAGGCACACAGCCGTTGCACTTGCCTTAGTGTGCTAATTTCGGAGGTTTTCAGTAAGAAGTCTGGGATGGGATAGAAGACAGTAGCAATAGCACTTAATAATAAATTCATAGATCATCGAATAAGGTCTGGCTAGCCAAGCCCGCAACTTCATCCGCACAGTGAAGTTCTCCACCCGATCCATCTCTGTTCAGATGTTATTTTCCAACAGGCATGCAGGCCAAGCGGTTCAATTCAGGAGGGGAAGTATTATTTTTGCCGAAAAAAGAAAGTTTATAGATATGTACAAGTTAGATATTTCTGGCTTGCCGAATAGGCTTGCGCTTGGCTGTTCAAAGCACTATCCAGGTTATACGGTACAGCTGATTTAATCACATTTCAAGACAGGCGCCAGTTCCACACCAAAATTTTGAAAAGAAACAAGATGAAAGCAAGGTAGGGAAGTCCCGTACCAGTGCTTTCCGCGCCTCGATTTCACTACCTGGAGCCAAGGGATGGGTCCACTGTGTGCCGTGCGCGAGGTTGAGGACACACATCAGGAGCAAGGATTTCTAAGTGTGGCTGCAGTACTTTTGCCAAACTCTGTTTCTCGCCCCTGACACTCCTTGTCAGAAGCCTGGGCGCGCTGAGACATTAGACATCCATGGGGATCATTTGCTGCACTGTCGTTATGGATCCCAGCGCAACAATCGCCACAACAGTCAGGTTGCTTTGCTAGGCAATGATCTTGGACGGGCGGCTCGGCGCGCTTTCATCGAACCGTGTGTGCATCTTCAACTCCGGACAAGACCGGACATCAGAGCCATGGGGCCGCAGGTGGAACTGACTATTTCGACATAACATTCGGCAATCCACTCGCTCCCTCCCATTCCAGAGTCCGGACTTTCAACCCGATGACCATCTCAATGCAGCAAGCGCGGAAAAGCGGCGAAAGTACAAGGCTTTCTTGCGGAATTACCGGAGAGAAGCAGGCTAGTTCCTGTTCCAATTTCTACTCTTGGCGGATGGCATCCAGAGGCGTTTTCAGTGGTCACGGAGCTTGCAAGAACCTCGCCAGCCGCGCAATGGAACGGTTTTCCAAGGTTCGATGGCATTCTTCTACAACGACACTCGGCGTTGCAGTAACTTCTAACGCTGCTTGTCTGCTGCTGGCATCCCATCGACTTTCTGGTAGACTGTTGCTGGTGCTAGCATCCGACAGCAATGATTTGTACATTGCTTCGACCATCGGTACATGTATTTAATATGACATTCAGATTTGCAACTCCAATGGGTTCCAGCCAATCATACATCTCAATAATGACACCCCCTTTTCCCTCAGTAGGGGAACCGGGGAATTATCGGAAAACTATCCTTGCTCGTGGGAATTTTGGTGCGAAACAGGGAACTAGGGGATTTCGGAATTTGTGAGAGGAGTGATGCCAAAGAAAAAAGCGCAGAAAGTATTTTTAGAAAGAAGCATGCTGGCAGTCGCTCTGCTGTGTACCTTGGGCACTCACGATGGTCGTGTTGTGACGGTTCGGGACGGTCAACTGAGGTTGCGTATGCCCGTAACATGTTACTAAACCAGGCGAGGCCCGGAGCCAACGACAGCAGGCGGTCGAAAATTGACTAGTGATCAACTTGGTTGAAGGCGTGTGTGTGCCAATGACGACCGTGGCAGTGTCTCAGCGGTAGGAGAACCGACGGAGTATCGTGCGCGTGTCGTGGACGATCGCGTTCATACCAGCCCTGATTCCATTTGCCATTTGAACGGGGCGAGAAAGTCGCAAGTGTCATCGATTCCCACAGGGAGCAGCGTCTTCGTAACCAAGCGGCGGAGGAATCGACCCGAGAACGATGGGCGGATCTTTTCGGGTTTGGGCCGAAGCGGAAGCAGAGTTGCAGCAAGCACGAGAGGCAGGACAGCGCATGGCAGGTCGCCTTTTGCGATCCGAGCGACGAGTTGGGTGAGGACCCCCTTGCCCGTGACCTCGGCCTCTGGACTGGAGTCTGGATGACGGGTGAAATCATCGCGCCGGCGTGGGTCAGGCCCAGCAGACGTGTCGCGGGAGATGCGGCGGACTGCAAACTCGACGGCATCGCTTGTACAACGGGGCGTGGGGTCGGAGGCTGCCAGCTGGCAGAGGTGTGACAGGGCATGAGGGGTGGGTGTAGGATGCGGAGCGATGGGATGGTCTGCGGGTCGTTCACGTCCGCCAGCGGGGCGTATGAAGGGCCGCATGGCCTTGGCATAGCGGGCGGCGAGCCCGACGCCCAGCGCTGGAAGCGGGCGGAGGGGGTGCTGCTGTCCGTGCGGGAGTGGTGTGCACGCATGCTTCGGACCATAGAGCACCTCAGTACAATTGTGAGCCGCCAGATGCGAGAGCTCAGCGTTGTTCGCTAGCCCTTCGAATGCTGCCAACCGTCCTCGCCCCGGAGGATGCGACCCTTGACTGCGGTGGCGAGCATATAGAGGTAGAGGAACGAATGGCACGTGGCGTCGTGGCCCCGGGCGTTCGCCGCGGCACGGACCAGCTTCATGAACAGGAGGATTATGGGCGTGAGGCATGGGAATGGTTTGTCCTGATTTCAGCAGATGTCGGCTTCGACATTAGACTCGGGACTGTCCGTGACTCGATGCAGTACTATCAGTGAGGAGTAACACTTAGAAGGTAAAAAGGCTTACTGCAAAACTTGTCGCCTCTAATCGAACTTTAGTTTTACGAATTCTGCAAACCTCAACACGCGCATCGTAGATTTCCCGCATATGTGGTATACTGTAGTCCCGTATCGATCTTCCATCGCTACTCCATATCACACATTGCTCTGAGGCTATTCCTTACTCTTCCTTTCGCGGGGGGCACATGGCGGACCTAAATCCATCAGGAATACCGCCCACCTGCAGATCCGTTTGCGAAGAGAGCTTCTCAAACCGGTCAGGTTGAGCAGACGGTTTCAAATATTTCGACTACGTACGCCTCTATTGTCTGTGAAACTGTGTTGACATCTCTCACCTGCACCCTGACTTTTGACCTGGATGGCACCAAGCTACGTGCAGCAGCAAGAAGTTTCTGAACATTAGAGTCGGTGCTTGCCCCTTCCTCCGCACGATCCCTTTCGGCTTCTATCCTTTCCAATATCGGGCCATTCAATGCGGCCACAGTTGAAAGCCCTGTGCCAAGAAGATCGACTTCAACCTTGAGCCGGCCTCTTTTGGTTATCGAGAGACCTCGTGTGTGGCCCTGAATCACAGCAAATGGGGATCCTCCGATTGCGGTTTGCTGGGCGCAGTGATCTGAAAGTGAATCAAAGAGCGCACTTCTTCGTCTCTCAGCAACAGTCCGCTCTGCAGCGGATTGCCTCTTAGCAAGCCAAAGTCGAAGATCATCCATTCGCCGTCGACCAGCAGGCTGACGGCCAAAAAGGATGCACTTGATCTGTCTCTGGGTCGCAAGGTCTGCGTAGCGACGCATGGGAGCAGTCCCGCATCTGGCAACATATGCGAATGCCCCTTTGTCCTCCGGTAAGTGGGCTCTATTTTCTCTGGCAAATTGTCTCAGCAATGAGCCCGCGCAAACCAGCATATCTGCAACAATTGCATGTGCGCCGGACTCGCGAAAGTCCACAACTTGTGCTATTTTCATTGTTCCTCTCGAGTTCCGGGTGTTTCGCTTTGTTAGACGCACAGCTGCCACTCCTTTCGGCTCAAAGTCCGCGTTGCCGAAGACGCTCTCATCACTTCCTCGAGATCCATTCGATCTGAGCTTGCGATTCGGCCGACGTTGGTCCAACTTTTTTGCCAAAAGAGGAGCTAGTTTCGCGATGAGTTTCAAGTTTTCACAATCATCAAGGTCTAGTATTGGAGAAGGCAGTCCATCCTCTAAGACGACACTGAAGTCATCGTAGGTTAGCCGTTTCACTGGAGGAAGAATTGA
The DNA here is from genome assembly GCA_002205965.3 of Kappaphycus alvarezii. Taxonomy (NCBI): domain Eukaryota; phylum Rhodophyta; class Florideophyceae; order Gigartinales; family Solieriaceae; genus Kappaphycus; species Kappaphycus alvarezii. Next base: position 181,289 of record NADL03000631.1, on the reverse strand, counting down.
TGGGAACACTTCCCAGTTGCATATCACACCGCTTTCCATTCGGAGGTCAATTAGTACAGTGATGGCCTCGGCAGCCGTGCTTGTATTGAAACATGCCGCCTCCATCACAGCGGCAGGAAGCATGTGCAGCGGCTTCAGGGGCAAGTAGAGACTTTGGCCCCTCTCTCTTGCCAGTTCATCCATGGGAGAGCCAGATTTCACAACCTCGTCCACATCCGTGACATGGATTGCAACCCTAACAGTGTCACCGCCGTCAATGATTTCCACGGACAGCGCATCGTCAAGAAATCTAGAGGTCTTGTCGTCAATGCAATAGGCCCTCAACGGCTCCCCGCTCGATGTCATGAATAGATTTCGCCGTATGTTCGCTTGGCCTCCACTGTCACGGGGTGTATAACGAATCCGTCTCTGTAGTGTGCTCTTTGAATCTCTCGAGCTTCAGCGAGTATTTCTGGGGGAAACGTCCATCCTCGAACCCGCCGATTCCTTTGACCGACGTCCCGCTCATCCTTCGGCACTGTTTTGGGATTTGTTTCTCGGTGTTCGCCGTCGTTCTCAGACATTGTTCTATCACCTCCTTCATTGGTGGAGACGGCATCCTCAAAACTGCGATTCGGATATTTCCATTCACGGTGCCCCACAGTTGCTCCAGTCGCCCAGTACTCTATATCTAACAACAATTGCGCAGCGCCGTCGTCAGTTGACTCATAGCCGAGGGCGCTTAAAGCGGTCGCGGCCGTCCCCTTTGCAGCCGTCCCGCTTGCCGCGAATACCTCGAGGTCCCTCAAAATTTCAAGTTGCTCACGAGACCACGCCACTGGGCGCCGCGTTGCCCCAGCTGAGCGATGGTCCAAAATGCTCTTACACGTATCCACAAAGGAGCAACGGCGCCGCGATGTGACAACCGAACCAGGGAGTGCGCGCCACCCTAGTCCAGGTCCAGAGCGCTTGAAGCGTACCGCATCGGCCGCCACCAAAATCGCAGAGGCTGCTGTTACTGCGGCTTTCTTCTCACGAGAATCGCGTTTCACACCATGAAAAAGTATAGAGCCTATCTCTGTCGAGGACTGTGAGGCACGAGGATCATTTCTGGAGTAGTGACGCATGTCCTCGTAAACGGGAAGAAGGTCCAGGCTTCGAGGTCGCGAGAGTCTGAGGAATTGCAGACCGCGTTCTACATCCGCTACTAGGCGTTCCAGGGTATTCGTGGCGCTGGGTGAAATGGGTGAGCTCCAGATGGATATCACCTCTCCGAAGCTTACTTTTCCATCAGGTGAACAGGCGGTCTTTCCAGATTCGATGCGGACAACCTTTGCCACAACCCCTCTCTCGTAAACTGACTCGACGAGCCAAAACGAAGTTCGCCCTGAGCCCAAAACTCGATGACCACCCCGGGAACGAGCTCCTTTTTCCAGTCTTCGCTTGGTTGTGTTCCGAGGATATCGCTGCCAAAATTTCGTCACTTGCGTCTCGAACTTGAATACGCTTTGTTCTGTTGTTCGAAACATATTCGATGTGTGTTTTGTGGGGACGAAATTTTCGCCCATTGACGAATTGGGATGCCCATGAAGAGTTTGGTGCTGGGTTCCTCCTCCCGCATGTTGATGAGGCGTCCGAGAATGTGGTGCCGTTCCGCCTCCCTCGAAAGGCAGGAACGGCATAGGCGGACATTGAAGTTAACGTGGGCGTTCCGTCGGCAATATGTCTATTCTGCCGAGCGACGGAAATTCTGAAAGTGTGAGTAGCTCAACGATCCGAGTATCATGATCTTGCCGCAGAAAAATAGCCTGATAGAACCGCTCCCGGAAAACGGGTTCGCCGTGGATAGAGTAGGTCGAACGGCTGCCCGATGGTTGAATTCGTTCTAATTTCAACCTCTGGATTCTCGATATGAGGTTTCAATGGCAAAAATATTTCAAAATGCTTCTGCGAGTGCCACATGAAAAATGAAATGAGCATTTATTTTTTAATACGTGAATGGTGCAATACTGTACACCTATTGATACAGTGTACTGTACCGTACAGTACTGTACAGTAAACATACAGGAGGGACTGAAGAAACTTGGAGAAGGGGTAAGTTGTTCTTCCCTCGAGTCCCCTCTATGGGGGAACTGGAATGTCCTTTATACAGTACAGTACAGTATACCGCGTGAACTTTAGAACCCACAACGTTCTATGTCGAGCATGGTGTGAGTCGGCAGCAAAGTTCTTCTGGAAGTACGATGAATGGACGAGGTTGCCAAACCCCGCATCGCATTCAGAAGCAGATATTCGGCGAAGAATTCGACGTCAAGCATATCTGAAAACGCAAGCAGGAGCCTTCCTCACTGCACACCCCTCTGTAGTCAGCAGAACGTCCAACGAGATGTGGACAGCGATGCTACGCCGTCATCTGGGAGTACGCTTCTCCCGTTTCTCTGCTGCGTTGGCAACGGCTCGCGCTTTCGTGCTCCCATTGACATATATGCACTCCTGGAATGGCGAGGATACGGTGATGTCGTAGGCCACTGGAAGAGGGGCGGGGTGTTCAATGCGTCGGATCGCGGGTGCACCAGAATATCTGCGGGTCGCGCATTCAGTCCGGGGAGTAGGTATTTGACCTCATATTGGACGCCAACTCCTGCTGCTTTAAACAGCTCTCTCCCAAGTACTCTCACAACTGCTGTGTGCCGGTTGGTCCCCGAGACCTTTGTTACAAAGGTCTGCTGCATGGTCCCTAAGAGATCCATGGGCCTATGGCACTCAGCGCACTGCAGCGGTGCGGTGTCGTCAAACACGCGAACTCCTAGGTGACGGCGTAGCATCACTGTCCACATCTCGTTGGACGTTCGGTTGACTACAGCGGGGTGTGCGGTGAGGAAGGCCCCTGCCTGCGTTTCCAAGTATGCATGACGTCGAATTCTTCGCCGAATATCTGCTTCTGAATGCGATATGGGGTTTGGCAACCTCTTCCATTCGTCGTCCTTCCAGAAGAACTTTGCTGCAGACTCGCACCAGGCTCGATACAGAATGTTGTATGTACTATCGGGCTTGGCTGCGAGGCTTGCCGCTGTCAAAGTTTCCGGAAGACTGCCATCATTAGTGACGGACGCAGGGAGCCGTCGGACAAACTCCCGGAGGTGTGTATCCGCTTCAGCGTATCGGTGTTCAGTCTCACCACTGTCCTCAGGGCTCCGCAGCAGCTCGGCGTCAATTATGCTCGCAGCATATGCTGCGAAATTAAGCGTTGCTATAGGTGTAAAGCCGTGACCGCCATAGCGGAGAGGTAAGGATACCTGCTGTTGAACTGCATCAGTCATCGGCACGTTGTTAGAGCTTGCGTAAAATTCGAGTTGGTCGTCGTCGAATCTCAGTGCAGTGGCAGTGGTCACACTCGGCGGAGTTAGCTTCACCACATGTTGAAGCTTGCAAGCGGATGCACATACCCGGTGAAGGTGGAACCGAATTCGAGCGTCTCCGATACCGTCAATCAGCGACAATGTGTGCTTGCAGCTTCTGATTTTCTCGTTGAGAAAATCTCCATAAATTGACGACCCAATTGGGGCCCCAAGAAGGTCGATGCCTTCGGTGGAAAAGTTCTCAACTGGGAAGCGGTGGATAGTGGCGATGTGCAGTTACCGAGTCTGTGCGGCCAGAACAGACGGGTTTTTGCGTGGTTCAGATAAAGCCATGTCAGGTCCTCTGGAGCTGAGGATGTCGACTGCCTTTTCGAGCTCTGTATGGATGAGTGCCATGAGTGCAGTCGTCCGCATACCATCTGTAGACTAAGCTGTGTCTGCTGGGCAATTTCTGTTGCTAATGGATGCACACAAGAGAAAACACAGCATGCTTGCAGGATCCCCTGTTGCATCCTTCTGGCTAGGGATGTCTTCTGCGGACGCTACGGGCAATATCAGCGACGGCGTGTTGCGGCGTACACCATGTTCAGAAAACGACACAGCGACGGTACTTTGGTCGGCAGCAGTTTATCATGCGCTGTCTCGAGAACCGATTGAATGCGTTGTGTGCATCCACGGATACCAGTGCATACTCTTCGTGTTGGCATCGACCAGTCTCCGTGCTTCGTGTACAATGGAGTCCAGTCCGCTGGGCACGCCATTGGCCACTTGCAAGGGTGCGAGGTACTCTCTCGTGTCTTCTATTGCTTGTGGTAGAGCACCTTTGTTACGAGTCGCCGCAAGGCCGTCCCAATAGCAATGGGGCGATCTTGTCTGGCCGAGGTTGGATGGCAGCAGCGTCGCAGAAGAGATCAGAGGGATTGTGTCGTCTGGTAGTCCCCTTGGGCTAGTCTTGTCACAACTGCAGTTAGCGCCGAGATGCCCGTCACACCTGCTTCAGGACTCACCGTTGTGTTGGCCAACAATCGAAGAGCCGAGGGACATTCTGTCCGGACCCGGCGCGGAGTTTGGGTTCAGCGTCGGACGGCGCGAGGACTGCCTCCTCAGTGATGTCCATCGGGAACGGAAGGTCTCTCGTTTCGATGGCTGTCACAGGAGAGTTCGGTGCAGGGTGCAACTCTCGCAGACGTTCTAAAACGTGTGGGTCCGCGCGTCCGCAATGTGCGACTGATGCAGGGTGCGCATCGCACGCCCGTATTGTGCATCTGCAGCTAGGTGGGCTGCCCGTCGAAACTTTGGGTCGCGTTGTTGTCCGTCTGGGTTTGCTGCGGGCGACGTCGGACGGTTCGCTCTTCTCTGTCTGGTGTGCTTGATGGCTTCTCTCCAAAGTTCACTCCATTCGCCTGCGGTGGCGCGACGGATGCGTTCACGGAGTCTTGGCTTTGCCTTGTCTGGGACCGCCATCCGGCTTCCCCTCGCATTAAACGTCGCAAGACAGCGGTCGGGAGAAGGTGTATCCGGAGGAAGGCAGTGTGGACTGTTTCTGCGTTCCGTGCGTTTGCTGCAGATCGAAAGAGCCGAATGAGCAATATGGCGAGACTGTGAATGCAATTCCCAGGAATGCGGTCGAAGATGTCGAAGGCCTTAGCGGGCTGTGCAATGCATCATACACCGAAGGAGGAGGGAGTGGTAGGGGTAAGCTGGTCATTGGTTGCGGAGGATCGTCGGGGCATCAGGGGCATTGTTACGGGGAGGGGAAAGGAGGGAGGGAGGGACTAATGGCGAGAGGCCTTGCTCGCCCGTTTTCCCATGGGGAGTAGGGTCGAGTTGTGCCTTCGCCATCCGTATCTCCTTCATGCGTTGTGACAGGGCGCGGGTGCGGTTCGTGCGTCTCTCGGCATTCCCCGGATTCCCCTTGAGTATGGAGGGGGCTCGGGGACGTCCGGCTTTGGTTGCGCAAGCCGCTGAGCAAACCTGTTTCCTTGGGTTTTGCGACCCTAGGTTGGCAGGTGAGGGCGCTATAGTTTTGGGGGCCGGGGCACTTTTGCTTGGCGCCGGTGGGGTTCTTCTTGGACTGTGGTGGTCTGCGGTATTTCCACACCACTGTCTGGGGTCTCTTCATTGTTGTCATGGTGGGCCGTTGATGGAGTGTCTGGCTCCGGTGCTGCGCGTGGGGTGTCTTGCGATTCCGAGTCAACCTGTGGATGTCGTTGTTTTCCGAGTCAGTCTTTGGGGAGCCAGGTTTTCGCACCCCGCGTAGAATTTCGCGATGAAGTTCTCGACAAAAGCATCCCCTCTCGGAAGGGTTGCAGCTGCTGCGTCAATGAGGCGAGTGATTGCTCCCGCTAGGGCTTTCCGGTTTTCCATAGTTATTTCGGAGGCCACGGTCTTGAGCTTTGCAACTTCGCGCGCAGCAGCGATGCAAGTGCCAACTTTCCACTCTGTTGTGGGGAGCTCGGTGATGAGCTCAGAAAGCGGGCTTGTGGAGAGGCGGGCGCCATTGTAGATGTTTGGGATCTCCTGGAGTATTTTTAGGAGATCTTGGGAATCCGCGGCGTAGTGTACAACAATTGTCCAATCTCCTGATGTGAGGAGTGCATGCTTGGGCAAGGATATTCCAGCATCCTCGGCTGCGATTAGCAGGCTTGCTTGTGCTTCTTCGTAAGCCGGCAGGGCTCCGCAGCCTGGAGGACCTGCGGAGAAAGCCAGCGTGGACATCATGGGGCCAGCGTCGGGGGCAATCCTGTCATACCATTGAGAGCGACAGGTGCTCTCGGTTTGGGGGCGCGAGACCAACGCGTCGGAGTCTCTTCTTGCGTTGGGGCGGTCAGGTCAAGCGATCCTGCCTGCATTCGGCAGAAATCGCGCACGGTCGAGGGGACAGTAGCTACACGAGGGCTCTTGTGAGCCTTCACGATCTGTGCCACGAAGGCGGGCGCGCCTTGGCTTTAGCCTGGCGGCTGTCTCCATGCTGCTAGATCAAAGATTTGTGGGGAGCGTTGGAGAAGAAGAGAGAAAAGAGAAAAGAAAGGAGGGGAGAAGAATAAAAGAAAACCCCGAGGAAACAGTACTATGTATCTATGCTCCTGAGTATTCAACGTCCATCTCTTTTCGACTGACTACACCAACCTTCACTTCATCTCGCTCGGCGCCCGCGTACGGCGTGGGCGCCGGACCTTCATCCGGCTCTTCCTCAGGAGATTGCCCGTCACGGCTGCAGAGCTCTCGCTGCAACGTTCTTGCCGATGGCCACATCGAGTGGATTGCCTCTCCGCGGTCCCAGCGCACGTGGACGAACTGGGAAAGGTGCATAAGGATGGCTCTACTACTCGAACAAGGTTTGCGAAGTCCACCGTACCCTGCTGCGCTCAAATCCACCGTCACTTTGACGGACTGCGAGGGGTTGTGGTCATCACTGCCTTGCAGCCTTGTCGTCAAGCTCGCTCGTCCGGAATTCTTGTCGTTGTCGCCGTCTCTATCTGTAAGGGGGGAATTCTCGGTTATTTTAATGCATGGACGATGTGGTCGGTTATATCCACGCGGCTAATGCGTTATGTGGGATACAGTAAGTAGTCGCTGATGGGTAACACTACAGTACAGTACATGACCTTCCTTTCAGAGCCGGCTCAATGCCGGCGAGCAGGCATGCCGCGTTGGACATGACGGCCGCAGCAGGGTGCCTTTGGGTAAGCACCGCTCTAACCATCCCATAGGTCTCCACTATCTGTAAGCCTATGTGCTTACAGCAGGAGTTTTTTAAGCCAACAGAATCCTCGGTTCAGGTGGTGGAGTTTTCTTCCGGTCCTTTCTCGCTTGAGAGAGATCTTTTACTCTTTTTACTTATCTTGAGTGGGCAATTGGTTCAGCCATTGCCCGGAGACGATCGTCTGTCTAGCAGAACCCGAGGTCCTGTGTAGTGCGGACTTGTCTACAAACAGTAGAGCGTCATTCTTCTCTTCGTCTTGTGTGATATGTCGTGCCCCGCAACACGCAAAATTTAGTCACCGTATTCAAAATTAAATTTGTAGCGACATCACGCGCCGCTACGCAAGCTTACCGCAACAAGGTCTAGGACCTTGAGCGTAAGCTCTCCAGGTGCCTTGTATTACCATATGGCAACCCGTCACGCCAGCTGAATTTCACATTCCAACCGGTTGCTTTCGATTCCCTTGGAGTGGCGTCCCCAGCCACTGCACTGTTTCTGGAAACGTTCATTCCCCGGATTGCGACCAGATATCACACCTCTGGTGCCACTGTCCGCTCGCGAATCTATCAGCGCATCAGCTGTGTTCTGTGGTCCTCGGTGGCGATGGCCATCGTTTCCCGTGCCCCACTGCACGTGACCGATGTTCACCATCCACTTAGTTCTTAACCAATAGTCGGTCAGTGAGTGTACACTCCAGAAACATTATGAGTAAATTTTAGTAATTTTAGTACTGTGTTGCACATACAAATCAAAGTGATAAAGTCATCATCGTACTGTACTCCGGCGGCACAGAGCGCTGATGACCCCGTTGCCGTATGGCAGGGTCTGCTTTCCGAAATCTGTCTCTTGGAAGTCGAAAAATGCAATGATATCATATCCCGTTCGATCCTTCGCCACCGCTCTTCGGAACATTGATACCAAAATCCGCGCCAAACTGTCCAGTCTCCGTGGTTTTCGAGGGGCAGCTCCTCTGCCTCCCCCACCAGCAGCGGCTGGTGCATTCAAACGCCGCCGTACTCAGAATGCCCTGTTCCACCTCAAACGGATGGCTGATTACGGTCGGTGCTCCCAATGCCCAATCTCCCAACCGTTCGCTCCCTGCTACACCATCCGATATCAACCCATATAGTCCTCTTGAACATATCCCCGCCACCGATGCCGACATGGATCCTGGCGCATGAATCTCCCTGCCGTGAATCAAGTCTGAGGTTCGTCGAGCTCCAATCTGCTCCCGACCCGCCAACCATATCCCAACTACCGGATCCATCTCAGTCAACCCTCACCATCCGTTCCCTCCTCCCCGCCCCCTTCCATGTTCTCACCGACATTCCTGGTCCAGTCCAGGCCGCGGCTTACGACTTATACTTCGCAGCGTTGTACCACGTTATATCCGCTCCCTCACCAGAGCACAGGACTCGAGCCCTCCTGGAACTTCTTGTCATCCGGAAGCTGGTTTTCCGACACAATCGCCCCCGCGCTCTTGGCCGCCGTCGCCGTGAATTGCTCCAGCCTTGTTGACCGCATCCGCATGGCTTCCCGCCGTCTCTATGATGACCTTTTCGACTAGGCTACCTCCTTGTTCACCTACGCCTCCCCTGTCCGATTCCATCCCTCCCGCCCTCGCCCGCCCTGACACGGCCCTTCGCAGATGTAGCTGTTTCCTCTCCCGGGTAGCCCTTACCGGCCACCGCGGCCCTTCTCAAAGTTGATCCCCCACTCAACCCCAGCGAAGCTACCTTTTAGTCCTTGGCTTCTCTCTATCCCCTGCCGCCCAGTCCTATCACTCCCGTGCCCCCATCGTTTGCCACTACCGCTCAAGTTCTCTGTCTCGGACGTCCGCCGTGCTTTTCATAGCTTGGACCCTTCAAACGCTCCTGGAGCCGATGGTCTGTCCCCGGTGTTCCTGCGAATGCTACTCCGCCCGTCAGGGGGTTCACGCCCGGCCGAGATTGCCTTCATGCTCTGACAAGGTCCTCAAGCTCTGCCTGAACGGCGAACTGTCGGCCGCATGCCGCCCGTACTTCTGCGGAGGCCGTCTCACTGCGCTGGCGAAACCAAACGGGGGAATCCTTCCTATCCCTGTCGGGCTTCTCTTTTGGTGCCTAACTTCTAGGCTCTCGGCGCAAATGCCTTCTCCGTCCTCCACTCATACCTTTTACCTCATCAGCTGGGGGTCGGCATCAAGAACGGTACCGATGCGATCATTCACTCCGTGCGTCGGCTTTCCCAGCGCCCCGAGTTCCACGACCACGTGTTTGTTCAGATTGACGTCCGCAACGCTTTCAATCGCATTTCCCGTCAGCGCATTCTTGAAGCGGTACAACCCTTTGCCCCAGGTCTTGCAAGTGGGGTTCACCATTGGTACGGTGCCCCTACAGAGCTCGCTTTGGGTTCGTACTACGTCTGTAATGCCGAGGGCACTCAGCAAGGGGATCCCCTCGGTCCTTGCTCTTTGCCCTTGCTCTTCATCCTCTCTTGCTCTTCATCCTCTCTTGCTCTTCATCCTCTCTTGCTCTCGCTATAGGAGAAGTTCTCACCTGCCTCGAATACTTGGTATGCAGATGACGGCAACATTTTCATTCCGCGTTCCAAGCCGCTGCCGCCATCCGTTTCATCAAGCTCGGAGGGGGTTCACTTGGATTCCAGCTGAACATTTCCAAAACCCAAGTGTACAGTTTCTCCCTTCCCACATCCCTTTGTAACTTCCCTGCCCCTTTTCTAGCCCCCCGTCGGTTTTGCTGTGCTTGGATCTCCAGTTGGTTCGGACACTTTTGTTTCCGAGCTATTCAGAGAACGTCAAACTGCCGTGGACCGTATCTCCCAATCCCTCTGAGCTCTGGACGATGCAAAATTAGCTTTCCACCTTCACCGATTCTGCGCCAAGTCCTCTAAGGTCATGCATTTGATACGTACGCTTCCCCCATTCAATCTGCGGTACTCGCCGCCAGCTTCGATCAGAAGCAGAGGGAAGCGTTCCACCAGTTGCAATGGCCTCTACGGATCGCGCCTGGCTCCAGGCCTCTCTTCCCTTTTCAGTGGGCGGTTTCGGTCTCCTGCAAACGTCGGAAATTACGGTTGTTCTTCGCCAGTCCCCGGGTGACCTGCGATCACCACTGAACTAATGCTTTCGAAGTCTGACGGTTTTTTCTTGTCCGCAGCAGCACCCGACCGAGCACGCTCCTCTCCGGGCGCACATCCTTCTCCTCTTCCGTTTCCTCTGCGCTTCCTCACCCCACCGCGGTACGTACATGGCCTCCCCTGCGTGGAAGGTCGCCCTGGCTATCCGTCTCGGTATCGCGCCAATCCCGGGATCCACTCGTTGTACGTTGTGCTCACGGCGCTCTGTCGACGTCGCGCCCCCTTAGATCCAAGCGGCCAACATGCGTTGACCTGCAAGTACGAAGACGGCATCACGTCCTTCGCAACGTTTTCGCCCGCTTTTGTGAGGAAATTGGCTTCGCTGCACTTCTCGAACATATGCTTCCCCTCCAAGATCCCAATTCTTCTATTCACTGGGAGTCCCGCCCATTACGAATGGACATCTACATTCCGGATGCTTATGGTCTTCACACAAGTGATATTGCCGTCGACATTACTATTGCCCATCCATCTGCTCGCCGCAACATCTCACCAAGTACAGTTACCGCAGGTGCTGCCGCGACACTCGCAGAGCGCGAGAAACATCGTCATTACGGCGATTACCGGCACCAACACGATATCCTCCTTTCCTTCGACGGAGTTGATATCTATGGCGCCTTGGGTGACGAGGGCCAGAGATTTCTCCGACGCCTCGCTTCCCGCGCTGCTTTCCGTTGTGGTTCCTCTCCTCAGCAAGAGATTCGCGACTTCGTTACTCCCTTTGCGTTTAGTCTCCAGGTGAGGCAGGCGCGACAGGTTGCCACCCGCCGCCTGCCTGCGTAGTTGATCTCTAAATACTCTCCGCAAACCTTCGCGCCTTAGAACACGTAAAGATTTTCCGTTCCGAATAAACATTCATACTGCAGGGAAATCACGTGCAATGATTTACTGCGCTGAGGCGTTACGAGGCGAGCATCGATTTTTTGTCGCTTTCGCAGTGCATTCCGAAACCGCAATGTTAGTATTGCTCAATGGTTCGGAGCGTGATACTCGACCGAACCTTTCGTGGCCTTCCCCCACCGCTGCCTAGCTAATAGTCATGCCTGTCAAACAAAATCTAGGCTTGCTTGCAGATCCTGCCATTTCTTCTCTCCAAAACATTATTTAAACTGCGGCATCAAACTTTATCCCTGCTACACCTCTCTTCAACAACTTTCACCATCACTACCAAGCTCCCGCCCCGAACACTCTTAGAAACGTAATAACTTCACTTAACACTCGTCCGCACCTCTCCACATCCGTTATTCAATTCATCTACGCTTTCCTTAGCTTCCCCTCACCAAAACTCACAATACAGCAACATCCCCAAGACCACTCTAACTCCTTAGGCGTCCATGTTGGCAGCCAAGCATCAAGCTCCAACTCTTCACCTGAGAACACTCTTGTCCGTCATCATATCTGTGACCCCCTTCCTCCCTCTACCGGCTCCATCCCCTCGTAGCTAAGCATATCTCCATTTCGGAGGTTACCTCCGCTGGCGATAGTATCGATTCTTACTCTAGCCCTCTCTGAGGCCGTTGTCTCAAAGCCGAGCCCGCCCGTCGAAGACCCCTCTCAACCGCACACTCCCAACTCCATCATCTCCGACCTTGCTGAACCGATCCCCTTGAGTGACATGCCATCGTTGACTAGGTCTCGCAATCCTGAGGAAGACATCAATGGTAAGATTGGCGTCACCTCATCCAATGGGGATATATTTGCTAGCGTCGTCTGTCCATGTGACGATCGCGTCCACTACAACCCAAAGGCCCTTGGAGGGTATACTTCCGACCAATTGGCCGAAAGCGATATTGCATTCTTGAAAGAGTTCGCCCAGCTCACTGTCATCTGCCGCGTTGTCTCAATGGCCATGGATCCCGTTGTCCCCCTCCTGGACCGCTTTATAAATTCCTCTGTCTCGTCTCACTGTATCTCGACGAGCACTCCTGCAGACATTTGGGACATATTCCCAAGCTCGACCCCCGCAATTTAGAATCCGTTACCATTCACCTCCGTCGTCAGGTCCGCTCACCCTCCAAGTATGAGGAGGATCTTACGACGCACTTCGCGCCACTGTTGAGATGCAGCACAAATGTTTGACCTCTCAGCTGCTTCCCAAGTTAGCCGAGCACGGTGTCGATATTGTTCGCGGTTCTGACCTCACCAAGACCGAGATCAACCGTATGACTGCCTATTTTACAGAGAATTTGCTTCCCGCTATCACCCCGTCCACCTTGGACCAGACTCACCCCTTTCCTCTGCTCCAGTCGCACGAGATATACCTCTACGTCTCTTTGTTCAACCCACGTCAGAAATGTAAGAAACGCATGGTCTTCCGCGTTCCAGCCCATGAGAGGTTGATCCCATTGGATGACAAGCAATTGAGATTTGTCACAGCGGAGGATGTGTGTCTCGCGAACCTCAATTTGCTATGTCAGTCCATGGTCGTTCTCAGCGCCCATGTGTTTCGTATTACTCGCAACATGAAAATCTCCATTGATGATGAAGCCGTTGGAGAAGACGAGAACCTGCTTGATCTTGTTATTGAGGAGGTTCACCGTCGTCGACAGGCACCTACCACGAGACTAGGGTGTTGCGCTCTGCCGCAAAGAAAATGGTTAACTTTTTGATGGGGCAACTGCACGTCATCGAATCACCTTTCCTTGATCTGTCTACTTGCATGTCCTTAGCGTTTGTGAACCTGCCTTGGTTGCGGCAGATAATGCGCGACCCAGTTGTACCTCCGGCGTTCAAGGGCTGACGGACCGATTGCGGAATGATTCGGGAGTGAAATGATGCGTGTTGCGGAAGCGGGGTGTTCTGGTCGAGTACCCAAAGGAGAATTTTGAAAACTCAGCCATTCTCTTTCTTCATGCAGCGGCACGCGATCCAGCTGTCTGCTCAATCAAGACGGTCATTTATCGCGGAGGCAGTGACTCACCTATCATTGCTGCGCTCTAAGGGCGGCCAAAAATGGAAAGGAGGTGAGCGTGGTAGTTGAGTTGAAGGCGTCACTGGACGAAGTGCAAAACTCGGACTACACACGCGCACTGCAGCTCGCCGGGTGCAACGTTACGTACGGCGTTATGGGGCTAAAGGTGAATAGTAGAATATGCTGGTAACCCGTCAAGAGGCAGATGGAAAGTTGATGCAATACGTGAACGTTTCGACGGGAAACTTTAACCCGAAAACAGCCAAATTGTATACGGACCTGTCTCTGTTCTCGTGCAGAGAGGAGATCTGCTGCAATGTGTTGGACGTGTTCAACTCGCTGACGGGTTACTCATGGAAGTCGGAGTTCAGCACCCTCCTCGCCTCACCTGCGAACATGCTCAGTCGCTTCGTAGAGCTTATCCGGGCAGAAGCTGCCAATGCCAGAGCTGGAAAGCCGGCGCGGATTGCTGCTCAGATGAACGGTCATACAGACAAGCAAATCACGAAGGAGCTGTATGACGCTTCAAAGCTGGCGTTCGTATCGACTTGATCATTCGTAGTCCTTGCCGGATAAGGCCTGGTATCAAGGGGATGAGCGACAAATCCGGGTGTATTCGTGGGTAGGTCAATTACTGCAGCACCAGCGCATTTACTACTTTCATGCCGGGGGCGGGCAAGTACTTTATCAGTAGCGCAGATTGGAGGACGCGGAACCTCACGGCCCGAGCAGAGGTTGTGGTGTCGATTGAGGGTCGCAAGATTCGCATGCGGTTGGCCAAAGCGTTTGACTTGATAAATGATGGAAACTGGGTTTGGCGAATGGCCCCGACGGACGGTACTACATGGGGGTTCCATCTCAGTCGCCCCCGGTGTCGGCGAGCATTGCGCCAAGTGGGGCGCCAAGCTCGGAAAGTCTGAAACCTGCACACAAGGAGCGCAAGAATAGACGCAGGGTGAAGACAGAGCGGCAACGCCGATCGAGCCCGCATCAGGAATTGCTAATTGTGATGTTCAGGAACCAGCAAGGTCCGAAAGATTCCTTAACAAGTGGGGAATTGAATCCGTTGGCAAACGCAATTCCTGCAGACTCGATTGATGAGGATGCAATGGTCAGGAAAAGAAACAAGCCAAAACTCCAGGTTGATGTGAGGGAACAAAAGATTGGTGGACTAGGTGGCAGTGGGTGCTGTCCCTATTCGTCTTGCCCAAACGAGGATGGGCAAATGGTGGAGGTGTTGATGGTTGCGCGGGGGATAACGACCAGTGGGCGGTACCTAAGGGGTAAGAAGGAAGGAGGGACCGTGCAAAAGACGACTATGCGGATTGCGCGAGAAAAGGCTGGTGTGGTTGGATGTGAAGAGCTCGCAAACTTGGGTTGGATCTTGGCGGCAAATAACTCGAAACAAATGCCTGTGCAAACAAGCATGCTTCTGGCAAAGGACCTAGGCACGTTTGCTGGCACTCGGCAGAATCGCCGACGCAAATGGGTGGGGATTCCGGATGCTATGAAGGGATTGAAAGATGAAAAGCTCGTTTTCCTTACATGCTTTGGAACGGGCGGCGGATGTGTGTCGGTTCTTGTTTGGGGAACATGTCCTAAGAAGTGCAAATATGACGACGCCGGTGACTGGCACCTCGGAGCCGCCCTCTCCACAAAAAGGGCGAAGGTTAAAAGCAATATATGCACCCCCAGAGGAAGAAACGTCGGTAGTGGGGAGAATGCATGAAAGTTGGATCCGCAATGCAATGCAATGCGACAAACGTTAGTGGTAAGGGTTCGCTAAATGAGCCTAGGTAGTGCCCCTGAGTCTGGCTGCAGGTTATATCGGAATCGCTACAGCTTTGGATCAGGGGAAATGCGCTCTTGCCTTCTCAACAACACAATAATTAAATCTGGCCCAGCCTGGGATGGATTCAAGGCTTCAATTTCAAGCCCGCATACAGAGAGAGAGATAATTACTAATTGCTTATGTAGAGTGTGCACCGACTGACCGACTATTCAGTTAAGAGCTAGCTGGACGGACCAAATCGGTCAAGTGCAGTGGGGCTCGCGATATGATGGCCATAGCCACCGACGACCACAAGGCGCAACTGATACGCTGGTAGATGCGCGTGCGAATAGTTCCGTCCGAGGTGTGGCATTTCCTGGCAGCACTGGGTACAAACTATTCGAGAAATAACACAGTCTCTGGAGAGGGGGCACCGAGGGAATCAAACTCTAGGGGATGGAATCGGAAACCCGGGTCGCGGGAGGGGTAGGAGGAGGCACCAGGCGCCTTGACAGCTCATGTTGTAGGTCTAGGACACAGTGACATGATACTGACAGTCCAGTGCAGTATGATGTTGCGCAGCATGAGATGAAGAAGCACACAAACTACTCCTTTGACCAGTCCATTAACTTTTGCAGCGGTTCTGACACTGTGGATGGGGACGAAGCGTTTAAGACAAGGGCCTTTGGTACTCGGCGAGGTGTCCGCCCTACGAGTTTGAGCATCATGCTTAGGGGTTCCCCGGATTTCAGAGCTAGGCAGAGGGTGACTAAAATGCGACGGAACGACAGGCACGAATTAAGGAGTAACTTAAGTGCTCCCTACGCACTCAGCTCAACGCACACAATTGCTTAAGTGTGGCGAGCGGGATACTGATACGGCGCCAGTATTTCCGATATCTGAGAAGCAGATGTTTCATCTCGTCATCGACTCCTCGTTCTCAGCTCGACAACGGACTGCGATTGCTATTAATCGCCGGAGGTTGCATCGCGATGGTTCTTATTATTTTATTCCTCTCATGCTTTCAAATAATCCAACAAAGTCTCTCTTCGCTCTCTCCCTTGACTGCTTATCTCTTTGCCGTTTATCCAGTGGCAGCGGCAACGATAGGAGCGACAAGTCACCTCTTCAAATTCACAACCCCTACCTCAAAACTCTTGTGGTTCTAAGTCTTCCGAGCTCCCATAGTAAACTCCTCCCTTTTCTCCCTCTATTAGCACAATAGTACCGTATTCGTACAGAAAGCAAGTAAAAACCTTCCGTTAAAGAATTGTGTAACAATACCTCGAGTTTGTGATACGGTAAAAATGACATCACCGGGAAAAATGAACCGCCAAATACCCGAAATGAGAGTTGTTGCGGGCGACTGAAGTGGTACAGTAGACGTTAACGGACAACTGCGAGGGATGGTAATGAAAGCAGGTTCCTTGCTCTAGTGACTAATTCTAAAGGGGGACTCTACCACCTCGCTTCGAGGCTAGAGAGCTCCTCGAAGGGTTTTGGTTTGAAATTAACTCCCAACTAGCTTGCTCTCTCCCAGAGGAAGCAGTTTACTCCGCTTACATTACTTTAAAGCTAATCCTGAAGTCTAACGCAAACATAGCAAATACCGTAAAATGGGTTCAAGTGAATGATGTGGACGAAAATCGCCCTGGGAAGATATTATCAAGGTAAATATCTAGGTGACCCCTTCACTGCTTCAAACCACTGCGCCATAATTGAATTGACCCCTATAAATGGTGGCAAAAACTTTACGACATATACCTTTTCTCGTCGTCAATTGGTCAGTTTTTAAGCAAAGATGAAAAGCATTCTGCTAAACGTCGCTTAAAGACTGTATATCAACGCGATGCAGCCAGTTGTCAGACAAGGCGATTGCTTACGAAGATATTGACCGATGAATGCCCCTCCCCTGGCAAAAACTTTAGGGACACTTCCACTCCAACACTTCTCGAGTGCACATTTTTCATTCTTTTAGCACCAAACGCTACACCGTAGCGCTGTATGCGTTGATGAAGGGGCCAGAGACGACAAGGAGCTTCTCCAGGGACCCCAAACCCCCGCAGACATGCCGAAAAAGCCGCGCTTGTCGTCCTTCGAAAAGGCAAACTGTTGCCCATAAGGCTAATTGCTCGTCAGTTGTGGCTACAGCTCGAGAGTTAGGGCGGTTTAGGACGGTAATTGCGTCGTTTCTTTGTTACCAATCGAAGAATAACGTTAAAATGGGGGGGGAGGCTTCTAAGCTTTCTGAAGCTGACAAGAGAAGAATGTTTTGTGAAGCTTTCCAAGGCGAACTGGGGTCTTCCGGCATTTTCAAGGCTCTCTAGCTAAACGTCAAGTCAGGGCGAGTTCGCCAAGTTCTTGAAATGGCGGCGCACTTACGCTACGAACTAATTGCACGCTCTCCATCAATGGAAGAGAGACACGCAAAATATCAGTGCGCTTGGGCAATGGAAAAGATGGTTTGGCCTCAGTCTAAATGGAACCCTATCGTCTAGTTAGACAAGAAAGTTCAATCTTGAGGGTCTTGACGGTCTTGCGTTCAAGTGGCGTGAAGTATGGAGAGAGAAGGAGTGGTTTTTGAGGAGGGCAAAGTGGTGGCGAGAGCGTCATGGTATGGGCTTGTTTTGCGGGAAACATAACGTCCCCCTGGTATTTCGTTCTGGAAGACAGAATGGTGAGAAGTACTGTCGGATGCTCGAGGATAATATTTTGCTGTTTACATAGGATCTTCCGGTACGCTGATCATTCATGCAAGACGAACCCCCAAGCCATCGTTTTCTTGTTGCGTGAAAATGGCTCAGGGACAATGGTATATAAGTTTAGAATGGCCTGCGTATTCCCCGGATCTGAATCCGATAGAGAATATATGGGGTATACTAGTTCGGAGAATTTATGCCCATCAGCGCCGGTTCCAGGATGTGGATTCATCGACTGATTGCATCCGGGATGCATGGGGGAATATAAGCACCGACACGCTAAAAAAGTTGGTGGATTCAATGAAGAAACGCTGCGTCGAGGTCGTGCGCGCGCACGGCAAGAAGATAGATTACTAGGACTTATGTTACGACTTCTTGTTTACTGTAGAATGTCTGTTACAATCAACTGTACTTAAAAGATTTTGCCGGGGGAGCGGGAGTCAGTGAAGAATAACTCCGGTTTGAGTCCTTATTTTTGAAAAACGGAAGCTGGGCCATAATCCGCAAGCACTGAGGTACGTTTCATGGAACGCGTTTCAACCTTGCTTAAAACTTGAGCCACTGACAACCAGAAAAGGTACATGTCGTAAAGTTATTTCCACCATTGTATAGTGTCTCACAATTGAGCTTGGCATATTAGAGCACCCTAGCATCTACTTTCTTCAATTATTTACAGCTCTTCAAAAGTAAAGAATCGTTCCATGAATTTTCCAAATTGACATAATAAAAAATAATGCAAATTCATTTAGAGAGTCCAAATTAGGCCCTCTTTCTGATATTTTTCCGTGAGCAAATTTTTAGTGCATATCAAGCCCCCTTGGTTAAGAAGAATGACCCATCCCTTCATTACGTAGTCTTCTGTTTCCTGTTCTAATATTTTTAGTCCATTTTAAAGGAGATAAGGTCTTTCAAACCGATAAGGAAGCATGCGATTACGGATGTGATGCTTCAGGAGTATGTTTTTGCCACGGGTAACTCACTTCGTTTCATAGCTTCACATATCGGCTTGGGTATTTCAAGGTACGGCCAAATATGTTTTTCCTCCTTAGCTGCACCGACCTAGTAGTAAAATAATGTATGTGGTATGCAAACTCACCCGGAAGATCCCGGAGGTAGGGGTGTCTAAAGGAGAGAAATACACACATCAAAAGGAATGCATCATGAAATGACAACTGCGCTCCGTGCAGCGAGCGGAAATACAGACAAATTCTTACCATAAAATAAAAAATGACTTAAGCGTCGTTCCCTTCCTCTGTAACATCGTGAGGCCAAGCATAAACTCACCCTCTAGCGACTATCCTTCAGTTTTGAATCTTCAGTAAGTAGGCGGATTTTGTTCAAGTTCTGGACTAACCTGCAGAGTGTCGTGGTGAATCTGTTGTGTCAGTAAAACTGCGACATAATGCTTTGTATGGTTGTGCTCTACTAGTTGTGAAATTCTGTGACCACCTTTCGAAGGAGGCCAGCTATACGAGAATCACAGCGGAAATCGGCAGAAAACTCAGGAAGCAGTTCTACGATGTAGTACAAGGACTAAACAAAATCATTCAGAACCGTCAATTATATTACTTTTCTTCAAAAGCTTTCTCGGTTGTAGGTTTTCCAAGGTTCCCCTCAACTTTGACTTCTGGTGTCACTGATGTCTCCTGTCTTAAAGATCTACGAAATAACATAAATGAAGGGAAGTTGTCAAAAAAAATTAATTGAGACACAATCGCGACATGAACAAGAAGTTAGCCTTCTGTGGAGCTGGAAAGCCATAATGATGCGCAAATATGGTATGAAGTTTCATAGTTTCCATGACACTGTTAAATTCCGTCGGTGAACTACCAGTACTTAGACATCTACTGTCCAGTTGGCCTTGCTGAGTCATAATTAGGATGATATATATCTCCTAACACTGTTGTACACGGTCAAAAGAGTTTGAGAAAATGAAATTACCGTCTGCTTCTTACTGAAGGTGAAATAGTGAGTGGAATTCTGAGAAAACGGACTTGGTAAGAAAAAATATCCACCATCCTTCAATGCATTATTGTTATCACCTGTTTGCGGTACAATTTTTTCTAACAGATACACTATTACGAAAATTGCCTTAAGTTTTCCTGAAATTATTCTGTCCAATAATAGGCAAGCCTTCCTGTGACGGTCGAGGAGCAGCACATTTCTCTTTGACAATACCATAATTGATCTTCAATCAAGTGCAGTGTTCTCATTTCCCAAGGACAACGTGGCAAAATTTATCAATGCGGTTTATGAATTGACGGAACTAACAAATGCATACTGTAGGATGCATCTTTCATTCTCGCCTTCATCCGAGAGTTGTGCTGCTTCTCTGTACTCTATTGGGAACCCATTAAATGAGTAAACTTTTGAAACGTTATGAAGTACAGTAACTTCAAACATAGTGATATTGAAGAAACGAGGCTTAAATATGTGAGATGCGGAGGGAAGGAAGTCAAATAGGTTCTTATATGCGTCTTCATCATCCGGAAGAATGAACGCAGCAGAATCAGGGGAATATCTTCTTGTTTGTCTTCTCAAAATAAAGCGATTTTTGCATTAGACGTGGACAGTCTCAACTCAGGTATATCATCTTGGCATAATGTTGTACTGATTTTCTTCAGGATTATATCGACTACAAACTTTGAACTGGAAATGACAAGTCAGAATTTCGTTTTCTTGAATGGTTCGAATCTTTGAACCTCAGGTTGATATAAAAACACCAAACGATCTCGAATCCAGATTTCCTTGACACCCTTATTGTTGAATCTCTATTTTAGCTTGTTGAATAGAAAATAATAGCGTAAAATTATAAATGAGTTTAATAAAGAAGCCAACACTGTCACGTCGGCGAATATTGTGACTCAGGTCAACGCACCGTAGTATTTATTGTTCAAAAAATGTCTCTATGGAAGGAGACAGGATGCAAACTTCGGATGAAAAGTTAAGTCCTGCATTTTCACCTTGATGAGTTGAGCTGACTGCGAATTTGGCGCAGAGATTTCAAATACAAAGATTGCTGCGAAAAGTATACTTTATACAATGTAACTGTACAGCTTACTTCTTAGGTACCTCCACTAATTGAAATTTGACAGTTTTTGATGACAAAAAAGTCAGAGAGAAACTGGGACCTTTACAATTCCATTGAAATAAAATGAGTACACTACTTTTTGTATAACTTGACCGCTTTATTGAGAGCAAAAAACAACTTCCATTTCATTAAAAAGCCATGAACGCGTGTGTTTGGACAAAAGCACTTAGAAACGTTTGAAGCTTCCCTCGACGTTCAGCTGTAAAGTTTTTAAGGTCACGAATAGTCTGAAGTATGATTAATCCGATTTGTCCATGGTATAAATAGCGATAGGTAGAAGATTAACAATTTCGGAACGACACGGTATCACATAATGTAATCTTTTCCGCTGTTAGGCCCGGATCAGTGATGAGTGACTTCAATTCGCCTGATTACGATACGGGGCGGAGTGAGAGCCGAAAATGGTAACATCTAGTCTCTGTGCGGTGGGTGCGAATAGTTGGTCTTTGATTAAAAGGTCCAGTGCGTTCTTCTTGGCTAGGCTCTTGTGGAGGTCTGTGGCAAAGAACCACTCCCGAAGTAGGGGCAGATAAATGGCCGTGATTTTGAGTTCGCAGCATAGAATATCCGGAAGGCAGTTTTGTTAGTGCGCCACACCCACTCTACCTTTTACGGTTGTCACATGAACACCAGCATGGATATGCTTACTGGATATTGCCAAAATTATTTTTCAATCGTTAACCAACCCTGTGTGTCCCCATTTTACGGAGAAACTTAACAAATTAACATATAACCTCTTCCGTGCCCACGTTTCATCCACCCGATCCCAGCGGGTGGTGCAAAAGGGATGCCCATGGGATCCCATGGTCATCCCTTCCGCACTCCGTGTTGGAAATGAGAGGCATGTAGCAAGCTTGGAATTGAGAACAAAATCTTTAATGCAAGGTATAGGTATAGTTTTGGTGATGCTGTAGACGCGTGAGTAATAACTGCATGGGTGATAATTTTATATAGTGAGGCGGATAGGGTAGTTAGATACGAAAGTAGCCTACAGAATCAATGGAAGGTGATTTGGTAGAATCTTTTTTGTTGACAAGAAGAAGCGATGTGTGGATAGCGATTAAGTTGTCCGTAATAATGTACCAAGACACCATTGGTTAAAAACGGAGTGAAATTCTCGGGGGTTTCCCTTTTTTTCAAAGTCACAGAGCAAGGGACAATACTTATTGTATAATGTTAGTGACGGGGGTAGCGCCAATGGTCAAGTATGGAGGGAGAGAAAATGTAAATGGCGAATGCGGGGAGTACGGGAAGAACATACGATATCGCGGAGATCGAACACTGGTGGCTTGCATTTCAGATGGAGGTGTTGATCTGAGAAGACTGCATAAGAGAACGGGACAAATTTGTTGAGAAGACATTATTACGATTAAAAAACTATTACTGTGATGTATTGTTAATTTTCTCTCATAACTGTGCAATCAGAACCATTTGAATAAGATTCAATAAGTAAAAAGTCGCTTTCTATCGGAAAACGCGTCTATACTTCCTGTTTCTGTTGCTTTCTGTTTTTTCAAATACTTCTTCTCCTGGGTAACACTATTTCATCGCTGTGATCTCCCGACTACCCGAGTGAGCCCGCTCTTGCTCGTACAGTTTCGCCCTTTCGTTCCATTTCCTGCGTCAGTCCTGGAACCACTCCTCTTGACGCTATAGTGCAATTGGCGCTCGTTCTGTAGTGCCAGCGGCAGATATGATTATAGTGATCTTTTTATGATCCAATTTTGTTCATGCCGGCACACTGCTTCCAGCAGGTACTGTACATTATGGGCAATTTTCGACCGTCGACCACCGTTGGTCTTCACCCGAGTTGGCCTGATGGTTAGCAGTCCGGATCTCTCGGCAACCAACTTGGACATGATGTTTTCGCGGAACAGAGGCACCTGTTAGGCCAAGTGTCGATTTTGCTCATCTCTAACTTGGATCTCTATTATTAACTTACCGCGACTTTATAGATAACCCTAATCCAGCTAATTATTATTTACACGTATTGGGCCACTAGGGCTCCAGAATAAACTGCAACCCCGGTGTTCGCTCTGAACTTGAATCCCAACTTCCGCCTTTGCAGAAACCTTACCAATGACAAATTCGGCTACAGCCACGTTTCGGCTGGGTTACCCTTCTATTTACCGCTCTCTACTTCAGGTTTAACACCCCTTTCAATTTTCGTCTGTGATATTTACCCAAACTTGGCGCCCCGGACTCCGGCGTTTATATACGAACAGGAACATCAAGGTTGTCGATGGTGACAAAAAACTAATATTAAAAGGAGATAATGAGCACTGCTGACCCACTGGTAAATCTCTTGTTATTTAATTCTGCACTACTGGTGTCTTCGATTTTTTTGAATAGATTCTTCTCAAAGTTCTAGCATTACACACAATCCCGGTCCGGCCATACAATCCGGAGGACAGTTTTACCGCCATACGTCCAAGGAATCACCCCCACTCTACCCCTTCAAATCTCTCCTCGTCATAGACGGACATTTCCACTGCACTTCAGGTGCTTAATGAGAAAAAGAGATAGCGAAGAACGAAGACGTGTTGGTATGTGTGTAATGGTTTTCTCACTGCCTCACGGGATTCCATATACAGACGGTATCAACTGCGCACTGCGCATTGTAATACATAAACCACACTACATGGCGTCTAAAACAAACCGTTCTGCTGCTACCGTCATCAACCCCTTTGTTGCTCTTTCACTTTCCACTCCCAATTTCTTGGCCAAGTCCGCCTCAATATTTAATGTAGCAGTCAATCTTGCTGCCCCCGCTCCACCGATCATTTTCTGTCATCTGCCCTGCAAACTGCTACTGGCAACGCGCTGAAGCCGTCCTTCGAGAACAACCTCCACTTTAGGTCTTTCCTGACCATACTGAACGCTCTCGTAGGTGTTGATGTTACCGCACCCAGCTCCGCCTCCGCCTCCGACGCCAGATTGACTGGCGAAGATCCTGCTGCCACAGCACTGGCCCCGTATCTACAAACGGTGAAAGTTCCAGCAGTCCAAGCTTCTGTGCGTTCCCATCCAATTCAACGCCTTCCTTACTTCGGTCGGCAATGTTTGAATGTCCATCGCGATATCTGCGACCACGAACCGGCCCACATGTTTGCATGCACTGTTCGCAATCACACCCTCGGCCTCTTTGGGCGTCATAAGAAGCGTTTCGTTGGTTTTTCTGATCCTGTATCTCCCAGATTCAAAATAAGTTCCAATTTCGTGCTGCCATTTCCGCCAGCGGGTTCGTTGGTTCCTGTTCGATAATTCAATCCGCCGATCCCAACCATTTCTGCATTTATGCGGCAAAACGCGACTTACCAACCGTCAGTGCTGCCTGCGACTCCTACCGCACTCCCGCTCAGCACTCCGACAAGTTTGACACACCGCTCTTTGCTTCTCCGTTATTATAGTGTCTGTTCGAAATTTTTCATCAATTGATAGCACTTTTAATCGATTTATGACATTTTTAAGAACCAAAAAATAATTTTAGAATATTCTTTTATCGCCTTTTTTCGCGTTCCATTTCCGTTAGGTTTCTGCTACCTGCACAAGGTTGTCGTTCAAATCTTTCGCACGTTCACTGCCTCGTGAAACTAATTGACTCCAGTACAAGATGCGTATGTTCTAGCCGTTCAAATAAATTTCAGATCTTACGATGCATACTACTCCTGCAATGATTCAGCAATGTCAATGTAAGTTTTTCTGTAGGGAACTACTTACATGAGAAATACACTCGATATCTGAAATTCCGATATATACAGTTTACGCTAGAAACTAACTTCAGTATTACACACGCCTCCTTCGAGCCAGCCTCTGTCATGCGGGTTCGTAAGGGAACCCTCAAGAGAGAAGGGAGATTGATCACTGCTCGACGCCTTTGTTTTCGGGCATCAGAACTCCGCCATCTAATAAGGTGACAGGCGACATGCGAAGTAGAAAGCGCTCATATGTTTATGGCGTTCGAAAAGTACGTTGCTATTGGAAGAAACCAGAAGTCCTAAATCGAACGTGGTATTTTTATATCAACAACTTCTTTCGAAGAAGTTTGGAAATAGATAGGTGACGAGCAGCGTTTACTACATTTTAGGTTCTTGCGAACAGATATACTGAAAGTTGTAGACGTTGTCACGACGGTGTCGGAACAGTTCTGAACAAGAAGAAACGTCTACTACAGTACAATACTGTTGACGAATTGAATTGTATTGAAGCGCTTATCTACACCGCAGAGGTGGAATTAACTCAAAGCAATGATTCGGAAGCATGGACCGCAGCTGCCAAAATATTTTGGGAATAACTAGAAGAGTTCGTGTACAGGTTAGGTTACATGAAAACTGGTCCCATAAGCGCAGGTTACACTGCTGCAAGAGCCAGTGAATGGGCCGCGAAAGTGAAGGAGAAAGTCGGACCGCTCCAAAATTGTATTGGATACATCGATGGAACAGTCACTGAGATCGCCCGACCAGGTGACTCTGCTCTACAGAACGTAGTCTATAACGTGCATAAGCGAAAACATGCGCTCAAGTTTCAAGCTATAACTACAGCGGATGGAATGTTCTATCATTCGTGTGGTCCAGTGGAAGGACAGAGCCGTGATTAGATCCTACATATTCGCTCAGAGATTGATGCGCATCTGGAAGAGGCCATGAAAGTTGTCGAGCAGCAGTATTGTACTTTTGGGGACAATGGTTCTAACGTTTGTGAATACCTGGAGATTACGTTCCAGGGATCAAACCTCAACGTAGATCAGAGCGCATTCATTCCGGCGATGTCTAGTGGGCTAATAACCGTGGAGTAGATGTTCAAGGAGGTGAAGACATACTGGACGACTATGGACTTAAAATGCGAGTTCTGCAGCTTCCTCTTGGTACTCTTTACTCCTTCGCAATGCTACTATGCAACGTACGTAACTGCTTCTACAGAAAAAAGACCTTGCTGTACCTCAAATGTGAGCCGCCGACGCTTGCAGTATTCTTGACTTCTACAGAGTAAATTGTTGAAGCCATGGATAGGGTGCCGGACTTAGGGCGGAGGAGCCGAAGCACCACCAACTGAAGGGCCTGAACCTTCAGCGCCCGAACGTCTCGCCCCAAGGCAGTACATCATCACGTCCATCACAAGCTTCATCTTTTTCAACTCCAATACAGCTGCAGCATCACGTTCATCCTTCTCTCCTCACGTGCTCTTTTGTGCTCCTCGCGATCTTCCTCAAACTGCATACAAGAGAGCTCAATTTTCTTGTTCTCCATTTCCATCCACGCCCTGTCTCCCCGTTCGAACGAATCTACAAATGACAATTCATCCTCCATGTCTACTGTCGCCGCACATCGTTTTCGCGCCCGTGATACCGCGCATTCCTTCCTCCCATCAGATCCAGCGATCTGGATGTAATCTTCCTCCACTTTAGCCGGCTTTGTAAGGAAATTCATGTACTGTACTGTAATTTTACCCATCAGCGACGACTTATCCCACATAACGCATTAGCCGCGTGGATATAACCGACCACATCTTCCATGCATTAAAATAACCCAAAAATCCCCCCCTTTATGCCTTCAAGTTGCACGTGCCTGAATGATCGAACCCAAGCATTCCTTTTACCGCTCTTGCTTCTCTTCTCTCTCTCTTTTCGCACTCTTTTCCGCCGCGCGATCTCCCCTGTCCCCTTCATCGCAGAAAGTAGCTCCTTCATCTCTGACATATCACCACGAATACCGCTCATATGCCGCTGAACCAGGCCTACTTCGTCAAATTTCGACTGCAACCGCTTATCTATATCTTGAAGTGCTTTCCACGAAACCCTTGAACAGGGCTTCTTCGTTGCATTTGCCTTGCAGGCGGCCAGTTTGAAGCGTCCGCATGTTTCTCCAGTTAGAGCAATTTGTGCTTTACAGGCTGCAACCTCTCGTAGTGGATTCGCATGTTTCTCCAGTTAGAGCAATTTGTGCTTTACAGGCTGCAACCTCTCGTAGTGGATTCAAGTTCTCCTCGAGCGTAAACTTCGCGCGACTTCCTAGCACTGAAGCGGGTTTTGTCACCGCAGGCAAGACGAAAGGATCAGTGGAAGTTGACGGGGCAGAATATGTTGTTGCAGTCGTGGCCCTTGGAAGAGATCCGATGGAAACGGAGGAAGAGGACCCGAGAGACGCTACTGTAGAAGGAAAAGGTACCTGATTCGGTGCAGGATGATACGACATGGCGCGAAAGTGGAGAGATGGTAGTATGCGGTGTTGTAGCGGCGGCGAGCGAGAGAATTGAGAGAAGAAGGAAGTGCAGAGTTCATGTGATGTTGTTTCATGAACTGGCGGGAATTATGGTATGGGAGCTCAAGGGAGCCTCACGAGGCTTCACTAAAGTCTCAAATTTCAGCAAAGTATACTACGGGTATATGTGCCGATTCCGCAATTGTGGTGCAAGGTGTACACATATTGCAGAATTTTACAATCGGAATTTCTAAATTTCGTCACTTGGATATCCCTATTCAAGCGAATGTGTCTGAATAGATGTGTACTGTGCTGCTTGATGCCATAGATAACCCCCACTAACCCATCATACACCACGAAGACCTCTTTAAAAATAAAAATAATTATGTAAACTGTCCTCAGCGCTAAAAGTACCACAAGAAACGTCGAACGTGAGGCCAAGGACGTAGGTAACTGTACAGTGACGACAAAACTTCAACCAAGGGGGTGATTGTGGTCATTGAATTTTGGGGTCAAAGTTCACTCCCTGGCAACAGCGAAGGAGAAAAACACTCTCTACTAACTTCTATAGCACAAGCAGCCCAGCAACCATCTGCACCGTGCCCCGCGGGCGCCAGTTGTCCCAACAAGAGCGTGCTCAAGCCTCCGTGTTGCTTGAAGCTGGACACAGCATTTCGGCAATTAGTGCACAGCTTAAACGATCCCGGAAGGTTATTTTTACATATTTACAGGCACCAAGTAGCTATAGAACCAGAAAAAAGGGCTGGAATCGCAAAAATATGACGGTGAGAGACGAGAAGAGGTCGATTCGTGCAGCATCAAATTCATCGCTGACATCTCCAGCGCTCCGGGACTCTCTTCAGTTTCCGATTTCTGCAAGTTGGACACGTGCTTATCTTAACAACTCTGTCAAGCTGCGATAACAAAGTGTTCTAAAGATTCCGCCCTTGACTGATCAACACAAACTTGCTCGGCTGGAGTGGGCTAAAACATACGTACAAAGTGGATGAAATTTTTGGGGATCCGTGCTCTTCAGTGACAAGAAACGCTTTAACTGGGATGCCTTGATGGCCTCCAGTACTACTACACGACCTTAGAAAGGAACTGTGAATTCTATTCAAGCGGCAGCATCGTGGAAGTGGCATCACGGTTTGGGCTATTTTTTGTGCTCATGTAAAGACAGGTTTGTTTCAAGTTAAGGAAAATTTAAACGCAGATCGTTACATTCATTTGATACAGACTAAAGTTCTGCGTGGACCGACGAGAACATGCCGGTGAATTGGACATTTCAGCAGGATAATGCACCGGCGCACTCTGCTTAGAAAACTGTACACTGGTTTAAAAAGGAAGTAATTCGTGTTATGGAATGGCCTGAACGCCCTCCTGACTTGAACCCCAATGCAAACTTGTGGGAATCTTAGCAAGGGCTGTTTACGCCAGTAATCGGTATTATTCTACGCCGATAGACTTGATGGAATGCATTGAGAGTATTTGGAACCCTTTGACTGCAAAAGTAGTGGAAAATCTAGTGAATTCTATGCACAAGCGTACGGTAGAAGTTCTTATGCGTTAAGGACGTTGTATTGACTATTAACAGTGCAGAACCTATTTGCGGGAGACCACAAAATGATTTGGGGTAATTCTCCTTATAATAATGATTAGTTGATGTATTATTTTTAGAGGGGGCAGTAGGAGGGCTGTATTAGGAGAAATGTTGAAAAAGTAGGCAAAATCGCAGGTAGCGCGCCAAATGAGGCAGATTACTGTGTACAGTAAATGTAGGAAAAAACCCAAAATCGCACATTCTGTATTATGCCACGCAAGTTCCGCCAACTTTGAGCCCTTTCGAGTACGAACTGCGAAAAACTGTTGAAAATCCACAAAATGAGAGCCAATCAAAAAATTCAGCATCATCATCAGCATCATCAAAATCATCATCAGCAGCAGCAGCAAAGCTTAATTATCATTGGATCCTAAATTTTCAAAAATTTGCGAATTTTAATTTTTTTCGACCAATAGGCACCAATTGCACGCGTGGACTGTACTGCGATTGGCTCTTAAACAATTTCAGTACTCTATGCTCGTTGGCTGTAAGCTGCCGATTTGGGCCAATAGGCTGATGCCAAGATGGCGTGACACTGCGCCCATTGGCCCCGATTCTAAGGTATGCCTGACTTCACTTTTCAGTGCAGCTGGCTGCAGTACTTAATTTCGAGACGATGGTAAAAGAATGGGAGAGGTGCGAGAGATGTGTACACTACTGTACTGTACAGTACAGTATTGTGCACATTACAGTACAGGACTGTACATACATAATATTGTAGTATGCGTAGTCTCAGCGAGGGGGGGCGAGGAAGGAAGGCACAGTGAACGGGTACAAAAGCCCCCGGGATGCAGTTGCAGTCCTGTATTTGGTGTGTGTTTATTTAGGCCGATTGCCATAGATAATTGACACACAGGTTCGTAGATAATCCGATTGACCGTTTTTTCCTCTACCTCTATTGTCTCTCCTCTCGCCCCGATCTGGCGGGGAGCTCTGCCTTATGTAGCCTTTCGCATGGCAATATAGGAGTGGTAACAGCTCGATAATTACTATATTACCGGTAGCACTATACACCAGTACTGCCACCTGTCAAATACGGCACAAGTCATCACAGTCGCCAAATCACTGTAGTCGTGGCCCGCGATTGGACCGAGCGGTTTGGTCAGTATGCACTGTACAACGAACATAGTGTATTACAGATACTGTAGTACAGTACGGTACAGTATATGATGTATTTACAGAACTGTAATACAGTATGTTTGTAGTATGCGTAGTGTCAGCAAGGGGAGTGGAAAAGGGAGGCACAGTGAACGGGTACGAAGGTCCTTCGGGATGCAGTTGCAGTCCCGTATTTGGTGGTTTTAGCAGGTGGAGTCACTAGAACGGTCGATATTTCTCTCTGACTCCAAAACTGCCTCTCTCCTCACGTCCCGATCGGGCAGTAAGGGCTTCCTTATATAGCCTTTCGATAGCTATAGAATAGCAGATACAGTAGACGATAGCCACTGTATTACCGGGAACACAATACTGTACAGTAGTATTGCCACTTGGCTGTTTAGGGCACAAATCATTGGATCTGCCAAGTCAGATCAGTCGTGGCCTATGATTGGCCGAGACTGTTCGTACAGTATGCACTGTACAACAATGTTATTTATGTACAGTACTGTACAAAGGTCTCGGTTGGAAGAACCGCCACAAAGCAGTGGCAAAAGTGCTCGGCAAAAATCTGTTCAAAGCCGCTGGAGCTGGCGTCCACTATGAAGTCTCGTATTTACTTTCCGGACTGAACGCCCGACCTGCCGACATAATTGTCCACCCGACTGCTTCGGAAAAACCTACGTCCCCTCCCCGGCTGAATAATTTTAGCGGCTCTTTACAAGTACTGAAGTAAATTAATGAGTAAACCAATCATACGTGGTACTGTCGCACAAATCCTGCAGAGGAGTCGTTCCAGGAAGTGGAAAATGCTTAGCTGTTCTGTGGCAGGGCTTGGTAGGCAACAAACTCGGCCTCTACAATAGCGTCAAGGCTCCTTTTTGTACATGGAAAAATATAGTTCCCGCTAATATTTACTCCACGGTGAAGCGTTTCTCTCGCATAAAAAAGCGAGACCCCGCGAAGCGGGTCGAGATCTTCGGGTCTTGTCAAATAATAAGCATTTTGGAATAAAAGCTCACCTCGCAGCTAGTCACCCGTTTTCAGTAGCCCAAATCTCAGCCGCAAATCCACCCCAGAGCACCAAACTTGGTCACCGCATTTGGCGTAGAGTTGCGTATAGGGTGTCTGGAAAAAACGGATTGAAACGAGTTAGCAGGACGGAAGGAACTTTAGTTCATTGAGCATCTATCCTGTACACTGCAGGACCGACTATACGGCTAGGAACTAATTGTATATTCCACGTCAGGCACGTGCAGTGGGGCTCGCGATCGAATCGCCATTGCAACAGAAGACCACAGTGTGCAACTTATGCGGTGATAAATACTTCTGCGGATCAGTCCTGTGGTTGTGTTAAACTTCTCTGCAATGCGGCGGGATGAAGTCTTCTGGGAACAGAATAGCGGCGGTTGTTTTCGTCCGTGTTAGGTGGCCTATTTGGAGGTGGTGGTCTTGAATGGCGAGGCCCTCGTAATATCGGGGTGGTAGGGTCAGCGGTGGGGAGGGTAGGAGGGTGGAACCAGTATGTCCGCGGGCCTGAGTTCCGTCCTCGGCACGAAGAGTGGGAACTACTATGCAGTACCTGCTCACTGAGTCTCAGCAAATTTATCTGTACCAGTAAATGAACCCATGTGCTCGCAAAGAAGAGTGCCTACAGCAAGGCGGCGAGTGTGCTGGGATTTCTGGGATCGCCTGCTCCTCCGCAGAGGTGGTTTACATTCTTCGGGAGAAACACCCACAGCGCTCTCCGACTTCAGAGTCGTATCAATCCGCTTCCTCTGACTCGCTGCCCTTTGCCCCAACTTGACTCCAGAACTTGTTCTCCGAGGGTTCGGAGCTTTCCACAAGGCAGCACCGCAGGGGGAACCCGGACTGTGCCTAAACCACCTTGTTGAGCTCTTACAAGTCCCACCAGTTGTCAATGGTGGATGGAGCTTACTAGCAAATCTGACTAGTCTCGTCAACTTGCTAGTCAACGGAAAGGGCCCTGCTGCTGTATCTGCATGGATCGCAGGCGCCCCGCTTACGGCTCTTCTGAAATCGGACGGAGGAATAAGTGCGAGACCTTACAGCGCCTGGTGGGCAGATGTTTGCTGACTCGCATTTCCGACACGGCTTCCAAATACTTTCAGCCACTGCAGTTGCGAGTATCAATGTCAGGGGGATCTGAGAGAGTTGGCCACGCTATACGGCGACTTTACGAGGAGCATGGCGAATCGGCGGAGTATGCATTGTTAACCATTGACCTTCAAAACGCTTTTAACTCGGTCAACCGCAGTGCGTTTTTGACGGAGGTCGAACAGAGATTCCCGGAGCTCTTCCTTGGGTCCATTACACATACGCTGTAATCTTGGGTCATCTGTGGTGTGGGATGATATGCTACGGAGCGTGGTTGGCGTGCAGGAGGGGGGTCCGCTGGGTCCACTTTTATTCTCCCTTGTGCTGCAAAAACTGACGCAGGAAAATGTGGGCGAAACCACAGGCGGGCCTTCTCTACTCCTTCAGCTGTGGTATTTGGACGATGGGTACGTAGTTGGCACCCATGAAGCCATTCGAATGGCTCTACAGTTCCTCTTGTTCCCGGAGGTGCGCAGTTTGGGTTTACACCTGCACATAGATAAGTGTGCCGTCAGGTGGCCAACCGCCCCCCCCCGCCTGTTCAGCAGTCCCTCCCATGTGAGCTTCGCCAGAACTATGACGCCGGGACAACAGTGCTCCGCGCACACTTCGGGTCGGACCTATTCGTGGAGCGCGAGTTCTCAAAGCACGTCACTTTGTTACAGCCTCTCCTCAAATCCCTGTTAATCCTGGGGGACACGCATGTAGCTCTCCACCTACTGCGGACTTGCTTTGGCGTATGTCGGATCAACTACCTCTTACGTGCAGTTCCCCTCATTCCACTCTCAAGGGAGCTACGGAATTCGACACCGCTGTTAAAGACACGCTGCGGGGGTTAATGGGTGGGGTTCTGGACGCCGACACATTTCGGGAATTTCAACTCCCTATTGCGCTTTTTGGGCCCGCAAGCCGACATTTGGCATCGGGCTTCGCTCCGCAAAGCTCACTGCGGCGGCTGCCTTCCTTTCCTCCGTATCACTCACGCGTGCCCTGTGCTCTACCCTGTTCTACCGAACACTGCTCTCCAATCTTACACATCCGTAGTTCGGGCGCACGCCGAGTGGAAGAGACAAGTGGCACAAGAAAGGGTTGTCCAGTCCACGGCTTTCGACACAATGCAGCGGTTTGGGCAAGGGCAACTCGCTTGCCCGGTTCAGGAAATGGCCTTTGATTCCATGCCAATTGGGGATGAGGGGGCTGTGGCATTCCGAGCCTCGTTGTCAGTGAATGGTTGCAAGGACTGGCTTTCACGCCAACCGGCTCCAGGCTGGAGTGCGTACACCTCACACCGAAATTACAAGACGTGGCTGCGGTTCTGTTGCAGGGTACTGTTGTTTCCTCCCATTTCAAAAATGCCACAAGAGCGGATGCATGACATTTGTGGATCAGTACGGTGACCACGCGCTGTGCTGTGTCTACGGATCTACCCGCGGATGGCGGCATGACTTTCAAACATTGTTGTTTGCCGCAGACCTCTCCAAAGCCGCCCGGCACTTAGTCCCCCGAGCCCCGGCGTCAGTGAGAGCAATCCCGCACAGCGACTGGTAGCAAGACTTCTGTGGAGCGTCGAAGGCATCCGCAGCGGGACTGACGTTGCGGAGGTCGGAGAGCTTGGAAGCATGCGCTAATGGAAGGGGTCAAGCGCAGGGGAGGAACTGGGACCTTTATGTAAAGATTTAATCGCACAGAGATGCGTAAAAGTAAACCGCAGTATTATTTTTTGGAGAAAATTGTGGAAATACCCGCGTCTTCAATTGATTCCAAAAAATTATTCAATTGATGATGTCAACATTGGCGTTGTCGAATAGTCGCTAGTTTCTTCACCATGCACTTGGGGTGACCCTGTCGGATATTCCGGGCCACAACCGACCATATCTTTCAAATATTAAATCACCCCACATTTCCCCCCCTGGGTTTGGTAAACATTTATTTGACTCCTGACGAAAGCCGCCTTCAAGACTATGTACTGTACAGTACAGTATAAACTGATGCCTACTATTGTACAACAAATGTTATCAGGGTAATCTTGCAAGTGAATATTGCAATGCAGAAAAGTGATGAATCTTGTTTGGCGGGAATTGAATGTGCGTCGTAAGGGCCCTTTGAGGATGCAGATGGTAGGGAGATGCAACGTAGTGGCAGCTAGCGATGAGAATATAGTACAGTGATGGCGTCCCGTAAGTGTAAGAGTGTCGGTCAGGGCGTTGTTCCGGAGGGGTTCCATGGTCCTGATAGCAGCTGTATGGGCGTAGTCGTTGACACTGGGTGATGTGGGAACCACAATAGAAACCAGCGAAGTGCGAGGCGACGTGGGTGCCCTTGAGTCGGTGAGGTTTTGCGTGTGAGTGCGGTGAGCGTCTTGGTGCGGGGTGGTTGAGCGTAGTGCAGCGTGAATATTTAGACGCTAGCACACCTTTTTGACGTATTCTGTGAAGTATTCAACTTTGCGCCCCGCCTTGTTGTCTCCTCCAGGGGATTGACATCCTTGAACATTTTAATTGTGGGATAGCCTCTTATTTTAGTGGCCTCGCAGATTTGAGGGTCCTTGACGCAGTCGACCTTAGCCGCCTTAACATTTGGCCTCGCACCGGGGAGGAACTTTGCCAATTTGGACCACTCTGGTAACGCGTTCCTGGAATGCATGCACCACTCTGTATAGTACATAACAAAAGTGTACTCGTTCTGCTTGAGATAGAGATCATAATTTGAGGCGGAGAGCTGGACGACTTCCTCCGGAACGTGGGCTAGCTCCTGGTGGTCGACATGCTCTGTAACAGTGTTACCAATGTGCCCGATAATCGCGTTTGTGTTCTTCACCGCGCTCCCCACCGATGACTGTTTTGCGGACTTGGGAACTGGCGTCGAGCTTGGCTTTACCGGGATAGTCCCGAACTTCGATGTTGGCATTTCGAGACTTGGTTTCACCCTCAATGTAAGTCCGTACTTCGCAGAAGAGGACGAGGCCAATCACGGCGGCGACGGTTATGGGAAGGACGCCCCCCCTTCGAGTGGCTTGTCTAGAGTCTGTCGGAAAC
The DNA here is from genome assembly GCA_002205965.3 of Kappaphycus alvarezii. Taxonomy (NCBI): domain Eukaryota; phylum Rhodophyta; class Florideophyceae; order Gigartinales; family Solieriaceae; genus Kappaphycus; species Kappaphycus alvarezii. The sequence goes on along the minus strand of NADL03000631.1, from coordinate 146,587 downwards.
CTCCGGAAGATTTCAAAGTTGAGCAACTTGATCATGATCAGTGCAAGGGGATGAAGGGGTTGAGCGTGAGTGGAGGGAGAGATTGGAAAATCCGTACTTGGTGTGGTGAACGTTTGTGACTCTTGACGAAAAGCCGCCGTAAGGGCTACGTTGTCAGGGTAATCTTGCAAGAGAATACACGGAAGTGCAGAAAAGTGATGAATCTAGTTTGGTCGGAATTGAAATGTGTCTTAAGGGCCCATTCAGAAAGAAAGAAGTTTAATGCATTCAGTATCCACTGAGAACTGCGCACGTCCTAACTATACGGGTTAAGATCTAACCGGATGTATGCAGATGGTAGGGGGATGCAATGTAGTGGCCGCTCTAGTGATAAGAATGTATATGTGATGGCGTCCCGAGATTGTAAGAGCTGGCTGTCGGTGGGGGCGTTGCGCCGGAGAAGTTCCATGGCCCAGATAGCAGCTATCTGGGTGTGGCGCTGGCACTCTGACGGTGCACAGGCGCCAGTCCCGGCCGGTAATATCCCGTCTCCTAGACCTAATGCACATTACCGCTGTCTCGAGACTCTACAGCCAGCCGCTCTGCGAGAGCCGCCCGGCCGCCTATTTTAGTTTTAATCTCCGGCCCTCGGCCCTCGGCCCTCGATGCCCTCCGAGAGGGGACGGCAACGAACTCACGTGATCACCCAAGGCCGACTCACCGAGCCCTCGTAAAAGGACCCACTTTTCCCGGCGTTTCGTCTTTTCGAGGCTCGAAGTCTTTTTTAAGTCAACCCGCTACGCTTGGCTCGCTCGAGCGTGTCAGAATGGGGCGTAGTCGTTGACACTGGGTGGTGTGGGAACCATTGCAGAAGGCAGCGAAGTGCGAGGCGACGCGGGTGCCCCCTGAGGACGGGGGAGCTTAGGAAGGATGGGAAGGATCCAATTCGTGTCGTGGCGGGTGCGTGGTGAGGTGAGAAGCGACGTTGGCGGCGACATGAGGGGCTATTGCGGGTATTCCAGAGGGAGATGTAAAGGTGGGATGGGTGCGGCGGGGGTGGGGAGGCGAGGGTTTTGTGGAGTACCGAGTTTGACCCGCCCGTTGTGATGTAGTGCAACGTGCGGGCTGCCATGTTCTTCTAGTTGCCGCTGCCCGCCTGGGTGGTGGCGTGGAGGATGGAGAGGAAGGCAGAGGCCTGCCATTGGAACAGCGTTTGGCGCGTTCGGATTTTCTTGTAATATTTTTTGCCGCGGAAATCTCGATTCTGGAATCAAAAGGCCCTACAACGGAAAGTTTCTTTTTTACTTGAATTTTTCGACAGTTTTGAAATGTGCACAATAAAATATACATCAAATTAACTTGAAAAATCTACCCACATTACGGTGTTAACACAAATTACACAACCCAATGATCATTGATATGCGCTTACTGTATTCTAGATTATCCTTTAAAAATTCTGTTCGGCTGGTAAATAAAGTAGGGAAAATTAAGAGGTACAGTACTACTGGTCACCCTGTACAGTAGGATTGTGAAAGTTTTTACCAATGATCTACTTGGGTGCAACATGCGAAGTCATTGAAGACCCTTAAAGTAACTGAAAAACAAACATCAATAAATTAGGTTTGAGTAGGGTGGCCAAACTCTGCATGTTGCGGGGCGCGACAATTATAGACGCCGCGCACGTCGACCATATTGCATAACTTAGCTTCTGATTGATCCGGGTTTTCACTCCTCCCTTAGAACATCCACTACGAGTCGCGACGGTTGCCGCGTACTGCTCGGTGACCTTGGACGTTGTCTCGGAAGGTGATCCCAAGGAGTCAAAGGCTAGTGGCACAAAATTCCATCCTAGCCTCGAACGTCCCGGCTGTGCCTCGCCAGGAATCGCTGCCATTTTCGCCGCTAAGTCCCTCTTCTTCCGCTTTTCTGCTGTATTGGCAACGGCTCGCGCTTCTCGTGCTCCCATTAACATATAGCTCGCCTGGAATGGCGAAGATATGGTGACGTCATACGCCACTGGGAGAGGAGGCGGGTTGTTCAATGCGTCCGACCGTGGGTGCACCAGAATGTCAGCGGGCAATATCCCGGACCACAACGGACCATCACTTTCAAATATTAAATCACCCCACATTTCCACCCAGTACAGTATATATTATGCAAATATCATCCCTATCTGAAGTGAAATTGGCCGAGTACGTACCACGCATTGCGGCCCGATACCATACCACCGCGGCTACGATTCGCACACGCATCTTCCAGCGCATCAGTTGTGCTCGGTGGTCATCGGTGGCTATGGCCATCATCTCTCGGGCTCCACTGCACGTGATCGACGTGAACCATCCAGTTAGATCATAACCATATAGTCGGTCAGTCAGTGTACACTTCAGAGACATAATGAGTAAGAATGTTGATAGATAAGTGCCCTTCTGCATCAGTCGCTAGCTCTACAGTTACTAAGGATATTGTCGACGTTTCGGTCAAACACATGCACCGCCCTTTCTACTGGGTGAACCCCCGCGTCCAGCTCAGACCGTTTGGCATCGCTATCCGCGCCTCCTACACGCCGCTTTCCTTCAGGTGTGCCACCAGGAAGGCTTTTGCAGTAGCTCACCTTGTCGATCGGAAAGGCTCCGGTTCTTCCCCAGGTTGGTACCCGACGCATTCATAACGTCGAAATTTCCATAGATGTGCAAGCCAGCACCTGTAGCACGAGAGACCTTCGGTGCCGCCTCAAAACGTTCGAAAAGTGCCGTTACGAACCACTAGCTACACTATGTGAAGCTTTTCTATTTGCGCACTTTCTCAAAGAGAGCCGTATCCCCGAACGGTGCACGCGATTTCAAAGCGATGAAATGTACGGCGCCACGCGTGTCATGCCAACAAAAGAACCCATTGGTTTGGCGATCATATAACATGCGCAAATAAGCTCTGGTGGGGCTATCAGTGTTGTCTGGATATTAATAATGCACCAGATTTGTTCCTAGTCACAATGCTGTATATCAGAGACAGAATGATCGGGGCTGGATTCGAAAAGTCAGCATCGGATAGCGGACCATCGAAATGCCGCGTGGCACTGTTTCCGCAGAAATGTTTGTGCGCGTAGGAAAATGACGACAGGCGCTTTTTTCGACTCATGAATGATTACCGCTTTGAGCTACAGGAGATGATGTGGCAATCCGGTGACAAAAGAGAAAATTACGTTATATCATGTATGATTTGACGTTGGGCTGAAACGTCATTGCACCCTTTCGTAAGTTTTCATTTTGCCTCATTGAAATTGTGCCCCTTCAATCACTTTTGAACCATGGGAAAATGCACGTAAATGTTTCTGATGATTCATGTAAGCAACAATTCGCTGTACTCATGGCACTATTCTACCGGGCAATAATGTCAATCTCCTAGAATGAATTCAGAGTGGGCAAGGCTGTGCGTTGCTGCAAGCGGAACATGGGAGACAGTCGTACAGATATTTACACCCACTTTTGTGCCTCATGATCAGACTTTTGGAAGTATAACATTTTCATCTGCGTTTTCATCCTCTCCTAAGATCAATGGGAAGGCGCGCTTTCCGATGCCTCTACGGGAAACATACTTGAATCAGTTTACCTACCCTTTCAATCTCACTCGTCTTCTAACTCCTTTACTGACAGTTCTGGGTCAGAGTGAGGTACCTAAAAGGTACCTCACTCTGACCCAGATGCTGTCAGTTTCGAACACTCTTCTTTTTCGCGACCGTTTTCGCAACGATTATATCCAAAATGTAACTCTGCACTAGTGCACAGAATAATTGGTACACTGACTCCGCGTCAAGCAGCCGTCAAGGAAAACCTCTGTCCTCGAATTATTTAAATGGTCTTCCGAGTCTAGGATTGCGTATGTCCTAGTCCCTGTCCAGAAATCAGATTACTCACGTCCTCCTGAAGGCAGATTTACTACTTTGCCTCCTCACATTTCATATTAAAGGAAAGTTCCCATCCACACCAACATATCACCGCCATCCGTCACTTGAATTATTCGAACACCGATTCTCCTCGCAAGCTATCTTCAGCATGAAATCTCCTCAACAACAAGCTCCAGGAAACCCAACTACGTTCCAACATCGCCCTACACAAGGAAGACTTGCCCATCCCGAGAAGCTCACCGCCCCATTAGCTCCACGTCCTGCTCAAAGTTCATCGACGCAAGAAACGGGTCGTGGCGAACCGCGAGGATGGGGAAGGCGTCTACCTCCTCTGCTCAACGACAATCACAATGCAAGAAGTCACGAGTTGCCGAGCAGCCGAGAGACAGATGGGACACATTACACGGATACAGTGTATGCGGGACATCAGGCGCATGCGGGGATGGATCCGTCTCGTGAGTTGGGAAATGGGCAGCATTATGATCGGCGGTATTCGTATGGACAAAATGTAGCTCCCAGTGGGCGGAATGCGGAGTTTATGGCTCCGCGATTGGAGTATACTGACATGAGGGTGTTTTCTACACCGTATGGATACACGGCGAATAACCAGCCGTTGTTTATACAATATGGTACACCTTCTGGGGATGTGGCTGCGCAAGCGGTGTTAGCGTTGGGACACGGTTATTATACGCCGGGGCAATACGGCGTAGAGATGGGGGATGGACAGTATCAGTATGGGAATGGGTTGAGACATGGAATGGAGGACTATCGGTATGGATTGCAGAGGGTGTAGAGTGGCGTAATGCTCACGGCGGGCAAGTCGGAAATGGGCATGGAATGGATGCAGGACGTGAGGGGGGTCAAACAGGAGGCGGAGCACAGGTTGAAGAAAATCGTGGGGACGGAGGCATTCAAGGACGAAGAATGGAAGGGATGGGTGTGGAAAGGCGGGAAAATAGCGGGGCTGATGGGAGAGGGTATTGACAGAGGGGGCTGGGAATAAGAAAAAAACGGATATGGGTTGTGGAGGCGCTGTTGAAGAAATGGCGGCGGCTTGTACTTTGGAGGAGCTACGGGAGATGAGGGAGGCGGAGAGAAGGGTGGAGATGGATACAAGAATGTTGGAGAGAATGGTGTGGCGGTGCAATTGATGCAAAAGGCGTCGGGAAGAATCACATGGACAGCGGAGCTGCACACGGAATTTCTCAAGGCGTTGGACGAACTCGGGCTTGAGCAGGCTGTACCGATGTCGATTTTGAACAAGATGGGTGTGAGTGGATTGACTCGGGAACAGGTCGCGTCCCATTTGCAAAAGCACAGGACGATGTTGTGAGAAAGGAGAAGGAGGTGAAGGAGAGGACGATGTTGCTGAATATGGCGGCAAGGTCTGTGCTGAAGAGAGATGAGAATTTGGGGAAGAGGAGTTTGACGGCTGAAGAAGTTATGGATGCTGTGGCGAGGGAGGAACGGTTGAATGGGGCGGTGGACGAGAAAGAGGAGGAGGGAGAAGTGGAGGAGAAGAAAAAGGGAGGATTTAAGGGGCTCTGTAAATTGAGTCGGGAAAGCGAAATGGTACCAAAGTGAAGGAAGTGATTGGAAAGGGCAGGAGTTGTCCCGCCGCGGATTACATTCCATTCCCAACACGCTGTCCGTGAATAATTTCCGAAATTCAACACTTGTCATTGTACCGTACCGTAATATAAAATATTGTATTTTTAATTTCAAACTGATCCTTTTGTTTCGTACAGTAGAGTACTGTAGTGTACAATGATCCCAGAGAGACGGGCACAGGCTGCTGTGATTTCCATCGAATTGCATCTGTTGTCTCGTTGCATCGCAGTGTCTCGCACTGTCGTGGACCGCCCCCGACATCTTCAGCCGTCGGAAAGGGTACATAGCTGCTGACCGCCGACACGACACGTAACAATCTTCATCCAAACGTCAACCCTGCGCCACTGCCATCCACCCACCAACCCAACAAACCCTTTCGTCGTCCATTCCTCCAATCGTCAATCATCATCGTCCCCTAAATTTCCTTTTTCAGTTTCAACTTTCACAATGCGCCGTTTCCTTCAAGCTCCGATCCTGCCATCTCTTCCATTGGTATCGAATATCCTCCCTGCATCTCCAATCCATCCCATACCCAGCCATTCAACGCATTCTTTCCACTTATTCCCCCGCTCCGATCCATCCCAGTAACGTCCCCCGCTTCATAAATCATGCTCAACCCCCTATTTCACTCCATCCTCCCACCTCGCCACTCTTCCTCCCCCTCCACCCTTACTGCATCATGTCTCCATCATCCTCCCTCTACCTCCATATTCTGTCCCTCACCCTACTTGCCTCCATTCTCCGTGCACACCCGCACCCCTCCCCGCACCCCTCCCCGCTTCCAACCCCCCACATAACCATCGATATCCACACATCCTCTCCGCCGCAACCACATGTCACCATCCAACTCCTCATATCACCCCAACCTTCATCGCACTTCCTCTTTGACCCCACCCCACTCGCATCGGACCCGCCCTCCCAACCCCCGGCCTTCACTCTCACACCTTTACACAAGTTCCCCCTCTCCCCGTCTCACACACCCCCGTTGCAACTCCAACTCCAACAACCACCCCACCCGTCCCTTCCCCCTCCACAACCCCCGCACTCCCATCCCATTCCACATCCCCGCCACCCCAACCAACCATGCAATTCACTCCCATCCCAATGGAACTCGTCCCCAATCCCTCCTCCTCCCCCTCTCCTCAACGCACCGCCAACATCTCCACCTCCGACACATCCGCAAAACTGGACGGCTTTCAATCCTCAGCACACGCCGTACGTGCAATCGTATTTGCAGCCATCACCGTCGCCATCATTTGGTCATAGCCGTTGCAGCCATCACCGTTGCAAACTGCCCTTCCTATCAGCGTATCGTCCCAGCCGCTTCGTTTTCCACAGGCAGTTTCGCATTCGAGTCCAACTCCTCAACCGCAAAACCTTTACATGATCAAACGCCTACCCAACCCTCTTCAAAGAGGTATGCCGCAAGGAGCTTGGAGAGAAATATCGTTCGCACCCAGCAACAAGCCGCCCATTTGTTTCGCTTGGATGATGTCGGCAGTGGTTGTGTTTACCGCTGCAATTTCTAGCATGTAACAACCTGTTCTTGGATCGATGATAGAGTTTACAAGGATTAGTCACCGTCATGTTTAGCACAGTCACACGTTTTGAGGATTACAGAATTTTCACTTTTTACAACTTTGTGTAAATGATCATTCCTTTATAAAGTCAGCCAGCCTAAGGGATCGCGCTCTGAAATGACGACCGAACGGGCTGCTCTTCTAGTCGTTTGTGCTCACTCGACCCTTGCTCGTGGAGCCAGTTTTGGGGCACCATTATCAGTCAAGTAAACACTCGTCCACCACGCGGCACTTGATTTCAACAAATGAGTCACTCTGGCCGCACCCCGCGGTCGCCAGTTTGCTTCGATGATGAATCGTATTGTTCGGGAAGCCATGACCTTTCGAAAAACTTTGCCAGTTCACTCGCTCGCAAATTCACAAAGATCGGTCTCCCATGCGGACATGTGTACGGGTTTTCACACCGCATCAGGTTGGAGAAAATGGAGCTCAACTTTTGGATGCTCAGTGGTTTGCCATTCTTAATCGCTAGCTTACATGAAACAGCGGCGGCAGCCTCTTCAATCGAGGTCGCCTCAGAGCATAGGCGGAGAAGCAGAGGACCCAAGGTACTGTGTGGTAGGTCTTTCAAAACTCCGGGCACCTTGCGGATGAGGTAAACTGCGGCTTTGCCTGAATCTAATCCAGATTCATCGAGTTCTGTTCCGAAACCAAGGGACTCCAACGAAAAAGGTCTTCTTCACTTATCAAGCCTGGGAGTCGCAATGGTTCTTTCAGCTGTGAAAACTGAGATGCCCTCCATAAACGAAGCAGTTCTTCATAGATTGGTCTCTCATCGGCAATGTGCTGCTCTGCAAGTATCACACCACCGTCATATTCTACAGCATATATGTCTGTAATACCTGAGCCACGACCCTGGCATTGCAAGGCAGCGCCGATATGGTTGAATCCCCTCCACATGTCGAAGAGGGGTCTTCAATACAATTTTGCTGCTGCCCGACCTCGTTCTTTGAGGGCAAAAGTGAGACCAGTCTTTGCAAAACCTTTGTTTCTCTACCAGAAAGCGGAAGCTCCCGGTTGATTCAAGTGGTGCAGTCACAACCTCAGGGACAGGCATGCCGGACATCATATCCCCAATGACGGCAACAACCTCCTTCTCGATGATCGCAATCATATCTGGGTCCTTGAACCGGGCAACAGATTTTATAGGTGATACATTCCAGTCGACAGCACCGCTCGCTATGGACAGGTGGACAAAGACAACGGGATATCTCGACTTTTTCACATTCACGCATTGGGTAATCGCAGCGGTGATGTCGTCAATAACAACACATCTCCCATTTACAGCAATCATTACCGATGATCTCGATGGCGAATGGACCATGGAGGGAATTGCGGCAACGATATCTACCGTACCCAAACCGGAGATAGGAACGGACGCAGCACGAAAATCAGCTGGGGAAGCTTTAAACTCATCCGCCATGGACAAAACGCGGTCATCGTTAGGGTCCCTTTTACCGCCAGGTCTCACCCAATAGAGTTGTTTATTTCGGGTCAGTCGGAAAGAAACCAATGGATGACAGAGGGCAGCCCGAAAAAGCCATGCTTTGCAAGCAGAAAATGTTCGTGACAGTTGCCGTCCAGAGTACGTCCAAGGAAGACCTTGGACAGACAACGGTTCCGTTTGCCATAGGCGTTGGGGCGACGGAGTGTTGAATAGGGAGGCCATCGTTGGAAAAGCGCAAGGTGGTTCCGTGATCATGCTGCTGGATGCGCGATGAGACAGTCAATGATTTGCGGTGTGGGCAATGGCCCACAGTGCCTGGCCGCGGAAACCAAGGGTTTGGACGCCGTCGCGAAGCTGTTGCAGAGAGTGTAGCTTTGATGTGGCGTTGCATTTGGCGACAGAAAGAAGCCCTTGGTCAGGAGATATGCCGACACCATTATCGGAGACGGTGATAGATCGAGTGGAGAGGTCAAGGTCGACGGAGATTGAGGTGGCTTGAGCGTCGATGCTGTTCTCGACTAGTTCTTGAATGACAGAGTCGTAACCGGTAATCACTTGACCTGAGGCAATACGTTGGATGACTGGGAGGGGTAGAACGGAGACCTGTTGATTTTGGTAGGATACAGGCGAGGGAGAGAGGCATTTTGGTGGGTTGGCTCGTGGAGGTTTGAAGGGGGAGGGTGCAGTACGGCAGCGACGCTTGAGGCGGAGGTACGAGGGGATGTTGTGTGAAGGCGGGAAGTCTGAGATCAGACGATGTGAATGGCGGCCAGTGCGATGGCGGTTAAAGGTAGCGAATACAAAGGTGAGTGTTCTCGACGGCATTGTGGGGAGTCGTTGCGCACGGGCAGGCCTCGAAAGGCGAAAGAAGGAATCATTTGCTTGGGCAAGGGAGATTGTCTGTCTGCGCATTGATCCCGCAAAAATCGACATGTTCTTATGACTTCATAATTTTCGACAATTTCGTCATACTGTATTTCAAAGTACAGTATACTGTACAGTACACGTACAGTATGAGATCTAGGGTCGGTCCTGTAATGCATGTTTGTCGCCAATATTCAACTTCTTCTGTAAATGTGGAGAACTTATGTTACTGTAAACTGCGTACTCCATGAACTGCACAGTTGCTGCACTGTATAGTACAGTAACAGACCAGGACTGCTGCTAAAGCAGCAACTAAAGCAGCAACTGCTACTCTAGCTAGGTAAGCCACTTCGTTACCTAAGGATGCGGGTGGGATTCCTTCGTCAGCTACAGCACGAACACCGGTGGGGGGTCCGATGGTGGGATTGAGGTTCTACGGTACGTTGTTGTGCTGTAAGGATAGCGGTGCTTTGAGGGTTGGTTAAGTCCATGCGATGTTACAAGCACCACCGGAGGCGGAAAGACCTTGTATAATTAGAGGGGGTACTGCTTGAGAGGGATTCAAATCTGTACCCAGTGCGCTTTGCGGTTTGCTCGACGAAGTTGGGGACAGCGGCGAAGGAAATTGTCGGGTGTAAGTCTTGATCAAGCTACAGTATAGTACTCAAGGGCGATTGCGTTTGAATGCGGTTTCTGAAAGGGAATCGGAGACGGAGAGGGTGTTGGACAGCAGGAGCTGAGGAGGTTGAGAAGGCTCGAGAGAGGAGGGACAGTCCAACAACTGAAACTCCTTCCCAGCAGGTCTCTCTCAGCTGATCGGAAGGGTGCGATCAGAGGAGAGACACCAACTGGAAAGGGGATGAGCCGACTGAACTGGTAAGGGCTACGGCAGAACAGAATGCACTGGAGATTGTCTGCGGTCTCAATTTCTCATTTTGGTGGACCGATAGTCGGCTGGTTGAACACAAACTACAGTACCCCGGCATAACAAAGGACAGTTCAGTTTAGAATATCTCCGCCGCCATCGTGTCGAAGCGGCAAAAAACCTAACTTTTGGTCACCATGACATCACGTAATTGGCTGGACTACACTTTGCCACTTTTTATATTTTGCCTATTTGAGGGTGCATCTGTCTAGTCCCACCGGCGTCGGTGGGGAGGTAAATTACCTCCGACTGTTAGGATAGTGCCATTCCACTGTTGATGGGGAAAGTCACAGACAGATCACGTCATCTTTCGTGATGCATTCTCTAGGAATAGACTACTGAAGAATCACACGTATGCTTGTGACTTGTGATATATGATGAATCTACAGTGCAGTGTGATCCACCATTTAGAGGGCGCCGAAATCCTTAGTAGGGAGACACATGTGTACTAATAGAGTTGAGGTCACTGACTACCTGAGTTGGTGATATGGTTTAATCTTTACGTAGTACGTTCCTCCTGACTACTGAATATGGAGTAGGAAGTACGAAAAAGTGAACATGATTTAATACAAGTAGAGCTGCCTCACAATCAATCTACCAGTTAATTAGTCTCCATAATAAGTGAAGAAAAAAGAGAGCAAAACATCAAAAGTAACCTGCGCGAATACCGACGACATGGACTTCTTTGAGAAAACAGAAGGCAGTTAGCTGCACGCAATAACGTCGAGCTTGCTTGACACGAGCAGTGATGAAGAGGCACTTCTGCGGGAGCACGGCGGCTCGCTGGCTGAGAAGACCGACAACATCAACCGCGAGAGCCACAAGCTCGGAGACCTCTCCTACCGGCAGTACTTTGCTATCGACCCGATCTACAACGATGAAATACTCTTGCGACGTTTCTGCGTTTCGTTTGCGATTTTCGACCGCATTTTTGAGGCCGCAAATTTCAATGACGGCTATTTTGTGCAGCACCGGGATCGCACCGGTGAGATCGGACAAACGAAGTTCTTTAGGTCACCGAGTCGATGCGAATCGTGACCTATAGCACCGTAGCCGACGCTGTGGAAGAGAATCTTGGTCTGCCTGAGTCTACCGCGTTGCAGTGTCTCGTGCGGTTCTTCGACATCGTGATCGACATGATCGAAGCGGAGTACCTCCGCAGCCCGAAGGATGCTGACGTCGAGCGCCTGATTCCTTTGTTGGGAAGCGCGGATTTCCGGTAATAATAGGGAGCATCGAATGCAGTGAGTGACGTTGGAAGAACTACCCAACGGCCTTTCACGGCCACTGCATGGAGGCGATCACTGACAACTCCATGTGGGTATAGCACGTCTTTTTCGGCATACTAAGCTGCTTTAACGACGTCAATATCGTCGAAGCATCGCCGCGGTCGGAGAACATCGCCTCGGGAACGTACTTGCCGCCGTGCGAGTATCATAGAATCGGTGTGCTGTCGCAAAAGCCACACTAGCTGTGCCGACTAGATCCTCTCGACCTGGCCAATGTTTACCGGCACAATACTGCACGCTCTGTCGCGAAAGCGCAAGTATTCGCGACAATGCAGGAGGGCGCACGAAAAGATGTCGAGAGGTTGTTTGGGGTACTGCACAGAATGTGACACATCATGGTCATGCCACCGCGCATGTGGGGGCTGGACGACATAAGGCGGATCATGCAGTGCAAGATCATTCTGCAAAACATAGTGGTTGAAGAGCGCATGCTCGCGGCGTGCGAGGAGAGCGATGAGATAATGGAAGGTGTTGTGGTCCGGTGGGGGGTTTGACCATCGTTGTGGGGCAAGCTGTTGCAGCCACACGGTGAGGTGACTGAAGCAGCGGAGGGATGGATCGCGGCGAGTTGTGCCCTTCAGTAATTCAAGGAGAAAGAAAAGCAAAACGACTTGACAAAGCAACTTCTGGTGGACCACCTCTAGACGCGTCGTGGTTAAGCGTGAGAGGTACAAGCGACGGTGCCTAATTGCAGAGAAGTAAACTCTTTTCTCGGGAGCTTTGGAAGTATTGAAGGTCCATTCTGAATGCTGAGAATGTCCTCAGCTCGTTTACTTCGTAAAAACAAGATCACTAGCCACTCTTGAAAGCCACTTTCAGGACGCATATCAGCCCCCGCAGCGACGCATGCCAACTCTGCGAGCGCTTTCCCGCCATAGTGCTTTTTCAGCTACTTCTTCAACGCCAGGAAGCGTTCTTCTTGCTGAAGCTTGAAAAAATCCTACGCCATGTCTGGCTCGGCCCCTCGAGGCCCCTTTGTGAACAACTGAATATCGTTGTGGCGCTGGAATGCAAGGACGTAGCGCTCATGGGGGTCGAGTGCGTCATTCGCCATTTACAACTTCTTTGTGCGATTATCTTCGATAGCGTGAAGCTCCTTCGTGCGCGGACGTCCCGGAATGCGCTTCAGCCTTTTAAGGGCAAACCACGGGCGTAGAAGACGACGATAGAGAATTCTCATCCCCGATGGTCCCTTCCTAGACACCTCATCGTCCTCTCCGTCGCCGCTCGCCGTCGCACACTTCGAACTGCTGTCGCCGCCGGCATGGAATTTGAGCTGATCACTGAGAATGAGGCACGACCACATGAAATTGAACTTAAGTCCCACGTCCTCGCTCTGGTGCTTAACCTTCTTCTTTCTGAAGTAGTCTGTCGCCAGCCGTATCTCATCCGCCTCATTCGTGCCCCCTCGTTTGGGTGCCTTGGTGCTCGCGTAGCCCGCGCTGAAGCGCGTGTACTTCGTCAGCATGTGCTTGCACCATTTCTGGATGGACTTTTACTGGCGAACCGCACAGTACGAGGGCCCCGTTTCCTTGTACGCCTCGTAGATGCGCTCATAGAATATGCTGCACTTCTGGTCGGAGCCGACCCTAGTGTCGGTACAACCGTCACGTACGCACACGCGACGGCCTCGTTCTCTTCGGTCGTGTAATTGCAACCTCGCTTCTGGGTCGCGGTCGCGGAGGTCGCCGTTTGCGCGTCTTGCTCGATACCGAAAGCATAGGTGCGTCAGTGAGGATGCCGTACCGTGAGGTCTTTGTAGTGCTTACTCTGGTTGGAATTTGGCGCTCCATTGATTTTGGGGCCTGATTCTTCCCGTCAAAGCTCTCTCAATCCACAGCTACTACTGTTGGTGCTAAACTGAAAAATATGGGAGGCAAATATTTTCGGATTTTCCTCCTCAATTCACCTTTTTGGCACCGTCGGTGATTTGCTGCTGCGACGGTGCGAAAGTTAAAATGGTATCAAATCATCATATTTTGATATTTTGATATTTTGATAATTCCCTCCCGCTGGTGGAGATACTCTTACAGTACTGAAGAGAGCTACTTCCAGAAAAAAGCCTTAGTGGTCTGAAATAGACAAATACTTATTTTGAGAACCCAAATATGAAATGGAAACGACTAGAACAAACCAAATAGGCACGACCAGACATCTCAATCAATTATAAGGGAAGTAAGAAAGGGCAATTAAGATACTGGCAATAATACAAGGGGGCAAAGAGGGGGTTCTTTATTGAGATGCAGTATATGGATTGGCTGAAACCAATTTGGAATTGTTATAAAAATGTATAGTACATAGAAAAGGAAAGATATTTGTTATGAGTAAGCCGTACTGCGGAAAATTTTAAAAGTGATAATTTTTTAAAAGAAAAGCCGTCAAGCTATAGGTCTCAAAGCTTTTTTCTCGATATCTGGCGAAATACTAGCCAATACGCGAATGAACAGATATCCTTGAAAATGATCTCCCATGAAAGTAGGGCTGCTCTGTAGTCGGTTTTGAATACCGACTACACAGGGTATGTAAGCATATGATAAAAACACAGTAAATGAACGAAAAAGGTCAAATCGCTGAAATGTAGAAAATTGAACTAAAATTAGGCAGTACATAACAAAAATTATGAAACCTACAGTTCTAAACGTTCAAATTATTACCAAAGTACCGTAAAACTTAAAGTAAACGCAGTAAACCACCCTCATTTTGCCCAGTAATCGTCCTTTTCGATAAAAAACCATTTACCCCCATTTTGCCACCGAACGATGCCCTCCAATCTTACAAATTCGCAGTTCGGGCGCAAGACATGTGGAAGACACTAGTGTCATCTGAGAAGGTTATTAAGGTCACGACTATCGATCCAAGACAGTAGTTTGGTGCGGGGGTGCTCTTTAATCTTACACATCCGCAATTAGGGCGCACGACGAGTGGAAGAGACAAGTCACATCCGAGACTGTTATCCAGCTCACGGTTATCGACTCAACCCAGTGGTTTGGGATGGGGCAACTTGTCCGCCCAGTTGAGGAGAGAGGCTTTGATGCTATGCCGAGGGGGATAAGAGGACTGTGGCAATCCGAGTCTCTTAATCAGTAGACGGTTGCAAAGACGAGTTTTCAAATCAACTGCCTCCAGACTTGGGTACTTTTATCTCGGACCGCAATTACGAATCGCGGTTGTAGTGTTTCTGCCGGGTACCACTGTTTACTCCCACTTCAAAATGCTGTAAGGGGAGATGCACGACACTATGTAGACTACCTGGCCTACCAGGCACTCTTGACATATCGGTATGTGTGTCAGGCACCCGTAGCGGCTAATTATGGTGACTAATATAGAAATAGACAATTCAGACACCTGCTGTAATTGCAGTAATTACTTGGTGGTTATTTTTTTCCTTTGGCGCAGTCCATTCCACTGACTGCATTTACTTCTTCATGCAAATGAATACGCGACAACCCGAGCATCTTCTCAGAAACCTGGCAGAGTCAACTTCACAAACGAGAAGCTGCCAGCCTGCTACCCGTCTACAATTATTGGACCAGTATCGTGACAACGCGCGGTGATAAGCCCATGGATTCACTCGCGGTGACTGCATGACTGGCAAACATGGTTGCTTTCCGCAGACATCTCCAAAGCTTCCCTATACCCTGTCCACGAGACACACAAACGGGCCATGCAGTTCGCCCGGACATTGAGGCGCTTGGAGAGAACGGGGTCATAGACTATTACGACGTATCCGCCATCAATCCATTGACCCCCGAAAGCCACCCCTTCTTTGCGATATGCCAGGTCGAGTCACTTAACAATTACCGCCTCGGCAAGGAAACTCGATTAGCTGAACTAATTCGAACGAAAGGTCCTGGGTATCGCTTCATTTTCATTTCATTCTCCACATTTTGGGGCTGGCATCTGGCGGCCCCGATTTTCACCAAACGGGTTGCGACTAGCATTGCCGCACGTGCTATCCGAAAACAAGAAAAAGTATATTATTCTTAATTATATCACTGGATCTATGGTCAGCAAGGGAATATCTCCCGGTGCTTAAACTTTAAGTTCTACGGACTGCCGCTTACGCCGATAGTTTTGCTGTACCTGCCTCCGCTTCTCAGAAGCAGACACCCATATATTAAACAGGCTGTTCCAAATACGGCGATGTGTTTCCAGGTCATTGCCTCGTAGCGGATGCGTGTGTATATGCAGATTTGTTAGCGCCATGCATATTTTAAAGTAGTCGTCGCACCCGGACATGACCCATATCCATTTTTCTGAAATTATAGCCCTTAGTCCACACAGCCTTCAAAAACAGTTCTCGACCAGGACTCGACCCGACGAAACGCGGTCGTTGCGAGCCTTTTCACTCCCTGATAAATTTCCATTCTGCTTTCTCTTTTTGGGCAACACAGCCCTCGCAAATTCAACAATACCTTGATAACCTTTGTCTACAAACAAAGCCCGCAACTGCGGATACTCCTCTGACAAGTTGAAAACAGGCACGCTTAATTGCAAAATAAGTAATCCTTTTGACTTTGGAATCCGGTGGGATGGCTCAAACGAGCACGATCATTTATGAAGATGACAAGTGTGGCAAAGATCTAGGGGACGTTCTTTCAAATCTCTACAATGCTTCGAACGAGCAATACATCACTAATTTGATACAAAAACTGTACTCTTTGGAATAGAAGGAAGGAGAAAACTGGTAGGACCATTTTAATAGGTTCCTGGAGATTTTAAGCAAACTAGAACATCTCCATAAAGCACTTCCCAATAAGGAAAAGTCTTCTAGACTCATTCACACGTTGCCTGAACACTTTGCATATGTATATATATATATATATATCCATGCTCTCAGGTAAACTCTCGTATAATGATTTGCTGTCCGCGATCGAAACCGTGATATCCACTCCGAAACTCAAGAAATGTGTAGCAGTTCCTCTGCATGTACCAAAAGCCCCTGCTGCAGGATCTTACATCCATTAGATGTCGAAAAGCATGCAAGATGGCCGAATCAACAAGAAGGATTGTGGAAGCAGTATTGAGCCGTGTTGGGTCTGTGGCCGTCCAGATCATTGCTCAAGAGATTGTCACTTTAGAGCGGATAGGTTGGCAGAGAAGAGCCGTGGCCAAGGAAGTGGCTTTCGTTGGGCAACTTATCGAGGCAGAGGACATGGTGAAAGGTATCGATATCCGAATTGCAAAGGGATCAGTTCTTACTACAACTGAAATGACAGCACTGTCAATCAATAGAATACCCAACATCATGGCTCGGGAAGTAGTTAATATAGAGCGCCTGGTCCGTCTGCTCAACCGACTCGTTCCTCAGATCAACTGACGCGTAGAACTTCAAAAAAGTCCGAACCAAATCAGCCATACGGATTTATGGCTCACAAAAAGTTACAACCAAGATCGCCAAATGTCGGAAGTGCAATTCCCAAGATTCACTGATCTATTCGAGCTTCACGCATTACTTGTTTCATTCAACGGACTCTTTTATTGACTATGAAACGATTAAACCATAAGAATTTCATGCTGCACCAGAGCTTTCCCTCTTAATCGGAATGGGAAAGGTCCTAATTCCCCTCTCAGATTGAATGTAAGAAGATGCCTATCGCGAACCACAATTTCAGGTGTATATCCTTTCGGTTGTTCTGTTCACGAAATATTAGGTGTCAATTTTGCAAAAGATTTTCCGGCAAGGAATGATGAACCAACCTGCATCATATGTAACAGCAAATCCAGGGAAGTCGTAAATATTGTTGAGAATGATAAAGATGGACTATTCTGTCCGAAGATGGGTCCCTACTCTTAAGCCGCTTACGCAAAGCTTTCTCATCTTCCTCATCGGTGTCCACACCGAACATCAAAAATAGCCTCTCATGTTTTCAGTATGTTAATGTATTCGCCAAGGAAGCGATGCGCGACCTACCCTTGTATTGGCACAACCGTACGGGCCACCCTAGCGAGGGGCGATAAATGGAGCTTCCTAACACTTTCGACGACGTTTTTAGATTTCAGAGAAGAGTACTGGATGAAGTTTTGTGTTTTGTGCAATCGCCAAAGCGCAACGCCTTTTTATCTTAACAAGCCTCAGGAAGAAAAGCAGACCAATAGAATTCCTTCACATTGAAATCCAAGGCAAAATAATTGAGCCTTTCTAAGTAGAAACCACTACGTGATTTGATTTTTTGATGACAGAACTGCAATGACAGACGTATGTTTCTTCCATCATAAATCGAGTATCCTTACAGCCATCAAAATTACAAGGAACACAGTGAAAACGCAATTGGATTCAAAATAATAAATTTTCGCTCAGAAAGGGCCGGGAAAAAATGTCTGGAACCGTTCCCGAGTTTTAATAAATGAATATAATCAAGCTCGAGTCTATCCTATAGCACGATCGCAAAGCAATAGGGTAGCGAGACGGTTCATGAGGGAGTTAGGGCTTCGGATCTATGTTTTTTTATGCTCAGCGAAACTTGGGAACGAATTTTGGGTCGAGACTATGAGCCATGGGAATTGGTTGCACAAATGGCTCCCTTCTGAAAGAGTGAATGGAATTATTTGCTACTCTCCTCTGGGATTTAAGAACGTGAATTGAATTCAGGAGTATCCCAATATTCGGTCAGCAGAAGCTCGCTTACATTTATCAATCCGATATAAATGTATATTTGTCAATACTTGATCGTTTAAACACCCTTCAATGTTACCAACAACTGTTCCGGGGCCACTGGCAGGCCAAGTTTTATGAAACTACCAATATGAGCAAAATGGCCTGAACGTGGTCAGACTATGCTTCTGCGCGTTGGCCCGTTCTGTGACCGTACTCATCAACCATCTCTGAACTGCCCGAATTGAGTGCGTTAGCAATTGCATTATCAATCCGTCCCAATAAGCCCTCTTCTTACAGCCAATAAAATTTAATAAACAGCAAGATAAATGATAGAAAAGATAGACGCGCTTGAGCAAGCAGTGCGATTATAGGGACAGAAAATTTCTGTTTCATCTTCCTCCGTTACATATATATATATACAGTCCACTCAAGCAAGAGAAATTCCGCTAGAACGAATCCTCGAGAATCTTTGACCTACCATAGGCATTTAAACCTAGAAACTCCTCTTCGATCTCCACGAATGCCTACATTTCACGGCCCGAAGTATACATTAGTATTTACTCCTTGATTTTCACCTCGAAAGTTGTTAGAGCAAACAATATTACACCAATGCGAGTTCATGGTTACCAATTCCCTCCGTATCTGCCGCTATCCCTCCATCAATTCTATCATCGCTGGAATAGTGGGCAAAGCCACATGAATCTGCTTCTCTAATTTGTCCAGTTGAGCTCAAGTGTCAGAAAAGCTAAAATTAGTGCAGTTGAGTGCTTCTTCTGGTAGAGTGGAAGTACTTTCGAGAATTGACAATTTGTATTTTTCCCTTTATTTTTGTCTTCGTTTTCAGAGTTGTCTTACTGGAGTAAACAACGATTTCATTCCGTTTCTGAGGTACTGTTCCAACTTCCACTGTTTTCCAGCTTATGTGTTAAAAATTATGAGTTCGTATCCATTTCATTACTATAAGATATTACACAGGTGGCGCGAGGCAAACGCAGTTGACCTCCCTAAGCTAGTTCACATTTCGAATTGGGCAGAATCCGCTGCTTCAACGTTATTCGCCCACTTTTGGCCGAAATTTTTCCTTTTGGCTAGAACTCAATTGCCATGGTCACCCCTGTTACAGTAATATCGTATTTACCCCTCCATAACTGGCCAATTCTGAACATCATGAAAATTTAAGGACAAAAACAGTGCACACCTGCCAAACACTAAATGCAAAATAGCGCGCCCTCCGCCTTTCCTGTACCTTTTCCCACCTAAAATGTCATTTCAATAAACCAGTTGGGTGCCCGTCGGTAAGCGGGTACAAAACATAACTAGGCATCAACCAAGTGAGCGATAACCAGATCCATGAGGATGCACGGTGCAACTAAAGCGAAGGAAAGTGATGCACACTCAGTCAGACTGAGATGCAGAGAAAATAATCTTGCATTATTAAGATAAAACATGAAGAGGACTAACATAGCTACAAAGAAGCTTTCTATCAAAGAGATAGCGGGTATCTCATCTGCCAGCAAGAGTTTCGTTTGAGAAATGAAACTGTGGTTGGACAAGCGGGATGAAGAAATTTTACAAAGGATTCTCGGAGGGAGGCGTTGAGTGGTAATAATAACAGTGTTGATAGAAGACTAGGAGTAGGCAATTGTCCTCCTCACTCCGGGGTTTCCAAGCCGTAGAGCTGCCCTAGGTTATGACTCCCTGCGATATTTGACGGTAGTGTTTGCGTCGGGTGGTCTTCCTGGTTTCAAAAACGTTTTCTCTTTCCAGGACACATCTCAGGCCTTCCTCACACGTTACCGTGAACCGACAGTTCGAACTAAGAAGATCAAAGAACGCTCAATTCGAAACGAAGAGAATTACCATCATGTCGATCGCTTTTCTCATATACTTATGGAGATCACAGGGCGACAACCCGGTAGCCTTGCCAAACCCAACCGAATTTGGAACATGGACGAAAAATTAGTTAATGGCACATGAAGTGCGAAGGTGAAGGTCTCTACTGCAACAGATAGTCAGCCAGGAGGGTGAAATACGTATCAGCACCAAGGGGGGTCAATAAAACATAATATATATTGCTTCAGTTTCTGCCAATGCTTAAAATATTAATCCTTTCGTCATCGTGCAATAAAGAGACTCAATGAGCTCTGGTTTGATCCTACCCAGGGAATTTTCAGGGACGCTGTTGAGGTTGTTGCCTCCCGTTTTTCTTCAGGAGTATGGCTCCCCTACTTTTCATCTGTTTTGAAGGTCACTGAAAACGGTTCGATGGATATTACGGGTCGGGTAGAGCAAGATATAATTCGGCTAGGCTCTACTAATAGGATTTCGACAGGCTCTTGCTCACATAGGCTCATTTAATGTCTCAATGGCCCGCTTTAGCATGCTCGATAAACTTTCAAGCTCATTAATATTCCGATGTTTAAAAATGCACTGCTCAACTCGCTTGAAATTCGGCAGTTCCAGAGACGCGACTATAAAGAGCTCTGTTGAACGGATATTTCGAGTCCGCTCCTTCCGCTCAGCTGGTAAAAAATTATACGAGCTCGTTCTTCACCACGGCTACATGTGCACACGGCAGAATCTTCGGTGGGAATCAGTTCTTTCTGAATGATGTTTTAACCGCGTTCCCAATTTTTATAAGTACGACTTTCATTTTTTAGTTTTATTCTGCTGAAGTGTGGAGGATTTATATTCCAATGGACTTAATGGGGCATTCTGACTTAAATGACAGAGATTTTCTTTAAAATATGAAAATATCCAAGAAATGAAGAGATAAGACAATAGTAAATCAACACAAATATCCGAAATTATCAGACGGCTATGCTTGAGATACTACAATTCACATATTGCACTATCAAGGCTGTATACTATATTGTAATTATAATTTTAATTGCACATAAAAGTCTAATCTTAATATTGCTTGAGACTCATAGAAGTTCTACAAATCCTTAACGGCGAGGGTTATCAAAGCAAGTACTTATTGTGAACCCGTTCTGACTTTACTGTATTCAATGCGTCTGGATATTGACGTATATCATTTCAAGAGTAAAGAAGTATATTTACCCCTCTTATGTGGTTTATTCTTGAGCTTTATTTAATGAAAATGAACATAGCCCATTATTTACACCAAAAGGCAGGATATGATTAAAAATACACGATTTCAAACAATTTCTATGAAAAATTTTTCACTACATTAATGGAAATTAATGCTATTTGTCTCAGAACTTATCATTATTGCACATAGAGCTAAGTTTTGAAATACATGCGGATCCATTAGCGGCAATTTATATTACTTTACAGTTATGCGGTACGTAGAAAACTAAAAAATATTATTCACGGAGAATTATCAGCACATCATCAGAGAGTGAGTCAATCAAATCGTTGCTACCTCAATTTGATCGTAAGCATGCGAACTTAAAAATATTCTCAAGCTGTTTGAAAGTTTTTAGTTGCAACAGTTCGGAATTCAAAATGTAAACCTCTACGCAAATAGGAGCGGCAAAACATACTTCCGGAAAATATCTTCGTGGAAAAATGTGAAATGGACAATAAATACTGCACAGCAATTCTTCTCAAAGACTTAATGTGTACATAAGATCTGTCTTTATTCTTTCTTTTGTAGCATCGAATCAGTTAAAGGAATATTGAAGGTCTAGGCATCTACGTCAGAAATGGGGACTCTAATGTTGAGAATAATTCCTGCTTCAACTTTCGCAGCCAATAATTATATAATTTATCGAAATGCATATAATTTTGATCTTAAAAGAGTGAATGGCGTATATTAATGCATCAATAAGGTCTGTAAAGAACTTTGACTTGACTAGAGGTACTGCTATGCTAATGTCAAGGGTATTTGTATCAAATGAATATCGGATTGAACCGCATCAAAGTGGTGCAATTTTTGATGATGTAGATACGTCCTGGTATGAAAAAGATAGCTATAAAATATAAATGTCGTTCAAAAATGGGATTAACTCTATTCATGAGTAAATATATATACTGTTTAAATCTTCATCATGGCCCAAGGCGTAACTAATGCAGATGCTTATAACATTATGGTGGAAATAACACCGAAAAGGAAACAATAACACAATCTTAGAATAATTTATAGTTTGGACCCGCCATCTCGTGTAGTTTAACCTCAAGGAAATGTGACTTTTTCCTAAGATTATATGCTACCTACAATGATATTAGCGGATTCCAAGAACAACTCTTCATATCATGGTGGCTTCTAGAATGTTTCGACATTGAAAATAAGGTTATTTTATTCTAAATAAAGTGGTTTCCGACTAGAAGGATGTAGTACTGCTTGTTTACTCGACAAAGAAAATCCGACTTCTCAAGTACTTAGCACAATCAAGTCCTTCCGTATGTTTTACCCTAACCTAGATCTATCTTGTGTCTTTATTCGTCTAAAAGAGAAAGATACGCACCACTGGCACATGACAAGTCAAGGAATGCCCTATGTTTTACCCTAGCCTAGATCTATCGTGTTGTCTTAATTCGTTTAACAGAGAAAGATACGCACTCACTGCCACATGAAAAGTCAGGGCATGCTAAAACCCGGCAAATCGCTCTAAATAGTAGTGGGAAATGCACTTTGTGCTATGCCAAAAAATTGATTGCTGCGAAATCATCTCCCATAAATTCCTCCATTTTGTATCTTAAAGATGCTATATTCATATCTATATATCTAGTTACCTCATCTCCCAGTCTCTTTTCACTGTGTTTTTAGTGCCAATATTTATATTGAACCAGGGATAACTTGGCACGCTTGCGACGTTCCATAATTTGATCAGAGGATTGCGTTTCGACATCAGTGTTTCGTCCATCCAAATTATTCGTACTAAAAACGAATAAATAGTTCATATCTTCCGGCCTTCCTCGCGAAACGCTTCTGTCAGACCCTAAATTACTCATGAGCTTGCGAATGAAAGTTTGCGCTCGAGTTATGTATTCCATGCAAAGGCCAACCTGCTTTTCAAATTGAAATTCGGGTATAAATGTGTGTATCAGGCAGGAAGCTAACCATAAATCATGAATTTTGACCTTCTCTTTGAACTTTTCCAGCATGTAACGGCACAATACGCGAGATTAGAGACTAGGTGGTACACTGCCAACAAAATCCCGCAGTCATCCAACTCCCATCAGGAATCCGTTGCAACTCGTCCCTACACCTCTGTAGGTATGGCATTAACGCATGCATTGTAGGCTTTTCAGAAACACCGAATGCAATTGCACGGCAAAAAAACCTCGCATGCATCCACAATCGGCTCTGTAGCGGGAAAAACTAATACATTTGTACCAGGGCACAAGTAGTGAAGGATTGAAATCTTTGCCCTTTCAGCCTGCTAAGATCACCGTTCGTCTACTATAGAGAATACAGACTACCCTGATCTGAAAAAAGGTTCCGCAGCTTTGAACTTTGTTGCTAAAATTTTCTCCACTTCCCGAATCAAGTAATTACCATCCCTAAACTAACTATTCCAGCCGGACTGCTTGAATATGCGAACAAGGGTATTAACGGACTTCAAATTCTTTGATATCAGACTGATATCAGATTTCGTTGCTGAATAAAAAGCGGCGGAGACTAAATCCGTACTGACTATTAAGCCTGATGTCCAGTAGATGACGTAGCTCATCTACTGCTGGCCTTCCATGACCTTCCCGAGCAAACGTTTTTGTACCTCATCTCAACCTTTGGAATCCCCACTTCACTTGAAGAGCACACATGAAAATAATTTACCGTCAAATCAATCTCTAACGGAACATGCAGAGGGCGAAATCTGTTTTACATCGACATATTCTCCTGATGGGGTAGACTTTCCTGCTGAAAAAAAACTCCCGCTACAAAAGCAGTCATACCCATCCCACTGTTAGCGAAATTAAGGGAAACAGGTCGTATGTAAGTTAGAAATGTAGACCACAATGGACATTACTGCGCGCAGAAAAGCAGACAGGGAATCCAGAACAATGCCTACTATTTGCCTTGCAGTGTACCTCGAAGTTGTCATAACATTTTTCCCTTCTGGTTCTGCTAAAAAGTGCAAGACGGAAGTTATTATACGGGCGGAGATCGCAAAGGGACGACTGATCTCTGAGAATGTCTCCAACAGCTTTGATAGCCTGGTCTTTAGATATTTGAAGCTGTATGTTGTCTTTTTAAGTAGCGTAGAGGGGTCTGTTTCATTTGGCGTCAAATCGAGGACGACATCTGATGGTTGGTCAGCTCTGTTTTGACGGTCGTTGACCTGTTTGGTGAACGTTGTTGGGGACGTCATGGTAAATAGAGAGCGATTTATTTCGAAAGGATGAGGATATTTGCCGGCTAAACTTCTGCTCTCAACTACAGAAGTTTCACTCAACCAAAATAAGGCGAAGTGCAGTCTATTTATACACTTCCTTTAGACAATTATCTGGTATAGAATACATAAAGTCCTTGATCTACTCTCTGAAATCAGTACAGTATGCTTCATATCGTAAATTGTACGGATTTTCAACAACTGTTGGCTTTGTGTACGATATTTTACCTTTTTTCCTAAAACCCATTTCCATTGAATATTTGCAGAAAAAGTGAAACCCTGTGATCTTTCCAGTAATCTCACCTCCTTTGATTTGTGTAGCAGATAATTCCCAGAAGGAATTTCCTACTGAGGTGATCGTTTCTGCGCCGAGAGGCTCCTGAAATCTTTTGATATGGAAATTGAATAAGGTTCAGAGCATGTCTTCTCTACATTACGTTACGTACTGAACTTGAAAAGAAAAAAACGCAGGGAAGACATAACATATCTACGATTTGTGTGGTTTCATATTCTTAATTTGAATTATCACTGTTCAATTCAACGTGAGGTTCTTTCCCTGTTGACGATTTCCTGAATCATTCTGTATACTTTTCTGTAATTATAATTAAATCCTTGTCATTTTTCAACACTTCATATGCTCAGAAAGACTTACCGCAACCGTAAAAAACGGGACTGTCTACCAAATTCTTTGTTGTTGTTGTACTGTACCAAGAACAACCTCGATTCTATCATACTCTTTACTAAATATCCGTGTTGAGATATATTACTGATAGTTTACTGTTGATAGTGATGTACCCAATATCAGTAGGCGTAGCCGGTTATTGCCCGAAAAAATTTGCGAATTTACAGTAATCATGATGACAAACAGAAAGTATATCCAGTTCAATACTATATTTCAATAAGCCTTTCGAGCAGTTGTGCATTTTTCAAGTAGTTAATGAATTTAACTTTAGTGAACATGGTATATTCCTGTAAGAGAGAAGTGATAGCAACAATCAAGCTTAAGTTTTTACTCAGTGCCGAGATGAAACGTACTGCTCCCATCGTTTGATATAAAGTATTGCCTCTTAAATAGAGAGCTATGGCACGCTCAAATTTTTGACTCGGACTCAAACATATGAATTAAAGATATGTGATGACAGGTAATCCTATATTAAACTCACCCCCTTTGTGGACTTAGGCGTCCTTGCTGATTCTCCATATTCTCGAATGAGGTCTTTGCAGTTAGCTAGTTCACCCTTTCTCATCCACAAAGCATCTTCAGGTTCGTAGTTTTCGAACTGTACCATGTAGTACACCTTTCTACGCGATTTATTTTTAGCAATAATGTGCTTCACTTCTTGCTTCACAGTGCCATCGGCATCTATGACTACTGAAAATGTGGATATATCTTCGTCGGACCTAACATACTTCTTAAGTTAAGAAATTTGAAAGACATTATGAGCAAGTCTCATTGTTGGTGCCAGCTCAACCCGATAGGTCACTGGTCCCATCATTTCCGTTATGGCTATAGGACCCACAAATTTTGGTCTCCCTTCTTTAGTAGGTATGTACCCGAAGAGAGCCCGGTACCAGCAAGATTTAGCATCAGTAAAACACCGTATCAAAAGATACATGACGGCGCTTCTGGTTTGTGTAGTATACCTGCTGTGCTTGTGCTATAGCCAAGTTGTCCCCCTCCAACGATTGAAAGATCTTACGCCTCTCTAAGGTCTTCACAGCAGCCTCACAATTAGAATCAGTGCCAACTTCCATTCTTTGTTGTAACTTTGGATAAACCCAAGGTCTAATTCAAACTGGGTCAGTCCTGTACTTTCATGCCTCGTTTAGTTGTACTCAAACTCAAGCTCACTCAAAAATAAGTCCCAATCCTTCGACTTATCTTGTATGATGTGGCGCAACATTGTGCTTACATTGCAAATGTCATTTTCACTCTGACTATCCGTTTGGAGATGCCCCCTAGTTGCCATGTTTTCTTAATTTGCAACATATCTGTTACTCAATCAAAGTACTTAGATGTAAATAGATGATCCCTGTCCAGTATGATGTTATTGGGCATTCCGTATTTGGATAACACCCAATCGAATAAAAGTTTGAATAACATCAGCATATGTTATTCCTTTGCTTGTAGGAATGAATAATCCACTTTTAGAGAGCTTTTAGACGATGAAAAAAACTGTACCATACCCTCGATCAGTGGTCGGGAAAATCTGTCAAGAAATCCATTGTCAGTACCTCCCAACAGTGCTCCGGAATGCCGTGTGGCTGTATCATGCCCTTCTCTTTAGCAAGCTCCTCCTTTTTTTACTGGCAAGTGAGACAAGAAGCTAGATACTTTTTTACGTCATTGTACATGCCTTTCCTGTAAAATATTTGGGACACTGATAAACGGCCTTTTCCACCCCGAAATGAGGTTAACTGTGCACTTCGGCAATAAATTCGTTTCGCAAGTCCCCCGTAATTGGCACATATAAACTTTTTGCACCAGCGGCTGTCCAGTAAATCTTATTTTATTCCGTACAGTAGTTACTACAGTACTGTAGTTACTCACCTTATTCGACAGCTGAATTTCTTTGCTCGAAAACCATTTTACAAGCAAAGTTGACCACTGGTACATAGCGTAACTTGCCATGATTCTATGTACCTGGGAAGTGTCTTTTAAACGGAGTGAATTGAAAAGGACCGCACCCTCAAATTTCTGCTTAATGCGTCAGCAGCATTATTCTCTGCGCCCTGTAGATGTTCTACCGTGAATTTGTAGCTTCGCATCTCATCAATCCAACGCATCTGCCGACCAGTTAGCTTGGTCTTAGACTGCAGGTATTTGATTGTCTCATGGTCCGTGTTTATGACAAACGGTCTGTCTCGTAAGTATACGGACCAGTTATTAAGTGCAATCATAAATTCTAGGAGTTTATTGTCTCCTGTATCCCATCTAGTCCCGGTGTCAGTTAGTCGATGAGATAGGTACGCCACGGGGTGACCCCTTGCTCTAGAGTGGAACCCACGGCATATTTGGGCGTATCCGTTGTTAGCAAAAATGGCTTAGTCGATGATGGTGGCTTCAAAGCGGAGCATTTTAAGCCTCTTCTTAACTTCTTTGAAAGCAGTCTCTTCCGCTTTATCCCATCGGAAAGCTTTGTGTCTAACCAAATTAGTTAGTAGTAGTACAATTTCAGCGTAATTCTTCATACAACGTCTGTAAAAGTTTGGTAGACCTAAAAACCGCTGCACCTCTTTATCGTTCTTAGGTGTTGGCCAATCCTCAACAGCTTTAACTACGCGTCCTTGGATTTTAATCCCTTTGTCACTTACGCTGTAGCCCAAGTATTTGACCTCTTCAAGACCTGGACACACTTGCTAGGGGGTAAATACAGTTTGTATTTCCGTAAAATATTGGATACTCGTCTTAAATGTTCTCTAGGGTCCCCTACAGACTTTCTGTATATCAGTATGTCATTGAGATACAGTACCATACATTCACCAAGAAGTTTTAGAAATAAATTTGCCAGAAGACGAGAGAACGCTGCTGGTGCGTTAGTTCACCCGACATGAAGCGGGTGAAGCGCCAATCAAAAGAACGGAAACGAGTTCTGATAGCCGTCTTATGACAGTCCTCATCTTTCAGCCTCATATGATGATATCGCCAAATGAGTTCAAGCTGTAGAATTACTTGTGCGCCAGCAACCTGGTCAATCGTTTCATCAATCAGCGGATAGGGCTAGATTCCGGTACATTGATCTTTTTTAAGGCCCTGTAGTCACACACCATTCGTAGTTCTCCATTCTTCCTCTTAATAAAAAATACTGGGGCGACAAACGGTG
The DNA here is from genome assembly GCA_002205965.3 of Kappaphycus alvarezii. NCBI lineage: Eukaryota > Rhodophyta > Florideophyceae > Gigartinales > Solieriaceae > Kappaphycus > Kappaphycus alvarezii. The sequence goes on along the minus strand of NADL03000631.1, from coordinate 118,267 downwards.
GTGAAGATGGGCGAATTAGTCCCTTGTCAAGGTACCTCTGTAGTTGATTCCGTTTTCTATTGCCAACTAAAGTTACGAGATCCTTTCCCCTTTTATAGATCGACGTGTGTCTGCTTCTTGGAGCCTCCGGAAAACCGGCGTCTATACACAATTCGGTTTCCACCGTCTCGAGTGTTGTTGGTGACACTTTCCTACTCCTATTGAAAATTCGCACTTTATCTGCATCGTTTCGTTACACTTCGTGTTTTCAGGTGACCTTCGGCTTTTGCGCGCCCTTTAGGGAGAATTCGCGGCGACACGGATCCATTCCGATCACAAGACTCCGTGGATACGGTCCGTCCTTACAACACGGGGGTTTCGCACCCCAGCAGCCCCAGGGCAGTCTACTCCCGCCCTACCACCCCTTTGGCTCTTCCCCACAACATCACTCGCCTTCAGGTGTATCTCTGAGCTACGGCATTGCAAATTGCTTAAAGAGAAAGAGGGAACTGGAACGCCCTGTGGGTCTTGGCGTCGTTTCGTTTCGTTTCATTGACTGTCGGCCGATCCGTACTAACGGAGAGAACGTACGATTCAACGCATTGCACTACATATGTCCTTATATTTATCTGCAACTTTCAACTTTTCTAGTTTCGGTTATATGGACCTAGTAATTCGTGCCATATACAGCTCACATTTGTCTTTCTTCAATACCCTAGCCAATTTCTTAAACGACATTCGTTTCATCTTTGGAACAGGGTTATAGTCGGCACGCGTTCTAGGAAGGACCATAACTTTTGAGCCATCTGTTCTCTGTAGGAGCAGAGCGTTGTTCTTCCAATTAATATATGGGTTCTGGTTCTTTAGCCATGCCCGTCCCAGAATAAGAAGTGGCGGATTCTCATTGCTGTCCATATCGAGAAGGAAGTCATTCTCGTACGATAAATGTCCCTTAATATTCAGCACTGCATTAAATTTGCCAGTGATTGGTTTGATAGTCATGTCACTAAGTTCAACGTGGACTCCCTTTTCGCGTTCAATCTTCAATAAAAATTCCTTGGCAACTCCAAAAGACATAAAATTAGAGGCAAACGAATCAACCACCACTCGAACCTGATGTTAGCCAAAAGTGGCGTCGTACATCCGGTTCTCATCCTCTTCCATATTCAGGACAGAGAGGCGAGGAATCTTAATGACACCCCAGGAACCGCACTTGTGAGCGGCGCTACTCGTTTTTTGCCTTAGCATTTTCTCTCTCCTTCGCATACTTACGGTAAGGATGGTTGAGATCACTCCAGCCCTTCAACCACAAGAAAAGCACCTATCATGCTTCCTGTAGAGACTGTTCTACCCTTTCTTAGCAGGGCCCCAACACACAGTGTTTTCGTCCTTCCACGCAGGCTTGGACTCCCTTTTGTATCGCGATTCTTATTTGCCATGTGGTTCCTCTTGTTTTCATGTCCTTTTCTGTCATCATCTGTATGCTTCTGAAGCTCTTCACTCAACTTTATAGCAAGCTGTACAGTCCTGGTATAGTCGTACGTCACGTGGATACTCGAAAGACCACTTTGGTCCATGGGCTGCGAGCCGGGGAAACATTCAGCAAACTTCCCTTGAAAGTCTTAGGTAGACCTTTAAAGAAGTAAATGTAGGAATCATTCACTGAAGTGCCACACGTAGAAACTAAATCCTCAAAAGCAGCAATATGCTCGCTCAAATCACCAGAGTCTTTCACCTTTATATCCATCAACTTAACACGCGCAGCTGCCTTCTCGTTTGTTGGCACAAACTCCCGACCCATTTCTACTTTTAACTCGCTAAGGCTCGTTGGCTTCTGGTCTTCACGTTCTAGGCGAAGCATCCAGGATGCGGCACGGTCTTTTAGATGGCATTTAGCCGAAGCAACCATTTTTTCCTATGAGTAATTACACAGTGTTCTATACTTCTCTATTGACTAAAAAACTTTTCAAAAAAACTTTTCACTCGTTCAGAATTGCTTTCTGCGACAAAGCCTCTAAAAATTGGAACAGAAGGGGCTTTAAAGCGTTTTCTCAAACGCTTCCCTGAGTATTGGACACGTTTTGGCCCTCTAGGAGCCGTGCTTAAAGTGTCTCCATGAGACCAGCCTGCTGTTGAACAGTAGAGTGAAGCACTGTAAACTGTTCTTTTAATTGCAAACATATGTTGGTTCCGCAGTTCGGTCGTCATTGCCACTTCGGCTGTGCGTATCTGGTGCCATTCTGTCCAATAAGATCCTGTATTCGTTGGATGGTATAAAATGAAAGAGAGGAGTGATAACAACAATAAAGCTTCAGTTTTTGCTCGCTGCCAAGATGGAGCTTGTATTGCTTCCATCGTTTGATACGAATTCTTGCCTCCTAAATGGAGAGGAAATGGTACGCTCATATTTTTGACCCAGACTCAAACATATGAATTCACACTAAACGTTTGTGACCAACTGCTATTAAACGGATGTGAAGATAGGTAGTACTATATTAAAATTCCAGTATGATACGAGTAAATTCGTATTTAAGCGCCACTTTTTCAAAGACTGCCAATTTTATTACAAAATCATCGCCCCAGTTTTTACGGGGTAAATTATGGAGCACAGTAAATAAGAATGACAGCGCCAAAAGTATATCAAAGTGTCAATTCCGCAATGCCCCGATAACTACAAAATTGGTCTGTCCCGTGCCATCTTTAGAACCAAACCGCGTCTTGCACTTGACTCCCAGGGGCAGAATCATTCCCCCTAGATCCATATTTTCTAAGCTTATCAAAGCCGGAACACTGCCTGGATCGCAGTGCTCACCACACCCCTTCTCTCCATCGACAAATGGCCACTTTCAGTACTGCTGACACACAGTCCACAGTGGATCTGCTAGCCGAGAGAGCTGCGGAACGGTCAGCAGAGGTAGAAGACTTCAGCACTGACCCCTATCGCGCGAATTTTGATAAAGAAAACGAATGCGACAGCCCTATATTTGATTATTTCTACTCTGCGGGAGGTTCCAAAACAGTTTTTGACACGACCAACTTCAATGGCCTGCAATTTCATACCATTTGGAACAGACTTGCTGCAAATATTGACTCATTTTACAGCATGGGAGAGGGATGCGAAGCTCATGCACAGGAAAAGACTGCCCGTTCATGATGATGGCTGTTCTCAAACACGGCGGAGCATGGGACTTTTTTTGTCGAATGCTTAGAATCAAGGGGCCCACATTTGAGAGAATAATGACGTCTTATATTTCGAAAATAGTACAACCAATGTATGAGTATTGCTTTGATGGTTTTCTTCGTGACACCACAATGTATAATGAAATTGAAGATGTGAACGGGATCAAGATTTTTCAATATGCAAGGTACGCAACGGATGTCAATTTTCAGTAGTCAATCAGACCATCGGGAAATGTAGAAGACAGGTGTCGTTATTTCAGTGGGAAGCACAACATTTATGTGTACAAAGTGGGAGTTTCTGTGCTGCCAATTATCTTGGATGTTGGATGCAGTGCAATGTTCCCGTGGTCATTGTCGGATGTTGATACTTACCATCGCATGCGAGCTTGGCATGATGTTGCCCTTAGGAAATATGAGAAGGATGATGAGATAGTTGATGGAAAATTTGTTCAGAAACTACTCCGATCATTGGGCTGCGCTGTGTGGCAAGGATTACCAGGGAGCATGGAGTCTACTCGTACAGTTCATCCGAAGAAGAAACCTCGAAACGGTACTTTGACGCGGGAAGAAGAGCGCGAGAATCGGTTCATTGCGTCTAACAGAATCATAGTGGAGAACTACTTTGGAACAATGTTCTCTTTATGGAATATCATTGCAAGTAAGTATTGATGGGTAGAGCAGATTTATATGTTCTTGTTTAAGTTTTGCTTTGCTTTGATAAACTAACATGTTAGCTGGTCTCCATTGCGCGCAGATTACCAAGCATTTTATAATAAGTTCAAGAACAGGCTTTATATAATAGGCAATGATGTACGCGCCAAGCGTGCTCGGGGCAGGCGAAGTACAGTTCGAAGCGTGCGCGGCTGATGGATGTCCAGTATCGTTGGAGGAGGTGCTCAGCAGGCGTTCCTGTACTTGATGAAGAAGAGGATAATAAGACTGAATGATTATGTCAATTCATGGTTAAGTGCAAATTTAATCGTGAAGTGAGTAATGATGTGATTTTTTGATTGGGAAAGTGCTCAGAGAACAACATTGAAGCAGCGGTTGCAACCCCTTACACGTCCCATATCTTACATCCGTGTGATAAACATGTAGACAAGGAACTTAAGATTTGATGTCGGGAACTGCGGGATTCATTTTGTTCTAAAGGATTATTCGACACTCGTAAGATTAATTTCAACCTGTCGTGTGTTGTACACAAAATTTAAAGAATGAAAGGGCATGGTACAACGAGGGGTTTTGAATAAACATGTCTGTTCCCATGAGCCAAAAATCTACAGCGCTGTTTTCGTACAAATCTTGATAAGGCGCGTAATTTTGGTCGAAGTTTGATGTGCGACATCTACAAATCCCGAGGCTGAGAATGTAATACGAACCAATGATGAACCTACCCTTTCATTAATCAAGGAAGCAACTCAGAATATCCAAGGGCCTTCTACAGCTTTTAAATATTAAATACAATACTATACACAGCTGAGACGGCTTAAAAAATCTGTTCGTCGGAAGGCGATCCTGTATAATTTATTCAATGGCAGTAAAATTCAATCGAGGTAATGTGCATCATGAGGCGGGGAAGGAACAAGAATTTTTCACTTTGGGCGTATTCTTTGCTCGACGTCAAGGCACCGCACAACATTTAGTTTCAGAAAAAGCTGAGAAGTGCCGTAAGTAGCAAAAAAGGCTGCAAAGGTGGCCCTAAGAAAGACCGAAGAAATCATTTCCAGACTTAGGAAGAGAACGCGAAAATATACCTTGAAGAGGATTGTTGAAATCATCCCAGGTATTTGATATGAGGAGGGGATTTGAGAGCGACGCGTGAAGGAAAAGAATCGAGATTGTTTGTTTGTCGCTGGTGCTGTTGTGAATTCTGTGGAGAAGGCCATGAGATATTCATGCCGTTTTGAATTTCTTGAATTGACCTGCTCGATTTTTAACTTTCTTGGTCGACAACATACCTTCCAGAAAGGCTAATTTTCGGGCACATAGTGAAGAAATAAAAAAAATAGGAAGGCCAGGCCAACGTTTGAAACAAACGTCACCACGTGATTGGGCAACAGATTTTACATCACAGAGGGTCATAGGAATAGTTGTAGAGTTGAAATGAGCTCAAAAAATTCTGGACAGCATCTAGTCTGCCCAAGGGGTGTCCAACGCATGAGAGGGTTTAATTTCGGACAGAAAATCAAGGTGCTGGCAAGGAACAAACGAGGTCGTTCACTATTTCCTCCGCTACTATGAACGACCTAACTCGCGGAAAACGCTGCGTACGCCTTTTGTGAGACCCACTATTGTAGTCATCATGGCTACCAGACATATATGTCTTGTAAACCTCCATCGAGACCTTGGCCAAGCTCTCAGTCTCAAAACGTCTTCTCGCACGATCCTTCTTCATCTGCTCTACTCTTCGTCGCTTTGCCTCTCTCTCGGCGGACTTTTTTCCTTCCTCATTGCGTCCTGCATGCACATGCATTTACGACGCTTCCGTGCCTGTTGCTCCAATCTACGGCTAATCTGTGCTTGTTGCTTCCGTTTCTCCTCCTCCTCTCGCAGCGTCGATCTTCTCGCTCTCTCTACTTGCCGTTGCTGCTGCCTCTTGCGTTCCGCTTCTATTCGGGCAAGCCGAGCTTGTTGCCTTTTAAGCTTCGCCTGCTCTTTCTCTTGTGTTGTTGAAGTTCCTCCGCCTCCTTTTGTCTACGTCGAGCCAACATGTCACCCATCGTCACACATTCCGCCGCCGCTCCGCTTTCTAAGACAGTTCTACCGGTTCGGGTCCTGTTTCCCGCGTCAGGGCCTTTGTTATTAGAAACCTTCGTGCTGTCTTCTGTAAGAATGTCGTTGACTGTTTCAGCATTTCTTATCAGCAAAGTCAGCTTCTGAATTGCTTGCGATGGTCCATGGGTTGCGTTCAAAATTTTCACAGCCTCATTATACGTTTCTTTGTCACTGTGTCGAAGACGTACCGTTCGTAAACGAGATGATACAGTTGCCTCACCAAGTCGCTCCGTTTCTTTCTCCACTAATGTTTGCGGTATGGATTTCAGAGGCCGGAACCGCGACGGGAAAGATGGGTCGAAGGGAAATACTCCTGTCTTGCGAAACGATGTACGAATGTCAGAAATGGTGATGTTCAGAAAAGCATACACACCACAGGCAAGATTAACGCCAACTTGTCGAAGGTCAATATTTGACCTCTTCTGCAGTTCGTCACGAAAACGTTTCAATGACTTTTTGAACCCGCGGTTAACATTCTGGTCGCATGGTTGTAAGAAATGGGAGGTGTTAGCGGGGCTAACGACAGCTTCACAATTATTTTTTGACATTGCTCAATCCACTCGGTTCCGTTTCTCGAACTGTGACCGTCAAGGGTCAAAACGTAGGCCATGTCTTCTGGAACGACCTTACGAACCTCGTTGTTTATATGGGTCATAAGCGCTGGAAGCACTGACATTTCCATAGATCCATTCTCCGTCATCTTGATAACTGCGTCCTCCGGAAACCATCCATCTCTAAAGTACTTGTCACAAATAGAACTGCTCTCTTCTTTCCCTTTCCTTGTGTCCACAAACGCTTCAACCCAGTCAGTCATTACTCTTTGACCGGCAACAATGAAAAATGGAGCCGTCTTTCTACCTGATGCTGAAACAGCAACAGCTGCTGTTATATGCTTATTGGGGCCGTTGACGGATGATGTTGACTTATATGGCCCGTGATGTCCGAGGAGGAGCAATATGCCTTCTTGAAAGTTGAATCTGTAGCATCTACAGCTGTCTCATCCATGTTCCAAACACGGTCAGGGTCGCCTAAAATACCAGGATGTTTATCCTCTATGCTCTGAAGAACCGTGAAGAAGGACTGCACATGCTCTCTATTCTCTGCTCGCAGTTTTGCAGATTCCTTGTTTTCCACTTTCCTGTAAGTTATTTCACGATGCCGTGATCGAAAAGCACGAACAGCCTCATCGCTAGGAATACCACTAGCCCAGCCTTTCCGTCCATCGCCTGCAATCCTTGCCATAATGCGTTTTAAATCTTCGTTAGTCATCGCAAACCCTCTTGATGCTGCAAAACGTATACGTGTTACAATCAATCCCTCTTCCTCCTCCGTGAGTACAGTACGTTTCCCAACTCGACTGCATTGCACCAAACGTTCAATGTTGACCTGATCATTCCTGCGACATAACTCTTTCAATTCTCCAACCGTGGATTTCGGAACACCAGTAGCAGCTGATATTTTTCGCAGCGTCAATTGAGTTGTCCTAAGCAGTTCAACTGCCATGCGGCGCGCTTCGCTACGTTTAGTTAGTATGTCGTTGGTTCTTTTTCGGTTGTTTGCTAGACGTCGCATTGACGGAGGCATTTTGCCGAAAGTGACAAGAACTAAACGAATGTTATTGCCGCCATCAGTCCTGGCCGTTGTTTATTTTGGTTTTGTCTCCTGTTTCGGTGTGTTTTGGCGCCATCACGCATCAAACCGGTATTGTACAATCCCAGTTGTGAGTATACGATTGTCGCTATACTAATGGCTACTCAGAGGAACCCATTGGGCATCATACGATGGTCTTAACGGCCATTGAAGAAGGAGGAACACTAAGTCAAGTTTGTCCGAAAAAAGACCCATGTCCAAAAATTAGCCTTTCTGGAAGGTAGAAATTGCTCAGTACGGGTGGCATATATTCTTTTCAACGAATTTTGTTCGATTGCCGAAAACAGCACGTGCTGTACTCTCATCTAGCGTTGTTTTTAAAGCGATCTGGTTATTTTTTCATCACTTTTAGGGTGTTTTGTCAGCTGTCCAAAATTGACCCGGTCTGGAGGGGTACTTCACAGTTCCGTATGAATTAAGCAGAATTCTCGGGTTAACAAATCTCTGCCAGAAATCTAATTGTTTCCTGCAGTGTTGTTGTCTCAGCATTCAGTGGCTTACACGTTGCACGTTGCACTACTTGGTTTCACCTGTTTTCCCAGTCCTGTAACGTGAACTGTCAGTCGGTGTACACTCAAGATAAGTAAAAAGAGTAAAAGACAGTATTGGCCCCAAAATATTACCAGTACACTGTATACTGTATTGTACTGTACTGCACTGTACAGTATATGTAGTATCAGTGTATAATGTATTGTACAGTACTTTACAGCATAGTAAGTCCTCTCGCATTCAGCCGATTTAGCATCGACGTCCCAAAATATCTAAAATTAAGTACTAATACTGTAGATTGCCTGCAGTACGGTACAGTACAGTAGTGTACAGTAGTGTACAGTAGTGTACAATAATACAGGCTCCGTTTTGCCACCTACAAGAAGAAATCTTTTACTCTTTTTACTTATCTTGAGTGTACACCGACTGACCGACTATTCAGTTACGAGCTAACTGGATGGACCACATCGGTCACGTGCAGTGGGGCCCGCGATATGATGGCCATAGCCACCGACGACCACAAAGTGCAACTGATATGCTGGTAGATGCGTGTGCGAATCGTAGCGTCCGAGGTGTGGCATTTCGTGGCTACACGTGGCACAAACTCTTCGATAAATAATGCGGTATCCGGAGAAGGGGCACCGAGGGAGTCGAAGGCCAGAGGTTGGAATCGGAAACCTGGGTCCCGGGAGGGCAGAGAGGGGGGGACCAGGCGCCTTGACATCTTGTGCTGTAGGTCCTTGATCTTGCGATGGTGCATGAGGGCGGCAGCCCCACCGGCGACTTGCGTCGCTTAGGTGATGGAGGTCTGCTTGAACGGAGACGTGACGGCGACGTCACATGCAATGGGTCGGTCTGGTAGGGCAGCTTCAGTGTCACGGGGGGATGCACGAGGAGAATGTCAGCGGGCCTGTAGTCCGTCCCGGGGAGGAGATTCTCAGCTTCGAACTCGTAGTCAAGGCCGGCGGCACGGAACACGTGCCACGCGAATACATTGCGAACGGAGTTGTGGCGGTGAATGCGCCCGAACTCTGAGACGCAGCGGTCGGCGGCATGGTCACCGTGGACATCCATGTCCTGCTGGCAGTGGTGGCATTTCAATGGCACCGAGTCTGTGTAGACTGGGAGACCGAGGTGCCTGCGCAGCATGATGCTACAGTGTGCTGATGATACCTTCGTCGCTGTGGTGGGGTGGGCCCATAACGGTCGTTATGCACGGCCCTTTTACCTCTGGTCAGGCAAAGTTTTACTCACTGGGTCTCAATAATCGCGGTGACTCAACCAGGCCGTTGTGGCCCTTGTTGCTTCCCATTTTGCCCGCCGCCGCGGTACGAATTCCTGTTCCGAATACCTCGGACTTCTGACTACGATGTTCTCCCTCACCCTGCAACTTATGGCTCACGACGTTTCTCGCCATTCTCTAGCCCTGACCGCTGGCTAAACAATGGTCCCTGATCAACGTAATACAGATTTTTCTGCTTCTTCCATCTGTATTAGTGCACTGTACTGTATATTCTGAGAGGCAACATCAAAAGGAAGGTCATCTACGGTTTGGCTTTTGTTGCTTGCCCGATTGGCTTTAGCTACTTGAAATACGATCATGAGATACTGTAGAGGCTCGTTGTACTGTACTGTAGTAATACTGTACAGTAGTATCCAACTGTTCCGTACCTTACACATGCACTGCAGCCGATGTCGACAAAAGTTCGGTAACTCTGAGAAGCTTTCCTCTTCTGACCCAATGCTGATGCCCGCATCCGTATTGCCGCAATCCGTGCTGGGATGGAAAATCCGGCCCAGAATCCGGAATCGAACAACATGAAAACGAGTGAAAATCGCTTGCAATCTCTGACCAATGACTCTGCTCAGTTTCACTAGTTGTACTCTCATCATGCGTCAACAAACGCTGCAATCAATTGCCCTCCAACCTACATGGCAACGAGAGCAACAACAATAAACGATTGACAAAATTTCAGTCACAGCGGTTAGTTGCACCATTTACATGCGACCCCAAGGGTTAGGTCCGGCTAAATCAATCATGCCCTAACATTTCTAAGCTGTAATAAACCATATCCACCGCTTCTCCTTACACAAACCATGCAAGGCAATTCAGGCAATTCACAAAAACATTTCATCAGAAGAAGGATTCGAAATCGTTTTCCGGGTACCTCGTCAATAATCTTAAACGAAGGGACTGGTTTTCATTTATCAGGATCCCCTTCTTTTGCTCCAATTGAGGCAAATATGTGCTTTTCAAGAATGCCAACTCGTTCTTCGTCGCCTCGATTTTCCGCCGCCTTTTCTCGTTGCTCCTCTGTGCTGATATCCGATTTCGAATCACAATTTCATTCTTTGTCGGTGCCGGAAGTGCTTTCTTGAATGAGCTTGTGCTCACGGGCTGTGGCTTCTCTGCGTTATTAGGAGCCCCAGTCGAAGTCGGTACCGCACCATACGACACAACCGGCGGAGCAAACTTCATTCCAGCCCCACCTTGTTGCCCTCGATCACCTGGTGGGCTGGCCGCCTGAGCTGCGAACTACCGCGTCTATTGATTCAACCACGGAGGACGGCACCTCTTCCAAAGTCTCTTCGGTCCCACCGTGAAACGTTTGCCCTGTCGCAACCGCAATTTGACGCTGCAACGGAAGCACAAGTGATCCGGAACCTCCTAAGGGAAGAGTTGCAGGCGCGGTCGCAGTTTCGGCAGTGTAATCCCTGTTTCTCGTCTCTGCTGTAATCATGGAGTATCCAGTTGCTGCGAACTTCCTGCATGGTATGGCATTGCTGATGTTATTGGTGCTAACCACACGGGCAGTGTAGCAAAGCTTGGTACCACGTTTTTGTCCCCATAACTGATGGGATCTGCGTTATAACCGTGTGATCTCTGGTTCGTTGCATAACCTGAGTCAAGGGCTCTCTCGAGAGAGGAGGGCGTCGTCCACTGGAAATGACATTCTCGATGGCCAGCTGTTGACCATCTTCCAACCCCCAGCCGCATCCCCATGGCTTTGACGCTGTGCCTGAGAGCTACCATCCCCGTATGTCTGCACAAACTGCGCTCGCATAGCGGCCAAGTCCGTTGGAAACATCCCCAAGAACAAGAGTTGAGGCTTGGTGCAAATGGCTGTGTGATCCGGTATCGCCCAGGTGCCACAGACAAACTCGGGTTGTCTTCTCCACCAGATTGGGCACCACGATCAAGCTTGGATGGTACCAATGCAGCGTCAAATATGCCGAAAGTTCCAAGTCCAAGGAATGAGCTTTCGGACAATGGGAAATCACCCCTGTTTTCTCCAAGACCGCCTATTTCATTTCGTGAAACGTGCCCCTCAATGCCCGCTTGATGAGCCGTGTGAACCAGCTTGTAAAACGATAGAGTCCGAGAATGCACAACGTAATGGTCTGGCACCTTCCAGAATAAGTCTGCCATGAGAAGGACGCCATCACGTCATCCTTAACAAACATCCCAGTCCCTACCAGACATATTCGATTGATGCAAGCGGTGAGAAGATTGGATGCCGATGCCGGACCACGCACTTTAGAAACCATAATTAGCTCTCTCGCTTGCGGACAGTAAACGTACTTGCCGGAGCGAAGTGGCAGCGAAGCAACGTGATCTGAGGTTGTTTCGGTAAAGTACCGCAAACGATGGGCCCCCTGCTTTCGACAGGTAAGAGGAGAGTGGACATGTTTTGGAGAATGGTTCCACCCTATGGAGATGCATTCACGAGCTCCGCAGACGTGCAGGAAGCGGAAACCGCGGGAGAGTTTGATATCGAGGTTAGCGGCATCTTGCATGGCAGGGTAAGCCGCGAAGAGCCATTGAAGGATCCAATCAGCGGCGTTTGGGTATTTTCGGAGGGGTGCGAAAAAGTCCGAGTAAGTGGCTGCTAATAATTCCGAGTCACTTCGGGATAGCAAAAGGGAGGAGCGGGGTTGTGGTAGGGGAAGTTTCTCTGGATGTAAGGTGTGAGGATCTTCTTGACGAGATGAGGAGTGACAGGGGAAGGGGGGGTTTAGTGGGTGTTGGAGCCCGTGGCGAGGAGCAGATACGTGTCTGTGGGAGAGTTGTGAAGGATAAGGAGTTTGTGTTTGCGGAGTGGGTGAGGGTCTTGACGCGGTTGTTGCGAGAGAGGATGCAGGTGAGAGTGAGATGGGCGATGTGCTGGCGTTGATGATGGGGTTGCGATGGTTGGTGGAGTGGGTGGTTGAAAGGTTGATCTGGAAATGAAGAGGCGGTTGTGTTGGTGTAGAGATGTTGGGAGGGGTTTGGTAGACGAGTGGAAGGGTTTGAATTGAGGGGCCGAGACATTTGAGATGAGACAGGATCTGAAACATCCATTGTTGAGGGGGTGTGAAAAAGGTCATGGCCCGGTAAACCGGGACCACTAGTTGATCTCTTCGTCCTGAGTGATGAGGATTGGGGAAATCAAGGGAGATGTGAGCGATGAGTTTGGGAGGAAGAGGGAAGATTAGGTTTGAGATGACGGGTTGGTTGGGACGAAAGGGGAGAAACAGGGGTAGTGGAGATAAATGAAAGATCGGGATTATACGGAGGGTCTGGGGGGGGGGGAGGGTGGGGCGGTGGATAGAAATGAAGATCTGGTGGAATGAGGTGTCGAGACGTTAGTATAGGAGGTGATCACAGGACATAAAAGAGGGCGTTGAAGCGGATGATAAACAGAGGGCAGCAAAATAGTGATAACCTGGGAGATGTTTGTAGCTGGCGCCGTGGCGGTTTCCTTTGCGCTTAAAATTGCAGGGTAGACGAATTTTGAAAAAAGGGAAAATGGATAATTCTAAGATAGCAGTGAACTGAAAGAAGTTGTGACCCCCGCTGAATGGTGCAGCGGGCAGGCATGTGTGAGTTTATTTGTGCGATATGTGTCCCTGTTACGGCGAGTAAGGAAATGGGCCTTTTCGGGATATTCAAAGGCGTTTTGAGTCATTAAAGCAAGTTTTCGACAGCCTTATCATATCTGTATGTGCTTTCAATGGCATCAATTTCACGCATGTCATGTGTAACGTTAGGCCAGTGTGCTTTGGAAATTAATTTCATTAAATTTTGCCAGTCTTGGGTCAATCTCAGGTTCAAACAGCTATGGTTGGGTAACCCGACCGCAGTATCGTCTAGTTCTCATTCCTTCGTTGGACAAGGGAATCCATAACATTTGTTAGGGGGTTGTTCCAGAAAGGCGCAGCAGCCTCTTCCAATTAGAGCGATGGGGGATCATGTGCCATCAGGGTAAGCCTTGGCAAATCAAGCCGTTTGCGACTGGAACCAGATACAGGAGATTCTCGTGGTGATAAAGTATTCCAGTTACCACGATCTACTGCTTCCTACCTCAATCTCAGTGTTGATGGTTCCTGTAACAGGTCACTAAACCGCTCGGAGCAAGCAACTGCCTTTAGCCAAATTCCATCAGAGGACTGGATTTTAGTTAAGTTCACCAATTGGATGTCACAATCGAAAAAAATTAAACAATCTATTCTGGGAAGCATTCATGTTTGAAATCTTTTTATATAAATATCAAACAGGTTACCCTCCAGCCTTATAAACACGTGGCGTTTTACGTACCCCTTCGGTTCCGGTCTTTCAATACCTCCGTAATAATAACAAAATTAATCCAAATTCCATCTTCTCAAACATGGTTGTTCTCAAAGTTCCTTAGCCAATCATTATACAGCTATTTCTCTGTCCACCCTCCTCTTCCCTCAATAATTTGATTACAATAACCATGAGTAATTTACACTTGCTGAAAATAGTGTAAATAACCAATTTTTTTTTCATTAGAGTTCAAACAATCATCTCTTAATTCAGTTTAGGTATCCAAACAAGCAACTATTGATATCATTAGATTACAAAAACAAATCATATTTCATTTACTCTGATTATACTGTAAATTGTAATGAGGATATTGTCGAGGTTTTTTTTGGAGTTGGAAATCGCTTGTCCAAGTACTGTACAGTACTGTACAGTAGTGTTACGGTATCGTTGGTAACGGTGTTGCACAAGTGGCTTTTTTTTTAATCTTCAATCCTCTCTTGTGCACAGGTTACCAGTGTCAACAGCAAATGTTTCAGAATCTTTCAAAGCCTTTGTTACACACGGTACTGTACAGTACAGTACAGTACAGTACAGTACAGTATTGTGTATACCGTAATCCTCAATCAAACGGTACTGTACGCTTCATTCATGCCAAGGCAACCGAAACGGAAAGCGCGGTCGTGATGCTTACTCTTCAAATTAAATTAGTTTAATATAGAGCGAAAATTCCTGGAACAGTGTGGCACGACCACAATGCAAGTTTCCACTCTGAATAACAAGCTAGTACAGTATCAGAAAACTCTCCGCCTTTGGCAATATTTTTTCTGTATTTGTACCACTCAGAGTAGCTTTTAGCCAATGGTGCAGCAACAAGTTTCTACAGTACGTGCTTCCTCCGTGCAGTACAACGTAGTGCCAAATTACTGTGGTCGTTTATGTATTTGTACAGTATGTACAACTATTTAGTATCCTGCAAAACTCCCCCCGTTCTCAGCCTCCGAAGTCTCGCAACACTGTAAATACTGTACATCCCCTATTTCCCCATTTGGTATTCTTGTTTTTCAAGTGAACAAATTGTAAAAGAAATTCCAAATCTGCGCAATGCAAATGTGCTCAAAACTTTACGTATGGCAATAGTATTACGGTTGTCCGCTGCAGGATTCGACTACCGTATATTGCGAGCCAAGTTCTTCCGCCTTGTACTGTACTGTAGTATCTTGCTGTATCATATTGCATTCCCGGGCAACCAATGGCATGTAAAATTTGCCGACCGCGAATCTGCCACGCTCCTTTCAAATCCTGTTTAAGCCATCTGGTGATCGAACTTTGGGAAGACTCTTTTACAGAGTATAGAGGTGACACCGAAAATCGTGACCGCAGATACCATGCAGCATCGCTGATATGCACTGCGTCTTTCTTATTTTACGCCATGGAAATTAATCTCCGCAACCATTTTTTCAGTACGAGTCACTACAAGTGCCCTCCACAACGGAACAGATTCATGATTCTTGAAGGGTAATCTCTACGTTGCATAGATTGTATCCGTCACAACGTCATATATTTCGATGGAATTAAACCTGTTACAACTGCGATGTCATTTCACTGACTTTGCGAGTATTTAATATTCAGTGTTTATCGTCTTGACAAGGCAGGAATATAAATTGACTGCAACACATTCACCGAACTGACCATTACTAAAATAGTCATATCGATACCTGTTTGAATTCCGAGGTCAGAATAATTTGACATGGCAAGTACGAATGAGTTGCCATTCCAGAAACCGTAAGGTGAAACTTTACTTCCTCTATTCTCCACTTTTTTGAATTGCCCGTCTCTTAACCGGGATTATAAATACAGTACTACGGTAACCCATACGTACAGTTGCCCAGCCCCCGATACCTACGGATCAGTAGGGAATGCAGTCTTTCCACCCAGGATACGCGACTGGGACAAAATTCATTTCAGTTCAAGCCTATGGTCCACGAACAGAGCCAACCCTTCTGCTATGCTCTCACCAGGTGTTCAACGTTGGCCACGTGCAGTGAGGCTCACAAGGCAATACACATGGTGACTAGGATACCACTCATAGAACTGAAGCAGCGCTGCATTAGCCGTCGTATCATTTCACCATGTGCTATCTTACTTTTGCTCTTATCCCCGAGAATACTGTACTTCTCGAGTAGGAGAATATTTGTAATGACCCCATTAGAGTGAATTAAAGGTCATATTTTGATACGCAATTGCCTGCATCAAGGATTGGGCCGGTAGTGGGCGTCAATTGCCGATTGAGCTCGCACCCCAGATTGGACTTTGCCTCTGTGGATTCTATCGACGACATATCCGGGAGCCTGAGGGGCCTCCGTTCGGGCGGCGTCTTTGAATGGGAAGACTGGTGACGTAAGAGGCGATGCGAGGCAACCATGGTTCCACGCTAATGTCTGTATACTGCTTACGTACTGTGTATCGTATCTCAAAGCGCACCGTGAATATGAAATATGTACGTACGAATTGTATTTGCTGCAAATTTGAAACAGGTGAATTTATGACCAAGTATTACAATTTAGGCAATCACATGATTGTGTAGGAATGGTGGCTGTGGAGCAAGATTCTCTCTATCGGCCATATTCGACCAACAAGTTCGTAGCTGAGCCAGTGTCATGATTACGAACATGCTCTACGGAAATGAGCCAATCTTGAGAAAAGAAAGATTCAGAACCACTTATGTTTTCCAACTTGCTCGAAACTTCAAGCTGCAGACCTGCAATGGGAACCTATGCCAGATTCATCTTCTTTAGTGATACTACGAATGCCAGCTACGAGCAAAAGGGGCAATGAATACATCAATTACTATCATGGCAGCAATTGCTATACTCTTGACTGCCACAGCGGTGCAATTTACTGTCGCTATCACAGACAAAATTCATTGCTGCTTCTGCCACTCCTCTTACCTCTTGTATTGAGAATTTCGCAGGAGGTTAGCATCGCCATAAGGATTTAAGATAACTTGTCGAATCCTCCATTTCGATATCGTATGTCCTTGCTGGAATAGATTCTTTGGCAGAAAGTTGATGAACGGATGATTGCGTTTCCCGCTAAAGCACCATGTGTCGTAACATCGAGAAAAAAATTTCAACATTCTCGGAGTGCGGACGTTCTCTGTCGGATGTGGATGGATAGGGGCATCGCCTAGCGGGAATTCCATACCGAGATGCAATCAGCAGTCGAGGTCATCTTCATTACTATCCGGAAGTACGGTATTTACAAAAGCTTTAACCTTAGTGCCTCGTGGATTCGGTCCTAAGACGTGGCACCTCTTGAGATAATTCCTGTTTTTGCAGTGGGAAGTGTTGGAAGTAAGAACTATGCGACCTCTCTTCTAGATGCGCGGGTAATTTGGTTATCATTAGGTTATGGCATTGCTGCACCATTCAAGATGCCTATGCGTGGCATTTTCCCGATTTGAACTGAATTACTTCAGACCGTCGCGGTCATGATACCTTATCTTTATCATTCTCTCCAAACCTCAACTAGCTTTGCTTCAGCTGCGAGATGATGGATTCTTGCTGCTTATTGTTAATCCTTTTGTCCTTGGTTACAGGGAATCCCTGTACCTGGATTAGGTTGCACAGTTTGGAAAGTCTTCGAAATTAGAACAAAGTAAATAACCGGTACTCTTTGAATGTGGCAGTAAGGATAATGGAGACGTATACACAGGTTAAAGAATTCCTCACTCAAAGGCACACCGCAGTGTCATCAATGATCAATACTGTCTGCCTGATTGCTGGACTCAAGCCCGTTTTCAAGGGTGATGTCGGCACCGGGCTAACCTCTTACTGTTTAAGCTTACACCTAATCGCCTCAATCCCTAATGGAACACGTGGCCTCACTTGAGGAAATAAATTACTTTCCATTCACTCCCCAATTTTTCGATCCTTGGAATAGGGCCGTGACAAACATCCTCATTCTGCCGACACGTGTGCCATCTACGATCAACCTCTGCACTGCTGTTATGACTAATGTATCGTAAAATCTGCATCACTGGGGACAGCTATCAATAGCAACCTACGGCTGGGCCAGATACAGTCTTTGATGCAGGGAAATGGACGTCTCCTCTCCGTTGAGTGTCGGAGAGCGAGCTCGCTCTGCTCCTCTTATTACTGTTTGCTTTCTGTCCAGATCAAAACTACAGTAGGCTCATGTATTAATTTCAATAGATAAACCTGGATGCTTCCAGGTGCTTCCCAACTGGCGTTTTGACCAAATCAATTAAGAGTTTATGCAAAGTCTAATTTTTCTTTTTTTTTTTTCACATGGCTTGCAAATTTCGACAAATGTGGAAGACGTGATCAACGTTTGGCGAAATCTCGGTCCCAATTCATCTCATTTTCGGTTGTGGGCCGTTTTGTGAGAAAACTTTGCGCCAAAATGACATCATGATTCACCCGCCGGCGAGTCGATCTTTGGAGCCGGTCCGATTTCTCACTCACAAAACCACCATCATGGCTACTCTTCCGAATCCCTCATCCCACTCCCCACTAAGAAGGCACCGCCCAAACTCTACCTGCAGTTCCAGAGCCACCCGCACAAACCAGCCATCAGACACAAGCTCCGCCTCTCTACCTCGTGGATATCATACTGCTCAAAGCAGTCACCGCTGTGGATATCCACATTTCTCCACATGGAGAACCACAAAAGCGCTATAAATAAGCACTTCAAAATTTAACGGCGCTATTCCGGCTGGTGCGACTAATGGCGTTTGCGCGCAGTCATGAAAGACGCATAGCAAGAGATTTAAGAGGATTTTAGTCGGCCAACGCGCTGCCCGTCGATCAAAACGAAGCGGCGTATGGGATAACTGAAATTCGAGGTGAAAGAGAAACGCTACTTGACGATGTGATCGTGGTACTCGATGAATGGCAAGAGAGCGAGAATGGAGAGGGACGAGAGGACTGAGCTGGACAGGAGGCTCAAGGCAGCTGGTGAGGAAAGGGAGAGAGGTCTGGTCGAGAGCAGCCGACAGCCAGGAGCAGCAGTCGACACCAAGATCTCGACGGAAAAGTCGAAAGAGAGCCATCGTTGTTGACTCTGATGAAGAGGAGCGCGAATTAATTAACGCGCATGTTACTGCCCGTCGCGAATTGGAGGAGAGCCGTCTCAAAATAGAGGAAGAGCGATTACGCTTTGAGCGTAAGCCGGAAGATCGTTTGGACTCTCGCATGCAGCGCACGTAAGACCACGAGGGGAAGCGCTTGCGAATTGAGGAGGATCGTATGGAGCTCGAGGCTGACAAAGCTGTGTTGGAACGGGAAGAGCGGCTCAAACCTATTTCAGAGCGCAAGGATATCCCTAATGCCAGATCACAATGTTAAGTATAGGGAACATACCTTTTGCTTTTCCGTTTGTCCACCATTCTTCGCTTGTATTGAAAATTAATCACACAAGCAGAAAGAAGCTGATGTCTTCCTTTATGTCGCCAAGTTTGAGTCGAATCGGCTGACTGCCGGCCACGTAATAAAACGGAAAAGTTAGCACTACAAGACACCTTTTTTGAGCCCTGAAATCAGGTTATATTCACAATAGTGAATATAACATGCACCGATGACATATCTCAACCGTTTATTATAGAGCTTAAAACGGCCTGGTATACTATACCAAAGCTTCCCTAGACAGCACGCTGCCTCCTCGTATACCGGTCGCTCGTACTGTTGCCATCTCGAGATCTTTTCCGCTGTGGTATCGCAGAACCAGTACTCTGTCCTCCGCTTGTACTACTGCCCTGTCCATTTCCAGTGATATTACTCTCTGACGCCTCCCCTACTGGTGGTGGTATACGTCGGGGTTCCAAAGCCTTAGTAGTATGGCACATGCTCCAGCAGCTTTTTCTTAGCCCTGGATAAACCCGTAGACACAGATGTACTGAGAACAAGTTGCAACAGTACGTGCTTCTATGCCCCCGCCACCCAACTTTGTTTTGACCGCAAAGAACACAGTAAGCTAGTTCAGAATGCTGGGGTGTGGGTCCTCTTACCGAAATTCTAAATGCAGTTCCATCAGTGCTGTTGAAAAACAGTAAACGATTCCTCTTTTTATGGTGAGCGAGACTTACTAACCTTAACTTATTCAGCAGCAGTAATTTCTTCCTGTAGGTTACCTTCTTCTACCTGCAACTGAATATTTGCGGCATGAATAAGCAGCCCCTGGGACAGGTCAAACATAAAATCAGCTTTGAACTGAACTTTTTGAGCAGTTTCGATAGTTTTCAATAGATTTGAAGGACTCTATAGACACAAGAAGGTCTTTTCCACAGATAATCTGCCACGCAAAAAAGGAATTTACTGCCACGCTCTTCAGTGTTTGAGACACGATATTTTGCTCCCACTTGAAGTGGGACGTGAAACTTCGCAATATAGCCCGCTGCTGAGTGGCCCAGTCCACTCCAGCCTTAGTCTTCGAATAGGAGCTCTGTGCAGCGTGCTTAAAAGGCTTAAGTGGAGTAAAGCATCCGTTCCTCTGCACATGGGATTTGACAATGTACCAAAAATTGTGTCTTGTTAACAAGAGGTCCTTCCATTCACCGTCCGCGAATCCCGGAAATTACGTTCTCGCTGTGTGTTCACTCAACGAGGGTCTTACTAAATTCCACCAGACATCTTGTACAGTACTCGAGATTGGCCGGAGAACATCTCAATATAACTACATAAAGTATCCCTGTTTCTGCTGCTGCAACATAAATGGCATAGGGAAACTGGAGCACCATTAGTTGGTGCAGCAACTGTTAATGTGCTCCGAACGCAGGTACCGTCGACATTTCTCGTCAACAAGATCACAACGGACAAGGTCGGGCGTTGTCAGCTCAAATGTGGCACCTAACCCTGACGACGCAATCTTAGACTTGATTTCCACAAAGCCCAGTGCAACCGCCTCTCCATTTAGATACAGTTTGCCGTAAGCGTCCATCATCCAGTCCTAATATATTTGCAAATAAATAAAAGCAATACCATCAAGGGAGCAGCCCAAGTACTGTTGACTTTTAAGAGTCAAAATACCAACTTCAAGCAATCCCTGAACGAATGTGTTCGCCGTGAGTGCAAAGGAAACAGCTGATTCATTCGCTGTCGCTCTCATCATTTCCTCCGAAGAGGTCTTACTGCTAAAACATCCTTCATACAACCCGTCGAAAGACCCCTGTTCGTTTCTCTGCGGTGCTGCACTCTGTGCTACAAGGAAAAGTTTAGACTTGAATTCCGGAATTGACAATAGCAGTTGATCTGCATTTGTGTCCGTTATTCTAAACTGTCTCAATATAAACCAGTCAGCACACCTTTGCCCCAACGTTAACAATTCGCAGGGTTCCATAATCTCCTGTTCCGCTACTGTCCTGAAGCCTTGTGTGTTCTCCTTTTCAACCCTGGCTCCAATAAAAAATGTTTTTTCAAGGCATAAATTGTTCTTCGGGACGGCAATACAAGTATTAAGAGTCTTTTCCAACGAAGAAGGAACAGTGAACATGAAACGTGATACGGGAGAAAACTTTGTCGTACCATGTTCTCGAACGGAAATTGCAGTAACTTTGTTCGTTCCGAAACGTCTCGAGACGGGGGTACAGCTATCATTGCGGAAAAAACTTTAGGCCCTAATCCAGCATCATCGTCAATTACAAACTATTTCCAACGGTCGAGCTCAATGCTTATAGATTCCCGTGCTGCAGCAGGGTCGCCCTCGGCTCCACATTCTACTCTCGCTAATCAGAACAGATTCTACTTCGCTCATACCTAGCTGCTGTGGTATTCACCTCCGTGGTTGAGACCTCAGCTGCAACTTCATTCCAGCCTTCCCTTTGTATCTCCTCTTCCCCTTCCATATCACCTCGAAGCGGATTGAGGAACTACCGCGCCAGCAAAGGATGGCAACACAATATGTGATCTGGCATGAAAAAGACCGACCCCATTCCACTTTATATTATTATTTTAACAAATCATTCTTTGCCGTACCCTCTGTCAGCGGTAACTACGCGTCTGCTCATACACTCCTCGCCCCTCCCATCTAATACAGAAGTAATCAGCTTCCGAACAGAGTCTATCTGCGGCTCGCCCCGCCTCCGAAATCGCAAAGCCGAAATTATACGAAACAGGGTATCTGCGATTGCATCAGCAGAGTGTCCCTCCTTGTCCGCCTTTCGAACAATTAAGATTTTCATCTGATTATCAGATGCACGTGTTCCAAAAATGTCGTCGTCTAAGGTTGCGAGTAAGTACAATGGAGTGAAAAAAGTTTTGCGGGTTTCTCGGAATGCAAGGGTCTCAAATAATGTCAATTGGCGAGTTTGGTCTCTTTGTGTTCCATGTTGTTTCTCCATCAGCTCCGCGTCCAGTTGGCGAGTATGGCAAGACGTTTGCAGCAATAAACCTCACACGCTCCAATAAGGAGGCGTGCTACCCGCTTGTCTGAGGACGGAAATAGCTTTCCCAAAATTGAATCCTGTTGTGTGTGAGAACAAAAGAACAGCAATACACCGATGCATGTCTGCAATTGAAGCCTACTCACAGGACAGCTTATTCAACCTTATTTGTTCATTAAACCAATCGGCAAGCAGGCGCACAAAAGTTTGCATTAGAAGTACCGCGAAGACGCATCTCGTCGGTGCCACATTTTTAACATTGCACTCTACTTTCATGTTTGAAACCGAAAAACTGCATAAAAGTCGAGCGCGGTTTTGAATTACTGTGTCGGAAAAATCTTTCTTAAAAATGACCGTAGTGCAGTCATTCCCGCTTAGTGTCCACCCGTAGCTTGCATCATTCCCTGAAGGTATTCTGCGTCTGCCCCGTCGACCTTTTTCTCTGATAGATGCTCGTGCAGTACCGGTACTTGTTCTTTGTCTTTCTACACGACCTTGGAGACTTCCCCACCCTGTCTACGTCCTTCAGAGCCCGATTTCTAACTGTTTTTCGCCCTGCCGGAATGGGAACTTGGGCCCCAAATGGCTGTGCTTCGCCAACCGCCGGCAGCAAGGAGCTTACTTCTGCTGCTTGGTTGTATTGCTCAGATGCAATGGATTGATTGCTGTTGGCCGGAGGACATAAAAAAAGGGAAGCTGACATGGCGCACTGACTTGGACCGTCGTCTCCGGTGCAATTTTTGCGATTTTTCACCTTTTGAAAGCCAGAGAGTTGCGAAACGGTATCTTAAATGCTGTGTTAATCCAATCTCATGATTGCGGCTTATGTTTGAAGCGAAGAAAAGAGTCCCATATGCCCGTTACAGCAGTTCTGATGTTCACTTTAGTGATCATGACGAGAAAAACTTCATTTCAGCGAATTCTGGTAATGTTCACTATAGTGATCATACCAGGGACTATGGATATGCTAGCTGTCTTAGCTGCTTTAGTGAAGGAAACACAGTAAAGGAAGCGAGTGTAGGTTTAAATGTATTCGCTCAGTGCTGGTGGTGTGCCGTTGAAATAAGAGGCAACTTGTTTACCCCCCTTCATACATACTCGAAAGTTTGACAGTAGGGCCTCGGCTTTGTAGAGCAGAGATATTGGTGACTGCTGAACTTTGAGTTGCCATTTGCAGTCACGTGATGACTATAGTTGCTTCAGATCCTTATACATACACTCTAACGCTTCGCGCACATTGCTTATAGCAGTGTTGTAGGCAGTCTCATACGCGCTCGCTCCGACACGCGGGAATTCTGTCTGGAGCCAGGGGCGCAAAATGAAAGCCGTGTCCCCATATAAGGAAAACTGCCGTCAATCTATTCTGTAGAGCATCGCGTCATGACGCTGTCCCACTTCCGGTCCGTATAGGTGAGACATAAATCCATCCGGGGTGGTCACAGTTTGATATAAGAGGTAATGGAATCTCTTGTGCCCCAAAAAGCATCACTGCATAGCTGCCTGAACACCAGGTTTGCACATTTGCATCTTCGTACAGTCTATGATTCCTGCAGAGTTATCGAGTGGGCCCCTTTTTCTTGTACAACGGAAGCGTAGTGTGTAGTACGTCTGAGCATCGGGGGAACACGAAACGATTCCAACAGATGCACCTTGGTTTCAATTAGAGCTTCAAATGCTTCCAAAAACACTTCTGATGAAGCCGAAGACCTCATTCCAAACATGGGCTCTATGTCCACCATATCATCGGGGAGGATAAGCGACAAAGCATAGTACACGTAGCGATAAACGGGGTCACCTTATAGTGCTAGCTCTTTGTCCTTCCAGTTCTCCAATCGGTCAATTCGGTAACAGTATTGATCTGGAAAGGCCGAAAACGAAAATCGGTAAGACAAATTTCAATTGTGAGGCTTTTAATGTTGAAAGTTGTACATCTTAGCGCAGCAGAGTGGATCAGAGGGAGGTGAACATCCGATGCCGCCGTTTGATGGTGACGCCGCAATCTGAATAAAACTTCGTCATCAACGTCTTCCATTATTGAAAGATGTAATAGATGCCGTCGGTTGCGCTTGCGTTGCCTTTCACACACTATAGAGTAATCCTTCTGCCTCATCGGGACTAAGAGCGGGGGTGCAGTGGGATCATGCTCACAATTTTTATATTTTCTGTATGCGTAATTGAAGTCCTCTGAAAAATGGGATGGGTACATTCTCTACACACGTACGATTACTAAGTCACGAAATTCGGGCCAATTTTATTGCTTACGATCTCTAAAGGCTGTCGTCACTTTCGCCATACAACCAGGTCACCTCCCGTATCGGGCTGTCCCTCGAAAGACATTCTGCCATACATACAACTTCTCCATGAATAATATAGGCGTAGGCAACTTCTTCCTGTGCCTCGCTGACTAACACCAGCGGATGGGAACAATAATGGATTCCTTAGCACAACAAATAGCTATGGCATTTCGAATAGGACGAGCAAAAACGGCCGCACAGGGAATAGAAGTAGAGAAAAAAGTCGAATACAAGATAAGCACAACAGTAGACCCAACAGTCTTATAAAGAACATTATCTAGAACAGAAACGCAAACGGAACAAAAAAATAATAAAATTGTAGGCACTGTCAAAAATCAATACAAAAAACATCTATGAGGACAAATAGAAGAAGGTATACCTACTGTATATCCAGCGGTAACTAACTGAGTTCGATCTAGCCTACTGCCGTCCCTCAAAAGAACACTGAAAAAAAACAACGAATTACAAAAACAGGTCCATAGAGGCCAAGAATAGACACAAAAGGAAGAATTGTCAAAGCAGGGACTATTTTCGTTAGCATATCTGCGGGCTTTTACGCGGAGGCAACATTATGTACGCTTATGACTTGGGAGTAGATTAATTCTCGAAGCTGGTGGATCTTCATTCGATTTGCTTGTTCCTGGCCGGTATGGGCATTCGCGTTGCCAAGGATTGTGCTGAGGAACTGTCCATTAGCATTTATTTTGGATTAAATGAAGCGTTCGAATCCCGAGGCTCTGCTTGACATATTTCCCAAACCAGTTTGCTTATCCACGAAATTTCTTTTGCACAAGATGAAAAAGCTACGTATTACGATTCCACTGACGAAAATGCGACCATGGATTGTCGTTTGCTTTTACGAAAGACAGGAGCCATGTTGATGGCGACCAAGAAGCCAGTGGTTGAACGTCTGGCTTCCTTATATCCCCTCCAGTCGGCGTCAACGAATGAAACGAGAGAGGAGGGTCAAGGACGCAGTTGACCCTGAAGTGGAGTAGGTATTCCGTTGTACCGGCGAGGTAACCCATGAGGAGTTTGAGGTAAGAAGATTGGCGTGCTGTCGGGGCGCGGAGGTGAAGAGCGAGGGTGGAGACAGGAAACGATAAGTCAGGGCGTGTGCTAAAGGCGAGATAAATTAAGCTGCCAATGACCGAGAGTTACTTAAAATGGGAGGCCGAAGGAAAGAGACACTCGTCTGCATAAGCGTGAAGGAGATTGGCGTTTGAATAGAGTAGTGTACAAGTTCTATTCGCTTGATGACGGCCGTGGGTTTCCAGCAGTTGGTTTGCGTACTGTGGCTGACCGACCTTGATGAAGTAGGTCCTGGAGATATAATCCAAGCGATGAGAGAGCGGAGCCCTCCAAAATTTTGACATCGAAGCGAGCAGAGAGTTTGTCTTTGAACGAAGCCATCAGCGAGCTGCTATTAGAGGCAAAAGTGAGATCGTCGACGACAACGGCGATGACGATAAATTACTGGTGGTCCGATAGAAGTAGGTCTTGCGTCGTACCGGGGATTGCAGAAATACCATGAGAGAAGACAGGTATCAGACAGGGAACCCCAAATATTTCCGGATTGACGAGTGCCATACATTGACATAACCAGCTCGGCGACATGTCCTGGTTTAAGAGGAACGCCGGAAGAGTCAGTTGGTTGTTTCATGAGAATCTTAACGTCCGTTTTCTCGTAGATATGCACTGGAGACATCAAAACCTTCCAGTTACAGATTTTGGCCAGCAGCGAAGGTGATTGAGACGCGAAACGTTTCGTGAGTGGCGACTGGGGCATATGAATTCTTCGGAACGAAGTGCGAGTAAGGCATTTGTTCGTCCCGCGGACGACGCACAGAGCCTTGTGGAAGAAGCATACGGTAGTTTGTGGCTTCAGATGGAAGGTCCAAAGGGATGGACTGTTCGGCATTTTTCAGTGCGCTAGAAGAGGTTCCAAGTACGGCGCTCGAAAAGAGAATTTAACTCTCTGTCTATTGCCGCTGCCCAGTCAAGGTCCTCAAAAGTTGCCTGAAGGAATTTGGTAAGCGAGGATCGGCTCATGTTTTCTTCGAAACAAAACATGGCGTTCCATGATGTTGGCGGCAGTGAGGACGGACATTAGATTTTCCTCGTCAATGTCATCATTGAGACTTGGTTCCCGCAGTTGAACTCAATTGAGCGCTTCTAGCTCCACTTGTCTTGAAATCCCGTGCATTAGCGACGAGTGATTCGATAATTCCCCGAATAATGTGAATTGAAAGTCCTTGGCGCGAGTGATGATGATTATGTCCACAGAGGGAGCGAAGAATCGAAACAGGGATACTCCGCTTGCCATACCAACAAACTGAACAAAGACTGTTCGAGGAAGAAGTTTCTTTTGGGGAGCTCTTTAAGAGTGTTAAACGAAAACATAACCTTGTCTTCCAAACTCGGCATGTTCGAGAAGTCGATCCTGGTTGTAAGGCTCCACAGGAGAATGAGTAGTTGTTTGTCAATTCTCTGAGATGGTGCGCAATTCCGAAGCCACTTGGAATGATTGATAGATTCTCCCCAAAAATATTTCGGGAGTTCACTTTCAATGAGCAGACGCGAGCGCTATTCCAGTGCTCTTGGATTAGGCCCTCGGCAGACCTATTTATTTCGGACGAATAAGATAAAGAATAATCAAAACCAATCCATGGTGGTGGGCAAATCGTTGCAACTCTTCACCCTTTTTTCCCTGCCCCTGTCAAGCATGATGTTCTGTAGCTGAAGTTGACCATTGAACTCTGTTTCGGAGGATTTCAATACCATTCAAGTTTCTGGTACATCTCATCCTTCGTATTCACCATAAAGACATCGTATTTGGCGGTGTAATCATCAAGGATGCTGAGGTTGCACCCGATGCCAGCGATAGTTGGCGTTATGGGACCGGAGATGTCAAGGTGGATGAGATGGAGTGGGTGGTTGGAGACGGAACCATTTGACGGTACAAATGAGCGGCGTGCCTTTTACTTGAGGCACGTTTGATGCAGAGATGATCTATCAAACTGGGGTACAAAAAGCACCAGTTCGGAAAGCTTGATGTAGCGCTCGATGCCCAAGTGGCCGGTTCTTCCATGCCATTCAAGTGTTACCCTTTTGATGGGATGGATAGTTGCTTTTAGTGCTGAACTAGAATCTATATAGCCTATTTCAATCCTGTACAATCCGTTTTTCCTTGACTTCTTCCAGATAATGGACCATGTCAGCTTTTGAAGGAAGATGCAGCCGTTGTACGGCTTGATGAAATCCGTGAACGCGATGATAAACTCTGAGCGGAGCAGACCGACGGATAGAATGTTAGAAGAGAAGTGAGGAGCGTGAGAGGTTTCTGAAATCATCCCTCGCGCACTGTTATCTGGATTTCTCCTTGCAGACGAGTTTTGATAATTTGAAGAGGCTTCAACATCTCGACTGGGCATTCGAGAGTACGTGATGAAGAATTTACGCCAGTAGAAGAAATGGTGGGTTGCACTACAATCGACGCAGGCGGAGGATGAATTTTGTTGGAGGAGTAGAAACATTGCTACGGAAAGTGACGTCGATCACGACCATGAAAACTTGTGGTTCGTTGTTCTCGTCGTTCTGAGTGTAGTGTATGATTTTTTAGGACCACGCATTGTAAGAGACTCTAACTTCCTAGCACGATAATCTTTATGGAAGTTGTGACTAGTACGAACCTCTCTGCGTGATGTGGAACCATGCTCATGATGTAACCTGCATAGTATCTACATGGAAATCGCACCAAGTCACGAGACAATCGGAGAGCTTAGTGCTGAAATTGACTACCCACAGTTAGTATGGTGAGTATATAAGGTCTACAGTTGTAGTAAAAATTCGTTACAATATAAAAAAGGTCAGAAGCTGAGTCCTGAAATAAACTCTGCACTAGCACCCACCACGCTGCTGACCCATCTCGATCATCGCCAGAGCAGATCAATTCTACACAACTGTCGAAGATTACCGAAAAAGTTTACTGTGGTACTGAAGCAGAAGAATCTGCTTCCCACACGAACGCAATACGTATGCATTGCATTATGCACCAAGAAAATAATACATTACATATCCTTTTCCCCAAATGCGACGCTTGCGCAGACCACTTACCACTGAAACTGCAAGCTTTTCTTGACCAAATATAACCTACTAATCTATCATTATTTTGAAAACAGGGCTTAACTCTGTACTCATCCTACCAGCCCCACAATACAACTCTATCTCTCTCATCTCTGTGAACCAATATACTTCCATTCGCACTAAGAATTCTATAAACGAGACAATAGACTTCAAAGAGTCGAGAAGTTGTGTTCTCATTCGGCCACCACAGACCAATATCTTTTACGCAATGAAAAAGCCGCAATAACAACTTCAAGTTGCGCATTCCATCCGCCCGCTTAT
Organism: Kappaphycus alvarezii; assembly: GCA_002205965.3. NCBI lineage: Eukaryota > Rhodophyta > Florideophyceae > Gigartinales > Solieriaceae > Kappaphycus > Kappaphycus alvarezii. The sequence goes on along the minus strand of NADL03000631.1, from coordinate 89,547 downwards.
AATTCACATTTCGTGCCCAAATCATTATTGTGTAAACCTAAAAGCTCCCGGGTCCCTACAATACACTGCTCTACAATCATGAAACTCTTCCATAAAAGCACACTCGATTCCTACCCTCGCGGACCAGGATTTCGCCTAACTATCGTCTCAAAGGCTTTCCCTTCTACTCAGGCACGAAATCTCCTACTGTTGGAGACTTCCATCACCCGTAACTAATTATAAACCACACTTATCCTGATACAATTCGCGCAATGGCAGAGGAGGTTTATCTTAACATGCATCACTCGCCCACACCTCCCCAACTGCTGCTCACCTGCGCCGGCCGCACCCAGGGCAAATTCTGTTTCCATGCCCATCCACCCATACCTCATTCATTCATATGATATCGGCAAAAGGTTCTCGTGAGATGTAACCGGCCTCTTCCAGCAGCCGTTCTCCAGGGGCCGTTTTACAATTTTACATAGACCATTCTTCCCATTATATCTGCTAATTCTTCTCTTCATCACGCTGTCATGTTCTCCAAACGATGAAGCACATTTTTAAGTCCCTGGAAAGTTTGCAGAAGTCCACTAAAAGAATCTTCACCAATAAAAGCGCATAGGGATACTCTCCTGGTGCAGCCCAAAACCTCCACAGCTCCATGCTCATCAAGTGGCACCCCACCCTTCCGCAAATCCATCAACGTAAATCCATCAACGTAACTCAATCGCGGAACGTGTGTTTGGCACGATAACTGCAGCCACGCTTTGTAAATTTCAACTTGAAAGCCTACTATATACCTACCGGGAAGAATCTATAAGAGACGCTGTCTTCAGGTACAATCTCGTCCGTCACTCCGCCACCTCAAGGCTTCCACGCACAATTTGGTACAGCTCCTCCACGTCTTTTTCTTGCTTATTTGCCTTCGGCCAATTCTAGACTACATATGTTAGACGAAATGCGGAAAGAATTTGAAAACTGGAACCACGAGTCATCCTTTTAAGGTACCTGTTTGCAAGCGATCTCCGGGACAGTACAATTATCAACCTCTACACCGACTTCTCATCAGCGCGTACGTGCAGTGGACTTCAGTCCTTATATTTTGCACCAGGAACCTGTATCACTTGCTCCGACATCCGGCAACGATCCAGTTTACCCTGTTTTCCCACCGAAGACACTCGAGATGAGAACTTTTCACAAGAAACTATTCAAAATCGAGGAAAACACTCCTCTTCACACTTTTATTGATCAATCCACCCCATCCGGCATATATTTATATCTATCACAATCGATGAATTCCTCATTACAGCATCTCATGCTACTCTAATCACCTGGCTGTATGAATCACTTTCCAAAAATACCCCAAAAGATCAAGCGTCCAGGTTTACCAACAAAATAACTGGGTTAGTTAATCTTCCGCTTCCCAGCTGGAGCAATCAAAATATCTTGGCAAAATAATATACTCCACGCCATTATCGCACTGCACATGACCGGATGAAACCAAAGATACAGTCAAATATAGAAGGGTCCAAATAATACGGGCCTACCTCACTCGATAAACGAACTCGGAATCGCCAAGCACTCTTCAAGTTAGTGCTTAGCAAGCTCTGTTACGTCTCCGACTCCACCTGCCATGAAATAACCTTTTAAATTAATTGACTCAATTCTGCGGCTCATGATCCGGCCAATCGCCATTGAATGCTTCTAGAAAATCTCCATCGCCCCATGAAACCATCTTGAGCACCTAGCGTCACCTTTCGCCCAGTATCGACTCATTATAAATCGCGTGACCCCACTTCCTAATCCCTTCTGGCCGCATATAGCGACGCCAGTTTGCATCAAACATGTTGAACCGCACTTCAATATCTGGTCACATTTAACTTTTCAACGACAGACCTGTCGCGTGGGCATCATCGAAGCACTAGCTCCTCGCCCTGTCAGATTGGGAGGTGGAATGCGTATCATACACCAAAGCAGTACAGAACAAGTTGTACTGCCGCGGAATTCTCTCCTGCCTGCATATGATTCCAATGTATCACACCCTCTAGAAATCGAAAATCAATCAGCATTCAAAATGGCCGCCAATAATGGTCCTACCGAACTGTGCAAGGCGATCAGAATCGAAGAATACTATCTTCGAATTCAATGTAGGAAAGCCAGCATTCAACCACTCCACAAACCATCACAGGCCATGATGGCTGATATCTCCACATAGATTCTCGCTTAAGAACTCTTCAAACGCCTAATCACTGGCCTATATATCGTCTAGTAACCTCTTCTCGCTTTACAGTAGCGGTCTGAGGTGTGTCATCAAGTCGAGTGGACTGAGATTTGGTCCCATGTTTTTAATGGCACTATTTTCAAAACAAAGTTCGCTCCTATATGCATATCATCAGGATCCAACAGAATAAGGCCTCCTAGATAGCACTACGTAGGTATATACTGTGAGTTAAAACATTTGGGAAGCATACAAGGCTGTCGGGCCGCCCCATAGCCTCTGATGGAGAGCGGCTAGCGCGCTCAAAGAATGAAAAGAGGCCAACTTCTCCCCCTCTTGAGTAATTCTGTATTAGTTCCAGATAACAAATATTAACATTAATTATTTTCAAAGAGATGTGCAGATATACACTTGCATTGTTGCATTTGTTCACTCTCTTGAATTAATGTACTAAAAGTATCGTAAATCACAGTACAGTACAGTGAACGCGGAGAAGAAGCGGTAATACCACGGATTTCTTGCTTAATATCCAGGGAAAACCAAGCTACCAAGCTTTCCCCATCTCAACCCTTGGAGGATGGCATCCGGTGGCGTTAGCCATCGCCAAGGAACTTTTGAGAACTGTCGCTAGTCACGCCTTGGAACCGGTTTCGAACGCGCAAGGCTTATTTGACAGCGACATCAGCATTGTGAGAAAGTTTTAATGTGGCTCGTTTGTCTTCTGGCCTCCCCCCTTATTGTTGGTAGGATGAATTGCCTGCAAACCCTGCTGCAAGATTTCATGTATATTCACTCTACCGTAAAGATTTACTGGGTATCAATCGGCTTATTTATTTCAGTACAAGAACCACCAGTGTTCCCCCTGACCAGTGTTGTTGTAGAAGTAAAAAATGTATCTATTTCTCAGAAAAAAGTCTTCCTCTGACATGGGAAATAGATAGAACTTTGCCTTACCATATTTTACCTCTAATCAAAATGTGAAATGCGCCTAATATTCTAACCTAATTTTGAACAAATTTAATCAAACGGATATAGCCGAAACTACAACATTATTTTCGTGAAGATGTATCCAAAATTTAAAACAAATCTTCAAAGGAAGAATTGGGAATAAGAAAACCGGTCTTCCCACCGTAAAATTCTCCGGTGCAATATTGAAGTTTTAGTCTTTTCTTGCCTCCCAAAGAAATACAAAAACACTGGCGTTCATTTAATATTTCCAACAAAAAACCTCCCAGAAAGGGCAAGTTCTGGCCGAGGGTTCAATTATAGCTACCGGAACAGAGGGTTTCTGCCATCCCCTGGGAACATTATAGAACCGCACTGGCGACGTAATGGCAACAGAACTACTTCTGGTTGTGGTTTACAGCACTCTGGTACTAGCGTAGGCCAATGGAATCGTAAATGAAAATGTGAATATAGCTGAACAGCTCTATGTGGACGCGTGTAAAGTCAGTTGAGCCGCAGGCAGCAAGCTCACTTTGCCTTTTGAAGTCATCTGAAAAGCGAAGGTACCGTTCAATCTCGAGGAAGAGGAGCACGAGAAGAAAGGACTACCATATGAACTTACATCCGCTCAGTCACTGTCTCACATAACCCTGTCTTATCTCAAATTTGAGTTTTGAGAAGTTCAGGTCTCGCGAACTGAACTGTGACCTAACTTACTTTGACAGGTTTCCTGTATTGCGCCATCGACTCGAAAGAAACAGCTGAAGCGTCACCATACTTACATTCCCGAGAGTACCTCGATGGGGAAGAAGTTATGCATTTCATGACACAAGATTCCGACTAACTCAATATCATCGAATAGTAAGCGACAGAGGATTGCGAGGATAATTTAGACGCCACTTCTGTCCGGCATTTCAACAGAGGATCTGTTCGAATTCAAGAGGCTGAGAGAGATCTACGAACGCACGTAAAGGATAAGCAATCTGAGCAAGGATCCTCGATACTGAATACCACTTGCCAGAGTTCTAATAATGTTTCTGTCCTGAAAATCATATGTTTGCAGAAGCGGATTGCTGCCAAAAATTTAGATGATCTCGCTGAGGAATAAATTAAAAATTGTTTCTAGGAAAGGGCTACGATTAAGCCAAAAGATAATGGGCTCGCCAAAGAATGGAAAGGAACTCAAGGTGTCAAGATGGACAGTTCGATCAAGACTCTGAAATTAAAATAATGAAATCTCTGCTTGCATAATAACTAGAAATTTGAAGCATTCGGATACGGAAAGTTCATTGAATTGCATCCTGAAGTTGCCGGAAATTACATGCTTCAGCGACTATATCACACGAAACTTCAAAGGAGGATGTATTCTAGCTTCATATAAAAAAAGAGAAGCAGAAGAAAGATCATGAGTAGTTTTTACGACATAGGCCTGCTGAGGTGAATACACCGGGTATTTTTTATGCCGTGACTTCTATCTGCGGAAACAATTCTGGATCCGAAGATGAAATGCGACCCATCGAGAGAGATTCAGGACGCCGTCGTAGGGATATAAATCGCAAGCTTCGAAAAAGCAAACGAAAAAGAGGCTCTTTTCAAGGTGAAAAATCGGATACTGAAGGATTCAAAGATGATTGAGTTAGAGGAAAACAGAAGAAACGATAGAAACCCGAATGTCTTAACCAGAGACTCAACAAGAAGCAAAAATTATCGGGTGCAAGATGAGTTCTGGAGAGGAGGCCCGTACTTTACTAGAGGACTACTTGGCAGTCAAGAGGCGGAAGAAGGGAGGAAATTTTCGACAATAATCTGCTGGAAATGGACGAAGTTACCTGAGTGGTGACCCTTCGATGTTTACCACCACTCTATGCAATGATCGCGTGAAGTCTTCATTTCTGGAAGATTAAGAAATGCATGTGAATATCATGCCCTCGGACTACATAAAAGCAATTATGAAGCTCGATAGGGACATTCAGCCAGTCAAGCTGGATCTTTTACACGAGCATGGTATGAATGATACGGGAACCAAACATTGTCTTGCATTAGTCTTGTTACCGTTGCTGTTAGTGTTAACATAAGACATGGCTCAAAATTGATTCTCACGCCTGTTGGATGGATGGTCAGCGATCAGCTTGTGGGTTAGTTCATATTGATACTTATGCTTGGACTAGATAAACGCGTCATTATCGCTTCTGCTAGCGACAAGCTCACTGGTAAGGTTGATGTTCTTGAAATGATGGATAAGAAAATTGAAGTGCGGAGTCCAGAAATGGGGTGCTCCAGAAACTACCGAAACATCTATATTTGACGTTTGGAGGTAACTTTCATGGACAAAGTGAAGCAAAGGATGATCTGACCGATTTGGAGAACTATAGTTCATCATATTGATGATGATGAAACCGCAAAACCGAACTGTGCCTTGAATCATCCCGTTGAATACGCTCTTAAGAGCCGTATGCCCAGCTCCAGTTCTCGTAAGTTTAATAACTCGTTCGATTTGTACAAGTCCATTTTCGTAAAAGACTTGACAAAAAAATTGCAGTCAAAGTCAACGGATGCAGTTGTGGTGCGGACCTGCTCGAAAACAGATTCGCGTCAAGTCGCGAAGACAATGTCAAGACCAACGAGATCTAGTGGAGAAGTATACAGAGAAGCTTTTGAATATGACATTTTTCTATGTTCATGCCGACTGCTGCTCGAAATTTGCCGGATTATTATTCTGAAACCTTGATCGGAGGCAAAATTCATGATGGAAATTGACTTGAGACCGGTCAATACAGTAAAAATAAAGGATTTATGGCCGATGCAGAACTTCGATGCCGAGTTGATGGAATTAGAAGGAAGCAAGGGTTTTGAAAATTTGGACTTTGTATCTGCATATTGGTAAACTGCAATTTATACTGAACTGTTCTGTACCTGTGGATTTTTTTGCCTAAGTGCGTTCAGGCATCAAAGAGATTTCTTCCTGGATTGGATAATTGGTTCGCTTACTTCTAAAGATCTTTGAAACAGAATTTGTGCGATTCAGGTGGTAACTCTCGGGTATAGAAACATGATTTCAGTGCGTTGCTGGAGCGGAAGATGAACTAATCAGCGTAGTCCAACGAGTTTCCGAATTTACAAGGTTAAAGGCCTTTACCTGTCTGCATTCATGTCAGTTTTCTTCGCTAAGGGTATCAAGTATTGGGGCCGCATAATCTATGGAGACGGATAAACAAAGGAACCAGTGCGTCTGAGCGCCCTGCTTAACCTGAACTGGCAGAAAAATGCTGCCGATTCGCTGGAGTTTTCCTTCGCTGTCGGTGAATTTATAGCTCAATCCCTTACCTCGACACACGAATTAGACCACCGAATGAGATTTAGAGGAGATTTAATTTACAGCCTCATACACCATCTGAAAATAATATGAAGCTCTGGATTCAGAACATCACATTAAGAAAACTGTCTTAGGGTAGTACCCAAATTCATTTCTACTAGGATTTACGAGAAACGTTGCGAATTGTAGAAAGATTGTCCTATCCGAAGCTTTACATGGCAATATATGCGTAAACAGATGTATCCGATCGATTTTGGTCTGCGTTTATCACCCGAGTGCAACCTGATCACCAATATCTTCGAATTCAATAGCAGAAGCATAGAATACGTGTATTAACTGGCGCTGTGTTCAAGGATGCATAGCTTCCACGAATTAAAGTCGAGAACGTAGCTTAAGAGACCTTCGAAACATTCGAAAAAATGGACTGCATACTGAAAGGACCGAATAAGACGCATATTTACACGTATCATCGAAACCTTCTGTCTTTGTTTGCGCCCAAAGTCATGAAGCGTGCATTTGGAAGGTACATTGTATTCAAGTTACATCAATGGGCTTTCTTATTTCAATAATCTCCTATGAAATCGAGTACATAGATAGAGAGTCGACAATTTTTGCGGCTATCTTGGCGAGATAGATAGGGGCTGCTAGGAAGAGAAACATACCATTGATAAAGTCAAAAGTCTACAGGAGGCTTCTGTTCGGGTCATTCTATGAGCCGATGAGGTCATGTCGCCAGACTTGAACATAATCAGGAAGTCGCAAAGAGACCCAAAAATCAGGGAAGCTTGTGTCCTGAACTCGGAGAACAACTTGAGGGAGATGAATTCAAAGATTTTGATACCAGAGAAGGATACGGATTTGCAGATGAAGATAAAAGTCTCTTCTAATTGTGGAAACTTGGGGCAACTAGGGATTAAAGCCACAATAAATATCATGAAAAATGAATTTCATGTGGACCAAACTGGATTAAGACGCCGCGAATGTAGTTAAAGTTTGGCTACATTGAATCAATTCTGGGACTGGAAGGATGAAATCACGTCCTCTTGCTCGTGAATTACATGGAAAGAGGCAGAGTGAGGCACTGAAATTCGATTTCCGGTAAACAGGATCCAGAAAAGAAGGGAAATTATACGTCCTTATTTGGCGAGATGATTATTCAGATTGCGCCTGGCTATGGCCCACTAAGCCTACCTACACCGACGAAGCAGCGGATTTTCTATTAAACTGAATAGAATAATTTGGAAGCATGGAATGATGACAGTTAGTGACCAGATTTATCAATTAATGAAACATCCTGTGAAGGAGCTGACTGCAGAGTTGCGAGTGCAACACCACTTTACTAGTGCCTACTCGCATGGGCCATTGCTACTTTCGAGAGAGTCTGCAGCGCGTTTTTAGCCACCAAACGTGGTTTTTACAGAGAGAATAAGCTTGCGCAAAGATTCCTAGCCGCCCTGACGGAGTGCATTTAGAGTTCCCTGAAAAACGAAACAATGAACAGGGTTGGGTTGAGAGAAACCGAGAAAAATGGGGTATATAGCACAAAAATGAACTATTTACTAATCATGTTCCTGGTTTCTACCGGGCCATCGTCCTCACAAATAAAGTTTAGAGCCAAATTTTTATAAATCTTTTCTGCTATTTTTGTGCTAACTTTACTTTTGACAGTAGTGAAGCTCGATCGAAACAATCTTTTTGGTAGTTTTACCGCTGGTCAGAGTAGCACCGACTTTTCACCAATGGATAACCTTTGATCTTAGTGCTAATTACCATTTCAGTACCTGCAGGTAGATGCCTTAGCCAAAGTGATGTAGAAGTTTAAAATACTGAGTAACTTCTTAGTTTAATTTTATGTTTCAAGAGTATCTTTCCTAGTAAATATTTACGGGCCCAAAAAAATTTTCTAATCGACTCATTTACTGTAAAAACTCGTGTGACAAAGAGATTTGCCCCCATATGAGGACGAAGTGTCCATGAAGATAGTGCTACGGCTGATATACGCTAGATGACCTTTGATGAGAGCAATTCACATGTCGAAGTACAGGAAAGCACGGTCTCTGAATGAAATCGCGTCGCGACAAGTTTTGAACATCTGCTCCATGCAGGAAGCATCGGAGTCGATGTAAAGAGAAGTTGAATTCCAATCAGGTCGTTTGAGGAAGTGCAAGTTGGATGCTCACAATCAAAAACACGAGATTAGCCTTTTGAAATTCAGGTTGATGATTTTGTGTTGGTAAGGAGAGCCCAAAATAAATGCCAGAAGCTGAAGTTCTTGTGGAATGGAACGCGCCTAGGTGACTACTTCGATATCGCAGGGGCTCCGATGGCATAACGGTTGCATCTGAATTGTGCGAGAAACCGTAATTTCCGAAGCAGCCCAGGATGCACATAGATTGCGTGACATTCGCGAGAAGGGCAGTAACTTGCAGATTCAAGTTAAATTGAATTGCCTTCCTTATCAAGTCGATATTATTCGGGAGCTTCTTAAGCAGGTTGACAAAGATCCTTCGGAAAAACTATGCAAGTATCTACAGACTACCCTGAACAGTAGTCCGAACGAGAAATAGATTGCTCTGTGTGCTTTAAATTCTGATCTTAATTCAGGTTAAGGAACTGAGCTGGATTGACCTAAAGTTCACCTAAATTGTATAGGGCAGATTTATTGACATAATCATAAGCTACAGCGTACAGGCATTATTGCCAAAGCGCTGATTGGTAAAAAATTTAGAAATTTATATTCATTTATATTCAATTAGCGTATTGATTGAGGATGCAATTGCAGTCCCAATTTCAAATGAATGGAAATAAGGGATGGAAATTTAAATATATGTAAATGAATGCAGATAAAGAAGATTTAAAATAAAGCATAAATATCTTGGATAAATGTTTTAATGATAAAAAGAGAGCTATTTCTCATTCCGTACCACAGTTTTTTTCAAAATTTGACTCGACGGAAATTCATAATATCAATGGAAAGTGTAAACTATTCCTTTCTGAGTAGCTGCAACTCCCTGAAAAAAATTGTTAAAAAAGGGTAGTAACAACCTAAATTATCATTAAAATTTTCTCCCCTTCTTGGCTTAATAATACCTACGTACCATTACTTGTTCCTTTACATTTTCTATATATGAAATCATCTATTGCTGCTTTCACGTGCTATAAATCACAAAATCTCAGAAAATAAGAATTACGTCCATGTTTTTTCAAAAATATTTCCCATATGGACATTTTTAGTGCTTACTCAATTTCTTGAATATATTTCAGTTCAAATCTTCAAATGTACATCAGTTACAAGTGCAAGAGAGTTACAAGAAAATTGCAGTAAAAATGGACCAATATTTTTGAGATTCCAATAATTACGAACGATCCATTATGAAATCGAACCACTTCGAAGTAGGCGTCAAGATATATTGTACTCATTTATAATTATAACTTAAACAAAAATTGACTGAAAGCATTTCTTTCAGAAATTAGATGTGAAAATCATAGCTTTTATCACTATATACTTCTATTTGTTAACCTCAGAATGTTAATTATCTTAAAATTATCTTATTATCTTTTAGAAATTCTTTTACCTACATTTTAGATATATAGATAAGTTTTCATACCCTCTGAACAACTAGCACCGAATATCGAAGGTATTAAACTCAAATATACATAAATTAAGCGCTCTAGGCATTTTTTAATTCAAACTAAATCATTTAATAACGCAGAGATATTTTCGATCCTATTTTAATTAGATAAAGACAAATTGATAAATTGTAACAACGTTCTCGTCAAATTTGTAACTTAAATCACCATGAAAAAGTTTAGAGTTCGTAGAACCAGAAACTGAATGTGAAGCTTCTTTTCTTTACTTAAATGACTAATTTGGTCAGCAATAGAAGCATTATTGTTATTTGTTTAGATTAAGAAGCTACTTAAGTTGTTTAATTTTTAATCGCATGAATTACATAATTTTCAGCCAATTGAATTATCCAACTTTTCGATCCTGCAGGAATTTTTTAGTGGATTTCTTTCATTCATTTCTTTTAATGCTATTGTGCCCTTGATGTTTGACTATGGTCCAACAAGAATATTTATTATTGAAAGTTTCCAATCTCTTTATTTTCTTTCGCTTTATGAGTGACCTTTCAGAATCTCTACGTGGTTAGGAGATAAATATAAAAACTGCACAAACCTATTCTATGATTGCAGATTTTGTATTAGTTAAATCCTCAAATGCTTGGGAAAAACTCTACGGTTTTTTACCACACCCTCTTCAAATTTTTATGTTTCCTTCTAGATGCTTTAAAAGGTTCCGTAATTCCGTAATTCTTTTTATCTTTTAAAAGTCTCTAATATTTTAGCTTACGGAAACACATAGAAATGACACTAGTATTTCAAAGAGTAGTAATTTCATGAAACTTTTAGTAGTTAATAAGTTACAGGCTTAGTTATATTGTTCTACAGTATTTTCTTTTCGCTCTCCCAAATAAATGTATTCTTCAAATAACGTGTGCTTTCCTAATTATATTTTATTTTTGATACAATTCGCACCTCTTCCAACTTGCTGAGATAATTTTCTAAGGTGTCCATACTTATTTAAATATGCGCCCATTATTCTTAAATTGGTGTTAAAGTATATTATATGTTATCCACAAGACGAGGCAAAATGTAATAATTTATTTCCGCAGCCAGCGCAGTTTACTATACCAACCCCAAATTGAAAGACGGAAAAAATGACTAGCCTTTTTTGCTTAATTCTCTCTATTAATGAAGATAGGTTATCAATATGCGTTATATGGTACGATGAAATCGTAGATTGAGTACATACAATAAATTCAATCAGTAAATTTCGCCTGAAAGTATTAATTAATTTCTACCTTATGAAAATGATTTCCATATTAACATTCCTATTCCACAAAATGATCTCGCGAAGAAAATTGCATGGTTGTTTGGACATTGAATTATAATGTCTGAACTGAAATTGATTGATAATTTTGAAAAATCAAGAAAGAAACTCACTCGAAAGTGTGCGGCAACAATACATTCTCACTAGAGGGTGAAGTACTTGTCACCTTCGCTCATTTCAGTGATGGATATACTAATAGATAGATTTCCTTCAAAAATCATTACATCATGAGGACGGCTAGGTAATTAAACCAGCACAACATGGTTACCTGTTTCATCGTTCATGATATGATATTTTTCCGTAGAAGGAATTCTTTTAATTAATTTTTTTTACTCAAAAGGGGTTTAAATAAAATAAATAGTTTTGTTCATCCAAAGCCCAGTTTACGAATTATAAAAACAAATTTGATCGATAATCTTGCAGTTTATATGATGGACAAGGGGGTATTAATGCATTAATACCCCAAATGAAAAAGAGTGTAAGGACTTCCTGAGAACAGGCCGCGTAATTTTTTGAAAAGAATAATTCAAAGTAAAGAGAAATTACGGTACCGATAAAGTATTTTTCTGGGAGGTACGGCATGCTTCCAAAGGCGGAAGTAGTAGAAATAAGTTTTGGAGATCACAATATGGATTTGTCCAAGTTTCTGGAGAGAAATGTAGTAATATTTTTTTCAAGTTTATTTTCTTTTTTTGAATTTATTTTGGTACGCTGAAGTGCAAAACAGCAACAAATTTAGCACATTGTGTGTCACAAATTATTTTGGAGGGTTTATTTGAATATAGGATGACAAGGAATTTTTCAGGATGTTACAAAAGACTTCAACAGTAGTACTGACAGTACATTTTATTTTAAACAGTCCTGATATTGATTGAGTAATTTAATATGAACGCAATATCGATAATATTCGGGCTGTGTAATGAGCACTTTTAAATTAGATAAAGAACTTATATTCGGAAAAATATGATGAAATATGTGTATGAGATTATATTTACAGTTTAACAACTTCTAGGAGTTTAAAACGTTTCCCAAGGAAGTAACTAGAAGCAAAAAATGATATTAAAGAAGTCTAAATCTTAGTTAAGGCATATTCTTGTTTGAGAAAGCATCCGTATTGATATTAATAAGCCCTTCAAAAATCATGAGTAAGGATCATTGTTACTATGAAACGAATGGTAAAATTTCAAAGCGACATAAAAATTAAAAATTAAAAGACCCAATACTAACTTTGGCCTTACTTACCTGGCCTGAACTTAAGACGGAGGCAATTTATAGTTTGATTAAAAATATGAAAATGTTCAGAGGTCGTGTAATTTTTTGCCTCTAATACGATTCGATAACCCGCTTAAGTTACTAAAGAGGGAATTTAAATACAGTGAGGTACGCGATATGGTACCACCTCGTGACACAGAAGAATAATTACTTCTAATCAAGTTTTCCACTTTTTAATTTACTTCCCGTCAACATCTCATGCACTTACATCTTTAGGGTTAAGTACTTCCTTAATTATTATCTGTCTCGTGGCGGTTCGCAATTCCTCACGTTTAGCTGCCATGAAGACATTCCGCATTTTTCGTAAATGAAGGATCACGTCGTTAACATTAGATGCATCAGCAAATTATTTAACTTCCTATATTGAATCTATAATCAATTAATGAGGATTAAAACATCTCCTTTGCAGTTGCCGCAGTGCGCACATGCTCAAGGTGCTCATCAGAAAGGGACAACCCGTCTATTTGCAACCTCAATCTCTCCAGTGACATCTCCGTCACTGCCACAATCCGTTCGATCTCGATTCACGTCTTCAGTCACCTGCGCCAAATCATTAACAACAGCATCCATTATATCAGTCAGAGACTTGAAATTAAGCTATATTTGCACAAATTCTATGTTTAACACCTAAGGTTGGTCTTGGAAAAAGTACCTTCTGTTCGACCCTATCGAAAGCTTACCCAACATATCAGTCATTACCTTCACAGATATCTCGGTCGTCGTGTCCTCAGTTTTGCCAACTTCGGCGATCAATTCTGCTGAATTTTCAAATGGTAGAACCTGTGACTTGGTCCAGCATCTACAAACCGTATCCTTGCTTACACTGTCCCAGCACTTCGCAAACAATTCAGTGGCATCCAGCATGTTGGGGTCATTTCCCCCTGTCCCCCTGTAAACCCCTCATTCCAGCTCTCAAAGCCGCAATGCTGTCCCGTCTTCTCTTTCTGCTTTCGAACTCCCGCAGAATTGATTTAACCAAATGTCACCGATAGTAGTGTTTAGAAGAAGCAATGATGCCGAGATCCATGGCTTGACGTATGGTGGTACCATTAGAAGTAATGTGCAAACATCAACCTGCTCCCGTGGATCTCGCAGATCGCTCGTGTGTGGATCGCAGTTTTACATAGTTAGGGCAACAATCCGTGATGTTGATCGTCTTATAAACAGTAGAAACAAATCGAAGAACCATTGAAGTAATTTTGCGGTGTCTGAGCACGATTTTTCGCGATGCATGTAATGAACACATGGAGGACGAATCCGAAAACATCTGGCTTTTCAGTCAAGTCGATTACTTGCATTTGAAACATTACACCACTGGCACTTCTTTAAACGTAGGCGGTGATGCGTTCCTTATATTTCATCGCTTTCGTCCCTCTTACTGACTTACAATCTTCGATCTTGATATATAATTACGCCGTGTTAACAGCTTGTAAAACAAACCCTTTTCGTCAACATTAAAGATAAAGCTTACGTCATATTCTCGCAGAAAATGACGAAGCTTATTTATGCCCACGGCAACATTTGATGTCGAAGCACTACCCGCCTCCCTGTGCAATAATACGGAACGCAAGGACCTTCTATTGACAAAATTTAGCGCCCACACTCTGGATGCCGAAAATTATCCAGCCTTTTCCTTTCGTCCTCATTACGACACGAATACGTCATAGTCAGAGGATTATCACAATTGTGACTTGAAAATTTTGCGCACGAGAAATCGTCACAAATTGCTCAAGTTTCTTCCAGTTTAAGAAACTGCGGATGACCTTTGTACCTGGCTTTGAGAGAGATGATGGAGTGCATAGCAGTTTTACTGATGGAGGCCGCATTTTTTAATCTTCGTGCCGGTTTGTCTGCCAATTTTGAAGTCACGCGTAGTTAGTTCAGCCTCACATCCTCCGTGAAGTCTTCGTGCCAGCGATAGGCGTGTTCGCTTCGTTCTCTAAATTGGTTAGTGGTCGGTGTGGACGGATCAGAGACGATGCAGGAGTTTATGTGCATTGGAAAGTCTTGAAGCGACCGGAGAGATATTCTAAGTGAGGTTTTTTACCAGAAAACCCGACGATGGCGCAGGTAAGGTGCTAAATTAAATGATAAATCATTACAGCGTATGCGAAAAATATGTACATTACTTGTGTCCAAACGACTCGAAAATTGTGTCATCGCATATTGGGCAGCACTAAATCGAGTCAGGCACTATTAAAAGTTGCATTATATCCGGTACCCTGCTATGGTTATTTTTAACCATACATAGCCGGAAGGTAGTCGGATATGAAAAAAAGGCAGCATGATTGAACGAACGAGATCTAAGATCGAAAATTACGGTACTGCTTTCCCCAACTAGTGTAAATTTTGATCGTGTAAACTATAACTGAAAATGAACGATTATGACAAATTTTAGTTCACGAAAATTATAGTATGTTACCTGTCGTAGTGAAAATACAATGAAATGATATTATTGCATGAAACTACTTCATGAGATATTTTTGAAGTTATCTCGCCGGTGTATAGACTACAGTTACAATTATATAGACTTATCATCACAATTAAACTATTTTCAAATTTTTCTAAATTAATTTTGAATTGAAAAAATTGGGTATGGACATGATTATTTCAGTGCTTGATGAATAGATTATTGATATTCTTGTACTTTAAATTAAAAAATCAAAGGTTGTGAAATTAGAAAAAAAGGCAGAACCAGGTGACTCCCATTTCGCTTTCTTGCTTTTTCCAATCTATTTATGGCCAATGATTATATCAAAACATACACTACAAGTTTACAAAGTCATCGCTTACATCTTTTCTAAGATATTATTCGTATATAAATATATTTTCTTTATCAAAAGCTTTGTTATTAAATATTGGCAAGTTTCCGCTAAATGTGATATTTCTCGGAGTACTTTTGAGTCTAAAGAGTTTTTTCTCTTAAAGCGTTACAAAACTGCACCCTACAGAATTTAGTTTCGTTCATCGTGTGAAAAGTTGATTGATAACCAGCTTAATCAAACATACATGTGTGATGGGGACAGTTACTTTTTATTTCCACTATAGATTGTAGAAATTCTAATCCTGGTGATTAATCATGCTGAGGTAGAAGCTCTTAACTTTTATTTAAATTAAGAATTAGTGAGTTTTGAACAAAAAAATAGCCTATATTGCAGAAATTTCAATTCCTGATATTAACGATTCCTTTTTATCCCTGAAATTGTTTGAGTGATATATGGTACATAATGTACATTTGAATCTTTTATGATCTGTCAAAAGTTTGTATTTTCTACTTTTACTCTATAAAACTGCGAATGATTTTTTAATAATAATAATGGAACGTTTCAGACTAAATTATAAATTATTACTCTCAATTTTCCCGCTTTTGTACTTAAATGTTGTCTAAATATAAATATTAAATAATTTCTGAAATGAGTACGCACCAATTTTCAATGAAAAATACTTTATTTATCTAATTTAATGTGAAAATTAATATTTGAAATCATTTTGAACCTGGTGAATTTTGGGGTTTTAATGTGTAGAAAATGTGATGGGTTGTACCCACGCCGCTGGAAGTGCGTTGTTAGGAAGTTGTCACTGGGAAACTCTAAATAACTTTCCTTAAATGGCCGGTTCAATGCCAGCGATGTCTAACGTGCTGCGTTTGACATAACGCCGGGGCAACGTGCCTTTTAGTGAGCAACGCTCGAGTCTTTCCATAAGTATCCATCGCTCGGTCGGCCACGTTCCGCGCGATATAGTTAGGACCGCATACGCAACTGGATGCCAGCCCCGAGGAAACATATGGGAATAGTTCAGGGCTTCCTCTAGCAGAAGTCGCGAGCAAAGGTTCATGGTTTCTGCGCTAAGCGGATATTGCAGAACTGAGGAGGTGAGTTAGTTAAAGTAAGAGCTCTCCTATTGGGAGCACGAGGTGGTTGAAAAGCGTGAAGTCGAAGAAGTCTGTTCTCCATTTCTGCCATTTCTGAACGTCTTGCCTTGTGTGATGCAAACCCTGTCGCTGCTGGATGGCAGGGTGATGGGTACTTTCTGCAGGGTTTGGGTGAGTAGTACGACTTGAAGGTCGTTCTTCGGGTTCAGTTCCCGCAATGCAGGCAGTGCATGAGATGATCAGAGTAAATGAACATCCCTAGATTGTCCTTAAAAACCACGGATTCAGGAATACCATCAATTATGACACTCTGAATTTTAATTATGTAAGGATTTATTCAATTTGACAATATTATTCACGAATCTGAACTGAATACTATTCACGAATCTGAACTGATAATGAGATTAGTTCATCCGAAAAGCATTTCAATTTCAACATTTTATGGGCAATGAATTAAATTTGAACTTTTATAGAATGATAAATAATATTCATTTCTGACTCTTTCATACATTTACGAGAAATGAAAGACTCACCCCATGTATTCCTCATGCAATAAGCTATACGGTCGCTATGCAGCTAAAAATTGTCTAAGTTTACTCTGAGGCAGAACGAAGCGATTTTTTGTGAAAACGGGAAATTTGTTACAGTAAACGGTGCGAATAATTTCGAGAAACAAATTCAGCCGATAGTGGAAGAATATGAATTTAGAAGACCCATCAATGGTTATTAAATAATGCTAAACTGTATCAGCTCGTAAGAAAGATATTTATGTGGCCGCAAACATACTAAAATATTTTTTCTTTGTATACGATTAAAAATGGGCTCCTGAAACCTTTAATGTGAATCATATATCCATTTAATGTTCTAGGAGTGGCAATGAGAACTCATAAGCGCAAAAGATGCCATAAAATTGGAAAATAACACATATTATGATGCGTTTGAAACAGAAAATATCAATTTTACAGAAATCTGACATGTTGCTAGCCATTTTTTATGAAGGAAATAATGGACTTCAAGAGTTATGCAGCGAACTAATCAATAATTTGAAATTTTCATATCTTCTTGCTGCCGTAATTAATTTCTATACACTCTTTTGGGTTATCAATAAATATATGCTTTCATGAAGTTTTTTCAGCCATAAAACGCGAAAAGGGAAAAGCAAAACGCAGAAGAGAAAAAATTTCAACAATATTCAATCGAAAGGATCCCTTTTATAAGATAACCGAAATATGGTAGCAAGAAAATTCCAAAATTGCATTTGGACGTCAAAAGAAGATAGGTATCTACAAAAAAATGGTAAAACTGTTTTGTATCTCAAGCACTATCTAAACTCTGTCATGGATAAAGTCTTTGCCGACAAATATTTTAGTCTGCAAGTAGTCCGAGTAATAGGTCTACAGCTCGCGACAGAACATAAATCCATTCCATTCTACAATCCTTGGTAACCCGTCCGTAAAACTGAATTGAAACAAATATTTACTTTCTTATATTTGTAAGGAGTTTGAGAACTTCGGAAGAAAATCTGAAAGGGTAGAGATTTAGACAGTTATTGATCCTTTCTGGTTGAATTATCATTTGACCTAGAGAAAACAATATCACTTGCACTATTTCCACATACTGTGCTAATATCTCAAAACTCTCGAAATCACCATTCAATCAGATAATACAAAGAAAATTCTGAAGTACTTTGGAAGTAAGGTAGAACGAATATTAATGCTCTCAGCTTTATGACCGAATCGATACTCATTTCTTTCTGAAAAATACCTCGCAGAAACGAGTAAAAATCTTCACACCCAACAAAGAGGATCAATTCTTTCCCTAATTTAAAAATTTTGAGTGCTAATACCAGAAAGTAGTGACTTCAATATTCAAAGAGAATTTTTATTTTAGGTACTGAAAGAGCAACCGGGAAGATAACCCGTTCCATTTACGATATAAAACAGTAAATATTTCCATTGCTATTACGATTTGCGCATTTGGATTTCTCCTCGACTGCATTCCCAACAACATCGGAATTTTTTGCTTTTGAGGCAAATATTCGCCTTAAAAAAGTATACCTAACGGTTGGAAGTATTGAATTTCTGTTGAAGTTTAGCAGTTTTTGTTTAAAAGGGCACTATTTCCAGGTTTTCTTTCTCTACTGGCTTTATTATATACATTGTTTCCTTTGTAGGCCATGATTTATTTGCTCTTATTTCGAGTCCTTGTATTTTCCTGATGTCAGTCAGGATCTGCTTTGTCATTTAAGTCAATGCACTTCATTACTAGTGTTGATTCGCCATAGTTCTGTCCTAACGTGCGGAAAATTTATCCTCATATGGCAACAAAAGAAGTCTACCGTTCTGTACTGTATTAGACAAATAATTTTTTAAGACCCAATACTCTTAGTAAATTTGTTGCTCCGCAAATATAGAATTGCAGTAGATGTCTATCTCTTCAGTATCTATACTTATCTGTAATGTGCAGTAGAATCCTTTTTTAAATACTCCATTTCAGCTTCTTACACCCATCACTGGGACTGTGACTAATGATGGGAATCGTTATTTTGTATTTTAAAAAATGGTAGAGGTACTCCTCAAATGAGGAAAATGGTCCCATACACACGAGCTGAATTCAACCTATTGTTTACCCACTTCCATAGCAAATAGTGTACATAGAATAGTTTTCGTGGTGTCCACGGAAGAATCCGACAAATACAGCCAGGAACTAACCGGATTTTCCACTTCGGGAACGTGAAGTGGCGTGTGCGAGCAGATAAACATAGCAATAGGAGACCAAAAGACGTAAATAGGGCACTGGTGCACGCTGAAATCAAATTACGGCATTAGTATGACGGAATAAAATAAATGAATAAGTATTCTTTACTTATTGCGGCCCTAAAGGTTACACTGACTGACCAATAAATTAGTTAAGATCAAAATTGATGGTTCAAGTCAATCTCGTACAGTGGAGCCCGAGATATTATGGCCATAGCTACCGATAGCTATTGTCTAAAGTGCAGTATAGACCTCCAGGTTATTACTGTTCCCCCCTCCTCTGCCGAGTCCAATTTTTTTAAAAACATTTCTTCTTTTTGCTAATATTGTGCCAGTATCTCGCAAACCGGTCCTGATTGTGCTAATGTAGCTTTTAATTCGCTAAAACTACTGAATTTCATTGAAAGATGTCCCAAGTTAGATAAATTTTTGCGAACAAAAAGTGCGAAATTTTGTGAATTTGAAGCATGCACGGTGCTTCTTTCATACAATTGTATTTCAAACTGGCTGCTTTTGGTAGAATATTCTGTGCGAGTCGGAATATTACAGGGAGATTCAATTGATTCCTGAGTTCCATTGCACTGTCTCCCGCTTTCGCATATTTGCGAGTAAGACAGCTGTGATCAAACTCGCTTGTTCTTCGGTACTATTGTCTAAAGGAAATTTATAGAGATTGGATAGCTCCGAACTACGCCTCTGGAACGATTCGAAGCCGCGGTTATCGCACAAATTGACGTCTTGATTGCAGTAAAGGTGTCAACTCTTAATTTTCGAGGATTAGTTTAATCGGGTCCTCTCTGCATGTTTTATAGGCTGCTGAGATGGAGTTGGCTTTATTTAAGGTGAATAAATTGAACATTTTAATGTTCAATTGTTATGTGAATTCTTTATAATGGCAGAAATGGTGGGATAAAGCATTTCGCTCATCTACTGTTTCGTTTACTTATAATGTAAAGCCGAAAAGTTCTTCATTTTTTCTGTACCTGCTTAGTAGATTGTGAAACTGGTATCTCAGTTTATTTTCCGGTGACTGTTGGCATTTTGGATGTTATTTCCTCCATTTATTATGTAACTATGACTGCCAAACATACAGGATATACGAATTTCATTTATATACTACCCAAAGTCGTGTTGTGTATCTACTTACCCTGAATACTATTTCTATCTAATGTAGTCTATATTTTCTCTATCTTATTGTACTTTTAGCGATTTTTCCTAGGATTGTTATTTTGTAAGGGTCACTAGGACTGTCTGAATGACTATGCGCTAGGTAGTCTAGCTAGTAGCTAGTAGATGTGCCAGAGATAGTCGCCGGCATCCACTGCCTACAATAGGCCTCACTGTCTTGGGCACCAAAGTAAAAGAGTGTAAAGAATTTTATTCTCAACCTACTCAACTGTTCTAATTTGACGAAAACGTCTATAATTTTTTAGGCTCGCCGCTAACGCGCCAGTCTGCTTTTTTATCCTTTGAGTTTTTCGCGACAATGACCAGCAAATTTGTCAGAGTTTCTCAGCCACTTTTGCAACTTTATTATATTCTGTTTATTGGGGTTCGTCGGCTTTCAAAACAAGTGCAGGATTGGGACAGTTTTTCGTTTAAATCAAGGCTTTTCTTTGAGGTTGTCAATGTCTTATCTTATACGCATTTATTTCTTTGAGGGTGGTGGAAGAAGTTTAATGCGTTCAGTATCTACTAGGGACTGCGCACGTCCTAACTATACGGTTAAGATCTAACCGGGTGTGCTTCGTCGTCCATGCGCATCGGGGCTCGCGACAGGATAGCTTCAGCGATGGATGACCAGAGGGTGCAACTCAGTCGCTGGTAGATACGGCGGCGGATAACGCCAACTGTCGAGTGACACTTGGACGCGATCCGCGGAACTAACTCCTCGATAAATGCAATAGTTCCAGGGGAAGGGGCACCTAGGGAATCAAACGCCAGAGGTCGAAACGTGAAGTTCGGCGTGTAAGGCGCAGAAGATGGACCAGTTGAGGGAGCGGGGAGGCGTCGGGCGATGTTGCGTTCCAGGGTTGTGACCTTATCGCGGGCCGCCAGTGCAGCAGCGCCTCCGGCGACCTGGTCATCGAAGAAAAATTGCTATATCTATAACTATTACGAACTGTAGATGCAGAAGTCGTCCAGATTCTCTTCGAGACTACAGCCCCGCGGCAGCTACAACGTAATTTATGGCAGATGCATACATGTGATTAGGTCCACAGTTCAGTTCCTAAAACAGATACGAGCAATATTTCAAGAAAAGCACTTTTCGAATGAGTAATTACAGTACAGTAGTGTACTGTAATTACTCATTCGACAAGTGAAAAAACTTTTTAAGGGATTATCGAATTTCCCTCAAAAGCAATAATTGATAGTTATTTCGGCAAGACACTTGCAGTGATCCTGTAAATTACAGGTTCTAAAATTAATCTATTTATTTGTTATTAACATTTCTATATTATGCTGTACTGTACTGTAGAGCACTGTACTGTACTGTACAGTACAGTACAAACTCTCCTGGTTCTCCGCATTCCCAGCTCCGGCAGTAAACACACCCTCTATTTACGGGACCCCCCTATACTGTACTGTACTGTACTGTAATGCGCCTTGGGCTTCAGTTCATGAAGTACAATACGACACTGTCTCCTCGAGAGCACCATACTACAGTACTGTACTGTACAGTACAGTAGGCCCGTCAGATTTGGCGAGAATCTCTGCTTTCCCAAAGATGAAAAATTGTGAAGTAGACGGCAAAGGGGAGGAGGAATCTTTTGATGTGTTCAGAAACCTGAACCATACAGGTAGTGGGTTGCACTAGTTGCACTAAGCGGCAAAGGAGTCTCAAGAGCGCAACCCTCTTGTCCGTTGCCAGACCCACATTTGGTAGTTCGACAATTGCTATGTTTTGTCGACGTCAGTAAGCCTCATCCGCTGACTGAGATCATGTACTGCGCAGTCAAATACAGAGTCCCTCACGTTTTAAATGCAACAGGAAGTCCTACACAACCTTTCCACCCTCAAGAATCACCTCGAAATTGCTTAACATGGTTCTCAATGTTCGGTCAAGATTCGTCTCCTGGGTGTGGAACAGTAATGTGTGTCCGCGCACGAGAATTCGATTAATTTTAGATATGGTCCTCAGGAGGAAGATGAGCTTCCGGGTTCTTTCACTTTTGACATAACAAGATTTACCAGGTTGCTTATGATTGGGCAGTGGCGTTTTGAATGTAAGTTCGTGCGAGCTCAGCATCTACTCTCGCCGCAATTTACTATTTGTCGTGTTATACAGCACTACCAGGGGGAGCAATTCGAATTTTGACAGACACATTGCTTACTGTCGACATTGTTGGATCGGATCCAGCGGGAAGCATACCGCTACGAGCAATAAAATGGCGTGGCCGCGACATGGCTTTTCGCGGCACATGCGTCACTTTCTGATTATTTTGCAGAACACGTTACTCGAGCAATTGGTCCTCGGAACGGAGCAAATTGCGACAAAACTGGAACGAGACATGCTTCGAAAATGGCGACATCGAGCGCAAAATGGCTGTCGAAAGTGCGGAGCTCTCGATCAATTATGCCAGGCATCGATCTTACGTAGGGACGAAGGCGGTGCTCGAGACGAATGTCATCCTCAACTGGAAGTCCACAGCAAACACGAAGGAGGTTTTCAATGCACGCTCGCTGTCTGAAGAGTGCATTTATGACAGGGGCTCCATCTGGCACCATAGGTGCCTTGAGCATGTAGGACAAGAGCGAGAGGACTGAGTGGAAACGTGAGAAAGTGCTCATCTCTGATGTCTTGTAAGTGATCCTGTAGGATAGTTCGCAGAGGATTACGAGATCCAGAATCAGCGGCACCGCAAGCAACGAGTCTTCACATGTGTTGTGGGTGACGACCGTATTGACTCCTCCCATGAATATCTCTGAGGTGTATTCATCCATAGCCCTCTTCGAATCCTCCACGGCAGGAACATACTTTATGACCACGACGTGATCTGGATGTTCTCCTTTTTGATATAGAATCCTGTTTGAGGCTACCATATCATCCACAACATTTGACTTGGAAATCTCCTTTGACCTGAATTGCGACGGAGCGGGACAAGTTTTTGCCGTCATTGTTGCCAAGATGGTTGTATGAGACAATAGAGGTTGGCTTTATACCAGCATTGACCAGAAAGTCGACCATTACTGACTTGAACTTTGTTTGGCCGGACTTGAAGTCATCACCAGCTATGAAAACATTGAGGCGCTCCGCAAGCTGTACACACCCGGCACAAATGTGTTCTGCGGGGATCCATTGATGTATGAGGCTCCCTCAAGAATTGAGGCTACAGCGAACAGTGTAGAAGGAGAAACTTCTGGATGCGACTTGTCGATGGCGGCCAGCAAGTTATTGGCAGTATCATTGATACCCTTTATCTCCTCGGAAAAGCGCTCTGTTGTGGCGGTCCATACAACGATCACTGTCTCAAGATCGTTGTCGATCTTGAACTTTTGAATTTGTTCACGGATAGTCTGCAAGTGCTCCTTCTTGTCTTCCCCGGGAAGGACATTGTCTGCACGTTCTTCTTGATTCCCCGCGATGAAATCGGGATAGTACACAGAGGGAAGAGGTGTAATATCTTGCAGGAATGGCTGAAGCTGGCGTTGCAGATCGAAATCCAAGACTTTGGCCCGGCTGACTGCTTCCGCCATGTTGGCACCATTGATATCCCAGCCGCCGTAGACGATGTCATTCGGATCAAGCATAGGCAACAAGGAGTACATCGGGGCGAAAACATCTTCTCCAGAGGGCTCGGAACCAACGCGAACTGTGGAAGACCTTGTAACGGAACCATAGTAATTGGGAGAGCGAAGCCCTTTCCTCGTATTCCAGGTGATATTGCGCTTGTTGGCGATTGTCGCAGCGACCAGGGTAGATCCATTGTTTCCACCAAGGCCGACGAGCATCACGCCAACTCGTGGAACTCTAGTTTTGGTGCGGAAAGTGTAGCGCTCGCGTTCCGGTGTGATCACGGCGGCATTTGAGTTGGGGTCAATTGAGACGGTAGATGTGGTGTAGTCGAAGTCTGCTTCAAGGTGGGGGCGGTTCTCCGCACATGGGTGCCCTGAACCTGAAAGCTGTTAACAAAACCCATGGTTGGCACGGGAGTTTGTGTCGGGTTGTGACACCAAAATGATGCGTGACGTCGTGAGTTGGGAAAATGACTTTTGTGGATTCTGCGAACCCTCTTCTTTATATGAATTATCGAGCTGTCCAATATGGTCTAAATTAGTCGCTTGAAGAGGCAGGCAAACAACTTTTTTAATTGTGGACCAAATATCTTTTTGCAAAACTCTGATTTTTTCCGAAAATCAGGTAGGGATAAACAGTTTAATTCAAGTGGCGGGTTCATTAAAAAATCATCTTGTTGTTGTTTCCGTCGTGTTGTACTGTACAGTGCGGTATTAATCCTCCCCACTGCTGTGAAGGAGCAAAAGAAACCTAGTTATGAAATGAGTTCTCAACCGAAAGCGATATACAGTATTGCATGAAGGAATAATAATTGGCGAATGCTAGCATGACCGCAGTAATGTCAATACTATCAATACCTTTGCGCCGCCTAATGTGACCCTAAACTACAGTATACAGTATATGCGAGTAGCATTGAATACATTGAGGTTTCCACGGCCCGGATGGGCGTGGAAGAGCACGGTCTTGAGTCGCCACACACAAATTGGCTTGCAACCAGACTGAAAGCTCGTAGACGTACAAATGAATCAAAAAAAAATTTGAAAAAATCAACTTGTAAGAAGCAATGAAAAATCCCTAACCTACCGCAGTTTGCACAACTGCAGGAATGATGCTGCAACGTACTGTAATTTCGAGAAGTGGGAAAGCTTCCGGGAATGTCGACAGTAATACAGAAAAAGAATCTCATTTGATTGCTCCATTTAGAGACAGCTGTTGGGATTCATGCAGTTGTAAATCTTGAACCGAAGTTTTGCTCCTTTATGTAGCACTGTACTGTACTGACAGTTCTGTAATGTGGGCTGTAGCTTCTCAGCCGATGGCTGTATACCAATACAGTACTTTACATAATATTCTTACAGTAAATGACTGTAAATTTACGGTACACGCACTGTATTTTATAGAATTGTACAGCAAGGTTCAAAATCGTAACGAATCGTCGCCAACAGGCCCTGTGGCCTTCCGTACCAGAACATTATGTTACGAACTTCATTTGATATAACCAACCACATCTTCCATGCATTAAAATAACCCAAAAATTCCCCCCCTTTGCTAAACATGATGGCAAGTGATAATTAATGTACTGTACTGTTCTTGATTGGCCCGCTAAAGGGATGTGTTGACTGTAAGGCTACTGGGCGTTGAGCTTGAGGGCAGAGTCGTCGCGGGTTGCGCGGGGCGAGAAGATTCGGCACAAGATGCCGGCGTGCTGCCTTCCGCTTTCGCATCCGGACAGCCGCTATTCTATGTTTATATAGCCCTACGTGATCGCTTCATCTCGACCATTGCAGCTTCGTTCTACTCATTCGCATTTGTGCATTTGTCCTTCAACTGCGTTTCCACTGTTCTCTGCGCGCTTCTGTGCGTGTCCATTTCCGCGTTCGTTCATTGATCTGTGTCCGCTCTGTGCAACGCTTCGCACTCCCGCTCCACGGTACTATCGTCGCATCTTGTCCATCTCTGAACACATGTATTCCAGCTTGCTCGCTCTTTCGTAGTCATCAACTTGTACGTGTCATATATGCGGCCTTTTCAGTATCCTCATCGAATATGGATTCGTTCATTGCTTAATTTAGATCTAGCCGCTTATGCACGTGTCATCAACATCCCCCCAGTCGTCCGAGACAGTGTAGGGGACGACTCTTGCTGATCCAACTTTTATCACCAGGTGTCTGCGTCAACCATCTTGCCAATACCCAAGTTAATGTTAGAAATCCTGTCGAGCACACGTCGTTCAATTTCTTGTGTAGGACGATGTTGAACTTGGTTAAGGCATCCGCAAGGTTTACCGTCCCGGGTATCCATCGAATGACATTCGTTTCTGCGCTTTCAAAGCTGTTGCGTATCCTTTGAACGGTCTGCCTAAGCCTGTACTCGCGACCTTCATGTAGGGTAGTGATGGTATCCCAAAGTCCCCTGCTGTCAACGTTGAGCTCGTGCTTGATAGGGGTGTGTGGGAACAACGTTTAATGGCCATTTCATGTGGAAACCTCTATCGTCAGTGCTAGCAGCGGCGAGAATTTCCGCACCGTATGAGCAGTGACTGACCCTGTTTTGCTTGTGTGATGTCCAATCCAGCAAGTGGTATACATCTTTATCTTCGATTCCAGATCTTGATAATAGCCCGATGAGTATCCCACTTTGCCCATAGTCCCTATCCTTAGGGTGCGATGCGTCTGACATAGAGAATAGGCATACATCTGTAGGATTGCGCACCTTGCGATACGTGATTACCGAAGAGAGTTTTCTGAGCTCGCCACCATGTTGTTTGCGTCCACGAGGTGTTCTACCTTAAGTCTGGCGACACGCTGTTGCATGAGTGACCACGAACGAGGCCTGTGGCAATGTTCCGTTACCCAAATACAGTAGCGTGCCAGCGAGCGATCGGTATTGTCTGAGCTCTGCCGCGCTTGCGAGTGAGTCCCGTGATTTACGTCTGGTTCTTGTCATCTGGATCGGTTCGACTCGTTTCCAGTAGTCTGCCATGGACAGCTTGATATCCCCATCCTTGTTATGCTTATCTGACATCCGCCAAACACAAATGTCGGTCCCTGGTTGATCATGCCTACCTCAAATCTCTGTTGCATCTTCGCATAGAAGTCATCCAGTGCTTCGTTAGTTCCGGCCGCTAAGAAATCGTCCGTAAGCTTCGCGACCAGTAACGTGATTCTACCACCCGTGTTCCTTTTAACGAACAATTGACTGACGCCAAATACTCGTTCAAGCTTGCACTCATCTATCATCCATTCTTCTGCAATGAGCATCCACTGTCGACCCGCTTCAACTATCCCGTAAGGTAACTTGAGCAGCTTCCATAATACTCCGCGTCTGTATCCGTGTGTCTGATGCCATTCTCTAGGCGGTCTGACGTATATGTCTCTCTTAATGGGCCCGCTTTGGAGATACGCTCCCTTTATATCCGCTGTCCGAATTGCAAAACCGAGAAACGTGACGAGCGAGAGTAGTAGCCTGACGATATTGAGTTGCGCATTCGCCGAGTCCTTCCTGATTCGGTCCTTGTCATCGTCTTCGTTGCCATGTGGGCATAGACGTGCTTTCAGCTTCCGCTTCCCTGCCTCATCGGTTTTCACTTTGTAGACCACATGGGACCGTATTACATTCGCTTCTTTTGGTACGGCATCCTCGCTAACTTCCTGAAACGCGTCCGACCAGTTATCGTCAAATTCTTTGGAGTAGGACTGCTCTGCGACCCAGGATGGGGCAAATTCGATCTCGCGCTTCGTAACTTGCCTGGAACCGACTTGTTCGTATATCTGCTCGATGACACGTGCCTTGTCTGACTCGAGCACTTGTATCTGTTCAGGTGTAGGTCTGACTTCTTCTGCTCTTCGGCCGATGTCGCGAAGCGTCTTGCTTTCCATGGTAACATAACTTCTCTGGGTCCTTTAGGTTCAGTGAGGCCAATATCGATTACATTGCATTTTTTCGGGTCTTCGATTGTTGCCGCCATCAGGGCGTTGACGTTCGGTGGACTATCAGCTTCTGTGTCGCTGTCGGCTACTCTCCCCCCTTGTCCACCGAAATCATGATGGCATCTTCAAGGGAGCATTCCATGAGCTCTCGCGTGAGCTCAGATTGTGGCGCGAGTCGCATGTCTTCATATGCCGGCTTCATGGGTCCACGCACGGGCTGTCCGTTCTTGATACGTCTGACTTCCGCGTAGTGCTCATGCAGTTTCTCGATCCGTGCCCGTAACCATTCGTCGCGCTCATTCCCTTTTGTCGACGAGTACCAGATCCACACTGTGTCACCTTCCTTGTACGCTGAAGCGCGTATAACGTTCGCTGATTTGGCTCGTAGAGCGCGTTGAAGAGCGCGTGTTGCGGTCTGCTCGATATGAGCTTGCATCAATGATTCCGGGACTTTGGTGGATGGTATGCCAAGGAGTGACGGTTGGTATCCACGCACCAGCTGAAAAGAGCTGAGCACGCGTGAGCCGGAAAACATGTTGGATAAAAACACCGATTTGATGACAATATCCTCGGCCGTGTCATTATGCAATTCTTTGTCTATCTTGCGTATGATGGTCTTCACGGTTTGCACCTTGCGTTCCACAATCCCTGTCTTGTTGTGTCGCCTGGTGGGTCTTGGTTTAAATACAATGTCATGCGCGGCTAGAAAGTTGCGTAGCGGCTTTCGGTTGTACTCATCATCCGCAGACAACGATGCCGGAGCCCCATGGCGAAGTATCCAGTAACGGTCCAACAACTTGCACAATGTCCACGTGTCTATCCGTTGTAATTGCGCCTTCGGAAAATCCAGTACCTGCGTCGGTGGCGATGAATATAGTGCGTTTACTTTGCCCAACGATTTCGTAGCACAAGTCGACTTGAATCTCCATATTGAATGCCTCGTTGACATGGTTAAGTGAAATTTTGCTGCTGGGTTGAGGTCTCCCTGAGCTGGCGCATATATCACATGCGTCGTCGACGTCGTGTATGGCCTTCCGTAATTCTGGGTTCATTATGCCTGCCTGCTGCATATGTTGACAACTTGTTCAGCCGGTGTGTGTGTTGCGCGGTGCACTCGTTTGGCGAATATCTTTGGTTCCCGCTGGCCATTTGGAGAGTGCAGTTGATAGGAGGTTCTGTAAACACGTTACGGGCCGTGGGGATATTTCAACGCGTATGCGTTCCACCATATTGTTGCCTCCATCCTTGGAGATGTACGTGTTGAATAGTCTGCTTGAAGTATCATTGGGTCGCCTGAACGTCAATGTGTTGATGTCGGACATGTTGTCCTGAAGTGCATACTTGGCAACGTCAAGACCGATGACTATCACAGAGTCTCCTTCAAGGAGATCAAAGCTAAAAGTGCAGGGGTTTCTGTTTACGTCAAGGACTGTCAAATGCCAATGACCCACAACCGGCTTTGGATCGTGGCACTGCTCTCCCCAGCCGTGCATGTATAATTCCCGGGGGGCTCTATGTTGAGGTCGATTTCCATGAGATCGCATATTCTCGCCGCGTCATTGATTCCTCCTACCGAGCGTGGTGCGCCCGGGTCATAGACCGGGTTAGGGTCCATCACTTGTTGCTGAAGAATTGAGTGGGCGGTGGGGACTTCTGTCGACCTGTTGTGCTTGCTCGCGAATCTGACGGTCTTATCAAGTGTTTGCTCATGAGAGTGGCGTCCGTTTGTAATCTGGTTGCGTAGGTCGTGGTGGTTCTCAGTGTATGTTCCCCTGCCTGGCTTGTTAATTCGTGAGTCTCTGCGACCTTTCCCATACATCGGGCACTCGGGGTCACCAGCCCAGTGGTTAAAACCTCTGCACGCATTGCAACGGATTTTAACTTGGCGCCCGTTCCAGGAGTAATGTATCCCATATTGCGATTGTCCACTTGCATTCCCGTGCCCATCATTGAACCAATGTGCACCTCGCTGCGTGCTATGTGCTCATTTTTCCATTGCGTCGTCCGATATCTATCTCCGAAGTTCTGATGTTTTTCAAGGCAGCGATGGCGTCATTTTTCGAATGTGAGCGTGAGTCCGTTGTCATAGCATCTTTTGCTGTGTCTGTGTTCCGCGGTCCGTATAATTGCTTCTGCTTTGCCTATGTGCTCATTGGCTTTGCCGACGTCTTCGCTTGTGACATATACTTTGTCCGGTCTGCGCTGTCAACTTGAAGTGAGTCCTTAGCGTCTTGCATATGCTTCTTTATATCGCGGAGCTGGACCGGGCCAATTGAGATTGGGGTACCACGTCCATTGTCGTTACTGCCATCATCCTTGGCAACAAGCAAGCTCAGTAAGTTGTTATAGATGGAGTCAGGTAGCTGGGCGTTTTCTAACATGATAAGTGCCGTCTGCTGCTTCTCTTGCGCTGTGGGGACATGCCTGAAGCAATTCATGTGTGCTTGTGACACTCCTCTGAACCTCTCAGCAAATGTAGCGTAGTCTTCGTTCTTAAATCGCTTGCAATTGAATACCTTGCGTCCTAACGTAATCATACGTTTTGCGGCATCTGTCGGGGAGTCCTTGGCTACAGTAAGCAGCATCTGTTCACGATCCTTCTCTGCTCATCAAACGACAAGACTGCGTCCTCTCCTCTGCGTCGAGCGTGAGCTTGCCATCTTGTATGTCTGCATCAAGCACTCTGCGGTAGCATAGGTCCATAGCGGCGTACAGAGCGTGTCCAAGTCCGTTAGCTATTCCCTTTGCCTTGCTATCTCCACGCTTGCAAAGACGCGTACACGTCTCATCCACATGCGGACATCGCAGCGATAATAGTACTTGTCCTTATGAGAGTTAGCCTTGGTGCGTGTAAAAGGGCTCTCCGGCGACTCTGAACCCTCTGGGCCCATAACTCTTGATTGGGCCGCTAAAGGGATGTGTTGACTGTAAGGCTACTGGGCGTTGAGCTTGAGGGCAGAGTCGTCGCGGGTTGCGCGGGGCGAGAAGATTCGGCACAAGATGCCGGCGTGCTGCCTTCCGCTTTCGCATCCGGACAGCCGCTATTCTATGTTTATATAGCCCTACGTGATCGCTTCATCTCGACCATTGCAGCTTCGTTCTACTCATTCGCATTTGTGCATTTGTCCTTCAACTGCGTTTCCACTGTTCTCTGCGCGCTTCTGTGCGTGTCCATTTCCGCGTTCGTTCATTGATCTGTGTCCGCTCTGTGCAACGCTTCGCACTCCCGCTCCACAGTACTATCGTCGCATCTTGTCCATCTCTGAACACATGATTCCAGCTTGCTCGCTCTTTCGTAGTCATCAACTTGTACGTGTCATATATGCGGCCTTTTCAGTATCCTCATCGAATATGGATTCGTTCATTGCTTAATTTAGATCTAGGCCGCTTATGCACGTGACGTACACTCCTGACTGATGCCATACGACACCCCCAATTTCTCAGTTTATGTTGTTTCTCTTCAGTTTTGTTTAAAAATAATGGTGGCAATCGATTTGTACGGCATTTTTATATAAAAAACGTACAAACATGGAAATTCAGATCATCTCTAAAAATGGGGGTGACTGATGCCATACGACACCCTACGCCTTAGTGGCTATGACAAGAACTGTAAGCAAAACTAGTAATCTGTCATTCCACCCTGCCTCGCAATGACTTCAATGCAGCGATTGTGCATTGAATTCACCAGCCGTTGGACAATATTAGGTCAGTATTGTCCCAAAATTCAGTGATACAATCCATGAGTTCCTGCACAGTACAAAATTGCCTTGAATTGGCATAAACGGCCCTGGTTAGTAGCCCCAAGATTTCTCTATAGGGTTTAAATCTGGAGAACAAGCTGGCAACTCCAGAACGGATATTCCTTGATCGTTAAACCACTTCTCAGCCACTTTAAACGCATGGACGGGGGCATTATCCTGCTGAAATATCCATCAAATTGTCAACTCTTCACCGGCCCATTCAAGTAATTCTTTCTCTAAAATCTTCACGTATTCCCCTTCATTTAATCAAACAGTCACCTTTACTAACTTCGTCCTTTCATGTGCGCTAAAAGCTGCCCAAACCATAACTCCATTTCCCTCATATTGCCGTTTAGATAAAACCAATTCCTCGCGCCTCAAATCTTGCCAAAAGCACTGAATTTCGTCCGGCCCATCGCAGTTGAATCTTTTTTCATCGCTCCAAACGACCTTGCCCCACCAATTCGCGCTCTTGTCTGAATGACTCCTTGCAAATTTAATACGGGCATCCTGGTGCCTCTGTTGAAGTGGAGGCTGCCTTTTAATTTTTTTATGACGTAGAAATCCTGAACCATTGAGGTATGCCCTTGTCTGTCTTGCGGAAATGGGGAGGTTGAGTTCATTTCTTAATGTTCTTGAGCTCTTAGTGGAGTTACTTGCTGCCCTAAGCAATCTCCGTTCATCCCTTGCCGTCATTTTCTTCCGATTTGCTCGGGCGTTTACGGTGCCATAGGTTGCTGGGCTCTTGAGAATTGAGGATACCACGGCTCGCGATCGATCAAGCTGCCTAGCAATTGCCTGGATTAATAGACCAGCTTCTTTTAAGCCTAAAATTTTGGCGCGCTCTTCTAAACTCAAGATGCGTCCCCTTAGGCATCCTTAATAGACGGGCTTGATAGATGTTTACTCTGTGGCTCAAGGCGGCTTGGGAGGATCTCAATGGAGAGTGTTGAAACGCTCTAAAAGCAAGTTAGTTTAAGTATAAGAGCACATGTCGTATGGCATCAGTCAACCCCCGTTTCTGTTTTTAAAGGACTACACCGATGCCACGTGTATATTACCGTTTAAAGGGCATCTTCCTAACGTTATTTTATGCAAGCTTTTCATTGGTTGAAACGGTTTTTTAATTTACCGTTTCGAAGTAGCAAATATCAGCGAAACGGGGGGTGTCGTATGGCATCAGTCAGCAGTGTACTGTACTGTATTTTACTGTATACTTAGTTGAGCACTCTTTACTGCACCACCAATTAAATATTTTCTTATGTCCAAGAAGTTGACGTTATGTACTGTATAAAAGAACTTTACTGTACGTACGTATAATGTGCAGTACACTACTAGCTGTACAGTACAGTACATTTCAGTACATTACAGTACAATACTGTATATCGGAGAAAAAAATCATGTAAGCAGTTTCTTTTTGCTGTGCATATATATAACCGACCACATCTTCCATGCATTAAAATAACCCAAAATTCCCATTAAGTACGGTACGCACTTCTATTGATCTCATTCCGTCAGGAACTACAGCAGCCTGGTTTGTTTTTGTGCCGAGCAATTGGCCCACTTTGAACTTTTCATAGCAATGTAGATCCACTGGGAACATCGATGTACAGTAAATAACCTCTTGCACCGCACCAGCGGAAGAATCGTTCGTAAGGGCGACTGCTCAGTACCACTCGAAGGTGATGAGCAGTCAGCGGAAGCCACCCAGATTTCGACTCAATATGAGTATCCTGCACGATATCGCGACAAGATATCTACCACCGAGCAAGATTACAAGCCTACACTTTTCTGCAGATTACTTCCGTAACCCTAAGACCCGAAATGCCCACTGCGCGGACTCCCAAGTACCTCAGCTCATCTGATGTGCACCGGTGTTGTGCGATTTCTGGGAATGGATATTCTTTATTCTTCAAGTCCGCTGGCGAGGGACTCGAGTCTGTCGATGGAGATGAACTCACGGTACTGTGCTATGATACTGAGCCCGAAGGAAAGCAATGGAAATTTCGTAGGTTTTAGAAACTGGTCCGTTGCAACCTCACCCTTCGTTTTACTGCCGATCCTCGATATCACTGTACCGCATGGCTTTCAAGGGCTTTAACCGACTTTGCCATCGCAGTTGCCCATACGCAGTCAACCAACCCTACGTTTCCCCAAAATTGACTCTCTCGAAATTAATTGGAGGCGAGGATATTCTCCTGATGATTAAGGACAGTCCAGGATAGTAACGTAACCTTGGTAGAGATTCTTGCTTGCAGATTTGCATATTGCAGTACGGCACGAAACAATTTCAAGTTTGACATGTCCAATCGGGAGGATGGATTCGGTTCAATTTCTGTGATAATTGCAGCAGCTCCGATTGATTACTGAGGTCATCTTCGAATGATCGATGTGCCTACGCCTTTGCGTCGTTCTGTAATTTGCGCTTCTGGTGCAGTTTTTATGGCACGGTTTATCTGTCACAGCAATCCTTTTCATCCCGTTGCTGTTCCTCTTGTTCCTGCTGTCTCTAATACCTGGACAGTATTTAGAAATTTTCAAGATAGGGGCCACGGGGGTTTCGTTTACTGTAACAGGTAAGCTGGCTGATACCCAGTCAACTTGCATTGTTACTGTTTAAATTCCACTGCGAATCATCAGACCAATTTACCAACCCATTGACATCCAAAGTAGATCCCCTTAGTTATTCTGATTCGAATAAAAGTACTGAAGTTGCCGATACACTCGCACATGAACCACTTTGACAACAAGATGAATGAGGGTGAAACTGAAGGCCTTGATTCTGTACCATTGCAAAGGGTTTTACTCGTCTGAAGATTAAGCGAATGTAACAGTCCCACGGTAGTATTGCGATAGGCATGACAGTATCGATCCTGTTTTCCGTTGGCCAAGTTGCTGTGGTCGATAGGGAGTGAAACTGCATTTGATTGCCGCACAACACGTAGTCGCTCAGTGAACGGGTTTTCGAAGGTTCGAGGTTCTTCTGCAACACACTCGGCGGTGGCAGTATCCTCCAACGCGGCTTGTCTGCTTGCTGCCCTCCCATCGACATTTTAGCAGATTATTGATCGTGTTAGCTTTCTACAGCAACGAATTTTACATTCCCTTGACAGCCACTCCGCGAGCTTTAGCCAACATCTCCATCAGTACAGTACACAAAACCCCTCTCCCCCAGGTTTCAGCAACCATCTCCATTACAGTGAAGGAGGGTAACTTCGGGGACTTTACTGACTAGATACATTGAAGGCTGTTTCCAGATAGGGAGGAGACATATTAACACATCAAGAAAGAAAACGAGGGCGCCACCGGCAAAAGATGGCAGAATGCAAGTAGTAACTGAGCCTCTCATAATTCTCGATTGTATGTGCGTGTGAAATTTTTTGAATATTTGGTGTACTCAGAGCCGCCAAACATGCATGATTTTTGTCTACTCCATTTTAATTTTAGTCTTCTACGTAGAACTGCAATGAATATTGTATCTTCCATTGCGCCGTTACCGACTGCAACTTGGCAAAAAAGAGAAAAACTCCTGTACGAATAAGGAGTGTAGGTTTTTTTGACCCGTAGGCAGACATATTTCATTAGTAGTCTCGTTCCAGAGTGCATTGCATTATTCCAATTACCTTTCATCGTCATCTCAAAGCTCAAACCCAAACTTTAACTGATATGGAAATACTACCTGGGAAGCGCTGAGAATGTAAGATCATGTCATTCCTTCCACAACAGCATTATATTCTTCTCCAATAGCCTGAAGTCATTCTTTATGTTGATATTCTCCGCCTGCTCAAGGATTCAAACAAATTTCACGATATTGCATTGAAATAAATAGAGTCGTTTTGAATATATTTTGATGCAAAGAAGATATTGCTGAATCGTTTTCTCCATTACTGTTTCACAGTAGCCACTTCTTACGCTATATAGATGTTTTCTGCGGACCAGAAAAGGTAATCTGAAGCCTTTGGTGATACTCAAAGGTAAAAATTGTATGACTTGTGATAGGGGTAAATCGTCGGGAGAAGAGATACTTAGAACCAACTACCCCAAGACGGAGGTGTTGCGAGCGACAAAAGTGCTACCGTGGTATAGTTGAACAAATAAAAAGGAGTGTATATGGGAGAGAGTTGAGAGGGCTACAAGCAAGTATAAAAGGGGCAGGTCTACCACTGATGCTCTGCGACCAGCTTAGGAAAAAGTTTTCTAGGGTCTGAAGTTGACTCTCAACTTCCTACTACTCGGAGCTTGACCTGAAGTTGTCTGCCAACTTGCTTGACCTCTCAAAGGAAGCACTTTACTCAGCTTATATAGACTTTCGGCTAATCCTAAAGTCTCAATCAAACATACTAAATAAAAAAACGCATTCACGGGAATCGTGTGAACCAGAGAGACCATTAGAAGATATTTCCTCAAGGTAAATATCTAGGTGCCATACCCATGCCAGCCACCCATCGGCCAGGGGTGGGAATTGATGATGTGGCCATTATATAGACCTTTCAGAGTCACTCGTAGTATCACCCACAACCTAGAATGTACTGACATCCACTATGACAGCGTGTCCTAAAATAAAAAATCAACGATGAATTTGCCACACTCACCAAATTAAAAATATCTTGCAAATTCAAAAACTGTAAAAATATCTTCCCAGTTCCAATACTGTATACAATTATGGTCCTCATCTAATTTTTTCGTGTGCGAATTTGCGCACATCACGCCCTCCCGCTCAAGACGAACGTCCCGGCTCGTCACTGCTCTTGTTGTTCTTGTGGGAGTTCTATCCATTCATCAGGGAGAGTATAGGGTTCACTATAAGGATATGGTAGTAGCTCATTTCCAATATGATGAGAGAGTGTGTACGTGCGATGACCGGCTCATCTCCTTGGTCAAGAGTTTCGTAGATTCGGCGTATGGTTTCATAGTGTTCTCTAATGAGCTCCTCCCGTTTCACTTCTCCAAACCTTCCAAATGTGAGGTAGTAAACGTAGTATGCAAACTTTTCTGGCAACGGGTCCAGAAACGGGTATCTGAAGGAGAAAAAAACTCGCAACATAAGGACTGAGTCCTCACGAGTAAGGTGCGCCCCGTGAATGGTCTGGAAGCACATGCAAATACTAATGGCAAAAAAGGAAATTACTTCTGCTTCTCGAGGGTCCTCTGTCATTTCGCGAAGCCAACGTCTAATTGGTAGCCGTCCAATAATTAAGGATGCATAGTTTCCCCCTGGGAGACTAGGCGGTGTTTGAGGCGATCTTCTTGGCGATCTTCCTCGCTGCTCCCGACGCCTTGCCCTCTTCGATGATCCGCCCCGATCACTTGATGGTCCAGCTCGTATCATCATCACGGCCTCGGGAGGATCCTGGTCTTCGGCTGAGGTTGTTTTCTGAGCGGAGCAACGTAAGGTTCCCATAGAGGATATGGGACCAGTCGATATTCCATATCAGGGGGCAAGCTGTAACCTCTCAGTCGCACATCTTGGTTGTTCTTGAGAAATACGTAAACTGGACGGATAATGTTCAGATATGTTTGCGACAAGTCTCCGATAGCTACCATTCCATACCTTCCTATAGAGTAATGATATATGACTTCCACAAACTCTGGACCTGCTTCCGTGAACCTTCCGTTTTGGAATGAGAATAGAACTCTGATCAATAGTCGGAAATCTTCTTGAGGTAGCAATGGTCCGTTCAACGTACGAAAACATAGGCATATATTAATGTAGAAATGGATGATTACGTGGAGTTCGTAGTAGTCACGCGTAATCGAGATGATCCATTCCCAGGCCCTTTTTCCTCCCATAGGAATCATTCTATAGTTAAAGATGAGTATGCCCGTGGTTGCGCATAGTCCTGTGTGAGAAGGAATTCTTCAGGCCTCTGATGGTAAGGGACCAGACGACGTGCATGGATGCCCTCCTTGATCTCTTCCCTGAGCTTGAACAGAGCTTATAATGCGGGTGTCTTTCCTCCGTGACGATGCAAGGGTTCGAGTACTTTGTTTGGAAGCCGGCCACTTCACAGCCTGTTGCATTGCTTTCCGTGTGCTACAAGTACTTTAGAGCCGACTGAGAAAGTTTGGACTGGAGGCTCTTCATCCTTATTTCTTGTCTGTGTTAGCGCGCGTGTGATCTCCAGCTTCGGTGGCCAGTAGTTCGACTTCTCTACTCTCTTCATCGATAAATTTGTTTCCATATCTCTCTGTAACATTCTAGGAGCTCTTCCGTACATTAGCTCGAACGGTGACCGTCCACTTCTTCCTCTTCTTCGACGATAGCCGTATAACACTTTTGGTAAGGCATCTTCCCACTGGATTTCATTCCGACATAGTTTTCGATATTGCTCGTTTGATGGTTCCAACCATCCTCTCCGCTTTACCGTTTGACATAGGAGCGTATGCGAGAACTGTCTTCAGCTGAATCCCTTTCTCTCCAAAAACGAAGCAGTGAAGTTGCAGTAAAACAAAGGGCGTTATCGAGATGATCCTTTTTGGAAGACCAAACGGTTCAATTATTTCTTTTTCGATGAATCTCAGGACCACCTCAGCATTGGCCTCCTCAACTGCAACTGCTATTGGCCATCCAGTAAGATGTTCCACCCCTATAAGGAGTATTTGTTTCCGGAAGAGGTTTCCTTGAATGGGCCGGCAAAGTCAATTGAGAAGGTTTCAAAGAGAGCGGAAACTGGAAGCTTAGGTTGTCTTATACTTTCGTATCGGAGTGAATTTTTGACAGTTGTCACAGCTTTTCACGAAATTATAGACGTCCTTATGGATACTGGGCCACCAGAATCTCCGTAATGAATTTTTTGGTTGTTTCGAGATCCCAATGCCCTAACTCATCATGAAAAGTCCTCAAGATCTTGATTCTTTCTTTCAAAGGGGCCACTAGTCGAGGACCGGCTTTTGTGTGTCGGAAGAGTTTCCCATTCCACAATGTAAAGCCTTTTGTTCCTGCGTACCCAATTTCTGTGTTCGAGATCAACCTTTCTCATTTCTAGTCCATCAAGGAATTTAATAAGTCCGTGAATATAAGCTTCGTACTCGTTATCGATCGGCACTTGAACTTCGGCAACTCCGACGATGTTCCGGAAGCTTTTTCATTTGGAATCATGGATCCCTCAAGCGGGATAGGTAATCGGCAGGCTGATTATTGCGTCCGGGCCTATACACAATTTCAAACCGATATTCTGCGAAAATGTCGAGCCATCGGGCCAAGCGGTGATGTACATCTTTCTTTTGGAATGCTGTCTTAAGTGCCTGGTGATCAGTTATCAAGACAAATTTCTCGAGTGATAAAAGGTAACGCGAAACTTTTTCAGTGCGAAGACGACAGCGAGCGCTTCTTTCTCGCAGACTGAGTATCTCTTTTCCGCATCATTCAGAGTGCGACTTGCGAATTGAACAGGGTGTAGTCTTCCGTTTTCATCTTTTTGGGACAAAACGGCACCCAAAGACCGTTCTGAGGCATCTGTCTCCACAACGAATGGTCTCTTGAAATCTGGTACATGAGCACTGGGGGACACATAGCTTATCTTTAAGCTCCTCAAATGCAGTTTCCATTTCCTTGTTCCAGTAAAATTTTCCGTTCTTCGTAGTGCTGGCATGTAACGGTGCTGCAGTCTTGGCGAAATCTTTGATAAATCTTCTGTAATATGAGGCCAGTCCTAAGAAGCTTCGAACCTCCGTCTTTGAAGCGGGCCTTGGTGCCAACTTGATTTTTTTCGTTTTCTCTGGATCCACTTAATTCCCTCTTGATCGACGATATGACCGAGTAATTGGATAGAGTTTTCGCAAAGAAGCATTTGCTCAACTTAATTTTCAGGCTGTATGCATATCCTCTCCACTACTGTCTTGACATGCCGATATGTGCTGATCCAAGGTTTTTGAGAATATCACTACATCATCAATATAAACTCTTGCAAATGGAAGTCCTTTCAAAACCTCGTTATCATTCTTTGGAATGTAGCTGGTGCATTCATGAGACCAAAAGGCATCACTTCGAACCTGAACGTACCAACTTTGCTGGTAAAGGTTGTTTTTTCCTTACATTTTTCATCCAATGGAATCTGCCAATAACCAGTGTAAAGATCAATTGAGGTGAAGTATCTCCCGTCCTTCAAGTCCTCGAGGATCTCCTCCATGTTCGGAATCGGAAATCGATCGGGTATCATTCTCTGGTTCAGTTGTCGGTAATCGACGCAAAAACGCAGCTTTCCATCCTTCTTTGGTGCCACCACAACTGGAAATGACCATGGGGATGAAACTGGCCGAATAATATCATTTTCAGCATACTTGTAACATTTTCTGAGATAAATTGGTCATATTTTGGCGGTTGACGTCTAGGCCTGTGGTAAATTGGTTGAGTATCGGTAAGTTCAAATGAGTGAGTGACCGGTACACTTGCTTGTCTTAAATCTGATACACTCCATGCAATTACTTCGGAAGATGCTAACATGTCGGATATTTTCAGTGAGGCGGCGGCGGAAGGTGCTGCACTTTTCCTTGGATTTCTGCCATTTGGCGCCCTTTTTCTTTCTTGATTCTCAACCTCAATATTTTGAAGGACCTTTTCCGGCGTGCTCACATCTTCAGATATGGAATCCGATATATTCCTGTTTTCCTTGCAATTGTAATCTTCTTTCATGCTCCGAATTCCGTCCTTTGATTAGATATTATCGCAAAAAGAAACACATTCAGGTGTCACACCTACCCTAGAATTCCAGTCTTCATCTGTTTCAAACCCAGAATCATAATCATCCCATGCCATGTTCAGTATCCCCCGACGTACCCTTCTCCACTTCCGAAAGTGTTAGTTGGTTCGGAATCTTCGCTGTCATAGCTAGAAGTGAAATCTTCACTGTCCGTTCTCTTAATCTTCCGGATGTGTGCTTTTGTCGAAATCCAGGGCATCTTCACGTTTCTGCCGTCAACATTAACTGAAACGATTTGGTTGCCCAAGTCAATGCAGGTCCCTAGTCTTTCCATGGTAGGACAGCCAATGATTGCATCGAAAGGGAGCTCCGGCATGACGAGAAAGTCTACATCAACTTTAGAGTCCCCAAAGAACACGGAAACCTTGTTAACAGTGCCCATGCATTTTGAGACGGTTCCATCCGCCACAGTTATTCTTCGAGTAGTTGGAATAATTTCAAGACCTAAATCTGTCACCAAAGCTTCTGAGATAAGGTTTGGAACAGCGCCCGAATCGAAAAGAGCTTGGGTTTCATTCCCAATACTTTGACTGGTACTAGTTTAAGACGTCTTGGTGCTGTCGAGGCCGATTGAAGAAACAGTTTCTTACTCTTAGCGGACTTATTAGACCTGATAATTTTTTTGAGTTCTTTTCTCGCATCCTCTGCGTCGCCCCTCAAAAGTTGACCAAACGTTATCCCAGTTGGGGCCGATGCAAGCTCAGCCACCAAATTGTACTTCTTCACATATTCTAGTACGTCCTTCGGGATACTCTTAAATTTCTTACTCTTTCTCGTCTTCTTGGCCGAAGTGTTTCCCACCCCTGGAACAACTTGATCAGACCTCTTGGTTCGAGGAGGTACAGGTGCTGGGATATGCTCCAGCATTCCATAATCTAGCCTAGGTTTTTTCGACAAAACGTTCCCTTCCCCATCCCTTTTTGTCACATTAACTTGACTGATTTCTTCAGCGATGGATACGTTACCGGCATCCGTCAACCTTTGATCCCTTCTATTTGTAAAATTTTCACCTCTGGTCCTGACTCACTCCTTGCTTCCGATAAATTTGCTCTTCTGTTGTCTTTAGACCAGCAGTTACTTTCATGATGCCCATATCGACCGCACTTTCCACAACGAGTGTTTCTATGTGGATTATCAGGACACCTGTTTGCAAAGTGTCCAGGCTTGTGACAGTAAGAACAGAATTCTGCAGCCTTAGGGCCCCAGACTGGTTCTTCTTAATGGTAAGAGTAAGGCTTTCCAACTGCGAGGTTATCATGTCAAGTCGATTATCGAATCGGGTTTCCAACCTTTCTTCCAAGTTTTTGACATCGCTCCTGACTGATTCCAATGCTGCTGCGCTAGTCGCTGGCCTTTGATAGTTCTTTTCAGGATGTACGATCGGCATAGATGTACGGGTTTCCCTCGGCATTTCACTTAGTGACTGAAACGTCTCCGAATTTTTGACAAATTCTACTATGGTACCCTTCAGTTCATTAAAAGTGTGAGGGCCCTTGATGAGGAGGAAATCGGAGAGCCGCTTATCCCCCATCGCCGCCTTACGCAGCATTCCGTACTTGGCTTGGGCGTTGAACCCAGCCTTTTCATAGAGATCACACAAGTATACCAATGAGCTTAACAAATCGTCGAAGTTGAGCCGGGCCTCTATGGCGGTACGAATCATCTCATCTGGTTCTACCTCCTTAGCATATTCTTTCACGAGCCACTCACATACCTCACCGAAGTTACGCCCATTCCCGTTAAGAGACCACCCGTTGATAAACTTGGCCTTATATTTGTGCTTTGCGTCACCATGAAGATAGGCGAAGATACTTTCGGCCTTCTCTTCATCGCTCTTCTCACGCATCACAACGTTGACATATGTATAGAGAAACTCCTCAACGTCTTCATTCTTGCCCCCTGTGAACGTTATACGAGCAGCGTTGAGATCCATGATTACAGAAAAGAAATCCCCTCGAATGGTTCCCTAAGACTGCTCAACTCGAATACCTCGGGTGCAACCCCCTCCACAAGAGTACCAAATGATAGGGGTAAATCGTCGGGAGAAGAGATACTTAGAACCAACTACCCCAAGACGGAGGTGTTGCGAGCGAC
This sequence comes from Kappaphycus alvarezii, assembly GCA_002205965.3. Lineage (NCBI taxonomy): Eukaryota > Rhodophyta > Florideophyceae > Gigartinales > Solieriaceae > Kappaphycus > Kappaphycus alvarezii. Next base: position 47,096 of record NADL03000631.1, on the reverse strand, counting down.
AAAAGTGCTACCGTGGTATAGTTGAACAAATAAAAAGCAGTGTATATGGGAGAGAGTTGAGAGGGCTACAAGCAAGTATAAAAGGGGCAGCGTCTACCACTGATTCTCTGCGACTTGCTTAGGAAAAAGTTTTCTTGGGTTTGAAGTTGACTCTCAACTTCCTACTACTCGGAGCTTGACCTGAAGTTGTCTGCCAACTTGCTTGACCTCTCAAGGAGGAAGCACTTTACTCAGCTTATATAGACCTTTCGGCTAATCCTAAAGTCTCAATCAAACATACTAAATACCATAAAACGCATTCACGGGAATCGTGTGAACCAGAGAGACCATTAGAAGATATTTCCTCAAGGTAAATATCTAGGTGCCATACCCATGCCAGCCACCCATCGGCCAGGGGTGGGAATTGATGTGGCCATTATATAGACCTTTCAGAGTCACTCGTAGTATCACCCACAACCTAGAACTGTACTGACATCCACTATGACAGCGTGTCCTAAAATAAAAAATCAACCGATGAATTTGCCACACTCACCCAAATTAAAAATATCTTGCAAATTCAAAAACTGTAAAAATATCTTCCCAGTTCCAATACTGTATACAATTATGGTCCTCATCTAAATTTTTTCGTGTGCGAATTTGCGCACATCAGTTTTCGTATTGAACGCTGACTCCTGCTGCCTTGAACAGCTCTCGGCAAGTACCTTTACCACCGCTGTGTGACGGTTGGTCCATCCGAGACCTTTGGTGCATAAGTCTGCTGCATGGTCTCCTAGAACGTCCATGGGCCTGTGGCACTCCGCTCACCGCAACGGAGCAGTGTCATCAAACACGGGTACTCCCAGATGGCGACGGAGCATTACTGTCCACATCTCGTCGTACGTTCGATTGACCGCACACGGATGCGCAGTGAGGAACGCTGCTGCATGCGTCTCCATGTATGCTTGGCGGCGAATCCTTCGCCGAATATCTTCTTCCGAGTGCGTTGCGGGGTTGGGGAATCTCGCCCATTCATCATCCTTCCAGAAGGACTTTGCTGCGACTCGCACCAGGCTCGATATAGAACGTTGTGTGGATTATCGGGCTTGGCAGCAAGGCTGGCCGCGGTCAGTGCTTCTGGAAGACTGCCTTGTTCGTTCGGAAAGGATGCTTGGAGCTATCGTACAAAATCCCGAAGGTGTCCATCCGCTTCCGCGTACCTATACTCACGGTGTTCTAACGCATCGGGCTCGTCAGGGCATCGCAGTTGCTTGGCTTCAATAATGCTCGCCGCATACGCTGCGATATTGAGCGTCGCAACAGTTGTGAAGCCATGGCCGCCATATCGCAGAGGTAAGGACACCTGCTGTCGAACTGCACCGGTCATCGGCACATTATTGGAGCGCGAGTAGAATTCCAACTGTTCTTCATCAAATCTCATTGCAATGGCAGTGGACACATTCGGCGGCGTTAGCTTCACCATATGTTGAAGCTTGCATGCCGAGACACATAATCGGTGAAGGTGGAACCGCGTACGAGCGTCTCCGATACCGTCGATCAGCGATAGAGTGTTCTTACAGCCGCTGATTTTCTCATTGAGAAAGTTTTCCATGAATTGGGCGATCCAATCGGGGCGCCGAGGAGGTCGATGCCTTCAGTGGAAAAGTTATCTCTAGGGAAGCGGTGCAATAGTGGCGATGTACGGTTGCCAGGCTGGCGCGGCCAGAAGAGACGTGTTTTCGCCGAGTTCAAATGCAATCCGTGATCGGGTCCCCTGGCAATGAGGATCTAGATTGCTTTGTCGAGCTCCGTCTGAGTGCCTATGAGGGTGCAGTCATCGGCATAATATCTGTGTAGACTGAGCTGTGTTCGCCCGGCAATTTCTGTTGCTAATGGATGCACTGCAAGGGACAACATGAGCATACTTGCCGGGTCCCCTTGTTGCATCCCTTCTTGGCTAGGGATGTCTTGTGCAGACGCTAGAGGCAGAATTAGCAAATGCTTGTTGCGAGCGTACACCATGTTCAGCAAACGACATAGCGATGGTACCTTGGTCGGCAGCAAGTTTATCGTGCGCTGTCTGGAGAACTGATTGAAGGCATTAAGTATATCCACGGACACTAGTGCGTACTTTTCCTTGTTGCCCTGGCACTGTACCAATCTATGTGCTTCGTGCACAATGGAATCCAGTCCGCAGGGCACGCCATTGGCCACTTGCAGGGGTGTGAGATATTCTCTGTGTCTTCCAGTCCTTGTGGTGGAAGCACCTTTGTTACAAGTCTCCTCAGGGCCGTCCCAATGGCAATGGGGCGAATCTTATGTGGCCGAGGTTGGATGGGCAGCAGCGTCGCAGAGGAGATCAGAGGAATTGTGTCGTCCGGAAGGTCCCCCTGGCTAATCTCGTCACAACAGCAGTTAGCGCCGAGATGCCTATCACTCCTGCTTCGGGACTCACGGTTGTGTTGGCCAGCAAACGAAGGAGCCGCGGGGACACTCTGTCCGGGCCCCGCGTGGAGTTTGGGTTAAGGCGTCGCACAGCGCGCAGAACCGCCTCTTCAGTGATGTCTATCGGGAGCGGAAGGTCTCTCGCTTTGATGGCTGTCACCGGAGACTGCGGTGCTGGGTGCAGCTCTTGCAGACGTTCTATAACCTGCGGGTCTCGGACGTCGGCGATGCGCGACTGATGTAGCGTGCGCATGGTACGTCCGTATTGCGCGTCTGCAGCCAAGTGAGATGCTCGGCGAAACTTCGGGTCGTGCCTACTGTCAGTCTGCTGGCGGCGACGCCTAACGATTCTCTCTTCTCTGGTCTTGTGGGCTTGAATTGCTTCCGTCCAAAGTTCATTCCATTCGCCAGCGTTAGCACGGCGGATGCGTTCGCGCAGTCCTTGGCTTTGCCTTATTTGAGACCGCCATCCGGCTTCCCCACGCATTAAGCGTCGCAGAACTGCAGTGGGAAAAAGGTGTATCCGGAGGAGGGTGGCGTGGACTGCATCCGCATTCCGTGCGTTTACCGCAGCGCGGAAAAGCCGTATGAGTAATATGGCGAGGCTGTGCATGCAGTTCCTTCCCCATTACGCTGTAGGTATACCCTTTTTGAGTCGATTGCGGTTGTCTGGAAAACCATGGGATAGGTCGGAAATATCTTCCAACAGTAAAACACCCAAACGTTTTCCCCGTGCATGCAGTTTGGAGGTATGCGGTCGAAGATGTCCGAAGGCCTTAGCGGGCTGTGCAATGCATCGTAAACCGTAGGGAGGGACGTGGCTTGCGTGGACCGTTCGCGGGTTTCTGAGGAAGTCATTTGAGGCATTGCTGCGGGCTAGGGAGAAAGAGGGGAGGGATTAGTGGCGTGATGTCCTGCTTGCCCGTTGTCCGATGGGGGGGCAGGGTCACGTTTTGCCGTCTCCTTCCGCATGTCTTTCACGCGCTGCGACAGGGCGCGGTTGCGGTTCGTACGTCGCTCGGTCTTCGCAGTCGTCATGGGTGGGGCTCCAAGAACGGGCTTGGACTGTTTAGGGTGCTGAGCGGCGCTTGTTTCATTCGGTTTGGCAACCGGCAAGTTGGTAGGCGACGGGTCCGCAGTTTCTGCGGGTGTGGGTTTTGTGCCTGTTTCCGATTGTGCAGCGCTTTTGGGTTCTTCCCGGACTGTAGCGGGTTCCGGTATCTCCACTCCTTCGTCCTGGGTGTCCGTGGATGTGTGTTGGTGGGCCTCTGCTGGAGTATTTGGCTCCGGAGCTGAACTGGGGTTGTCCTGTGCGTCTGGTACATCCGGTTTGTAGCCATCGGTATGCGCATCGTCAGCTAAGGGTCCGTCTTTTTCTCCAGTTGCCGGTGCCGAGTGTGGGCACTCCCTGTAGAACTTTGTGATGAAGTTCTCCAGGAATGCATTTCCTCGAGGCAAAGTCGCTGCTGCCTCGTCAATGAGGCCGGTAATTGCTCCCGCTAGTGCTTTTCGGTCTGTCATAGTGATATCAGAGGCTATTGTCTTGAGGTTTCCAACCTCACGGGCGGCTGCAATGCAAGCACCGACTTGCCACTCGACTGTGGGGAGCTCGGCGACGAGTTCCGATAGTGTGTTTGTGCAGAGACGAGCACCAGGGAGGTCGCTGCGGAGCATTTCTAGGATCATTAGGACACTTGGAGAATCGGCAGCGTGGTGAACAACGATTGTCCAATCTCCCACCTTTAGGAGGGTGTGCTTTGGTAGGCTCTCTCCGACACCCTCTGCCGCTATCAACAGGCATGCCTGTACGTCCGCATAAGACAAGAGGGCTTCCTTGCCCGGCGGCCCTGCGGAGAACGCGAGAGTGGACATCGTCGGGGCCATTTCATATTCGAGCCCTGTCGTTCCGTTGACAGGGGTGGGCGCGATACTGACTGGGTATCGGCCGTGGCGTTCTGGGGCCTTTGGTGAGGGTGGTGCAGGTATTTATTCCAGTGATCCATTCTGTATACGGCAGAAGTCACGCACGGTGGACGGGATGGCTGCAACTCTTGGTTGCGTGTGAGCTTTGGCTATGTCCGCCAAGAGGGCGAACGTGCCTTGTCACCTTTGGGGCCCCAAGAAGGTCGATGCCTTCGGTGGAAAAGTTCTCAAGTGGGAAGCGGTGGAATAGTGGCGATGTGCAGTAAAAGACGTCGACTGACACACTGACGGACCTACCCCGTCAAGGCCATCGGTTATCGCCACGAACAACCACACGACTAGTCACACCTTTGCCACTTCCTTGTCGGTGGCGGGATGCGAGAGGAGTAATGCGGGACCGGGGCCTTTGCGGAATGCAAGGCCGCGTATCCGATGCCTCACCGCGGAGACGTTATGATCATCAGGATTTGGCGAACGAACCCACACTTCGTCGTTCCAGTGTGCCTTGGCGAGCGCCTCTTGCTGCACACCCTTTAGGTAGGTTTGCACGTGGGTGTGCGCTTCAGAGAGGGGAGGCGGTTTGAAGGACCCCACGTCGGAGTAGGGATGGCCGGGGATGCGGAGGATAAATTCGCGGGTGGGAACGGCGGCTTGGCGGAGGACGAAAGACTTATCTTGGCGGCATCAGGAGCCGGTGAGGGCAGTGGAGCGTGGTCCGATGTGTGGCCCGGACCTGACACGGACTGGTGCTGCATCCACGAGACTTGCGGCAGCAGCACCGTGGAGGAACGGTTCGAAAAGCGAGAAGCCGAGACCACCATGTCGGAAGGGCAGTATGGCCTACGACCATGCTTCGTCTGACAGCGTGATATCATGAAGCTCAGTAAAGTACGTCCTTTGGAGGCCGTCAAACGCTTCGGCAGCGGTACGGGCGTGTGTCGGATAGCCTAGTTTGAAAGCATGATCCACTAGACACGCAGACGCGCATTCGCGATGCATGCGACAGCGTTCTGGAGGGTCGTCGATCTTGAGGAGCATCTGGAGAGTGCGGCGGCAACTTTCAATTTTTGCGCGGAGGAAAGAATCGGTGAACACCCGATTGCCGAGCGGAGGCCCTAGAAGTTCAAATCCGTCCGAGGAGCATTCCTCGAGGCGGAACTCTTGGAGAAAGTGCTTCGCGCTCTGGTCGCCGGACTGTTGGCCAGAAAATGCGATTTTTGCTCGGGTTAACCTGCAGGCCGTAGGCAGTTCCCTCGTCCTGAAGGATCCGAAGGGCATGACGATGGTCGGGGAGGGATCCCATGTGGGTGCCGTCGTCAGCATACCACTGGCTCAGGATAATACCTGTTTCCCCCGCGATCCTCCGGATGAGTGACTGCATAGCGAGGGAGGACAAGAGCATGCTGGCAGGGTCCTTGCTGGGTGCCTTGAGCACTGACACTGGTCGTTTTGTCACGATTCGGAACGATAAACTGAGATTGCGTACGCCCGTAGACCATATTCACGAACGGGGCGCGGCCTGGGGCAAGTGACGGCAGCCGAGCTAGCATGGACTGGCGATCGACGCGGTTGAAAGCGTTCTGCGCGTCGATGAAGACCGTAGCGATGTCGATACGGCGAGAGAACCGCCGAAGCAGCATGCGCGTGTCGTGGACATTTGCGTCCATCCCGGCCATGATCCCATTTGCCACTTGGAATGGCGCGAGGAAGGCACGAGAATCATCAATTGTGGCGGGGAGCAGCGTCTTCGTTAAGAGGCGGTAGAGGATCGACCCGATAGCGATAGGCCGGATCTTGTTAGGCTTGGGCCGAAGAGGCGACAAAGTTGCGGCAGCCAGGGGTGGGAGGACAGAGCTCGGTAGGTAACCGCTCGCAATACGCGTGATGATTTTGTTGAGCGCCCCCTTGCCCGTGACTCCAGCTTCAGGGCTTACTGGAGTACGTACGAGAAGATGGAACCAGCGTGCCGGCGTGCGGTCGGGCCCTGCAGATGTGTCCCGGGAGATGCGGCGAACTGCACGCTTCACTGCATCTGTTGTAACTGTGGGAGGCGGTGGGAGGCTGTCGTCTGGGGGCGGTGTGATCGGACATGGTGGTTCTGGGTGCAGTGTGCGGAGCGCCTCGATGGTCTGCGGGTCATTCACATCCGCCGGCGGGGTATCGTGAAGCGACCGCATTGCCTTGCCATATCCCACATCCTTGCATAACTTTTCTGCACGGCGCGCCCGGCGCGTGCTGCTGGACCCGGGCAGGGGGCGGTGTTGCTCAGTCCATTCGGTACGATCATGGTGGGCCTGCAGGGCTTCTGACCAGAGTGATGCCCACTCGCCGCCGGTGTGAGCCTGGCGGATGGCGCGTTCAGCGCCTTTCGTTGCCGCATGACGGGGTGGGTAGCATGTGAAGGTGCAGGAAGGCCCGGTACGTGGCATCGTCGCCCCGGGCATTCGCCGCAGCAGGGACCAGCTTGATGAATAGTAGTATAGACGGCTTGAGGCGTGGGAAGGGGATGTCCTGAAAGATGTCGGCTTTGCGGTATGCGGTGCGAAGAACATCTTCAGGGGTGGGCAGGGCAGGTGGATTAGGGGAAGCCTCCATAGTGAAGGGGAGGTGGGGGTTGGTTGGGAGGGGATTGCTGGCGGGAAGCCGTGCTCCGTTGCGTTCTGTTGGGCGTGGCGTTACGGCCTCTTCGTGCATGGGTCGTGCGGACGAAGGGGCAGTCGGAGAGTCGGCCGAGACGTCAACCATGTCCGCGTTCCCGACAGGCTGCGGAGCAGTCGGCGGCACGACGACCGGCGAGGTGGTTGGTGGCGCAGCCGTCCTGGCTTGGTGGGCTGGCGCAGGGGGGCGTGAACACCATGGTAGTGGCCACGCGAGCCACGGCCTCCGCTTTCGAAGTGTCGGAGAAGCGGCGTTTGGGAGTGGCTGAAATACGCGCTCGGCCACGAGGCCGAGGGGTAGGCTTGTTAAGGGTAGGGAAGGGAGGTACCTTGGTGGCCGAGGGGCCTGGGGGCGGTGTGGGAGCACGGGGCGGGCCTTTGACGGTGGTGGTCGGAGCGGCGGCGATGGCGGTCGGGTAGAGGCATCCACAGGTTCGACGGCAGTTGGATCGGCGGCGGGGGGACGTTGGCAGTGTGGGCCTTGTGCAAGGCCTGGCGCAAGGCTGCAAAGGCCTGGCGCAATGCCTGGCGGGCAGCATCGAGGGCATTGCGGAGAGCTTGGTATGATTCCACGGGGACGCCACGCGGGCTTGAGGTGGCCCCGCTCATGGTGCACGGCGCTCTCTGGCGTGGAGGGCCGCGGCGCCCTCTGCTGCCCGCACGGACAGCTCGGCAGAGGACTCTGGCGGGGACGGGCGGTGAGTTGTAGGTCGGGACGGTGTGGCGGAGGTAGGCGAGGGTGCGCCAGAAGCGGGGAGGGTGGGATTCGGGATGAACACGTACGTCCACCGACCGAAATGCCGGAGAGGGACATGGGAGGGCATTTGGTGGCCGGCGGCGGCGGCTTGGCACATGGCTCGGTGTGCTTGGTTGTAAGACCGGAAGCTGTGGCAGGGGACGACGGAGGGGGAGATGCCAATGGCGATTACCCCCTTGCGTGGGGTGGGAGGAGCCCTGTTCTAGGGCAGAGGGTCTGGACCGTGCCAGTCAAAGCGAGGATGCGCTCGGGCTCTCTGCGGCGGGGTCAAGGCGGCGGATGGGGTCCGCGGCGATGGCGTGAGCGCCTGCCAAGGACAGGGCGGACTCAGGGACGGGCGAAATGGACTGGAATTCCGGCACGGCGGTGGCTGGGACTTGCACCAGTCGGGCCTGCACAAGGGGCGGGGAGTTCACCGACGCCAATGCCGCTACTGCCGCGTACGTGGCCGGCGGCATGTTGTTGTTGTTGTAGTGGTTGCTGTCGGGATGGCTGTTTACTTCTAAATCATGATTTGAAAGATGAGTTATATATACTGACTCGCATTGCGAAGCAAATGCCTCTCCTCAATATCTGTACTACAAGTTGAAACTCTTATTTGCTTGCGAAAATTAGCGATCATGAGGTCCTTGTGATGGGAGAGGCAAAGTGTCCCAATCTGGATTCAAGTATTGGTACCCGTTCTCCCGTGCGTACCGCTCAAAGTATGCTTCAGAGACGAGTCCCCTCACCACTTTCAACCGGTCTTGGAGCTTCGCGTTGATTTTGCCTTCGATGCTGTGAATTTTTTCCTGTTGTCGTTTGTATGATGGAGTATGCGGTTGCACGAACTGCATCGCTGCTTTTGCAGACGCAAGATTTTCCTTCAGCTCTTCAAGATCTGCTCCACTCCGGCGCAGTGGCCGTCCAGGCCAAGTAGTAATGCCTTGAAGTCGGATTATGTCCTTGAACCACGTTGTGCAGACATTTAGGACTCTCGCTGCCTCATCACGATTAAGTGTCAAGAGTGGATAAAAGTCAGCCTCCTTCACGTGAGTCCTGCGCTGCCTGGCCGTTAGTCCTCGCCATCGCTCCCTAATTTCAATGACTTTTTCGACTTGATGCCTGGTCATGAGCAACTCTCCGGTTAGTCGATGCGAAGGACGTCCGGCCCGGGCTTTTCTCGTCTCGACTACTCTGTCGGATTTTTCAACAGTTATAACCCTGTCTCCCCTGCACCGAATTGGTGCGGCAATTCTATCCGATAGTTCCGCTATTTCTCCCCTTCGCTGGGACGCTATAGTTGATCCGATATGGTAAAGAAACATCCCATCGTACGCAAATGCTCCTAACGAATCATCTCCACCGTGACGCAAGATATCTCTTCGCAAAAGATCCCTAGTCTGAGGCCTCAAGAGCTGATTTGTGCATCGATTTTTCACTATTGTGCAAACCTCGATCTTTTTCCAAGGGACATCGACCTTTGAGCGAATGCTATCATCTTCAAAAACAACACATACCAATTGGAACTGGTACAACCTGTATCTTGTGTGAGAGGTGTTCTTGATGATTATTCTCATTGTGATTTCTTTCATGTGTCGCCCGTCAGAGGCACCATGTGGTATAATCTTCTGTGAAGTCTGGGCGCTGTTTTGAGGTGGGGGTGAAGTATCACTTGGGGTCTTGACGTAGTTCTGTGTGACATTGATCACAAAGTTTAGATAGGACCAGACAGGATTGCAATCAGCGTCGGGAAGTGTAAGTAGCATACAAACATCAATAATGGAATCAGGCATTTCATCACATTCAGAGGGGTACTGGATATAATCATCGGAGAAAATCTCATTCGACCCTCTTTCAATTGGTTCGAGAAAAGGTTGAGGCCTCTCCCCGCTTGGAGATGGAACGTTAAAGTGATTTGATTGTGATGCCTGAGGTTCCGAGGTTGTTAGGCACTGTTGACCGCTGGAATTCCCTTGAGGGTCATGTTGAGTCCAAGGAATTTGTGATGGGTCAGCACTGTCATGGTGTTCAAACCCCTGGATAGCCGTCTGGGATTCAGACGTGTCGGTGAATCTCAGCGACATGCAGAGCTTTGCAGTTTAAACAGGAACTCCTTCAAGCTGACGTCAAGCAATGATGTTTGAAAGATACTTTTGAGGGCGACCAACTTTCCCAAACAAATAATTGATGCCGTATGCTGTGGTCGATTTTAGTTTCTGAACTAAGTACTTATTCGACAAGGCCACAAAGGCGTTGCGCAACATTTTAATCTTCAAGAGACAAGTAGGATTCTCAGTCTCACGTTGCAGCTTTTGTAAGAAACCGCGTTTTTCGCAGTAATTGAATGTGGAGACAATATTCCATCAAGGTCGGCTGCAGGGTTAAATTAAACACAAGTTCAAATCCTGCAAACTAGAAATGCTATCTGAAACTACAAATAAAGGTATAGAATGAGGTCTCCAAAAATTTGGGCAACTCTGTTTTGCCCAAACTTGATGCAGTGATCGAGTCTTCTGTTGAGGGAATTTACATACATTCTGGAAACCGACAACCGCATAGCAACCGGGATACGCAAGAAGGATATCAATGCATTGATTGAGCCTTGACGGTATAGCGCCAATTATACAAATATCAAATTGATGTATTGAAGCGTTACTCAGTAATGCTGCAATAAATCGTATCACAGCCCTCAGCAGGAGTGCGATTTGTATTGCATAATACTGCAATGTTGAAAGGGGGAATGGTGACCTTTTAATGTAAAGTTGTGAAGTGGGGACAGAGACTGTCTGGCCCAGCCGTAGGCAGTATTACAATGTTGAAAAAGCGATAACTTCCTATTTATTTCGAGGGAAAGATAATGACACCCGCTGGTTCAAATAACCGTGGCCTGATAAGCTACAGGAAAAAATTGACATGAAACACTTTTGTAAAATAAACAGGAAGTGCATTATAATTTCACCGGCAAAAAAAACCCTTGTGAAAACATAAAAAGGTGCTCGAAAAGCCATCATTTTCGACGCGGAAAATGCATTTAACTTGAGTGCGTGCACCGAAACTAAAAAAAAGTTTACACTCGCGTGTATTCTAAATTCAAGCTGAAATGGGGGTTAATTTACTGTGGTAGATATGTGGGTTGGTATGGGTTGGTACCCAGTAAATTTGTACCGGAGCGTGGATACCGTATATTGGCCAAGCCAATTGTGAAACCGTAAATTCAATAAGTAAAAGAAGAATATCACGCAGCTAGCCCTGATTTGACAACGAAGTTCTTGAATCGTTATAATCATGTTAATGAGGGCTGGTCGCTATGCTAGTGAAATGGGGGTTAATTTACTGTGGTAGATACGTGGGTTGGTATGGGTTGGTACCCAGTAAATTTGTACCGGAGCGTAGATACCGTATGCTAGTTGATGATTAAATCAATATTTTGTACATTTAGAGGGGGAAAACTGTTTTACTTGAATGGGTGAATGGGCTTACAGTCGAATGGGTTGGTATACTTAATTTTCCTGCCAGGAGCAATCACAGACTAGGACTACTGTAAGTAGGGTAACCACTCACTGTACATACCCTCAGAACGGAGGTTCTCTGGAATACACTGTATACACAATTTCAAGTTGTAGCCTAAGTGTCGCTAAGACTCCTTCCAACAAACAACTGGCGTTATTCTGGACGAGTCTCGCCGCGTGACGAGCGAACAATGTTCGCTGCGCATCAGCAATCGGAAAGGCTGTTGTTTTTTTGTTTTGGTTTACTGCAAGTAATGGAACGGGTGGGAGTCCTCTGTATTTGTAATCAAACCATTGGCGGGACCTACATTGCAAGTGCTTGAGCGTGTGTACCAGCTAGAAAGTAGCTGATAGACCGGTTGACAAGCAGGCTGCGTTAGAAGTGACCATCAACGCCGCGTGTCGTTGGAGGAGAATTGTCCTAACCCTGGAGTATTGGTCCAGGGCTCGGTTGGCGACTGCTCGGGCTACCTCCGTGATGTGGCGGAACGCTTCGGGATGCCACCCCCGAGTGTGGAGATAGGAACGGGCACGAGTCTGTTCCTACATTTAGAGTAATTTAAAAAACAATATTTCGGATCTTGACCATCCATTATAAAAACCTTTTAATGTTTTTACCAATGATCTACTTGGGTGCAACATACGAAGTCATTGAGGACCGCCAAAGTAAATGAAAAACAAACCTCAATAAATTAGGTTTGAATAGGGTGGCCAAACTCTGCAAATTATAAAAAACTCGCTTTGGACATCACAGAGAACTTCAAGAAATGGATAGTACAAAGAAGTTCGTTATTATTTTAAGAGAGAATCTTTTACTCTTTTTACTTATCTTAAACGATAAAAGCGCGCAGTTTCTTCGGTCACGCTTTCCAGTACCGGACGGAAAAATGTGAAAAGGAGCTATTGAAATTGGAGGAAGACAACTTTAACGGTTATTGGTGCATGTAATTTACAGAGACTACCGCAAGATACGGCTACCTAAATGCATCTTCTGCTGCTTTCGACTCCCTGGGGCGGAATGTTTGGGTTAAATGGGTGGTTTACTTAATCTTCCTGATAAGTTTGGGTTATGTAGGTTGGTTTACCTGATTGGGCGTACTTTCAACCCACTCACCTCCCTCAACGCAGCCATCTGCGCCAAACGCAGAAGGTATGAACCACTGCTCGCGACGGCTGCTAGAGGAAGGCTTGCGCCTATCCCAATATCCACCCTTGGAGGCTGGCACCCAGACGTGCACGCGGTGCTAACCGATGTCGCGCGGAACGTGGCCGTTCGAGCGATGGTGACCTATGGGAAGGTTAGAGCGGTGGTTACCGAAAGGCACGCTGCCGCGCCCGTCATGTGTAGTGCGGCATGCCTGCTCGCTGGCATTGAGCCGGCCCTGTAAGTAATTTCATTTAGTGTTACCCATCAGTTACGACTTACCCCGCATAACGCATTGGCGGCGTGGATACAACAGACCACATCTTCCATGCATTAAAATAACCCAAAAATTCCTCCTTGATTGGGATGGTTCCGGCTGGTGTATGGAAAAAGAATTCATCCGCCACTGCTACATCACCCCTAATGCCATGGCCCACGTCGGTTCTTTGTTGGGGTCCCTCTTTCAATAAACGTTAAACCACCGGCAAGGTGAAGTACAGACCTTGTACAGACAAGTCCATGGCTATCCCCGTGCTCGTAATAACCTCACCCGCGCGCCCAATTGACGTCTGCCCATGAACGCCTTCGGGATTGAATATAATAGGGTCGGCGTCCGTAGAAGATAGGGGCTGCTTATCACCGACTGGCGACGTGCGAGAGGGTTTCGGTAGACATGGAGGGTTCACTGCAGACTTGTTAATACTAGGTTCTGGAAGCAGAGGGGAGGACAAGTGAAACAAAAGAGAGAAGAGCCAGAAAATTCCACCGAAAATACCCTGCAGAACAGGGCCCCCATGGCTTGAAAAAACAGGCTCCTTCACCTGCCATTTAGAACCTTGCAGACAGATGCGACGGCAACAAGATGCACCGCGGACGGGCGACCTTGACGAAAACCATGCAGCGCCGTTTTCCGGGGCCGCTCGAAAAGCAACGCCATCTTTGCGCGCCATTCCCGGTTCGTCCAACGTGCTCCGGGGATGAGAGGTGGCGGTACTGTCGACAAGGATATCGACGAGATTGGTGCAGCGAGTGCGCAGCAGTCGCGGCATGTCGATCTGCAGGGGAAACGGGCTAGACGGGAGGAAGTGGGCGCGCCCGCACGCGACGTCATGTCGCACGGGGCGGGCGCCGGAAGCGGCGAAATGTTGATCTTTGGGTTAAATGGGGTGGTTTACTTAATTTTCCCGATAAGAGCAATTGCAGAAGAGGCGTAAGTAGGGAAGCCACTTATATATCCTGAGAACAGAGGTTCTATAGAATATACACACTTTCAAGTTGCCGCCTTAACTGTCGCTCAAAACTCCTTCCAACAAACAACTGGCGTTATTCTAGACGAGTCTCGCCGCATGACGAGCGAGCAATGTTTGCCGCGCACCAGCAACGGAACGGCTGCCCGTGCGGCAATGGCAGTCGCAACCCGGTTGGCCAAGTCCCGAGCAGCCGGGTGCCACCCCCCAACGTGGAGAGTGGAAGGAAAGGAATGATGGGGTAGTTTACTTCGTCGTCCGACACTTCTTGCAAGGGGAATCTAAACGGAGTTTGGAGAGAAGGAAAGGAGAAAACAGAAACGGGTCTGCGTCTCCGTGACCCTGTGACTACATCGAAGGGTCAAGGCAGGCAGGGCAATGAAGCGATGCCCAGCACCCTTTGAACGTATCAACTCGGCAAGGCGAGTATCCTAGCCGAGGCGAACATGGTTAGAGGGCTTGAGTGGGCATCGCGCCAGGGAGGGAAGGCGGGCGGAGGTCAATGGATAAATGACGGTTACGTCATAATAGTCCGTGCCCCCGTTCTCTCCAAGCGCCTTGATGTCCGGGCTAACTGCATGGCCGGGTTGTGGGGGCTCGAGGACAGGGTGGCGGGCGGCTGTGGAGAGGTATGCCACAAACAGCCGTGTTTGCGAGTCGTGCCGCCACCCACGGGTGGATCCATAGCCACAGCACAGCGCGTGGTCACCGTACTGACCCATGAGTGCCGTACATCCCCCCTTGTGGCATTTTGAAGCTGGAGGAAACAGTGGTACCCGGCAACAGAACTCCAACCACGTCTTGTAATTGCGGTCCGAGATGTAGGTGCCCAGGCCTGAAGCCGGTTGGCATGAAAGCCAGTCCTTGCATCGATCCACCGACAACGAAGCTCGGAATGCCATGGTCCTCTCACCCCTTTGGCATGGCGTTAAAGGCCTTATCCTTAACTGGGCGAGCGAGTTGCCTTTGCCCAAATCGCTGCCTTCAGTCGATAGCCGTGAACTGGACAACCTTCTCGGGTGCCGCTTGTGTCTTCCACTCATCATGTGCCCGAACTGCGGATGTGTAAGATTGGAGAGCAGTGTTCGGTAGCACAGGGAGAAGGGTAGAGCACAGGGCACGCGTGAGGGATACGGAGGAAAGGAAGGCAGCCGCCGCAGTGCGATTAGCGGAGCGGAGCCCGATGCTAAATTTTGGCTTGCGGGGGTCAAAGGGCGCAATAGGAAGTTGTAACCCCCGAAAAGCGTCGGCGTCCAGAACCCCGCCTATCAACCCTCGCAGCGTGTTTTCAACAGCTCTGTCGAATTCAGTTGCTCCCTTAAGCGTGGAATGAGGGGGAACTACACGTAAGAGGTAGTTGATCCGACATACACCAAAGCAGGTCCGCAGTAGGTGGAGAGCCACATGAGTGTCCTCCAGGGTTAACAGGGATTTGAGGAGAGGCTGTAACGAAGCGACGTGCTTTGAGAACTCGCGCTCCATGAATAAGTCCGACCCGATGGGTGCGCGGAGAACTGTTGTCCCGGCGTCATAGTTCTGGCGAAGCTCACATGGGAGGGACTGCTGAACAGGTGGGGGGGGGGGGCGGTTGACCACCAGACGGCACACTTATCCATGCGAAGGTGTAAACCCAAACTGCGCACCTCCGCGGACGAGAGGAACTTTATTGCCGTTCGAATGGCTTCGTAGGTGCCCACTATGTACCCATCGTCCAAGTACCACAGCTGAAGGAGTAGAGAGGGCCTGCCTGTAGCGTCACGCACATTTTCCAGGCGGGTTTTCAGTTCCCGCGTCAATTTTTACAGGACAATGGAGAATAAAAGTGGACCCAGAGGATCCCCTTGCTGCACGCCTACCACGCTCCGGAGCATATCATCCCCACACCACAGATGACCCGGGTTTACCGCGTACGTGTAATTGATCATAAAGTCGCCGTATAGCGTGGACAACTGCCTCAGATCCTCCTGACGTTGCTACTCCCAACTGTAGTGGCTGAAAGTATTCGGAAGCCTTTTCGGAAATACGAGTCAGCAAACATCTGCCCTCCAAACGACGTAAGGTCTCGCCCACGGCGATCGGTCTGATTCCTCCGTCCGGTTTCAGAAGTGCCGTAAGCGGCGCCCCTGCGATCCATGCCGGTATACCCGCAAGGGCTTTCCGTTGGCTAGCAAGTTGAACACACTAGTCAGAGCAGCTAGCAAGCTTCGCGACCATTGACAACTGGTGGGACCTGTAAAACCTCAACGAGGTGGTTCTGGCGGAGTCCGGATTCCCCCTGCGGCGCTACCCCTTGGAAAGCTCCGAACGCAACGGAGAACAAGTTCTGGAGTGAAGTGGGGGCAACGAGGCAAAGAGTCAGAGGAAGCGGGTTGTTACGACTCCGTAGTCGGAGAGCGCTGTGGGTGTTTCTCCAGAAGAATGGAAACCACCTTTGCGGAGGGGCATCGGATCCCCGAAGATCCCAGCGCACGCGCTGCCTTGCCGTAAGCGCCCTCCTTTGCGAGCCTCAGGGCGCGCCGCTAGTTGATCCCCGCTTGTTCCTCTTCAGTTGCCTTGTGCAACGGGCGGGACGTTGCCAAGGCGTTTGCCGTTCACATCAAAGTTTCGTACTGTTCATCACGCAACAATTGAATGCGTTCAGCAAAAATTCGGGAATTTGATGCTGTGCCCGGAACGAGGGTTGAGAGGGTGGAGGGCTTGGGATTGGCAAGGATCGCGGACGGGAATAGGAACAACTTGGTCAATGCCTCCACAGCTTGACGAGAACCATGTAGTGCGGTCGCGCATTCTCCAAGGACAAGAGCTAGCTCCCTTGAAATCTGCTGGCGATCACGTCGCGGTATGTGTTGCGCCAGCGGGACGTGCGTAGTGCAGATTGCGTGCAAGGGGGAAGCGGCTGTCTCCTCGAGCCATTCAATGAGGGAGCGGTGGTGGGCAAAGGCGGAGGAGGAGTGGCATCCGGGATGGGTTGTTGTTCGGGTGGAGTGGTTGAAGCCGAGGCTGCCTCAGGGGTGTCACCCCGTTCGGTACACGAGATGCAGATGGTGCTCGAGGAGTGGAGCGAAGCTGCGCAGGTAAGAGCGGAGTGTACCGAGGAGTGGTTGAGAACTTGTCGCCGCACTCCGGGCATGGCCGATATATGTGGGAATGAAGGCCATTTTGAAGCTTACGCCCAATCGTTGAGCTCATGTATTGCTTGTGGGCGTCGCAGTACCAGTATCCATAAAAAAAGAAGCAGGCCTGCAAGCTCGGAACCTGGGTGCGCTTGGGGGTGGTTACTGGTGGAGCTCTTGCCGGGTTTGGGCATTTTGCGGAGATGTGAAACCAATCCATGCGCGGTAGTCGCCGTGATGGATGCGCAACCCAAGGGATAGTGGTGAGGGCGTTGTACGGAGCGCTCGGACACCGGACGAAGTTGTATGGGGCACAGCCATGTACGTGGATAATCTGGTTTGTAACGGGCCACTGCGTCAGTACTTCTGGCAGAAGGCATCCTCAGTAACAAACTCCCCTTCCCTGAGAGCGTTCCCACCGGTTGCACGCAAATACCTATTTTGCGTGCAACAAGGTTCCAAGTGAAGCGCTCCTATTGGCCGTAGAAAACAAAATAGGTGCGATTTTCAATTTGTGCAAAATGAACAAGTGTCTCTCCCACCGGCAGTTCTCAACATCTTGCACAAATGTCTCAACCGACATGCCTGCGTACTCTAGGTACCATTGGTAGCCGTTATCCCTGCTGTGCTCCAACAGTGCACATCTACCCCCCGAAGTCACTCACATAGGTGCAAGTGCCTGTTTCTCGGTTCTGTTTGCTGCTTCTCGTGTTTCTTTCTCCCTGCACCCATCAATGCCACCCCAGCTTCCCCTTTATCCTCTCGTCACATCCCGCTCGCCACCGTACCTTTTGTTTCAACTACAACTACCACGTACTTGAAGCCCTCCCTTCGTTTTGTGCTTCTAGCTTTGGTGGTTTCCCACACGTCACTTTTACTCCCTCTCTCTCTTTTAGATCTCCTGCAAAACACGAACCCCATCAGCCGCTTCAATATTCTTTAGAGACCCTCACCCTTCACACGCTTTATCTTACTTGCTTTTGTAGTGCGAGTGCAAAACAACTGACGAATGGAGCAAGATTTTTTTGTGGAGATTGCGACAGATGATGGGATACTCGATTTGCTTAACTACATGGTAGAAGATAGCGATGAGGACGAGCCTGCTCAGCGCGGCGGATCGCGCCCGGGCCGGCAGCCGAACATCGAACGCAATCATAGAGCGGGGCATGAAAATCTGTTACGGGACTACTTCGGGGAGACGCCACTGTACACCGACGCGCAATTCAGGAGAAGGTTCCGACTGTCCCGCGCTCGGTTTCTGAGCATTGTCGACGTTATGGAGGATCACGACCCTTTTTTTGTTCAAAGGGCCGACTGTACTGGGCGTCTGGGTCTCAGCGCGTTACAAAAAGCTACGGCAGCCATTCGAATCTTGGCTTATGGCTACGCAGCGGATGCAGTGGATGAGTACATAAGGATTGGTGAGTCCACAGCTGCGCTGGCGCTAGTGCGATTTGTGCGAGGGGTGATTGAATGTTTTGGTGCGGAGTATCTCCGGGTTCCAAACCAGCAGGACATACAGCGCTTGTTGGGGCGCTCCAACAGGGAGGGCTTTCCTGGATGCCTCGGTAGCATCGACTGCACAAAATGGGTTTGGAAGAACTGTCCCACTGCTTTGCATGGGCAGTTTACGGGAAAAGAGGGAGTGCCTACAATAACCATCGAGGCAATTGCGGACAGCACGTTATGGATATGGCATCTCTTTGTTGGCATGCCAGGTAGCCACAACGATATCAACGTTGTGGAGGCATCGCCGCTGGTGAACAAGATTGTTCAGGGTGTGTACCCTCCCCCACTCACCTATACAGTAGGTGGTGTAGAGCGCAACAAGCCTTATTGGCTAGCGGACGGAATCTATCCGCGGTGGATGGTATTCCTGCAGACGGTTTCTCAACCCGTCACTGGGAAGGAGCGGCTTTTTGCCAAATGGCAGGAGGCGAGACGGAAGGACGCCGAGCGTGCATTCGGCGTCCTTCAAGCCAAATGGCACATCATTGCCCGCCCAGGAAACTTCTTCGAGAAGAGTTTCATGTCGGAGATTGTGACCTGTGTGGTCATTCTTCATAACATGTCCAGGGAAGACCTGGAAGAGGAGGAAAGCGATGGCGAGGATGGTGGAGAGATGCAAATTGGATCAGAATCAGCAGCACCAATGTGGGAAGCTGCAAACAGTACGAGTGCAGAAGTTGCACCCGGCACAATTGCCGCTTTGACGGCCGTGCACTCAGTTTTCAACGATCCGACTGAGTACAACACCCTCCGAGGATTGATCATAGATCATGTATGGTCCAGGTTCGGCGATGAGTGAGACAATTGGCGAGAGTTTCTCGCACGCCAAACATCATCCGCACAGTGTCAAGAAGCAACATTTTGGAACGAACCACCTGTTAAAGAAAACAGCCTCGCCATCACAATCCAACTCGAGGGAAGGGACAGTACACGAAGGAAGAGAATTCGTAGTTTATTAAGCAGTTCAGAGCATCATATTATCGGAGCAAATTACTGTTCCTCACAATTCTCATTCATCGAGAGGAGAGCCGTCCTCTTTCTCGCCTTAAGAATTGCTTCTTTGCGCATGAGGTCGAAGTACTCCTTCGTCTGATCCTCATCTTTAGAAACAGAAGCGCTTTCCTTGAACAACATGATTTCTGTGTATCGCTCCAGTGTGTCATTCCGTTTGCGTTGAAGCTCCACAGCTTCATTCATTAACTTTATCTTTTTGTTGTCCCCGGCGGCCTTCTTCTGCTCCGCCTTGGCCCTCTTTCGTCCCATTGGCCTCTCGAATGTTTTACTAGAGTTCGTACAGGACGCAAACTCGTTTTGTCCTTCCGTCTCCTCGCCCACGTTCTTTTTAATCTGCTCAACTTGGACCTGGAATTTCGGGTGTCCGTTGACGACTTCCCAAGCCTCGAGGAACCTGAATGTTCTCCCTGTATTGTCCGAAGGGTGCGCCACCTTGACCTTGTTGAAGCTGGCAGTCGCCAGTCGGATAATATCTGAGTATGAGACTCCTGTAGGCTTTAACCGCTTTACCGCGCTGTAGCATGAGGAGAAGCGAACGCAATTCGCTTTGATACAATCGAATCGACGCCGTAGTGAGAGCGCGTTGCGGGTGCTACAATGGCTTGGTTTCAAGCGATCGTTATAAATTTCAGCAACGCGCTCATAAAACTGAGATGCTTTCTGGTCCGAACCCACCACAGGGTCCTCCAATACGTTCAACCAGGCCCTAACCACAGCTATATCTTCCTTACTAGTAAATCCAAACCCACGTGAACCTTTCCCAGTAGTTGCAAAATTATCTTTCTGTTGCGTGCTGGTGCTTTTAGCTTCTTCTGTTGTCTTCGTAACTATGCCATGGCTACTAGATGTTGGGGACTGGAAGAGGAGCGTTGGAGATTTTGGAGATAAAATATCGATGCTCCGAATCGAGGGAAGCTCACGTGAACACTCTTCGAGATTAAATCTTGTCGTATCACTCGGTATTGATGGTACAGAATCGTGATTGGCGGCTGAAAGCTGTGATATTGGGCGGGTTGTTGGCACCGCGCTGCTCACGAACGCAGCAGAGCGATAGCGCTGGTTACTGTTGTCCATTGATATGAAAATGTCTCAACTGTTTGACGGAGCACGTGAAATCGAAGTAAAGCTGGGTGAGGCAATGCGCAGTACCCAGCCGTTGATGAAGATGGAGACTATTCTTGTTTGTAAACCTCTCTCCAGAAAGAGCGGCATCCTGATATCGAAACGGTGGCTTCTATGCGTCTTGGATGTCAGGCAGTTCCGGTTTCCCGGGAAAAAGGTATCCGGGGAATGATGGCTACCAAGTATATAGCGAATGAGAAAGCGCCATGTCAACGAACCCTTGGGGTATCTTTGCACAAATCCAGACACCAAATTTCAGAAATTTGGTGTCTGGATTTGTGTAACCACGCCTATTTTGACCTATTTTCTGTACCGGTGGGAGTTGGCCTTGACCTATTTTTCAAAAAATAGGTATTTGGGTCAACCGGTGGGACCGCTCTGAGGCCCCAAAAGCAGTGCACCCTACTAAGCGATTGGAGCTACAGTACTACAGTACACTGTACAATACGCAAATCCTTGGGACTTCCTGTCCTGTACGGTCGGTATGCACTTCAGACCTCCCTTTCCGATACTGTAATTTTCGCCACGGCCTCTTGACACCAGGTGGCCACGTGGCGCTAGTGAATGACCAGCAATGCAGCACTGGGAAAAAATGACCTTTTGAAAATAATTTTCAAACTGTCATTTTTTAAATTATTTTAACTTGCCAACGGAGTTCAGACCTTTAGAAGTGCGGATGGGTGACGAGGAAGACCAAGGCGTGTCACTGATCGCGGAAGTTGCGCACTAGCGGGGGATCACGGAGGTGCTGAGTAGAGCTTGTCCAGGAAGAGATGTGAATATCCAAAGAAATCGCTGAAATTGAGGGAGAAGTGAGAATATGTAAAGGTCGGACAACTGTGCTCAGAGTCGGGGAACGGCGTGGAATGGAAAGGGGGCGGAGCCGACCCAGGAGAGGGGTCGCCCGGTACGGCGACGCGGGGAGAAGCGTGGCACACCCGTGCGTGGGCGGCGAGGGGAAGGGAGGGGTTGGTTAGTTTTGATGGGAGGTTTGGTGTAGGGCATATGGTGTTTGTAGGTGTTTTCTTGAATAGGTGGGCATACTTAATTTTCCTGCTATCGCAGACGAGGACCAGTAGGGTACCCACGTACTGTACTGTACAGTGGTGGATTGTAACAATGTCTCTGTTACACCACTGTGTAATAGAGACTTGTTCGCTGTCGCTATTCCAGTTCTCTATTACACAGTGGTGTAACAGAGAAACTGTACCGTCTTGAATGATTTTAGAAATTTGATTTTCCTTCAATGTTTTTATTTGACGTGGAGCCCCACGTCATCGTTTTATTTACGTAGTTATATTCTAGATAGTACAATTCTATAGTTACACCTCTACTTTCTAGTAAGTTCTACTGAGCCAACAAAGTATAGAATTTCTAGAGTAGAGCTACCATACTGTCTATAAAAGGGGGACTCATCTGGATTCTTGTGGGAATCCAGGTACACTCCAAACACCCTTTGCCCCCAACTTTCTGAAACCCTTTACCATCGCCTCCACTGTTCCTTTAGCAGCGCCCCGGCTGCATCCCTCTTTGTTTCATGGACAAAAATATAAGAAAAACAGAAAGTATAAAAGATTAGCTAAAATGCAACAGCTACTGCTCGTTTGAATACGTTTCCTGATGTAAATATACAGACGTGCAGAATACGATACAGAAGTCAGATTTATATTTGCTTCAATACTTCTGAAGTTATTCGTTTCTATGTTATGCATGTAACAATGTCTCTGTTACACCACTGTGCAATAGAGACTTATTCGCTGTCGCTTTTCCAATTCTCTATTACAAAGTGGTGTAACAGAGAAAGTGCATCACTCTTGGAAGAATCTAGAAGCTGCGTGTAACTGGGTAGCGGTTTTATTGCTGAGTATTTATTTTCTCTGCAGTATTTTTATTTGACGTGGAGCCCCACGTCATCGTCTTGTTTATGTTCTAGATAGTACTATTATTTAGTTACAGCTCTACTTTCTAGTTACAGCTCTACTTTCTAGTGCTTTCTAATGAGCTGCCACAACTCTGAGAGTTGTTTAGAAGAGCTACCGTACTGTCTATAAAAGGGGGGCTCATCTGGATTCTCGTGGGAATCCAGGTACACTCCATACAACCTTTGCCCCCAACTTGCCGAAAACCAGTACCATCGTCTCTACTGTTCCTTTAGCAGCTGTCTTATTCTCTGTTTCAATCCAGGGCGGACAAAAATATAAACAGAAATTGCTAACAGGATGAATTTGGAGCAAAGACAGGGAAAACCGATGCAAAATGTACGTCATATGTTTGCTTCAGAAATTACTCAGCAAGATTGGATGTATACACCGACCTCCCGAACAGCAGCTCAGCCGCACAACATGCTGTGAGGCAAGCGATTACCAGACAAAGAGAAGGTCCTAATTTTGGCATACCCCGACGAAGCAATGTCGCCGGTGGAAATCGCCGGGGCCATCCACAGGAGTGCGGCAGTAGTCACCAATTTTTTGCGGCTTAGGGACTAATATGGGAGGAGCTTCTCCCCAGGACGGTCAAAAATAATCAGCGATGGAGACAAGCGCCGCATTATTCGAGAGGCAAAATAGACTGGTAGGGGATCCATAGCAATTGTTAAGTCCCTTCAACTGAATTTTAACCCTCGCACCGTGCGTCGTGTGCTCAACAAATGCCCGTTTATGACCTTTAAAAAAGTAATGACTACTACCGCAATGAAACCGAGGCAAAAGAGGGATCGCAAGGAATGGGCACTTGAGAAACTAGATTGGATCGTCGCAGGTTGGTCTGGTGTGGTCTGGTCTGATGAAAAAAATTTAATTTAGACGGCCCTGATGGTTTGGCAGTGAAATGGCAGGACAATCGACAGCAGACGCAAACTTTTTCTGAGACGTAGAACGGGATTGGAAGGGATTATGATATGGACAGCGCTTGCAGGTGCTAGGAAAACAAAATTGATCGTACTGGAGGGGTCCCAAAATGCTGCGGCGTATGTTCACACATTGAAAGAGAACTTGCTGGAATTTGCTGAGGATTTACCGACTAGCTGGCCTTTTATGCATGATGGTGCTCCCTGCCATAGGGCGAGAATCGTTAAGAAATGGCTTGAGGATGAAATTGTGAACGTAATGTGGTGGCCAGCGTACTCCCTGATCTAAACCCTATTGAAAATCTATTGGGCATCCTCGCCCGTCTCGTTTACGATAACAGTAGACAGTTTCAAACTGTTGATTCCCTCTTTGAGACAGTGCATCATTACTGGGCTCAAATTGGGGAGGAAATTCCGTCTAATCTGGTTGAGTCGATGCCCCGCCGTTGCGAACTCGTGTACGAGAAGAATGGTGAAAATATTCCGTACTGAGACACGAATAAAGCTGCATTATCCCTTTGGCTTGCAAAAGTGTTTATATTTTTGTCCACGCATAAATGATGATATGCGCATAGCTTCTGAAATAGTAGTTAAGCAAATCAAAATATGTTTTTTAATGCTTTTAGCGTTAAAAAATGCATTAAACAGTGTTAACAAATGATCCCTTGCCGCTCTTTTAAAGAACATGTTTTATACATTCTAATTTTTTTATATTTTTGTCCTCCACTGTACATACCCTGAGAACGGAGGCTCTCTGGAATATACACAATTTCAAGTTGTGACGGAAGTGTCGCTCAAAACTCCTTCCAACAAACAACTGGCGTTATTATGGACGAGTCTCGCAACGTGACGAGCGAATAATGTTTGCTGCGCATCAGCAATCGGAACGGCTGCCCGTGAGGCAATGGAAGTCGCAACCCGGGTGGCAAATTCCCGATCGGTAGGTTGCCAGCCCCCAACGTGGAGAGTGAAAGGGCAATGAAGCGATGCACAGGACCAATGGAACGTATCAACTCGGCTAAGCGAGTGTCCTTGCAAAGGTGAGCATGGTTAGGGGGCTTGAGTGGGCATCGCGCCAGGGAGGGAAGGCGGGAGGGGTTCAACGGATGGATAACGGTTACGTCATAATAGTCCGTGCCCCCGTTCTCTCCAAGCGCCCTGATGTCCGGGCTAACTTACCACTCCCCAAAGCCCACCAAAATGGACAACCTATGCCCCTCCAAAGTCATTTACAAAAATCGCCACCCCCGCCCCTATACCCCATTCACGTCCTCCCTTTCGGACCTACTGACCATGATGACTATCTACGCCGACAAACCAAAAAAAGGTGATCGAATTCGTGCGTCGCTTGTTCGTCGAGGATGATACGGAGGAGGTAGATGAGGGCAGGAGTGGGAAGTCGAGGAGGGAGCTGGGGAGACCTTCGAGGAGTGGGCAGGCCCGGAATTGGTCTACGAGAATTAGGTTGACGAGGAGAATGACGAGGAGGATGAAGAGGAGGATGACGAGGAGGATGACGAGGAGGATGAAGAGGAGGACGAGGAGGATGAGGGGGAGGGAGACATGGAAAGTTTTGGAATGGTGGGGACTGGGCTGGACAGTATGGACCAAGTGGTACCGACGCTGGAACCGGATGGGGGCATCTTTAGTGGTTTAGATATCTCCCAGGAAAAAATAGAGAGTTATGAGCCATTGGCAGATATTTGCGGGGACTACTGCTTGGGCAGTATGGATATTTTGGAGGAGCTGTTTAGGTCTGATCTGGAGAATGGGAAATAAGAGGACCAGATCGATTGTTCGTTTCTTAAGTATCTTTTGTTTAGAGTACATCATCCACACAAAGTATTTTTATGCATTTCCTGGTATCTTCTGTAGTTTTCTTCGGACTTGAAGGGGTAGACAAAAGTCTATATAAGCTGAGTAAACTGCTTCATCATGGAGAGGTCAAGCAAGTTGGCAGACAAATTCAAGTCAAGTCCCGACTAGTAGGAAGTTGAGAGTCAACTTCAGACCCAAGAAGCATTTTTCTTACGCTTGTCGCAGAGCATCAGTGGTAGACCCTGCCCCTTCTATAATTGCTAGTAGCCCTCTCAACTGTCTTCCTTATCCATTCCTTTTTGTTCGTTCAACTATACCACGGCAGCACTTTTGTCGCTTGAAACACCTCCTTCTTGGGGTAATTGGTTCTGAAAATCTCTTCTCCGACGACTTATCCCTATCATTTACCCCGACAATATAGCCCTTTAGGTAGCTTTCCGATAAAAGTCAAATTCATGTTTCACAGCACCAAACCTGCTGAGCGGGCCCGAGACTACTCAACTGCTGAACGAATTTATCCGCCGTATAGCTTGATGGTACAGTACAACACTTTCGATGGTGCTATTCGTCGGCGCATCCACCAGAGCCTCAGTGGCATTCTGTGGTCGTCTACAATGGTATTTTATCCATTGGACGACCATAAGATGCTATTATATCTGTTCTGTCCCGCACACCACCGCACGTGGAATATCCGGTTAGCCCTAGTCGAATAGTCGGACCTGTTCTGTATGTATGGCACGGTACTGTACAGTACTGTACAGTTACAGTTGTAAGATTCATATGACCGATCTGTGTATGTAATGTACAATAAGCACGCGAGATGTGCGAGATGCCGCGGCCCCATACAGCGATTTCGGAATTGGCGTCAGAGCTTGGTGACCATGAATGCCGTTTAACAGGAAAGTTCAGATATTCCTTCTAATGCGGAAAGGACGCTGGAAAAGCGAGGTTAACTATTAACTTCCCATAAGCTGGGCGAGCGGCACCAGCACAGGATTAATTGAACGACCGCGTGGCGCGCGGTGAATGAGCGGCACCAAATGAAGGCCATGGTACTGCTTGCTTCACCAAGGCCATAGCATGAGCCTCTGCACTATGTGCGCACGTATAGAGCCCGATGGACGAGCAGCATCAAATGAAAGCAATGGTTGGAGTCGCTGCACTACGTGGGTGCAAGTCGCTGCACTAGGTGAGCGAGCAGTGCACAGCTGATTTTAGAGAAGTCCTTCCTCGGGCAGGCCGGGCCGAGAGAGGATAAATTGAGGACGGTCTCAGCCATAAAAAACTGACAGTGGAGGGGGAGAAAGTACCCAGAAAAGCCGGCTTATGCCGATGACCTTGCCTTCACATACCAGCACTGCCCATTAATCCTGTGTCGGACGCCCAGATACTTGGGCTACGTATACCACGGGCAATAGCTCCCTTAAGTCAGCTCCGTCGTTTTTGACGAACCAGAAGTCTAAACCAAAGTACCGTGAAACGCTTCGCCGCTGGATCAGTATCATCTACCAGATGGCGGTGTCTGACGGCAAGGCAAAGGGAATCTTATCTAGCGTGGGTAATTTGATTTTCCTCGCTTGTGATGATATCTCTCAGAATCTCCTTTCACAAGCCGAGAAGGCTGGGCAGATCAACCTAGCGGGAGATTCTGATGACGCTGATCGCTCGAAGGTCATCGAATGTATCATTGGTACCATTGCTAAAGACAGCCCCACAACGAAGGTCCGTCAGAAATTGGACCTGCTATCTGACGTGCACACGTGTGCTCGTAAGAATGAAGAGCAGCCGGCGGAATTCGTCAACCGCTTCAAAGGGGTCGTGGCTCGTTACGTGAATCACACAGTGGGCATCGACGAAAGCACCAGCAGACAGTTTGATGTAATGCTCATTCGCAATGCTCAGCTCACCGTGGATACTGCGAACGCGGTGACTTCACAGCTTTTTATGTTGGCGCAGGCAAAATTAAAAGCTGCAAAGACGGTGAAGGTCGACCTGTCGCTTGAGTTGGTGCAAAAGCTGCTGAGGAGCTCTTCACTAGCCGAGTATGCCGACACCAGCTCAGTAGAAGAACTCTCTGATGACGATCGATCCTCTATCCGCGCGACAATCGCTGTAATCGTGCAGAAGTCCACCAGCACCGTAAGCGTCGAGTCGATCATGTTTTCTCTGAACGGAGCTATCGAAACAGTGTCCCAAGTCAAGCTAAAGCCTGTCCAGGTTGTACTCTCCACTCGCGGATCAATGCCAGGGAAGCACACCGCCGCAGAAATGGGGAAGGATTATAATCGCCTCGATGAGATCAAAACGCGCACCAAGTGCCGCGCATGCAAGAAGTTTGGGCACTGGTTCCAGGTCCGCGAGGAGTACCGCTGGATCATGGCTGATAGAAAGCTCTCTGCCAAAGAGCGGAAGAAGAACGGCGTCGAGCAGAGCCAAGGCACGGGGTCCCACGGCGCACCTATCACGGAGACTGACGAGAAGGAGAAATTTGACTCTAGGGGTTCCCTTTTTCCGTAAAGAGGTCCCTTGAGCTCCAAATTTACCTCAATCAAATTCTTGATATGGGAGCCCAACTCCAGCGGAGGGACCTTAAACGCCTCTCGTCTGGCAGACGTACTTGGCGTACCACTTTCTGATGACCAAAGAGAGTGGCCGTTTTACAACGGCTGGGGAGATACGTGCTAAGGCGCGCGCAAGGTTCTGTACAACTGGAGGCTGTCCTTGAACGACGCGAATGGAAATCCCACTACGTTCTTCTCGACCTTTTCGATAGCGAGTCGCCGTTGATCGTAGGCCTCAAACTCGAAAAACACGCGGAAACCCTAAATCGCGCCAAGCCGCCGAGTATCTGCTTTCTAGGGCCATGCTATACGGCTGAAAGGACTTTCTTCACCTACATCTCCCAGGACTAGGGAGGGTGCGAGCGACAGCGGCTGGCGTTTGTGGCACATCATGAGTCAACTGTGGGGTCTCTCATGGGTTCCGTTAAGAAGCGCCCTATGCTGAACATTGTCAAGAAAGTGCACCGATTCTCTTACGCACATGGCAACAAGATGAAAAAACTGTTGTCGGACGCCGGAATGGACTCGGCGTGGATGAGGCGTGCATGCGACAAGGTTTTCGCCGACTCTGGGGGCGAGGACGAGGATATAAGCCGGTGAGCGCATCGCCGCAGCTTCTTCAGTACCCAGGTCGTTGGAACCCCTGAGAAGGAAATCGGAAAGGGCGTTGCCAGCGGCCCAGAAATCCCACCAGATGTCCACGTCGACCTGGTCCGTAGTGAATACCAGGCGATTGATGAGCTTCACGCGGCGGTGGGTACGGAGCAGTTTTTGTACTCAAAAAAATCCTCTGCGCCGCCGTGGCTGGTTGAGAAGGCGGCCGAAAAAGAGCTATAGGAGAACTAGGCGGATGCATAAGATGAGGTTCCAGAAAAAGACGTCCCAAAGATTGCCAATGTGATTGGGTCACATGTTGTTTTCAAGGTCAAAGTCGAGGAGGAGAACAAGAAGAGACTGAAGGCCCGTCTCTGCCCACACCGCATCCACGACAATGAGAAAGACGATATCTGAAAGGAATCGTCCACAGCGCAGTTCCTCGTCATTCTCATTCTGCTCACGCTTTGTGCTGCGCTTCGTTTCGTGATCGGGTGTGTTGATGTTAAAGGTACCTACCTCTAGAGTGGACCTATCGAATGCTGCATTTATGTTAGACCCCTAGAGATGGAAGAAGAAGCGAGGTATGCTTTGGAAACTCAAAAAGCTTCCATACGGCATATACGAAGCCGCGAGGCAGTGGGTTAACGCAGTCGAGTCTTGGATGCTCGAGGATGTCGGCCTTGAACGCGTATTCAGCGTGAGCTAGTTGTGCGTCAAGCGGCGTAACGACGGTTTAATCCAGCTCATAATTTTTTCAAAAGTGACAGATGACATTTTAGTCGCCGGATAGAGAGCGGGCGTGGAATGGTTCGTTCAACAGTTCATATGGCGTTTCGAGGTTCGGAAAGCGATCATCGACGACGATGTCGTTTTTAACGGTGGTGGGGTGACACGAGACAAAAAAAAAGATATCTGTCTGTTAATGAAAGACTATCTGGAAAGTATGCAGTCTGTCGCATTGAGCGAAGACCGAATGAAACGCGTAAGAGAACGCGCAACTGAGTCTGAGGTGTATTCATTCCGACCACTGGCTGGAGAGCTCGTCTGGCTTGGGTGCGGTGCGCTTCCGCAAGCGGCGCTCGTCGGTTCCGAAATGCAGCAGCGACACCCAAAACTCTGTGCAAGAGATATCTTGGGATACAACCGGGCTCCAGCTCAAGAACCTCCCAGGCACCTTTTCGTTCGTTCGTTTCGATCGTTAGAATGTGACTATCCGATCGTAAACGCTCGGATAGTCACATTCTCCAACGCCGCGTTCAACATCTGCTCGTCCAAAAGCTACAGTCAATCTGGATATTTGAGTGGCATCTTATGTCGTGCGCGCGGAGGTGATGAGAGTACGTTTCATGCGGTTGAATGGGGCAGCACGAAGCAGCGCCATGTGACGCACTCGTCGCACAGGGCGGAGATTGTGGCCTGTCGCGACGCAGATGATCACGGCTTGAACCTGAAATTTGGGGTGTTAAGCGCACACTAGCAGATCTGGGTAGAACTGTGGTTGAAACTTTTGTTGAGGCAGGCTGGGCTAGGCCGGTCGCTCCAAACCAGGGTTTATGTAGAACTGAAGATAGATAAATACTAAAGGAAAATGCAGTCTAACAGTAGCGAACTCAAAGGTTTTGACGTAAGACAGCCCTCACGGTATTGTAAGTAGCGCTTTCAGAATTGTAGTCGGCACGAGTGACATACTCTGAGAAGATGTAAGAAGTGCATTGGTCCAGTTGGCATGGGATTGCAAGGCAACTTTTGATTGGTAAAGCAATGATATGATTTCCCAGTGTTCAACTCGCCCGTAACTATTCCAAGTGTACCAATGGGGTCAAACGCTGTGTTCAGAACTGTAAAGAAAGTGTAATGACAGCAAAATGCGTAGAAGCCCTGGTTGTAAGGTTACCAGTGGTTTGAATCTACAGCGCAGTGGATACAGTGAATTTATGTAAAGCTGTAAGGTCTCTGAATTGAAATACAACTTCAATCCCCCTACAGAGAAGAATAGCCCCTATTCTTGAGGTTCTGCTTGTACTTATTCAAAAGTCCTTTTGAATTCTTAAGGTATGATTCGGGAAGCCAGGAGTTCTCATGATCTCCGTACCGCTTCCATTTGACAAGGAATTTTTTTCCACGTTCTTTCTTATGAGTGATTATAGATTCAATTTCGTATTCCTCATGTCCATCTTGAAATTAGAGAGGTGACAGAGGTGGAATTTTCGGTTGAATTCATCTTCCAAGAACGGTTTCAAGAGGCTGGCGTGGAAGGCATTATGTATTCCTCTGTCAATCATCAATTGAGATAACCGCAGACGGTACGTCAAACCGTTAATATCTTCTGTGATTTCAAAGGGACCACAATACTTTGAGTTCCGTTTGCGTGATCCAGCCGCATCTTCAAGTGATAAGTTCTTTGCTGATAGCCAAACCTTATCACCAATCTTGAATGTAGACGGCCTTCTTTTCTTGTTTAAATATTCTGCGGTGGACTCATTGGATTTTTGCATCTGATTCTGGTCTTTCCTTAATGATTCTTGCATATCTTTTAGGAAACCTGCTGCCGCTGGATTGTCTGACGCTAAAAAATCCAAGGGCACTCTTCGTGGTTGAATTCCATAATTGAGGAAAACGGTGAGAAAATTGTGGTTATATTCCCAGAGGAGTTGTAAGCAACTTCAAAGTCTACCAGGTAATTATCCCAATCTGATTTGTCGAAGCTAACGAAAGCGAGGATCATTTGCTTTATTTTCCTGTTCATTATCTCCGATTGTCCGTCAGTTTGAGGGTGGTATGCAGAGGAGGGGTATATCTTTGCTCCTGGTAGAGCAAAAAGTTTTGTCCAAAACTTGCTCATGAAGATGGGATCTCGGTCACACTTGATATTCTCTGGTAATCCATGATATCGTTAAAGGTGATTCTTGAACAGCAGAGCTGTTTCAGGTGGATCTGTGTTTGGCTTCGTTGGTATTATTCTGATCATCTTAGAAAGTCTGTAGACGACTGCTAACACACCATTGTTCCCACTTATCGACTTTTGGAGAGGTGTGATGAATCCATGGTTATGTAGCTCCATTTGGTTTTCGGTGGTTCTAGTGGTTGTAAAAGACCTGCGGGCTTCTGATTGGTTGCTTTGGTTCTCTGAAATTGGCATGAAAGTAAGTATTGGGTTACACCCGATCTTAAATTTTTCCAATAAAACTTTGGTGATATTCTGTTGATAGTTTTGCTTATTCCCAGGTGTCCCGTTTTAGGCGTGCAATGATAGTCATGCAGGAGCTTGACTCTAAAATTTCCTTCTGGTACACATAGATTCTTCTTTCTAAGTAGAAGAATCCCTCGAAGCTCAAAGGGAGCTTTAGTATCTTGATAATGGGTTCTGAGGTTCTATTCCCTACCATAATATTCTGCCAACCCCACTGACTAAGTGTTAGTGAATGATATGGCCGAAATTTTATTGGATTCTAGGGATGTCTTGGTAATAAATTCTTGGAGTAATGAATTGTTTCGGTGATCAGGTGAGGGCACATCTTGTGGTTGCCTCGATAGTGCGTCCGCCACTACATTTGATTTTCCTGAGATGGGGATTATCTTGAAGTCGAAATTAACTAATCTTTCCATCCATCTCATTTGTCTCGGGGACAAGTTTTTGTGGGTTTCCAGGTATCTTAGGGGATATTGGTCCGAGTAAATTGTGAATGAATTACCGTAAAGCTAGGATCTCCACCACTTTAGGGAATCTACAATGGCCAAAAGTTCCCTTCATGAGCCGCATAGTTTTGTTCCACATCATTAAGAGTCCTGGACGAAAAAGCGACCGACCTTTTAGAACCTAATTCCTTCTGTTCCAACACTGCGCCAATTGCATACTGCAATGGATCTGTGGTTACGTAGATGGGCAGTGTGGCGTCGAAATTTCTGAGAACCGGTGCGCTACAAATTGTTCGGTTGAGTACTTTGAATGCATCATCTTGAGTAGGGCTCCATTGGAAATTCACGTTTTCCGTCAATTCTGTCAGAGGTTTTGCAAGAATTGAACAGCCTTTTATGAATCTCCGTAATAACTGAAAAAACCAAGAAAAGACTGTACCTTTTTCTTATTCTTTGGTATCGGCCATTCTATGACTGCATGTATCTTATTTGGATCAACAGAAATACCAATTTGAGAAATGATGTGTCCGAGGTACTCCACTTCTGTATCTCCAAGAACACATTTAAATAATTTGCCAAACAACTTTTCTTTTCTGAGGATTTCGAGTACAGTTCGAATATGATCCAAGTGATCCTTCTATATATCACCGTAGATGAGAATATCATCCGGATAGACGATCACAAATAAGTCGAGCTGATCCTTGAAAATATCATTGATTAGGTTCATGAAAGTTGCTGGGGCATTGGTGAGTCCAAACGGCAGAACAAGAAATTCAAAGTGCCCGTATCGTCTTCTGAAGGCGGTAAATGGAATCGAATATTCGTGTAGTCTAATCTGGTGATAAACAGATCTAACATCAATTTTGATGACGAACTTTGCTCCTTTAAGCTGGTCGAAAATGTCGTCAATTCGTGGTAAAGGATAGCTGTTTTTTACAGTAAGCCGATTTAAGGCTCCGTAACCTACACACATCCGTAGAACATCATACATCTTGCTCATGAATAGAATAAGGGCTCCCAAGGCGCTCACTAAGTCTTATAAACTCATCTTCCAGTAGCTCGTCCAACTGTTTTCGGAGTTCTGACATCTCTTTGTCAGAAAGTCCATAGAGACCTTTCTTCCGTGGTTCTGCTCCTTCCTTTAATTCTATTTCAAATTACTGTTTCATTCTTGGTGGAAAACCTCTTAGGAGCTTCTCTTGAAACACATCAAACGACCATTTACTCAATTTAAGAATCTACGTTGCAGAACAGTACAGTAGAGTACAGCGCAGTAAACTGGAGCACAGTTCAAGAAAATGGATTACAGTGGAGTACAATGGAGTACAGTAGAGAATGTTTGTGCAAATCTTTATGAGGAACAAACTCCCTACAGTTATGACTGAATTATCTGGACCTTTGCTGCATCAGTGAGCTCAGCTCCACCGGCAGCCTTGCGAGAATAGTCCTTTGCGCGGGTCAGCTCGCCCGTGGCTGTGGTGGCAGCGTATCGAGGCGATGTAATCCCCATGTACTGGTAGGTCAAGATGTTGCCGAAACGTGATGGAAAAGACTTTCTCATGGGCTAAGCTGTAGTGAAAACTTTACCAAAACCAGTTCCATTTTTTACCACAAGCATCTCTGTCTTTGTTGTGGATTCTATGCTTATGAGGAGATGCCGCTACATATCAGGTTCCATTTCTTTGAGATCCCAAGTGACCAAAATGGCGCCTATTTCACCAAGTGTTACTGGAATACCCTCCAATTTTCAAAACTTGTATGGATATAGCAGGGAACCCATTACTTGAGAAATTCTAACATTATAGATGCACACTCGGTCTTGCCCTGCAATTTCGAATTCTCTTAACGTACATCCATGGATAATTCTCTTCAGCAAAGAGGGATCTTAGACCTCACCTTGAATAGTACCCATACCTACAATGCGTCCCTCATTAGAAAGCCTTACAACCTGTCCTCCTTTCAATGTCATTGGACTCTTTTCCTGGGAATGCCTGCTGCCGCTGATGTCTGCGGGATTCATATCTGGATATTTCATTGCAACCATTGATGGGCTCGAATTGACAGATACGGTTGGTTTTCGTGAGGGGCTCAGTGCCGTACGTTTTTTAGCTTCTCCCTTGCGTTGTAGTGAGATCTCGAGTGCTACTTTTCGGAGCCGCTGAAATGCCAAACGATAGCAATCTGCATTTTTTTCTACAGCCGCACATTTTCGGCCAGTTTCCAGGAAAGACATTGCAGTAGTTAAAGTGCCAGAATATGGATCTAAACAAGTCCTACTTCGGGCAGAAAGTTTTTAGCAACTCGCAAAGAAGCTTCGTGCTCTTCTCCTCAACAAGAACTGGGGACTTCGTACCAGGTTTGAGAAGTTTGTTTCGATTCACAGGAACATTTGTAATGGCAGCAATTTTTCGCTTTTCTTTTGTCAATATTGTATGATGTGGACTTCGTAGGTCCGTTTGAAATCCATCAGTACGTTTTCCTGGTGCTCTGGCAAAAAACGCAAACTCATATGCATTCTGTGGAAAGTCATCACCACGCCACTGTTGTAGTTCCGAGGTGTTCTTCACCGTAACGAAAGGGTAATCTGGTCCGACGAAACCGAAATCCCGAAAAGCTGACAGCCATTTAGTGTGATAAAGCATAGACGTGAACACAAAAGCCCATCCTCCAGGACGCAGTATTTTACCAGGAACCTGGGCAATAGCTCTCATTTCCTCGTCCACTACAAAGTTTCCGTATGCAGTACCGGCTCGCGAGCGCGACTTTGGAGTACCATATGGTGGATCGGTAAATATCATGTCAAATAAGGGAGCATCTTCCTCAATTTCTCCCTTGCAAAACATCTGCCACTTCAATTGATGGCAATGAATACCGAGTTCCTCCAAAAAATCTATTCCATACCGATCCGGTTGTGCTATTTCGAGCCTCTCTGAACATTTTGTACGGTGAGTTGATACTGTCCCGAGATTTAGAACACCGTCGCCTTCTTGAGCGTCAAACATCGGATCTCCCCTAAACTCTGCGGAAGCAATCCCATCCTCCTCATCCAGTTGAGGATTCTCGATCGAATCCTCTGATGTATCATTTTCTTGAGCGTCACACTGTGGTCGCAATGATTCGTGTCCTTGCTCCTTTCTCCCAAGTGTGGGTGCAAATGTTCTCTCTCAAGTTCAAGGGATGCCTTATACTTAGCTTCTTTCTAGGGAGCGACAGAGAACTAGGCGTGACGATACTTTTCTAGTATTGCTGATAGTATATCCCGATCATTTCCTGCATTTGATTGCACGTCATCATCAAATTTGCATGTCTGTAAAAGGTTTCGATGAAGTTTTGCCATATCTTCCGTCCACTGATATTTTTCATGTAGACGTTCGAACTTTTGAGATTCTTTCATTGCTGCTTTAGCTCTCTGAAACTGATCCAACACGACTTTGTAGAAAGCCGCCTTGTATCCATTAGCCCTGCAAAGACCTCGCAGTCTATAAAGAGTGTTAATCTGTGCTTTCACTTCGTCTGCACCCTCTGCCCTCATAAATGCTGTAGCGGACTTCAGAGACGTAATATTGACGATTCTGAGATATAAGCGACAGTCAACTAGTCCCATAACTTCCTTTTGGCTCGAATTGACCCTCTCTGTCGCAATAGAAACGAGTTCCGGGTGTTCAGAATTCATAATTTCACCAGTCACTTCTATAGCATCTTCTGACAAACGCGATGCAGTTGCTGCAGTCTGCTTAATAGTACTCTCCTTTCTATGTGGCATTCCGTCGAAGTGAGATGCCACATCTTTGGCCAAAGGTTGTTTTACATTTGCCGCAGCATACAGTCTAGAAGCCTCGTCTCGAAGTCCCCGCAACGTGTTGTAAAAAGTTGTCTCTACATATAATTCTGCAGAGTGTTTAGAATTTTGATGCCTTGCAAGTTGTCTCAGCTTTCCAATATCGTGCCCAACTTTCAAGATCTTCACTGGCCACGAAAAGCATTTCCAGGTATCGAAATCATACTGGATCAATTCTTGCAAAGCAACTAACCTGTGCATACCGTCTACTATTCCAAACTACTCATCAGGGGAGTTCGAAAAATCTTTTTCTTCTGCCTCTGACATTTCTTGAGTCTCTCTAAAATGATTGAAAACATATCGATGGAACGTGCCGGTGAGGGAAATCACGATAGGAGAGTCGGAACCTGCAACTATTCCCACTTCCTTATTCACATCTACGCCTCTCGAAATGGCTCTGTCAACATTGCCGAAGATCATTTTCATGCGCTCAACACCTGAACGGCTGATTTTGCGGATGAATGTGAGGGGAATGCAAGAAGCCGGCTCCACTGTTGTGTTCAGAGATCCTTCCATGACTGTAGTGCCCACCTCCCTTGGGCGGAATGGCACGTGGCCTCTGTCGTAAATTTGGGAAATTGATCCCAGTAGCACCCGACGGTGCGTACTTTGGCGCGAAGTCGCCACGGATGGTTTTGGGAAACCTTTAATTTTTGTATTTACTTGGGACTCATGGATTTGGTCCAACGACTACTGTATTTTATGGCTGCATTGTATGCATGGGGTGCTGACAGCACTGTATGGCACTTTAAACTATAAGGGCACGATCCGCACCCTGTGCCCCGGCATGACTTACCGTGGCTCACCTTTCCAGCTCGATGCATGCACGCCACTGACTACTGTATTTACTGTATTATTAACTGTATTTCTAACCTAACCGTTAACTCTAGGAGTAGGAAAGTCTAACTTAGCTAACCTATATATCACTTGGCACTTTTGCCACTCGACGAGTAAGCGGGGAACCAACTGCCTACGCTGGGATATCCTCCATACTTTCAACTATTCGGCGCTGCCACCGTTTTGCAACTTGGGCAAAAGAGCCCCGTAGTAATCATCGTTACTCAGGTAAACCCGTTGTCGGTTTCCTGTTGTGGGTGGGTTTTTTTTTGGTTCACCCAACCCAAACTAGCGTTCAACGCTACAGAAGTGCCAGCACATTCTAGTGAGTTCTAAACTCAAACTCTGGGTTCTGAACCCACAAGCTCTACCAACGTACCAAGAAAGTGGGATTCGAACACCCAAGTGGCTTTACTAGCCTTCAGATGATATTGCACCACAATGACATCAGCAAACATAGCTTTTACCACCTCATATAAGTTACGAGATTTCCCACGGCGAAAGGAGTTCTAATAAGCTTTGTTTTTCTGAGGCTTTGCCAGGTATTGGGAGGGAAAATCGATACTTTTTTCGGTCGATGTACCAAGGGGAGAGGATTTTTGGAGATGAAGGTTATACAGTTTCCTCGCTGTTCAGAAAAATCTACATATATTCACTTCATTTTCAGAACGAACGCTGACTCAGTATTTCCAACATGAAATACGTGGAAATTGCGCAACAGAGAAAAAAGTCTTAGTTATGGACTCTTTGAGATCATGAAGGTTACGTTCGGAAAATCATTATTGTTTAGGTTCGAGTACTACTTTTTTACGATTAGCAAGACAACAGCTGTCAATTTTTCTACAAGAAATCAACACAATCAGTATGTATGAACAGTAAGGCCAACTTCTAGGTGAAATTCCGTTTCGTATGATTTACCCAGGTGAACGAATCATTTGGTATCATACGTCGTAAAATAAGTCATTTACATGTAATATGAATCCTTGGTGTCTTGCAAAGAAGAAAATAAGCAAAATTTCATTATTGTAGCCGACGAATAAATTGAAACTTTTCCTACCCGCAGGACTAAACTCTGTCCTAGTATTCGGTGGTTTTTTTTGCCTGTAAGAGCAATTGTTATCAACAAGAGACTATGATATAAAATATTAAACTGTTACGGTCGTACGCCTTTTGATGTGTTTTTCAGTGATCACGCATCACGGGCTGCCTGCGTACTGAAATTACACTCGTTTTATTGGCAGTTCGGCACTTACATACGCAAGTATGACCGTGAGGTAATGCAACGTAAAATAAAGAACCACAATACCTTTTGGAGACACGTCTCAACTCGTCATGTTCTCGTATTAGATTAATTTTCCATTATTGATTGATTTTTTAAGAGTAGAAGCTTACTTCATATTTATCATCCTACATCGCCAGTACATATGTTGCTAATATGCCACTTATGAAGCACTTTGGTCATCGAATTTCAACTATAATATATGAGAAGGTCCATGATTGCAACAATACAATCTATCTTATGATTTAAAGTATCATTAGAATCAACGTTTTATTCTCTCAAGCAAAAAGTAAATAATCAAATTAATAATGGAGTGCAATATCTATTTTTAAATATCAATATCAGTAAACATTTCTGCCGCTATTTGAAATTATACATCTAGAGGAATATCAATATTACATTATAGATCGGCCAAATCAAAGTAGCTTTAGGTCTCCGTGTATTTCCAGGATGTTTTTGATGGGTTTCAAGGTCGAGCTAACTACTGCTTCATAACCAATCAGAATATGCGCAGTACAGAAAGTTTCATTATCACAATTTCCTTTACGCAAGGACCCTCTAATGTGTTGCTAGAATACCAATATCGCTGAACAGGTTCTCAATGGCTTTTGAATGTAGTATCTATCCATATTTCCGGCACAATTTTCTCTCGCGGAAGAAGAAAATCAGATATGATTCGCTGGAACTGTTGTTTGATGTTCATTCCTTGATTAAACAGTAAAGCTCGCCAATACATAGAAATATTCAGTCTTGATATATCTGCAACTTTTCTTCGTATCACAGTTCTAACATTTCCCTGTCCCTCAGTGCCTGCATGCAGAGGCAGTGATAAAACACTTCTTCGCTAGAATTTTGGAGGCATCTTTGCAACAGTTCGCGTTCCGCTTTAATTCACGGACACATGCGTGGAAAGCCAGGGACAACATCAAACTCCGATCTGGATGCTTAAAATTCTTCTAAAAAGCAGTTTGGGGAATTTCTCGATGGTATTCACTCCTTATCTACATCGACAGGGTTTGTTGGTAAAGGTTCAGGCCCGCAGTCACAGCGAATCAATGAGTATCAAGGAATTGGTCGGTCGCAGCGTCCGTATCGCTACAAGTCCCGCCCAAGGAGGAAGAATGAGGAAAAACGTTTACGAAAGAAGAGGAAGTTGGATTTAGCGGATATTACCACCAAAAGGTTTCGTTCAATGAAATTTTATGATAGGCTGAAGTGTTTTGAAAACACCGACATACGATTCTTAAAAACAGGAGTGTCGCAGGTGTTGCTCTCGAATCAATCATGTCGCCGAGCGTATTTGAGTGGATTGCTAGAATCAATCTCGAAAATTTATCACTTCAACGGAATAGCAGTATGGTACAGCTTCTTGGAGCAGACGTTCGGGTTTTCACGGTACATGCAGGCATCAGTGAAGCAGACACCGCACGCAAAAATTTTGAATGATTCAAAGGGACTACGTAGGCGGAATTAAGCAGTCCAAAAAGATGGCATGATCTGCTACCTCGAAAAGCTCGCAGAGAGTGCCGCAGATAGCATGCACGACAGGGATGAATTTCATCTTCCGTACTTTCAGAAAGTGAGAGTATAAGAGATGTTTATTGAATAGCATAAACAACTTTACCGTCACCCGCCACCGTCAGAAAGCTATTTCTATGATATATGGAATAAATTTTGTCCCTCGATAAAATTTCGCAAGGCACATCGCTTTACGAAGTGTGAAGAATGTGAAACACTCCGTGACGCTTTGGCCAGGGCCGAACCTGATGAGAGAGTATCAATTCAGCTGAAACAAAGAAGGAGTTTACACATCTCTATGGTTGAGCAATAACGGCGTGAATATCAAAAGAAATGTCAAAGAGCTGCACTTTATCCCGGAAAATTTTTCTCTCTCATTGTAGATGGAGCTGATCAGTCTGCCTTTGGATTACCACTCTTTACTTTCCACTCAAAGGCCACTACTGGGCACAGTTTCAAGGATAAATTCGTCGGCGTCTTAGAACATGGCCCAGTTAAGCCTCTCTCTTTATACACAATGACTGAACAGTTTGAAACTGGGGCTAACCATGTAATCGAGGCCCTCCACAGAATACTTTCCGTGAAAAGTGTCAAATCAGCTCTTCCGGATGTTTTATTTATTTATTTATTCTTCAGTTAGATAAATGTACCAGGGAGAATAAGAATCGGTATATGTTCTGCTACCTCGAGTGTCTCGTTGCTTGGGGGTTTTCTGTGAGGTTTTTGCCTCCTTCCTGCCAATCGGTCATGCTCATGCTGATATTGATCAGACTTTCAGCTGCACTTCTCGTCGTTTACGCACTAATGACGCAATCACTATATCAGAGCTAATGGAGCAACTACGGAAGTCCTACACTCCACAACCATATGTCACCCGAATGCTTCATTCGCAAACTTTTCTGGGCTCTGCGTTCAACAAAATTGTATTGCAAAAGTTGTTTGTTTCTCTAAATACCGATAATTTCGTTTTCACAGGATAAATGGGAAACCTAGATGTGAAAGAGATTCATACAGAACGGAATGCTCGGTGCGGCTCGGCTGCAATGATGACTGGATATCTATTAATGGAGTCCTTGGTGAGACACAGTCCAGTTTTCTTCTGCGCACACCTGATCTTGAAAGTACAATACCAACCAAGGTCGTCAGTCCTACAGGAAAAAGAAAAGTAATGGAGCGCCTCTTTTAAGAGGAGACACGCATAAACAGCGCTAAGAAGATGGCTGAACTTCAAGCTCTCGTCAATGAAGTTTACAAGAATCAACAGGATCAGCTACATTGGAATCTGGCAGAGACGTTTGAGTTGAATGGCAAGCACTTCAAACATGTACTTAAGGATTCAATATTCATTGATTTTGAACAAGATAATATTCCGATAAGTCAGGATGAAGAAACACGAAATGATCTGGAGTATATTGTCAATGACTTTGTAGCGTGCGTGGGGAAGGTTGTACAAGTCACTCGGCGTTCTGGATTGGTAAGGTCCAAGATGTGCTGAAGAACCAAGAAGGGGTTTCCTTTAAGTAAAAGGTTCACTGGTTTGAGATATACAATGGAACGGATGCATTCAGTGGCAAGTACGCACCTTCGCGTTTAAATCAATCCAAAAAGGCGTGGCTACAAGACATACA
This sequence comes from Kappaphycus alvarezii, assembly GCA_002205965.3. Classification (NCBI taxonomy): domain Eukaryota; phylum Rhodophyta; class Florideophyceae; order Gigartinales; family Solieriaceae; genus Kappaphycus; species Kappaphycus alvarezii. The sequence continues at coordinate 6,141 of NADL03000631.1, read as the reverse complement.
TGTAGATACTGTGTTGGCTACATTCAGTAGACTTAATCACGGAAGAAAGATTGGTGAGAGAGCTGGAGCAAGGATAAGGAGAGCACTAGGTTTACACTAAAAAAAGTAAAGAGATACATCTATAATTCCTTTTCGTCACATTGACCTTACTATGATTAGTTCTATAATGGCAAAACTAACCGCAAAAAGCGCTTCATCCCATGAAAAAGGCAATGGATGGGGAATTTTTAGGCAGGTTACATGCGTGAAGGAACAATTAGTTGGAGGCGGAAGGCGTCCGGGGTCATGCTTCAGCCATAGGGGAAGCTGGCTCATGCTCAGTCGCCCGGCGGCGTCTGTCATTGCCGTTGGTTTGAGGACTGGATGTGGGAGAGGTTTCAGGAAGAAAGGGGCTGACCGGAAAGGCAAGCTCAAAATGTAGGGCCGTTATAGTCGAGATAGAGAACAACAGCCACTCGATAAAGTAGTTTTTCGGCTTCCTAGCATATGGGGGGTTGGGGAAGAGGGCTTTAGCAGCGGCCGGGGAATGGCAGTGAGAGATAATGAGGAAGGGCGGACACAGAGTGATGGGTGTGGTAACAGAAAGCGTCATATGCGGAATGAGCGTGTTGCAGACGAAGGTGGCATCAGGGTCAGCTATGGGAAAGACGTTGACGGGGCCCGGTAAGAGCCGACGGGAAAAACCTCTCGAAGGGACAAGACGTTCCGTATTGGGCGAGGGTTTCGGAGGTTGGAGTCGAGGGCAAATTCCTTTGGGCCGTTGCTGACGGGCCGATCGGAAATGCAGTTGATACTACGTTTGAACTTCAATTGGATCGGGGATCAGTGTGCTAGCTGTGGTTGTGATGCGATATAGGGCCGGGGGCTCTTGGCCGAAACAGAGAGGAGTTTCGGCCAAGAGCTTCCGGCCAAAACAGAGAGGAGAACAGCGGCAAGGTATGATAATGGGGCTTTGTTCGGTGCGGCAGGTGCGAAGAAGGGTGTGGTGGAATCTAGAGTTACGAGGGCGAGGACTTTTGCGACATCAGTGACTGCAGAAGTGCCTCGAAGGAAGCCAAATGCAGTGGATAGGGCTCTGTCGTAGCGCTGGAGAGCGAGGAGCTTGGAGGCAGCCTCAGGATGGTAGAAATCGGTAATGGAGGACAGGCGATAGACCAGTTCGAGGGAAGCATGGGCTGCTAGTCGCATAGGTTCGTGTCACGGCGGATAAGATAAGGCTTTGGCAAGCTCTTGGGTACACAAAAGGGAGAAAGATACCTTGGGAACTCAAAAGTGACAATGATAAATAAAGGTTTGAATTCGATATAGAAACACTAACACTGACTGCGTAATTTGAGTTTAAATTCAGCACAAAAAGGCTGATACTGACTACACGTAATGTGCACAATTGATGATGTCAAATTCGATATCTAGTTTCCAAACTGCCGCTTATTACTTGTAATGTCGCTGTAATTCAGTAAATATTTTACGATGACTCCATTTTACGAACAAAAAGCCCGGGGTGAACACCCCGAGGTGAACACCCGGGCAGTCTCCTCTTCGAGGGCATCAATCAGACCACCTTGACGCCGATCGGGCCCGTGAGGGAAGTTTAAACCCTTCTCCCTCCGGTCACACTCCAGTACTGCGTGTGATTAGTCCGGGGGACTTATTGAATTTATAAGGAAATAGCGCTATTTAAACTCTTCACATCATGATTCTTACGGTGAACGCATTAAACTTCTTTCTTTCTTTCTACTTCCTCACAAAATCTCTTCAAAACAAATTATTTTCCAACCACCAACGTCACCATCCTCATGCCCCCTTCCCCCCCGGCGCCTCCCGCGCGCCCGCCCGGCGCCCCGCCGCGCTCGGCATGGATGAGTACATCCTATGCCGCCGTGGCTTCACGCCCGCCCAGCCGCCCACAAACCGCCCCACCCTAGTGCCCATCACCAAGGTCGAGCTTCCACACGTCGACCCTGCTATTGGCGCACGTGTCATGAGCCTCCCGCAGGCTCAAGCGCTCATTGGCCAACCGGCCAACGCATCTCCTCAGGCCCTCGCCCGTGCTCGGGAGCTCGTTGCTCTCGGCGCCGCCGCCCCCGGTCGTCTCAACCCGCGCACGGGGGATCTTGAGCCCACGCCCCCTCCCGCCCCGCAACTCGCCCACTTGGGCATCGCAACTACCTCGGAACGCTCCTTCGCCTCCTACCAGGCGCCCAAAAGTTCCTCGGGGAGGCTGCCACCCTCGCCAACACCTCGCTGCCCCCGCACGTCCTCATCCCTCACGTGGGAAAATGGACGTTCATTTACTTCCCCTATGCTGCCCGTAAGGAGATGTTCTCCATCCTGGCCCACCTGCAGTGCCTGTTTCCGGACCTGCAAACAAACACTTCGACCATCGCGGCCACCGCCGCAGCCCTGGACGACTCCGCTTCCCAAGGAGTCGTGACCCGCCTAGGCAGAGAGGCCACCCGCCTGCTTGACCCAACCCTTCGCTCCTGGGTCCTCCCCTACGTTCGCACGGCCCTCGCAACGACCCTGCGTCACCACGCCCGCGACGTGATCGACACCCGTCGTGCCCCCCGAGCCCGCCCCTCACCCTCCCAACCCAAGACCCCCGTCCCACCCAAGACCCCCGCCAATCCCGCCCGCCCACCCGTTGTGAGCCCCGCTCACCCCACCGCCCCGACCTCTCCCGGCTCCGCCCGCAACAAGCGCCCCAACGCGCTTCCGGCCTCCTCCTCCGCCACTCCCGCCCCCGGGCCCGCCCCTCAACAATCCCCCGACCTCACCCTGCAATCCCCGGGCTCTTCCCCCTCGGCAACCAAACGCCGCTGCGCGGCAACCGAAGAGGCCCCCGCGGCGGAGTTCCTTATGGTGCCCACCGCAACCCCGACGCCCCTGCCTGTTCTTCCCCCACTGTCGCCGCCTCGGCGCCACAGGGTCGGGAGTCCGCCACACCCGCTGCCATGCCGCCGTCGTCCGCAGGCATGCAGAAGTCCCACCTCCGGCCCAGGGACCCGCACATGACCTCCGCTGCCCCCTCCCTCCCCTGTCGGCGCGTCCGCAATGGAAGGAGTGCGGTCGGGTGACGGCTCCTCCGCCTAACCACCCTCCTCATGGAAATCTCCACCCCACCCCTCCTCCCTCCTCCGCTGCCTCTCCCTTACCAAGCCCCGAAGACATCCTCCGCACCCCATACCGGGAAAGGGACATCTTCCAGGATATCCCATTCCCATGTCTCAAGCCCTTCACTCTCCTTTTTATCAAGCTGGTACAAGCCGCCGCCAACGCAAGGGGGGACGAGGCCACCTACCGTGCTTTCCTGCACCTCCACATGCTGCCAACCGCTGTCCTCCGCCGCAGCTTGCGCGGGGAGGACGGCTGGCAGCATAACAAAGGTCAACGGGCCGCTCTCGGCGCCCGAATCCGGCGCGCCCATACTGGAGCTGAGTGGAACGCGCTGTGGTTTGAAGCCCTGCGCGCCCATGAAGCACGCTCTGAGTGGATCCAGCAGCGCCGCCCCGCTTACGGCTCAGGCTCCAGCGACGCACGGCGCGCCCGTCGCGCTGAAGCCCTCTGTGCAGACGCCCGCTACGGCAAGGCCATGCGGTCCCTGCACAACGCTCCACTAGCCGATGTGAATGACCCGCACACCATCCAAGCGCTGCGTGATCTTCACCCCGCGCCCCCGCGCCCGATCACGCCCATTCCTGAAGAAGGCCTTCCTCCTCCACCATCAATCACGGCAGAAGCCGTAGAGCAGGCTGCACGAGGTATTTCTCGTGGTACGACCGCGGGACCAGACCGCACGCCGGCACGCTGGTTCCACTTGCTAGTCAAAACATCGGTCAGCCCGGCCGCCGGGGTGACAGGGAAAAGTGTGCTGACGAGGTTGGTGACGCGGATCGCGCGTGGGGAACTGCCGGACTCGGTCCTGCCCCTGCTCGCTGCCGCAACATTACTCCCGCTACGGCCGAAACCGGACAAAATCCGTCCCATCGCTGTGGGATCGGTCCTCCGCCGCATCGTCACCAAGACGCTGCTGCCGAGCGCCATCGATGACTCTCGAGACTTCCTCGCGCCATTCCAAACGGCCAACGGTATCAAGGCCGGGATGGACGCGGTCATCCATGACACCCGCACCCTGCTTCGCCGTTTCACTGGTGCTCCGCATGTTGCCACGGTCCTCATTGACGCGCACAACGCTTTCAACCGCGTGATCGCCAGTCAATGCTGTCCCAACTTCCAGCACTCGCTCCTTCTCTGGCCCGCTTCGTGAATATGATATATGGTCGTACTCAGCCACCGTTGCTTATACCGAATCGCCAGAACACGGTCATCTCGAGTGCTCAGGGCACCAGCAGGGCGACCCGGCCAGTATGTTGCTGTTTTCCCTCACGATTCAACCACTAATCCGGAAAATCGCCGAGGACAGCAACATCGTGCTGAATCAATGGTACGCAGACGACGGGACCCTCATAGGGACACTCCAGGGTCTGCGCCGTGCTCTCCGCCTCTGCAGGCTGAGGGTCCGGCTGTTGGTCTCTACGTCAACGCGAGGAAGACGCGCATTCACTGGCCGAACACGCTCCTGCCGGACCGCACGGACTTCCTCCGCGAATTTCCTCTGTCCGAGTGCTCCGCGACGGCTTCGAGCTCCTAGGAGCGCCGATGGGCAACCGGGCCTTCACCGATGCATACCTACGGGGCAAGGTCGATGGGTGCCACCGCACCCTCCGACTGCTGACTCACGTTCGTGACCCCCGCGCCCGTTTCCACATGCACCGGCTGTGCGCGTCGGCATGCCTCGTCACCCACGCGTTCCGGCTCGCCGACCCACAACACTCGGCCCCCGCTGCACAAGCCTTTGACGCCCTGCAGAGGTGGTCTTACTCGGAGCTACACGGGATCGCCCTGACAGACACTGCATGGGACCAAGTCACGCTACCGATTCGCCACGGAGGTCAGGGATTTACCCTCATCTCCCCGTTCCTACACGGCTCGGTCGCAGCTAGTATCATCGACGCGGTTCCGGCACGTGAAATATCGGCATCGTACACCACGCAACGTTCTGCCGCCGTCTCTGGTCACCGATACCGGGGTGACAGGGCGTTCCTGGTCCGACAAGCCTTGCCGCGAATCCGTGACTTCCTGCAATGTATCCCTGGGCGCCCGTACTCCGTCGACATTGGCCCATTTGACCCAAGCCTGCTTGCTGCCAAACCATCCAACCTCCAAACCTTCTTAAATGGTGTGCAGCAGGAGGCACAGGCAAGGGTCCACTGGCGTGATGACTCATGGGTGACACACCCCAACCCGGCTCAGCACAGCACTCAAGAAGTTCGACATCGGATTCGTGGCCTGGCGTTCCGGAACAGCCCCGCCGCCGCTTTTCTCATCGCTCACCCCACAACCGCTACGGTGGTGTCCTCGGCCCACTGGCAGACCATGATCCGCCGGCACCTCGGCCTCCCCGTATATGACGACTCCCGCCCGCTCACCTGCGCCCACTGCAACCAAACTATGGACGCACTCGGAGACCACGCGGCGGACCTTTGCCCTGCCGGCTTCGGCCGCCCGCACCGCCACAACTCGCTACGCAACGTTTTCGCCTACCACGTTGCTCGCGCTGCGGGCCTGGACTGCCAATACGAAGTCCCGCTCTTGTCCCGGGAACGAATATACGCCCTGCGGACATTCTCATACAACCCCCCCCTGCCCACAGGCCAACAGGTCCGCCCCATAGCCTGCGACCTAACCGTTGTCTCGCCGTTCAAACAAGGCGTGCGCCAAGGGCCACACAATGGCGGCGGCGCCGCCGACATTGCCCACCGAGACAAAGTCAAAGACCTGGAGCGCAAACTGGTACGCCGCATCCCGCCCCCTCGCACAACACCCTCCAGGAACCGAACTTCAAGTTTCAGCCCCTGGCTTTCGACTCCTTGGGTGCCCCATCCCCTGCCTCGATTCTGTTCCTCGAAAACTTCATCCCGCGCATCGCAGGAAGTTCAACACAACCACAGCAGTGATCCGCAGACGTATTTATCAGCGCATTAGTTGCACACTGTGGTCTTCTGTTGCAATGGCGATTATATCGCGAGCCCCACTGATCGTGCCTGACGTGAAACATCCGGTTAGTTCTTAGCCGTATAG